>OY540819.1:1202500-2402500 GCA_961205875.1 Sialis fuliginosa | reverse complement strand
AAAAATTCGTGTTTTGTTTTTCTAAATTGATATTTGATGGATATATTAAGTGTCATTTTGACGTTTTAAATGTCACTTTGGCGTTTTAAATGTCACTTTGACGTTTTAAATGTCATTTTGAAATTTGCATAAATTTAGATTTAGATTGAAATTGTCAAAAAATTAAAAATACATGAAAAAATATTCAGGTGCGTTTTAAGAAAAAATTCTAACTAAGATTTATTAGTAAAATTTGTATAAAAATTAAATGGTTAACCAATGCCAGGCAATTTATCTGAACACTATCGGTTTTAGTGAATTTAGCACGAGGAAGCACTGTGCATTTACTTGGCAGATGTTTTTTTATTTTTTAATTTATTATTTTTATTTAAAAACTTTTTAAAATTTTTATTTTTTTAGTTTTGTTTTCAATTTTTAATATTTGTAAATACAATTACATTATATTTAAGGAGGTAGTTGCATAAAAAAATTACAAGATTTAATTTTGAAAATTTCACCACTGAAAATACAATACTTTTTTAATACAACATTTTTTTTTCCTGATTTTTTACCGTTTTGTTATAAAGTTATTTAATTTTAAAAAACGTAATTTTAACATGGAAGATATAGCGAATTAGTTCGATCGGCGCTTTCTATTGAAGATTTTATCTGTTTATTAGAAGATTATTAAATAAATTTAGTTTTTTTCGATAAAAGTATTATTTTTTAATCATTTAAAAAAATTTGAAATTTTTTCACCGTTTCGTTAATTTTTAATTTACATTTGTTTGCAATAATTGGCAATAAAAAGAATAAAATTTAATGTCATAAGTATACACTTGGCAACATCGTAACGGTTATATAGCCAATAACAAGTAGGTTTGCTTTGATTGGTTCGAATATAGTAGCGGGAAATACAAACAACTCATAGATTTAAATATTCATCACCCATATGTAATTTATATAAATACTGATCAATTAGTAGCAGTTCATATAATGTTCTAATAATTATTATTATTACTTTCTACTGATTATATAATAAAATTGAATAATTTAATGATTTATGCCTTCAAGAAATTAACATACATATCTGCTTTTTCAATAATTACAAAAAAATATTCAGTATAAAAGGAATAAGGATAGGTTAATTAAAATAAAACAGCCAAGTACATGATAATGTTCCGTAGCCATTTAAATTTTTTTTCAAAAATCTTATTATTTAGGTTTTTGGGTTATCAACCTACGTCCATATACCAAATTGCATCTTAATAGGGTCGATCCAGACTATCGAGGTGTTGCTCCAATCAAATCTTATGATATTTACATTGACGAGCTGGCCTCGCTCCAACCAAATCTTATGATATTTACATTAACGAGCCAATCTCGGTCCATCAAATCTTATGATATTTACATTATTGCACAAGTTTAGATCACACTTTACTCGGTGATCAGTACTAGAATGATCAAAACGAACTGAAGTTCTTATTCGCATTATGGGTACAATCCATGCCAGGTTTGATCACGCTCCGGTAAAATATTCATAGATACTATACTGCATCGGAGCGTGATTGGACCGAGATCTGACCGATACCTATAGTGTGAATGATTTCATTGTTTATTTATATTTGATTGGAGTGAGATCAGCCCGAGGCCAGCTTGATAGTCTGGATCGACCCTAGAGGTTCCTAGTTTTCTACAGAACCCTAAAAAAATAACATATATAGCAAATATATAAAAAAATATTTATACTCTTAAAATAAAAAGATATTTAATCAGAATAAAATAATTAGTGTAGGAAAAAACTATGTTTCTTTACATACTATAACGAAAGACTAGTTTTCAATATGATTTTATCAAGTAAGTAATATGAATTGTGACAGAACAACACATTTTCGATGAAATATAGGTATTATGTAGATAATATCTTCGGTTATATTAAAAATCATTTTCTTAGAATTAGTAACTCATGGATGAGCACATACATCCTCTTGGAGTAAATTTTAGATGCCTTTCTCATAATAGTTGTTATAGGCTCGCTGAAGATAATTATTTTTATAGGTGACATTTACTATTTTAGGTTATGTGCGTAAAAAATAAACACTAGATTCTTAACAACGTTACCAACATTTGATATCAAAATGTTGTGAGTAAGCAACGTTGCCACATTTTTCATCATCTGAGTAGAGGCATAAAAGTCAGTTTTTAATAAATTATAAAATAAATATTATTTATTTCGGGATAATTTACATATACTTGAGTGTAATTATCAATATTTCAAATACTTTCAACCGCTAGATAAAAATATTCATCATGATGATTTAAATTTCTTTGAATTGGCACTTTAATCAAATCAGCGACTATAAACTATTTCATTTATATTTTAAAAATATTAACTAATGTTTATACTGTTGTTAATTGATCTAAGGTATTAAGTTACAATATAATCTATTTTCTGAAAACATTATATTATTTTTTATTGGTATATACAAGAAAATTCCAATAGATGGTCAACAACTAGAGATTACCGCAACTGACTCCTTAAAAGAAATCAGTCGTTTTTACGACTACTTAAAGTAAAAAAAATAAAAAAAATAAAAAATTTAAATTTAAAATTAAATAAAAATTAAAAAAATTAATTTAAGAAATAATTAAGAAATAGGTATGTCAAGCGGATTCAAAATTACAATTTTTGAACATAAAAGTGGCTCATTTCCGGACCTATATTTATATGCACTTTTTGCTTATTTTTGGGTCCCGAATCACTTCCGAAGTGAAGTATGTGATTTTTTGGACACCATGATATAATATAATTTAAATGATAATATCAATTAAAATTTAAATACTCTATCAGGTTGTTCATATGTGATAGCATATGTATTGCTAAATGTCTGTTACGCATACAGCTATAATCGCAATGGTCTCATTTATACCGTCTTTCATTAGTATGTTTTAGTTTATGTTTTAATAAATAGTTTTTTTGTTTACAGCTATAATCGCAATCATCGCATTTAAAAGGTTTTTCATTAGTATGTGTTAGTTTATACATTGCTAAATGCCTGTTACGTTTACAGTTA
This sequence comes from Sialis fuliginosa, assembly GCA_961205875.1. Lineage (NCBI taxonomy): Eukaryota > Metazoa > Arthropoda > Insecta > Megaloptera > Sialidae > Sialis > Sialis fuliginosa. Next base: position 2,399,447 of record OY540819.1, on the reverse strand, counting down.
AAATCGCAATCGTCGCATTTAAAAGGTTTTTCATTAGTATGTGTTAGTTTATGCATTGCTAAATGCCTGTTTCGTTTACAGCTAAAATCGCAATGGTCGCATTTAAAAGGTTTTTCATTAGTATGTTTTAGTTTATGCATTGCTAAATGCCTGTTTCGTTTACAGCTAAAATCGCAATGGTCGCATTTAAAAGGTTTTTCATTAGTATGTGTTAGTTTATGCATTGCTAAATGCCTGTTTCGTTTACAGCTAAAATCGCAATGGTCGCATTTAAAAGGTTTTTCATTAGTATGTGTTAGTTTATGCATTGCTAAATGCCTGTTACGTTTACAGCTAAAATCGCAATGGTCGCATTTAAAAGGTTTTTCATTAGTATGTTTTAGTTTATGTTTTAATAAATAGTTTTTTTGTTTACAGATATAATCGCAATCATCGCATTTAAAAGGTTTTTCATTAGTATGTGTTAGTTTATGCATTGCTAATTCTTTGCTACGTTTACAGCTATAATCGCAATGGTCGCATTTAAAAGGTTTTTCATTAGTATGTGTTAGTTTATGCATTGCTAATTGCCTGCTACGTTTACAGCTAAAATCGCAATGGTCGCATTTAAAAGGTTTTTCATTAGTATGTTTTAGTTTATGTTTTAATAAATAGTTTTTTTGTTTACAACTATAATCGCACTCATCGCATTTAAAAGGTCTTTAATTAGTATGTGTTAGTTTATGTCTTGCTAAACGCCTGCTACGTTTACAGCTATAATCGCAATGGTTGCATTTAAAAGGTTTTTCATTAGTATGATTTAGTTTGTGTTGTAATAAATAGGTTTTTTGTTTACAGCTATAATCGCAATCATCGCATTTAAAAGGTTTTTCATTAAGATGTGTTAGTTTATGCATTGCCAATTCCCTGCTACGTTTACAGCTAAAATCGCAATCGCCGCATTTAAAAGGTTTTTCATTGGTATGATTTAGTTTATGTTTTAATAAATAGTTTTTTTGTTTACATATATAATCGCATTCATCGCATTTAAATGGTTTTTCATTACTATGTGTTAGTTTATGCCTTGCTAAAAAAGTGCTACGTTTACCGCTATAATCGCATTCATCGCATTTAAAAGGTTTTTCATTAGTATGTATTAGTTTATGGTTTGTTAGCTGATATTTTTGTTTGCAGTTAAAATCGCACTTGTCGCATTTAAAAGGTTTTTCATTAGTATGTGTTAGTTTATGACTTGCTAAATCAGAGCTACGTTTACCGCTATAATCGCATTCAACGTATTTAAAAGGTTTTTCATTAGTATGTGTTAATTTGTGCCTTAACAATTGTTGTTTTTGTTTACAACTATGGTTGCATTGATCACATTTAAATTTTTTTAATTTTACACTAGTTTTATGAAAACGTTGTTTAGTAAAAATGGACTCTTCGTTAATTATTTCATCTTCATTTACTTGTTGTTCGCTTCTGATTTCTGGTACGTTTTCTTCTTTAACAACAAAGTCTTCCTGAAAAACATAACTCAATACAGTAATAAATTAAAATGTATAATAATGATAAAAAAAAATTCTGACTATGACACTATTCTTTGTCATTAGGAATAATTGTTATTTATTGAAACAATTATATTTTATATCTACTTTATAGTCTCCTCTTAGTGATAAATTTGTTAAGTGGAAATATATTTAAGTGTCATGGGGTTCATAATTACCAAAATTTGATTTTGTAGGATTTTTAAAATTTTCTTTTTTATATTTGTAAATTTTTTTTATCATATTGTTAGAAAATGTTTTTAAAATAAAACTCCTTTATAATTTTATTGAATATACAGGATGATCCGGTTTGGGATACAGATATTTAAGAGCTGATTCATTGGATCATTGTGAGTAAAAAATTGTAATGAAAAGGAGAGTCTCTCTTCAACACCTTCTGAGCTACAGGATGTTTAAAAACTTCCTTCAGAGTAGTACTTACAAACAAATATTATCTCATAACTTCCAAAGTAACGTAACTAGAGCAACCACAATGAGTCAGTTTCATAGGTAATTAACTAACGTATTTTTCAGTATTAGTGTTATTGCCAGCCGTGTTTCCAGTTCAGAGTTATTGCTCATCAAAGTCAAAAAATATGTTTATTTTTTGGAATTTTTTTATAAAAATGACAATTTTCCCCAAAAGTACCTATAATATGTGGTATTTTTTTATCATTATTTTGGTGTGTTATAATGTTACCTACAAATTCATTATACCAAGTTTGGACCTGGGTCTTAAAGTTTTCCAGTTATGAATTTATCTAAATAATCCCCAAAATGACTATTTTTCTACCTACCCTAATAATTGAAACAGTCATAAATTCTTTTTGTTTATAATTAAATAATTAAATTTATTATTGCCCCCCCCCCCCCCCCCCTCACAGTTGATAAAGGCCCAAGATAACTGCACTTTTTGTACATTGAATAACGCGCCACTGACTAGTCAAAAAATTTAATTTCGATAAAAAAATTGAATTACCTATTAATTTAATTTGCCTATTAATTTAGTCCATCGATGCATAAAATCAAAATTATCTTCATGTTCTATATCATTAATAAATACATATTATCATAAATCAATATTACAGATTATACAACTATTGTTTTGGAACCTCTGATTTACATTTGAGCATCTGTCAAACATACTAAATGAAACCTAACCTGTGATTCAATTTTAACGATTACTATCAGGGCCGTCTTTAATCTATTGGAGGCCCTGTTATTATGTTAGGATAGACAAATAAAAGTAGATAAGCATAAATTAATATATCAGTGGCGAAGCGTCCATGGAAGCAGGGGAAGCAGTGCTTCCCTTACTTTATGGGTAAATTAATACAAATATGTGTTTTCAGTTAATAAATAATTTAAAAATATTATTAGAATATTCATCTTTATGCGCAACTCAAACATTTTAACCAAAAATAGCATTTAATATTAATTTACACGCTCAACAATAAAACTATAAAACCTCTACGTCTTATTTTCTTGTATTTTAGTCGATATTTGTATGACGAGTTGAAGTTCACTGCAGGAAATTTCACTAAAAAATTTCGAATTTTTGATTTCGTTAAAAGTATGTTTATTGTATAGAAAATGACGTGAAAAGTTGAATGCTTTAAACCGCAGGTTTGTGTCTTAAACCGTTCTCGAGATATAGCCTCTCAAAGTTTAATTTTTTTCAAAATTTTAAAGAAAAATGGCCCTAACTTTTGAACGCGTGGTCGAAATTGATTTTAGTTGACGGATTTGGAATCAGCGTATCAAAATCTATATAATGACATGTATAATACCTTAAAAAAATGTCGATTTTTGGCAAAAAAATTTTTGTCGGATTTTAAAGTATTATACATGTAATTATATAGATTTTGACACGCTGATTTCAAATCCGTCAACTAAAATCAATTCCGACCACGCGTTCAAAAATGTGAAAAAACTAAAACTTTGAGAGGCTCTATCTCGAGAACGGTTTGAGATACAGACCTGCGGTTTGAAACAAACAACTTTTCACGTCATTTTCTATACAATAAACATACTTTTAACGAAATCAAAAATTCGAAATTTTTTAGTGAAATTTCATGCAGTGAACTTCAACTTGTCATACAAATATCGATTTAAATACAAGAAAATAAGACGTAGACTCATTTAGTTACTATATAAATATATAGGAATTTATTTAAAAAATTAATTTAATTTCGAAATAAATATGTTTTTCGGTAATAAATATCAGTTATCGTTTGGTGATATGGGGGCCCCTATCGATCGCGGGGCCCTGGGCACGTGCCCAGTGGGAAAGAGGGGCCTGATTACTATTATGTATTACTTACCTCAAATTCCTGTTTATAGTATTTAGAAAAATCATCGTAAGTGTCAATATCCTGAAGACAATCTATGTCTTCTATTTCTTCTTTTATATCTTCCTGTTTAACGTGAAACATTTCAACACAGAATATTTTATTATTATACCAATTCGCTGTAATATTAACGCTCCGCGCATGCGCATGCTCTCTGTTCTGTGGTTGAATGTGTTAACTAGAACAGTGATACTCAACATTTTGAAATCGTTTCATTTTTATTTTGGTCTAATCGAGATTGCCATGAAAAGCCATGTTACAATTTTACTGCGAAAATATGTCAATAGCACGATAATTAATGATATTTAATTAGTTTTGGGCTAATACGGAGAGTCTGGGGGTCCTCTGTCAGATTTCTGAAAAATCACGTAGGTATATAGTTATTCAGAATAGACTTGACGCGCGTGCGTGACTAGGGTTACCATAAATCATACGCATTTTATAAAACGACTGGTGACGTTTAGCTGTGTTATATTTAATAATTTAATATATTAAAATAATTTAGTTTAAGTTAGAGTAGTCCAGGTAGGCTGGTTCGTTTTCTGTAGGATAGGTTAGGTTTATGAACTTATGTCTATGCCATATATATAATAAGACTATATCGCGCATTCTCCATACAAGCAATGATATAAACATGTCCCCATGACTAGGTGATAGCATTATTGGGAAAAGATATATCTGTCTCATAAGTTAAGAAAGCCTCGGCTGCGCATGTCTAAAATTTCCGCACTAAATTCAAAATGTTTAAAATTTAATATTCACAAACAATTCACACGTTAGTTATTTTACAATAGCCACTTATTATTTTCAATTTTTCGTTAATTTATGAATGTTTGTTTCATTTTCTCATCAATTATGTTCTTTTTCACTAAACGTCATTATAGGATTATACCGCCATATGCAGTATAACAACCAATAGTGTTCAAGTATTAAAGAACATGCGCAGATCACACCATCTCATTTAACATATTCTATCTTCTAGTGTGAGACCGACGCCTCTCTTTCTATGCTCAGTATATTCTTTTATATGTATATGGTCTATGCACTAAATAATATATTAACATAGATACAGCATACTCTATTCTAACACATACATGATTTTTTAGAGTTTTTGACGACAGGGGACTCCCAGACTCTCCGTATTTACCTAGTTTTGTTCCTTTGAGTTTTTGAAAGTTTGCAGTTTTGTTTCCTTGTCATATTTGTGAAAAAAATAAAAATAATGTAAATAAAAGTTTATTGATGTAATTATTTATGTACAAGTTTTGTATTTTTGTAATATACAAATATAATCTATTCTTAACAAATACATTCTCATAACTACATATTACATACTCGTAGGTTTGTAATAAATTAATATACAAATTAAATGTTATAAAAATTCTTGTTTAATTTTTATAACAACTTTGAAGTCAATCGGTTCAGTAGATCTTGAGATATTATGGCAGTCAATTTCGGCTTTTAGTTTCGAGAAAAACGCGTTCTAAGTTTACCTATAGTTGGCTAGTCAATGCTACGTATTTTCTTCAAATCGCTATAACTTCGTTAATTTTGGGAATTGGGGTATAGGGTTTTGTATACATATTTTTGTAACTCTATTTATTAATAAACTTTAAAAAATAAAATTGATATTTTAACATTTCTAGATGAGAAAACCCCCATAATACGAGAAAACGATTACTTGGACAAATAAAGGTATTATATCTTTGTTGTAGGTAATTTTCTACTGTTTATATTTGTAAATAACTATTTTAGTCATAAAACGATGGGGACTTTGGTACCTTATTTATAAAGAAAGACAAAATGAAAGTGTATACAAAAATTCAGCTCCCTGTGAATTTTTTCCCAATGAAAACCTAATATTCCTGGACTAAAACTATAAATGAGTAGGGGAAACATGACCAAAATACAAAAATGTTTAATTAATAACTTAATTAATAGTTTATTAACATAATACTACAATGAAGTATATAATAATAATATGTACTATACAGTTATAAATTATAATAAATAATGTTCAAGATGAATTATAAACAATAACAAATGATATTATGCAATAAAATGAAAACATTGTTTAAGTACCAACAGTTTCAAAAATAATTAGAAAATTCAAAACATGGCATTCGTTTCCGGTTTAGTGATCGTTTAAAAAAATGCAGTAGAAAAAAATTGTATCTAAATTTTATGTACCATAATTTTTTCTAGTTCTTTTAATAGTTTGCCAGATTTGCATTGGGAAGTCTAAAAATGACTCCTAAATTGATAAACTTATTTTATGTTTTGTAGATTTTCAAACCTATTTTCTTTGTGTCTACAGAATTAAAATGATTTGTATATTTATTATTATTTATATTTATTTTATTTTTTAGTTAAATAACAGCAGAAGTTTAAAATAAATTTCTGTAAAAAATACAGTTTTATTAAATCAAATAAATATTTTTATACGTACTTTTTCTCTAAAGTTGCTGATTTTGGAGTAAAAATATTTTTTCAAAAATCTCTAAATATTTGATTAAATGTCATCGATAATTCAAATCGTAAATAAAAACATTTCCAACAAAAGTTGTTTATTTTTTCACGGAGAATAGGACTGTAAAAAAATGGGGCTTCCATTAAAAAAATAAATAAATACGAAAATTACCTTCACCTTTAACTTGTATCAGAACATTTTTCTCCATCTTGTTTTTTGAAATATTAGCCTGGGAAAATTAAAATGGAGCATTCTGTATATGGTAGTAACTGTGTTTATGTTTAATTATGTTTAACCAAAATATAATATTATTGTGCAGACGCAATTAGAACTGCCATTAATTAGTATGTGTTAATAATTTATGTCTTATTAAGGAAAATTTATGTCTACAGCTATATTCACATTGATCGCATTTTAAAGGTTTTTCATTAGTATGTGTTAATTTATGGGTTAATAAATGATGTTTCCGTTTACTACTATATTTACATTGGTCGCATTTAAAAGGTCTTTCTTTAGTATGTGATAATTTATGGGTTAATAACTGTGATTTTTGTTTACAGCTATATACACATCGGTCACATTTAAAGGGTTTTTCGTTGGAATGTGTTAATTTATGTTTTAATAAATTTGAATTGTGTTTAGTGCTATATTCACATAGGTCGCATTTAAAGGGTCTTTCATAAGTGTGTGATAATTTATGGGTTAATAACTGTACTTTTTGTTTACAGCTATATTCACATCGGTTGCATTTAAAGAGTTTTTCGTTAGTATGTATTAATTTATGTTTTAATAAATTTTCTTTGCGTTTACAGCTATATTCACATAGGTCGCATTTGAAAGGTTTTTCATTCGTATGTGTTAACTTATGTCTTAGTAAATGTGACTTAAGTTTACAGCTATATTCACATAGGTCACATTTAAAAGGTCTTTCATTAGAATGAGTTAATTTATGCTTTAATAAATCTTGCTTTTGTTTACAGCTATATTCACATATGTCGCATTTAATGGGTCTTTCATTAGAATGTGTTAATTTATGGGTTAATAAATTTGTTTTTTGGTTACAGCTATATTCACATCGGTCACATTTAAAAGGTCTTTCATTAGTATGTGTTAATTTATGCCTTGCTAAATGAACTTTCGTTTTACATTTATAATCGCAACTGTCGCATTTAAAAAGCTCTTCATTGGAATGTGTAAGTTTATGTATTAATAAATTTGCTTTGTGTTTACAGCTATATTCACATAGGTCGCATTTAAAAGGTCTTTCATTAGAATGTGTTAATTTATGTGTTAACAAATTGTGTTTCTTTTTACTACTATACTCACACTGATCACATTTATGTTTTTCTAATTTTACACTAGTTTTATGAGAACGTTGTTTAGTTAAACTGGACTCGTTGTTAATTATTTCATTATAACAATATGGAGTAATAATAAGATCTTCATTTTCTACTTGTTCGTTTTTAATTTCAGGTACATTTTCTTCTTTAATAACCAAGTCTCCCTGAAAACCGGTGATAATTTTATTGTCACAATCTGTTTTTAAAGGATCTTCGTTTTCTTGTTGTTCGTTTCTAGTTTCTGGTACGTTTTCTTCTTTAACAATCAACTCTTCCTGAAATACGTAAACTCAATACAGTAATAAATTGAATTTAATGTGATGTTTTTAGAGATAATGCTAAAAAGATTATATTTACCCCCCCACCGTTTTATTAGCTTTTTTTACCTCTACACTACCGAAGTGGAACCGATCTTATCAGTCTCGCTTCCACTTAGAGAAAAAGTTGCGCATTGCAACGTGTTTTACACTTTTCCTATTAGGAATACACGAAACATGGTTAGGTATTTTTGTGTGTAAAATATTAGTCTCTATAAATTTTATTTGAAACTTATTTTTAAATTGCACTTTGTTTCTAAATTACAAGCGAAACATTAACTTTTCATTTTTCTGGATGTTTTAAATTTTAATATTATTTAATATAAGTCCCGAAACATCTTAAAAAAATTTAATTTAAAAAAAATACATAAATATTAACAGTTTATAAAACAATTTTATTGTTTAGGAACCTCTGTTTTCCATTTGAGTATCTGTCAAACATACTATATGAAACCTAACCTGTATTTTCGAACATGTGATTCAAATTTAACTATGTATTTATTACCTCATATTCCTGTTTGTAATGTTTAGAATATTCATCATAGGTTTCAGTATCCTGAGGACATTCGACGTATTCTATTTCTTCTTTTATAAATTCCTGTTTAATGGGAAACATTTCAACACAGTACAAAGTTTATAATTATAATAGCACACAGCACATAAACAAATCTACAATTTTATATTAATCGATTAATATTAATATGATATGATACGACCATGTATTAAAGAACTATGTTTAATATGTTATGATAAAATTAATGGCTCCTTATTCCGCGCATGCACTGTCATCCATTCTCTGAATGCTTGCATTTGTGTGAACTAGAGCAGTGATACTAAACATTTTTAACTTCCCAACTAGAAGTTATTGTAATCAATCCGAAAATCAAAATCAAAAATGTCAACATATTTGTATGTTTTATGCCCGGTATTATAAAGGACCTAACAAATTTGTTAGCTAACAAACACTTTCAACTGAGGTATCAAACATATATGACAGTTCTTTTGGAGTTTGTTGATGACTTTGACAAGTTTCGCGCACGCGTTGAAGGTAAATACAAACGGTATTAAAACAGTGGTGATGTTATGAAAATTATTTTGTACGGTCAAAGATGCCAACTGTGTTACAATTAATTGAAGTGTCACTGCTCTAAATTCCATAACTAATCCATAGATACTAGTACAGTATTAATACCCCATATGAATGTAATTGCTAGCTAACAAATTTTGTTAGGTCCTTTATAATACCGGGCATTAAGGTCACTATAGTATATTTACACTATTTTTAGTGTGTGTGTGTGTGTGTGTGTGTTTTTTTTCTTCCAGAGGTTCGGAAAATACTCTTTACGTATCGTCAGGCCTTGATGTTCTGCCTGGTATGTCGGACTCGGATGAACCCATAGATAAATAAGATGAACCCATACTGACTAAAAACCTCCTCTAGCATCAGTGGCGTAGATAGCATTTTGCGATGGGGGGGATAGATAAAAATATCGGTATGGAGAACCATACATGACTTCCATGTTCTTTCTATCTTTTTAAATAATTTTTAAATATACATTTTTTAAAATATTTTATTTATATAACCTACTACTATGAATATACATATCGTAATACATTAAAAAAACATATATACTTACAACGGTTACAGCTCTTTTTGCCATTTGTACATAAATATTAGTTTTCTAATGTCAAAGACATAATTCACATTCGTAGAAAAAATAATTTGACAATTTGAATTTAGTTGCATTTGTTTCCAAGGCAACATGAATTAATGACATATTAGTATTTAAAATTCAAATTTTAAGTGTGTTTTTCACCCCTTTAACGGCTGTTTAGGCACGTACAAATAATAAATGTCCCTTAGATTCAATTGAACTGCAAATGTACCAAATATTATCAAAATTAGTGAGATAATACTCGCAATATTCACTTTTTAGACGAAAAAAGTTACAAAATTTCGAATATTTCCAAAACCCCTAATCCGATTAGCACCAAAATCAATAGGTCTGGAGTACTCACTGAGACAAACATTTTCCCCAAAAATAATTTAGATCGGTGCATTTTTACGGTAGTTATCGTGAACGAAAAAAAAATCTACATCCTGACACACAGACACACGCACAGCCGCCATGCGGAAATTAACTTTTCTTTAAGTTTTAAATTTAGTACAATCAGAATTTGTCATTTTCTCGGACACGATTTTTCGATGGTATTACAATACTTCCATTTCTTTCAGAACATGGAAGTAAAAATAAAGTTGGGGGGCTCTCAAAATAAAATAAATACCTTTTTTTTTCAAAGTTAACCAATAACTAAAGACCTTTTTTTTTTACTCTTCATTTACCACTTTTACTATTTATTTTACTAGAAGAATTTAAAATCTTTAGTCTTCCAGTTACAAAATGTTTTTGAGATTTCTCATGATGTAGGCTCATAGGGGGTGATTGATCATCTTGACCCCCCCCCCTATCTACGCCACTGGAACCAAAAGTTTTTTGGTTGAAACATTTTTTTCAAATATGCGATGGTTATGAGATAATAATCTGTAACACTTTAAATGCCCCATCCTGTATATATAGAATTTTTTATTTTGATATATAGGCATGTGGGGTGTCAAAATGTAGTAGATCTCAATTAGTAGAACTTGACACTTTTTTATATTTTTTTCTAACTCATAAATGCATGGCTCCAAACATTCCACGTATTACGTACTTTGGAACCCTTACGGCCCGAATTATTTAACTATCATCATTGTTAAATTTAATAGTTTTAATTTATGTGTCATTTGCCCCCCCCCCCCCCCCCCCCATCAATTTGCCAATTTATATTATTGTATTTAACAATTATGATAGATAAAAAATGAAAATTATGTATAATGAGGGGGGGGGGGGTGGCATGGGTGCGCCACTGATATCACACTATAATATAAAGCGTAGCGTATGTATGTATGTAATTGAAATTTTTTATAAGTTAAAAATTATTTTAAAAGATATTAAATAACATGGAAGTCATTTATGGTTATATATTTTTCGATAGAACCTCGCCAAAAAAGTTAACAGGGTTGGACACTTAAAATGGGTTACCTGTATATTGTTGCGAGCCGACCGTGTATTATAGTAGTGTAAAAAGTTGTGAAATATACAAGTTGTGCTCGCTGTTAAGGTCCATTCAGCAATACGGGCCTAAAAGTCGTCAACTGGCACAGCATGGATTACCTACCTTGTGCGAAATTTCTGGGAAAAACTGGGATACATACAGGGTTCGATTTCAGTAACGACAACAACCAAATTAAGAAACTGTTGAATTATATTAAACTTAATAAATGAACTAGAAACAATCAACAAATTGATCAGACAAAACACAAATACCTATTACTGGAAAAACGGTGGTTTCTTAGTCACTTAAACTAAAAATATACACCTTAACCAGCCTAATAGTTCCAGAATACGGAACTGTTAGGCTCCTGATGAGGACTTCTTGTGAAGTCGAAACACGTGTTGAGTGACATTGTTTATTGTGGTTAAGATGTATATTTTTGGTTTAAGTGACGAATACCTATATTTAAATTTATTCAATCCTTATTTATGTTTGAATCTCTGCTTTAATAATAACTAATTTACTCCTAAATAATAAAAGATACTAAATACAACAATCAATTAAACAACAGTGTAACTTTACATCAGGGCCGTAACTAGAGGTTCAGAGGTTCCGGGGCAATAATTGACCAAAGACCTTCTAAATTAATTAAAATCAAAATTTGTAAAAAGTGTAACATTTTCAAGTTAGAACCAAATAAAATAAAATTTTTACTCTGTCGCGGTGCCCCCTTACCATCGGGGGTCTTGGGGCACTGCCCCGCTGGTAGTTATGGCCCTGCTCAATATTTACGAGAAATTATATTTAAATTAACTTCACAAAATCTCTACAACAACTAAAATATGAAATACAATTAATAAAATTATTACAAAATTGATACACGAATTTAAATCTTGAATTGACAATTAAAATACAATAATCATGTTTGCTGAATTAGCAAATAAGTCATAGCATTACCGCTGATTTTGCGTTTGTAGCATAGTAGAAAAAATATATTAGCATAAACAAAGGCCACATTCTACATAATATATGCTATATTCACATTTGTTGCATTTAAAAGGTTGTTAAGAAGTATGTGTTAGTTTATGCCTTGCTAAATCACAGCTACGTTTACAGCTATAATCGCAATAGTTACATTTAAAGGGTCTTTCATTGGTATGTTTCCGTTTATGGTTTGTTAAGATATAGTTACGTACACAACTATAGTCGCAAGAATTGCATTTAAAAGGTCTTTCATTGGTATGTTTAAGTTTATGGTATGTTAATTGAAAGCTTCGTATACAGCTATAACCGCACTTGTCGCATTTTAACACTAGAAAGACGGGAGCAGTCATTTGACGGTAATTTCAATTTCAATATTGAATAATTCAAAAACTATTTGACTTACCGTACTGAGACTTTGTGACTTTTATTAATACTAGTAGTTAAATGATACTATGTATCAAAATAATTCTCATGTCTTTTCTTTATTGTTTAAAATATTGATATACCGACAAAGACGGCGGCGGTCTTTTGACGGTTATGATCTGATAAATGATTTTAATTGTTGTATGTTTTTAATTGTTGTTGAGAGGGTACAACAATAAATACGTATATGAATTGCTTTTATTTTATCAGTCAAAGGAGTGATCAGTATAGTTTCGATCGCCTGTAATTGTGGATCGATATTATTGTGAGTAATTTGTGAAAAAATGTCTCGAGGGCTTTGAGATAACGAAATACTTTCTATTTTGCAAAATATACCCGAAGATGAAATGTAAAAATTGTGTGTGAATATTAAAATTAATCATACATTAGATCTTGTTTTATTTCTTTACTTTAAATTTTTTTCGCCACTCATAAAAAAAGATATTTACTAAATTTCTAGTCATTTGACCGGTCGCCGTCTTTGTAGGTACGTAGATTTTCCCGTCTTTCTAGTGTTAAAGGGTTTTCATTATTATGTGTTAGTTTATGGTATGCTAACATATCGCTACGTTTACATCTATAATCGCAATAGTTGCATTTAAAAGTTTTTCATTAGTATGTGTAATTTGACGGTTTGCTAATTGAAAGCTACTTTTACAGCTATAATCACAATGATCGCATTTAAAAGGTCTTTCATTAGTAAGTGTTAGTTTATGCCTTGCTAAGAAACATTCAAAAAAAAATTTTTTTAAGCCATATTCACGCGTACGAAAAAAAGTAATTTTTCCCTTGTTAATCAAATGGGAAAAAGACTCGGTTTGCGCCATCCACAGGTTTGATCTACGAGTCTGAAATTTTGGGACAATTAACTTTTGATCCAAAGCTAAAACATAGGCCTGCGGTACCGAAAAAATAAAAATTAAAAGAACACCCTAATGTATATGTAAGTATAATTGATATTTATGTATAAAACCACGTTCACATTGGTCACATTTAAAAGGTTATTAATTAGTATGTGTTAGTTTATGGCTTGCTAAATCACATCTACGTTTACAGCTATAGTCGCAATACTTGCATTTAAAATGTATTTCATTAGAATGTTTTAGCTTATGCCTTACTAAATCCCTGCTACGTATACAACTATAATCGCAATTGTCGCATTTTAAAGGTTTTTCATTAGTATGCGTTAGTTTATGGCTGACTAAATCGTTGCTACGTGTACAGCTGTAATCGCAATGGTCGCATTTAAAAGGTCTTTCATTAGTATGTTTCCATATATGGTTTGATAATTGATATTTATGTATATAACTACGTTCACATTGGTCGCATTTAAAAGGTTTCTCATTAGTATGTGTAAGTTTATGCCATGCTAAATCCCTGCTACGTTTACAGCTATAATCGCAATGGTCGCATTTAAAAGGCCTTTCATTAGTATGTATTAATCTATGGTCTGTTAAATTTTGTTTTTGTGTAAATCTGAGTTCACATTGGTCGCATTTAAAAGGTTTTTCTTTAGTATGTGTTAATTTATGTCTTGCTAAATCACATCTACGTTTACAGCTATAATCGCAATACTTGCATTTAAAATGTATTTCATCAGAATATTTTAGCTTATGCCTTACTAAATCCCTGCTACGTATACAACTATAATCGCAATTGTCGCATTTTAAAGGTTTTTCATTAGTATGCGTTAGTTTATGCATTGCTAAATACGTGCTACTTTTACTGCTATAATCACAATGATCGCATTTAAAAGGTCTTTCATTAGTATGTGTTAGTTTATGGTTTGCTAAATACGTGCTACGTGTACAGCTATAATCACAATCGTCGCATTTATAAAGTTTTTCATTAGTATGTGTTAGTTTATGTCTGACTAAATCGTTGCTACGTGTACAGCTGTAATCGCAATGGTCGCATTTAAAAGGTCTTTCATTAGTATGTTTCCATATATGGTTTGATAATTGATATTTATGTATATAACTACGTTCACAATGGTCGCATTTAAAAGGTTTTTCATTAGTATGTGTAAGTTTATGCCATGCTAAATCCCTGCTACGTTTACAGCTATGTTCGCAATGGTCGCATTTAAAAGGCCTTTCATTAGTATGTATTAATCTATGGTCTGTTAAATTTTGTTTTTGTGTAAATCTGAGTTCACATTGGTCGCATTTAAAAGGTTTTTCTTTAGTATGTGTTAATTTATGTCTTGCTAAATCACCGCTACGTTTACAGCTATGTTCGCAATGGTCGCATTTAAAAGGCCTTTCATTAGTATGTGTGAACCTATGGTTTGTTAAATAAGGTTTTTGTATAAAACTGAGTTCACATTGGTCGCATTTAAAAGGTTTTTCTTTAGTATGTGTTAATTTATGCCTTCCTAAATCACTGCTACGTTTACAGCTATAATCGCAATGGTCGCATTTAAAAGGTTTTTCATTAGTATGTGTTAGTTTATGCATTGCTAAATGACTGTTACGTTTACATCTATAATCACAATCGTCACATTCAAAAGGTCTCTCATTATTGTGTGTTGATTTATGTCGTAGTGAATTTATTTTTCTTTTACAGTTATCTGTTTTCATAAGATCTTCATATTCTTGTTGTTCTTTTCCAGTTTGTTGTATATTTTCTTCTTTAACAACAGGGTCTTCCTGAAAAACGATCATTCGTAGTTCAATAAATAATAAACATGTTAGTTTTAGTCACATGAGTTTTATAATACGAACAATAATATTTATTTCTTGTTTTTAAAGGTCAACATCATTATTTTAAACAGAAACCTATAGTTTTTTTAAGTTATCTTATAATACATGAAAAAACACGAATCTTTAATCGAAAACATTCTCAAAATAATTTCAAGATTTTGAGAAAAAGTAGGTATATTACAAAAAATGTTTATTTTGGTATAATAAAATTTGGAAAATTGGTCTAGAAATTTGGATCATGGCTTCTGGGTATAAGCCGCGTCGATTTGGTCGTGTTATCGGCCAACGTTTCGTCACACATTGCAGTGGACATCTTCAGGGCCAAAATCCATATCAAGATCACCGGGGAAGTCTCAAGACTTGTATAGTTTAGAATTTTTTTTAACATTTTGTAATGGTGTTTGTTTTTGCTTAGATTAAAAAAAAATAAATAGAAAAAATTTTAAATGAAAGATTTGCGTTTTTTCACGTATAATAAGATAACCAAATAAAAACTAAGGTTCCTATTTAAAAAATGATATGACATTCAAATAACCTTAAAAGCCATGATAAATAATAAAGAAATATTACATTTTTTTGTCTGAGATAAAAATTTGTAACATTTTAAAGCCTACACCCTGTGATTTACATTTAAGCCGCGGTCACATTAGGCTGGTTTACCAGCGCTGCTTTGCCAGCGCTGCTAGCAGCACCAGCAACCAGCGGCTGGTACGGGTTCACACTACGCTGCTAGTCGGCTGGCAAAGCAGCGCTGCTAACTGTAGTAACTATAGTAACCGACGGTTTGTTGTCGATTCACATTGTATTTTAAATTGTGACAGTTCTGATAATATTTTTTCTTTGCCTACACCGCGAGACTTCTTTACGACAATTGTTAATGTATTATACTTTTTATGGAATCAAATAAAGTCAGATGCATGAGGCGTTTCGACAGTTTTCAACCAACAAGTATATTTTGAAATCTAAAGATCACAAATCATAAGAAAATGTGCTGAGTCAATTATAATATTATATCCTACTCGGTTATTTTGTATTTTTGACGTTTGTATACATTGTAAATATATTAACACATTAAAATTATTATTATAATAATTAATATAATGTTAAAGAATTTATTCTTTATTTAGTACTTAGTGATATTCATATCGTATGTAATTTTTGTTGTTTTACAATTGCTTATAAATTATTAGAAAATTACATGTCGTATAATCTTTTTATTGTATTAGTATTTTTTTAGTTATGTGATCATAATAAAATATTATTGTCAGTATTTCGTTTTACACTGTTTTTTTAATTTATTTATTTACGTTACAATAATAATATTTGTGCAGCTAATAATAATTTTGTACAATAATAATTTGTCTATGAACAAATTAAAAAAATAATTTAAATAATTAACTATTATAAATTAATTAAAGTAGGTTAAATCCAGCCAATAGTAGACGAGATCGGAGTCACGTGATCGGCTGGTATGCTGGTAAAGTTGGACATGCGCTACTTTAGTAGCGGCTGCTAAAATCACCAGCCGGCTGGTAAAGCAGCGCTGGTACTGGGTTCACACTACGCTGCTACTCGGCTGCTAGCAGCGCTGGCAAAGCAGCGCTGGTAAACCAGCCTAATGTGACCGCGGCTTTAGTGTAAAAAATTAATAGTAGATCGAGGATATTATTTTAAGCAAAAAACTTCATATGAAATTCTTCGTGAGGGAGCTACAGTATTATTTTACCTAAAATAAGTGTTTATTTAATATCAAAATCTCGAATTATTTTGTTAAATATCACGGAAAAATATAATATCAGTAATTGTAACCCTAGTTGTAAATGTACCCCAATAAATCTGGTTACTCCACTGCATACAATTAATAAATATAAAGTCTTGTAAATAATATTACTGTTTTTAAAATAATTGTTTGGGGACCTCTGATTTACATTTAAGCTTCTGTCAAACATACTAATATGCAACCTAACCTTGTATTTACTAACATGTTATTCAATTTTAACGCTCACTATGTATTACTTACCTCATATTCCTGTTTATAGTATGTACTTAGAGAATTCATCATATGTTTCAATATTGCTGTCTTCTTTTATAAACTCATCTTTGTAGTGTTTAGAAAATTCATCATTGAATTCAATGTCGATATCTTCTATTTCATCTTTTATATATTCCTGTTTAACGTGAAACATTTCAACACAGTAATATTACAATACTAACTTTGTTGGGGCTGGTAATGAATTCCAACACAGTTATTTTTTGTATTCTTTTATTAGTGGACTGTATTTCTTTTGCTTTAAATAATATGTAACAGTTGTTGAGTTATGAGAATAATTAATAATGGTTTTATTGATCTTTTTTATAATCACAATAATTTTATTGATCTTGAATATATTTTATTTGTTGTTGATTACTATATTGTTTTTCATAGACTTCTATTTAATTTAATAATTAATGCAAAGCATTCTACTAAAACATGTTATCGTTAACATAATATTATGTATAATTTTATTGATCTTGAATATATTTTATTTGTTGTTGATTACTATATTGTTTTTCATAGACTTCTATTTAATTTAATAATTAATGCAAAGCATTCTACTAAAACATGTTATCGTTAACATGCTTTGCATTAATTATTAAATTAAATAGAAGTCTATGAAAAACAATATAGTAATCAACAACAAATAAAATATATTCAAGATCAATAAAATTATTGTGATTATAAAAAAGATCAATAAAACCATTATTAATTATTCTCATAACTCAACAACTGTTACATATTATTTAAAGCAAAAGAAATACAGTCCACTAATAAAAGAATACAAAAAATAACTGTGTTGGAATTCATTACCAGCCCCAACATATGGTCATTTCGAACCGAATTTGAAGAAAAAATTTATTGAAGAATTATATGGAATGGAATTGATGGAATAAATTAAATATCAACAAAGAACAGAAGAAAGAAAATTGGAAAAAGAAGATCTGCATATACGAAGTACCTGCACACAAAACTGGTGTGAGAAGAAATATCAAGATCCAATTTTGAACCAGATAAGAGTATTTAATTAATCTTTTCGTTAATTGACGTTTCATTAAAAAATATATTCATTTGTTTTTCTTAAATTTTTACTGTCAAATTTATATTGTAAGAGATAATTAATTTGGTTAATTCATATACAAAATTCATTCATAACATATTGACTTTAATATAAACGCAATACAAATACAACACATTACAATATTTACCCATATTTACATTTGCACACTCAAAATCATGCAATAAATATTATCATAAATGATTGTATCTACGATATTAGTAATGTGGCATTCTTAAATATTCCAACTTCAATGCAAACGATTGCATTTGAGTTCAGGCAATTCAATTAAAAAATATAACTCAATTCATTCACCTTAATATAAAATTATATTTGAGGTTAACCAAGTCTAAGTACTTAAATTCATTCAATATAAATATATATACGCTGGTTAATCATATTCATACTCTTCAGTGCAAATTAGGCATTAGAAGATACTCAAGCCAGGCATATATATTTATTATTCAAATCCATATTAAAATTAATTATTAGCAATGAGCGAATTAATTAAATTAAAAAAGCAACGACAGCTTGCAAAATCCGCAATCTCAAGGATTGAAACGGCAATCAATAAATACGAATTACTATTAAAAGAAGGGCTACAATTTAATATTCATGAAATATCTGTACGAGAAAATACGCTTAACATAAGTTTTGAAAATTTTAATTCCATATAAAATGAAATTGAAATATCTCATACAGATGCAACTGAAATTGATTCCCTTGAAAAAGAACGGTTAGAAACTGAAGAAAAGTACTTCAAAATTTTAGCCAAAATTTTAATTCAAATAAAAACAATTCGATAGGTTCTATTCCTAATAATACAAACATTAATTATAATCAAACACCCAATTATACAAAATTACCTAATGTTGAAATTCCTGTATTCGATGGTAATGATATTAGTAAATATAGACCATTCATTGATTTATTTACAGCACTAATACTAACCAACCCTACTTTATCAAATGTTCAAAAATTATACTACTTAAGAAATTATCTAAAGGGAGAAGCACATGCATTAATAGTTAATCTTCCATTAACTAACGAATCATTCGAAGCTTCGTTAAATATCTTAGATAAAAGGTATAATAATAAATATAGTATTATAAATGCTCATTTAAAATTATTATTAGAAACTCCGAATTTGATAAAGGGGAATGCAAAACATTTACGCGATTTCATAAGTAACATTAAACAACAAGTTGATTGTTTAAAAACATTAGGGCAACCAGTACAACATTGGGGTACATTATTATTGTTTATATTAATTCAAAAATTAGATATGTACACAAATAGGGCATATCAATTAGAAAAAGATATTGCTGAAGAACCTAATATCGAAAAGTTTTTAAATTTCTTAGAACATAGAGCTAATGCTCTAGAATTTGTAGAAGAATCTTCTACTAGTAATAAGCAAAAGCCAAAGACTTGCTTATTAGCAAACATTAAATCAAAAAATACAAAATCATGGCAATGCTCGTTTTGTAATTCAAATCATTATCATCCAATTTATAGGTGTGATAAATTTCAAAACGATTCATTAGCTGAAAAATATAATTATATAAATAAAAATAATTTATGTAAAAACTGTTTAAATAAACATAGCGGTAAATGCAGAAAAACAACATGTAAATATTGTAATAAATATCATCACTCTTTATTACATAATAATACATCAAATAATGAAACTGACGGTAATTTAAAACAAAGTGTATCTGATAATAATAATACCGAAATCATACGTACGGTATTAATTAATTACAATACAACTAAACATACTATTTTACCTACTGCAAAAATAGCAGTCAAAAATTCATTAGGCGAATCTATAATCGTTCGAGCTCTCTTTGATGGAGGCTCACAAATATCTTTCATTACTAAAGAATTATTTAAAAAATTAAATTTAAAATCTTATAATCAAAATATTAATATTACTTGTTTAAATGGCAATCAAACGTCAATTAATGAATCGGTAAAATTACAAATTAATTCTCTTTGTTTTAATTATTCAACATTCATTGATTGTGCGATTGTACAAGAAATTACTTCGCATTTGCCACATATTCAGTTTAACACTGAAACTATGAACATTCCTAAAAATATTAATTTGGCTGATGATACTTTTAATATCCCAGGTGAAATATCATTATTGTTAGGTGCCGATATTTATTACAAAATTATTCTTGGTAATATAATTAAATTAAATGCACATCAACCCATTCTGCAAAAAACATTATTCGGGTATGTAGTATGCGGTCCGATACCAATATCTACCAATGATGATATATCTGAAAATTGTAATAACGCAGTAACAATGCTGGTAAATACTGATCAGAAATTAGAAAATTTACTAACCAAATTTTGGGAATCCGAAGAAGTATCAGCTGATTTAAATAGTTCAAATAATAATGATATTTGCGAAAAAATATTTAAAAATACTACTATTCAAGTAGATGGCCGTTTTCAAGTTCATTTACCACTTAAGCGTAATTTAAACGAACTTAAAATGGGAGATTCTTTTAGCATAGCCGTAAAACGTTTTTATAATTTAGAACGTCGCTTCGCTGCAGATCCAGAATTGTTTAAAAACTATTCAAAATTCATTAATGAATACATTGAATTGGATCACGCAAAAGTGATACCTTTTAATCTTGCACATATTCGAGCAAATATAAATAACAATTATTTTTTACCTCATCATCCTGTTATTCGTAATGATAAACGATCTACAAAAATAAGAGTTGTATTTGATGGTTCTATGTGTACAAAAAATAAAATATCGTTAAATCAAATAATGTTCACAGGTCCAGTTGTTCAACCTGAACTTTTCGATATTTTAATTCGTTTTCGAACATATAAATACGTATTCATTACTGATATTAAAAAAATGTATCGACAAATAATGGTAGCCCCAGAGCATCATTGTTTGCAGCAAATAATTTGGAGAGAAAATCCAAATGATCTTTTAAAAATCATACAATTAACTAGAGTTACATATGGATTAAATTCTTCATCTTATTTAGCTACAAATTGTCTTAAACAATTATCAATACAGCAATCCGAAAAATATCCGTTAGCCTCAAAAGTATTATTAGAGAACACATATGTTGATGATATTTTAACGGGAGCTAATTCTCTCTCAGAGACGAAAAATCTTCAACAAGAATTAATCAATCTACTTGCCTTAGCTAATTTCGAATTACATAAATGGTCTGCAAATCATCCCGAATTACTTAAAGATATTCCTATAGAATTACAACATTTCGATGAAATCGAAATTTCTAATAAATCTAACGAAGCTATAATAAAAACATTAGGTCTTTCATTTGATATAAAATCTGATACATTTAAAATGTCAGGACCTTCTATAAATTTAGAAATTCCATATACAAAAAGAAAGGTACTTAGTTTCATAGCAAAATTTTATGACTCTCTAGGTTTTTGCGGACCAATAATTGTTTCAGCAAAAATATTTATACAAAAACTTTGGTCTAAGGGTCTTAGATGGGATGCACCTTTACCTAAAGATTTAGCTGATATTTGGGAAAAATTCGTGAATGAACTTTCAAATATGAACAGCATTAAACTTAAACGCTGTTTAGATTTTGATAACGCGATAAAAAGCGAATTAATAGGATTTGCAGATGCATGTCAAGTAGCATTTGGATGTTGCATTTATTTAAGAAATACATATAGCAACGGTTTAGTTCGCACTTACTTATTATGTGCAAAATCAAGGGTAGCTCCTATAAATAAGCAATTAACTATACCGAGATTAGAACTCAATAGTAGTCTTCTGCTTATAAAATTAATGCAGAAGGTCTATCATTCATTAAATAAAAATATTACAGGTGTATATTTACATTCTGATTCAAAAATTGTATTATCATGGATATTATCTAATACACTAAAACTAGAAATATACGTTTCAAATAGAGTCGATCAAATACAAAAAACAAGTAAATTAATTGATGCACATTGGATATATGTAAAATCAGAAAACAATCCTGCAGATTGTCTTTCAAGAGGATTAGATCCTCAGTTATTTATTGATCATAAACTTTGGTGGCAAGGTCCCGATTATGTTAATGATTCATCATATGAATTAAAAAATAATATTTATAATAATGGGCAATTAAATGAACAAAACGATTCTAATTTGATTAACGAAAATGTCTTATGTTTGCATACAGTTAATAAATTAAATATTATATTATTCAATAAATTTTCAAACATAAATAAACTACAAAGAATAGTAGCTTATTGTATTAGATTTAAAAATAATACTCTTAATAAAGCTAATAGGAAAACGGGTCCTTTAAAAGTAAAGGAGCTAAATTATTCTTTATTACTAATTATTAAATGTATACAAAATGAACATTTCCACGCGGAAATAAATGACATTAATAATAAAAGGGAACTACATAGTTCATTAAAAATGTTAAACCCTTTTATAGATAATACAGGTATTTTGCGCGTCGGTGGGAGACTTCAAAATTCTATTTTAAAATTTGAGCAACGTCACCCAGCAATATTACCGTCTAAAAACTTTATAACAAGTCTTATTATTGAAAATGAGCATACAATGTTATTACATGCAGGAATAAAATTAACTCTGACTAGCTTGAGACAACGATTTTGGATTGTGCAAGGAAATCGCGAAGTTAAAAGAATTATACACAAATGTATAAAATGCTTTAAAACAAAGGCAAAGGTTTCAACTCAATTAATGGGATCATTGCCTTTTGATAGAGTCAATATTGCACGACCTTTCCAAAAAATTGGAATTGATTTTGCCGGTCCTATTTCAATTAAACAATCCAAATTCAAAAAATCTCCAATCACAAAGGCATATATCGCTCTTTTTGTATGTTTTACTACAAAGGCAATTCATATTGAATTAATCACTAGTTTAGAAATTGACCATTTTTTGGCAGCATTCAAAAGATTTATAGGTAGACGCGGTTGTCCCACTATAATTTACAGCGATAATGGTTCTACATTCAAAGGTGCTAGAAATCATCTACGTGATATATATTCATTCTTTAATGCTAAAGGTAACATTGAAAAAATAGAAAACACCTTATTAAAACAAGGAATACAATGGAATTTTATTCCAGTATATTCTCCTAATTTTGGTGGTCTATGGGAAGCTGGAATTAAGTCTATTAAATTTCATTTAAAACGCGTTGTAGGCATAAGTAATTTTACATATGAAGAATTAAATACAATTTTAATTCAAATTGAATCAATTTTAAACTCACGGCCATTATGTCAAATAACTGATGATCCAAATGACTTTGATTATTTAAGTCCAGGTCATTTTTTAATCGGTTGTCCTTTAACATCATTACCAGAAAGAGATATATCTGAATCAAAAACTAATCGTCTCAAATACTGGGAATTATGTACAAAATTGCAGCAACAATTTTGGAAAAGATGGCAAAAAGAATATTTAAATCAATTACAGAATAGACCTAAATGGCATAGTTCTTTAGTGAATTTAAAAATTGATCAACTGGTACTTATAAAAGACGATAACGCACCACCACAAACTTGGTTATTAGGCAGAATTATTAAACTAATCACAGGTTCTGATAAAAGGGCTCGTGTAGCTGAAATAAAAACAAAAAAAGGAGATATAATTCGCTCCATTAGTAAGATAGCTCCATTGCCTATCGAATAAAAAAAAAATATGTATATATGTTTAATATACTTTCATGTAGTATATTAATTATTATTATTTCTTAGAAAAATCATTTATGATAAATCAAACGATTTAAACAAAAACAATTATTCTAACAATACAATTAAATATTGTAATTGTATTAAATTCACATTACACTAAACTATTCTTTACATTTTTGTCGAGCGCTGCAGTTATGTTAACGATAACATGTTTTAGTAGAATGCTTTGCATTAATTATTAAATTAAATAGAAGTCTATGAAAAACAATATAGTAATCAACAACAAATAAAATATATTCAAGATCAATAAAATTATTGTGATTATAAAAAAGATCAATAAAACCATTATTAATTATTCTCATAACTCAACAACTGTTACATATTATTTAAAGCAAAAGAAATACAGTCCACTAATAAAAGAATACAAAAAATAACTGTGTTGGAATTCATTACCAGCCCCAACAAACTTGCTTAAAAAAGGTTTCAATATCCTAAAGACAATCGAAGTCTTAAATATTTCTTATTTTATATCTTCCAGTTTTTATTGAAACCATTGAAACATTTCAACACAATGTATTATTCAAGGTATATAAAGACAAGGTAGTCTCAACAATTCCTTGACCAATCAGCGTTGGCGCGGGAATTGACGTCACCTGGGGGATCTATTCAAATGTCATAAATTTTTAATTGAATATTAATTATAAAAAATCGTTTGTTTATTCTTGTTTTCGTATTTTTTGATATTTTAACAACACATACAATCAAATAAGTACAAATTCGACATTGTAAAATCATAAAAAAGCTGTCAAAGACAATTTGGTGAATTCAGGAAGCATAATTTTTTTTATTCTTAAGTTGGCAATACGTTATATGATTCTGACAGCACTTTATGATTTTCTATGTCGAATTTGTACTTATTTGATTGTATGTGTTGTTAAAATATCAAAAAATACGAAAACAAGAATAAATAAAGGAATTTTTTGTAATTAATATTCTATTAAAAATTTATGACATTTGAATAGATCCCCCAGGTGACGTCAATTCCCGCGCCAACGATGATTGGTCAAGGAATTGTTGAGACTACCTTGTCTTTATATACCTTGTGTATTATTATACTTTCCGCGCATGCGCATGTCCTCCGTTCTGTGGTTGACATGATCTAGCTAGAACAGTGATACTCAATCAAATACAAATCCCTTAACCATAAAAATTGTAAGAGTTTAGACTTACACGTGTTTTAATAGCAATGCTATCATCATCAGAGTCCTAAAGACACTAACTTAAATCTAACGTTAGTGTCTTTAGGACTCTGATGATTAAGGATTTGATGTAGATATGTGTATTTATCTACATTTTAATAGATATTTTCAATTATAAATTTCGATACATACTCTATTTACATAGCTAATTGCACATGTAAATAAATGTTCTAATAAGATTTCAACTAGAATATTTTTTGTTCGGCCCCGTGTTTAAAAAAAATCGATCCGGTCCGTTTCTCGAAAAGTTTGGTGACCCCTGCCCTAACTTATACACAAAAAGTCTTACGCGAAAACGGAAAAAATATATTTTTTGAAATGGGTTTTAAGAACTATCCGTGTGGACTCGCCAACAACAAGCTAAATAGGATTGCGTTAGACAAGGAAATATAAAGGACAAAACACATTACCTAGCGTTGTTACCATATCGAACCACGAAAAATCGCTCCACGAGTCATTGGCGTATCATTCAGATTTTAAAATAAATATCAATTATTTTGAATTATACAATTAATTCATTCATTCAATGTTTTATATTGTCTTTAAAAGTATTTCAGTGATAATTAATTAACAGAGAAACGTCTATTTGGAACTATCATCTCTCATACATAAATTCAATTGTAATTTAAAGCATATTTGCATATTATAAATTTTCAATTGACGCCTATGGGATAATATGCGGTTTTGACAATTAAAAAAAGATGGCCGCCGACAAATTTTGGTAACACTTTCATATACGGACTAGCATCTAAAGAGTAAAATCTAAGAGTAAAACCATTTCGTGATTTCAAATTGTACCGCGCCGCGCATGCGCATTTTAGAGAAATGCTACCTATTTACATCACACCATAGACATAGAGAATGGACCAAGCATATGACCCGAGAGCATAGCCGTGTCAAAAGAAAGAGAAACAGGTTTGGAATGGTATCCGGCGAATTTTTCGAAACACAATTTTTCGAATCACAATTTTTCGAATCACAATTCTTCGAATCACAATTTTTCGAAACACAATTTTTCGAAACACAATTTTTCGAATCACAATTTTTCGAATCACAATTCTTCGAATCACAATTTTTCGAAACACAATTTTTTGAAACACAATTTTTCGAATCACAATTTTTCGAATCACAATTCTTCGAATGAACAATTTTTCGAATGAACAATTTTTCGAAAAATTTAAGTTTTATTGTTGAAATTTTATTTAGTTAATAAAATATTAAGCAAAGTAATATTTGGACATTTTACGAAATATATTTAAGTTGTATTTGCATGTTTTTTTAAAGTTATTAATAAATTCAATTTAAGCGATTTTGTTTTGTTTTTTAAATCCCAATAAATGTTCTTTTTGACGCGTATGTTATTATTAACATTAAACAAAATTAGTTTATTGATGAGAGGATTAGCCAGCTCTCTCACAAACTGCATATGTATTAACATATGCATGTATGTACCTAAATAAATTACATGGCTTTTTGTTTATTAAATACTAACTGCTACCCGCGGATTCGCTCGCGTGGATTTCGAAACCCTCATTCCCATGATATTTTTTCCGCCGGATCGAATGAAACTAATTATAACCCTTCATATGTGACAGGGGGTAAAATATTAAATTTATCTTATTTTTAGTTTTCTTTCATTATACAAAATCGTAAATATCTCGGCTCCTATGCGAGATAGAGGGTTGTTTTTTCCCCTAAATCCCCCGCCCCCGTGGTATTTTTTCCGCCGGATCGAATAAAACCACTTACAACCCTTCATATGTAACGGGGGGTAAAATATTAATTACTAAAAAAAATTAAAATTTTTCCTCCCCCTTGCAATTCCTTAGGGGTTGAATTTTCGAGATACGAAATAGCCTTTATCCGTCCTCGGGATGTAAGCCATCTCACTGCCAAATTTCATCAAAATCGGTAAAGACTGAGAGATACACTTTCGCATTTATAATATAAATCGCGACTCCTATGTAAGATAAGGGGTTGTTTTGTCCCCCTAATAATCTCTCTTCCGTAGTATTTTTCCCGCCAGATCGAATGTAATCAATTACAACTCTTCATATGTGACAGGGGGTAAAATATTAAATTTTTCTTATTTTTAGTTTTCTTTCATTATACAAAATCGTAAATATCTCGGCTCCTATGCGAGATAGGGTTGTTTTCCCCCTAAAACCCTCGCCCCCGTGGCATTTTTCCCGCCGGATCGAAAAAACTACTTACAACTCTTCAAATTGTGTTTCGAAAAATTGTGTTTCGAAAAATTGTGATTCGAAGAATTGTGATTCGAAAAATTGTGATTCGAAAAATTGTGTTTCGAAAAATTTACACCAAACCGTTTGGAATATACTTGTCCTTTTTTTAAACAGGAATGTAACTACATATTTCATTCTTAGTCCCGAACATTAAAAATTATTATCATAATATATTAATCTACTGTTGATTAATATAAGACATTATTATACTATACGTATATAAAGAGGTTAAAATAATTAACGTTATAAAAAATTTTATTTAAAAAAAGAAACAATTATTGATTTCTAAATAATATAAGTATCGAATTTTTTTAATCAATTTTAATATCTTGTTCTCATATCAACCATTATCTCAATGATGTATGTGTGTGTGTGTGTCTGTATGTGGACGCCCTACGGTCAAAACGTAGAGACTTACAGACATTAAATTTTAAACTTAAGGTTCTTGTATTCTGTAGATGTGCACCTCCGATTTTGGAAAACTATCACTAACCCGGAAACGGATGTTTACTTTGTCAATTTTTATTTTTTTCGAATTATTTTTGAAACGGTGCACAGTAGAATAAAATGTTTTGAAATAAAGTTGTATATTTCAACCACACGGAAGACAGGAACAGGAAATAACAATAGAAGAAATTGTCCAAGAAAACGAAGAGATCAAAGTTATACCGACTAAGGTCAAGGATGAGATTATAAACAAAATAAATCCTAAAAAAGCTCCGGGATTTGATCTAATAACCGGAAAAGTTCTACAACATCTTCCAAGAAAAACAATTGTTAAAGTCATCAACATTATCAAAACTAATATTATTATAGAATAAGAATATAAATTTATTTTTTGTAATTTGTAGCATCCGTATTAAGTAAAATTCTCCATGCTTTCTTTTGCATTGATATTTCTCGTAGACGGTTTATCAAAAAGAGCAAAGTACATTTTGTGTATTTTATGTCATACAATCTTATATAAAAGTGCTCAACTCAGGAAAAGAATAAAGAATGAAAAATACTAGATAAAAATCGATGGGCCTACTGGCCCCATACACCCCTGGTCTAAATTACTATTGGTGGATACTGAAAATTGACAACACTTATTAATAGTAAACTCTATAGTAAATTTCATAACTGTAGCACAATGGGTTCTCAAGATATTAAATAAAAACTAATTTTGACTAAAATCTTTATTATATGTATAGGTATATATAATAAAATATAAAATATATATTACGAATACAAATTTAATGTAAGGCGTCATTATATTTCTAACAATAATACATTAATACTTACATTGAAGACAGCGTGAGAATAACAATTAAAAAATATTATAAACAAAGATACACAAAGAACAGATTGAGAGGGTGCCCTGTTAATATTTCAATTTATACAGACACCCTAATGTATACGTAAATAAAATATCTCGGACATTAAAAATTTTCAGAAAGATATACTTTACATCTTTCTGAAATTTTTTACCATCTGGAATGTTTCTTTAAAAAAAACAATTGTTTTAAATAAAATAATTTTTATTTTATTTGATTGTTATAAAAAACAGGGCCGTATCCAAAACGTTAGTGAGATAATTTCACCCATAAATAAATGTTTAGTTAAAATATTACACTATATTAAACTGTTATGATGTTTTTTCTTTTACATGAGATTTTAGATCTTAATAACTTTTAAGAGCCACTGTTTAGAGGGACCCACGTAAAAATATAAGCTATTTCTGGTTTTAATATTAAATTAAATGTATAATGTATTAAAAATTATATTTATTTTTTGTATGAAATACGTATGCCACCATCTTTTCTCACCTAAAATGCGTGTTAAACTTGCACTGGCTCAAAGTTGTCACACTTATTCACGATTGAAAACAGTATAAAAAAAGTTTTAATTATTTTTCCTAAGATATTGGTGGAATAAAAAAAATCACTTGAACATCAACATTTTATTAATCTGTATACATTTAACTGTCTTACAACGTACCTAATTAATGTAAAATTCAAGAAAGTTGTATAATGGATATAATTAAATTAAAGTATTTAGACAGGCCCGTATTAACAAAAATTTACAAATAATGTTATTAAAAATAAATAAAGAAAGAAAAGAAAAATTAATGATAGATATTTACGATTTTGTATAATAAATGATAATATATTATATTATAATGATATAATAATATTTCATCCTCTGTTACATATAAAGGGTTGTGATTAGTATCATTCGGTCAGGCGGGAAAAATACTACGGGGGAGAGGGGTTCTAGGGGGAAAAACAACCCCCTATCTCGCATAAGAACCGAGATATTTACAATTTTGTATAATGAATAAAAATCATATTCATTTTCATAGTTTTTAACCGAAAATATTGACCGTAAATTCTCCCTAATACGTGCCTGACCTAATTATTCAAGATTAAATTTTAGTTTAATTAGTAGGTTCATCAATATCAAATCTGTCGTTGTTTGGCATATTCATTTTCATATATTTTTTATTAAAAAAAAAATTTTTATTTATAGAAACTTACAACGGCCCTGTCCTAATTATTAATATAATATATTTATTAATTACTATATAATCATAGCATCTAATTTATATTGTTTGAAATTTTACGATTCTTATATTTGCGGACTTTGGTAATTAAATTGATTTAAAAAGAGGTAATTGTTTCATTAGTAACATGAGTTCATGAGAATTACAAAAAAGAAGCCCATCAATCCCAAAAAACAGTATACTTTGCTCTTAATGTGTTCAAGACTGGTGCCAGTACCTTAGTCCAGGAAAAATAACGAAAACCACGAAAACTATTGAAATAATACGGATTCAGTGCTGAGAACAGATGGCACATAGGTAGTTGTCACACGTTTCTCTCATTTTTAGAAAACCTTGGTACCACAAGTAAATACAACAACTTGAGAAATCGCCGATTCGGCTATTTCACCTTTATAATATGTAGTATAGGAATAGAATCATAAACTCACAACAAATCAAAAAAAATCCGAAATATGTATTCCAGAGGAGACTTCCCCGAAGATATGGATAACTGGAAAAACAACACCTTAATATTTTTCGTAATTACATGATAAGAGTGATAAGGTTGGGAATGTACAGTCGCCTGCATTAATGGTCTTGCAGTTTGTATTCATTTTCGTTTATCACAAACTTAGTAGGCTCCTCCCATTTGATTATTATAATATTTAAATCATTTCTTCATGTATCAAACAAAGACAGATATTTTGAAATTCATTTGCTAGATAAAGAACTACTCTTCGTTTATAATAGGTACTCATATATATTTGTGCAATTAAATTATTATGTAATCTATTGAAAATTGTATACGTAAATTTTGTGGCAATAAATATTTGATATTCCGAATTTTAGTATTTAAATATATTAAACTTGATAGAAAAAGATAACCGATGTTGTTTGACTTTAAATTTGGAATCTGTTGTAAGCGATTCTAGCCTTTAGGGTGCCAGACGAGTTCTGCAGGCGACTGTACATAGAAGTTCACTTCTCGCATGTCAGAGCTGTTCTGCGTATTTTTTTGGAAGTTTTATCTCAACAACCGATTCCGCTAGAGAACTATTTCTGTCCAAAATCAGCAGTGGCACATAGTTGGGTCACTGGCACAAAGTTGGCGCACTCATGTATAAAATTTCTGCCACACGAAAAAAATTCTCCCTCCCTTCCCATGCTACCTGGATTTGTTTCAGCAACAGGATTATATTCCTGAGAGGTGTAGTTATGCTTGGTAAAATGCCCATACCGTTATCTTAATAAATAAGGAAGATATGCTTAAAAATCTCAAAAAGTGGCACAAAGTTGGCGCACTTTACGGTATCAACTAACTAACAAGTGAAATTAAATAAAAGCTTGTAAAAATAAAAAAATATATTCGTATTAAACGTCTAAACTTTATTAAATAAAATTTACAAGCAAGCTTCGTTTTATAGAATAGTCAAGCTGCAGTATCCATTTATTAGTTTTGACAATCTACAATAGGTGATCGTGTCCAACCTAAAAATTAATATATTTATTCATCTAATGCGGTGTCTTTACTTGAGTATTTTACTTCGAACGAACCAAACAATCAGTATTCGTCGAGTCAGTACATATCTTCAAACAGAACACAAATCACATATAATATACAGGGTGAGTCATTTTAATTGACCACTCGAAATAAAACACGCGGGAAGCGCGATCGAGACAAACTCTTCGTTGTAGGGTTCGAAGAGGGACATCCAATGGTGACCTTGGATTTGATCTTGAACGTGACCTTGAAGGTCATTTGGAGGTCAACTTTGGTTTTTTAAATGGGAACACCCTTTTTTGACCCCGGCAAAGTGTAAAAGTTTTTGGATTCGTGCACAAACTACGTAACGAAAGAATCCAGAAACTTTTACACTCAATCTTTTTTCAAAAGACGCAGTCCAGACGAGCTAGAGTCCTGTTAGCCAAATTAGCAAGGTTTGACCTTAGCGGAAAGGTCAAATTTAAGGTCATATCTGGACGTAAAATCTCCCGCTCTTTCTATTGCCGGGGTCAAAAAAGGGTTTTCCCATTTAAAAAACCAAAGTTGACCTCCAAATGACCATCAAGGTCACATTCAAGGTCAAATCTAAGGTCACCATTGGATGTCCCCCTTCGAACCCTAAAACTTTTGTCCGAAGAGTTTGTCTCGATCGCGCTTCCCGCGCGAGTTATTTCGAGTGGTCAATTAAAATGACTCACCCTGTATAGAGATTGGAAAAATAGTTTTTCAACTATTGCGTAAAAATGCATTTATTGTAATTTTTATTACATATTTCCACCGTTTTCAGAAAACTGGTTTGATTGAACACAATTTGAAATCAACTATTTGCAACTACCTTTCCAACTATATTTAAACTATTTGCGACACTTTTTACTGCTTCGTTTGCACTAATTATTATTATTAAATCGTAAAAAAAATATTTATCAACTATTTTCCGAAAAAAAATTCAACTAGTAACTATTTCATTGAAAATAACAACTATTTTTTCAATCTCTAATAATATAGATAATCAGCTCTTATGGCCATCATTGGTTACCTTGGAAATACGAAAGGGGCAAGGAGAATGCACGTTCTAGTTATTTTTATGAGCTACATTGGTAAAACTGTGCCCGTTTTACTGGGAAATTTGTTACCAAACTGAAATCAATTTTTAAATAAACTCAAGATAAATGTGGGAACAAGACGAGCACAATGAACGCTACGAAAACCAGTGGCGTAGCGAGGGGGGGGGGGGGCAAGGGGGTCTATCATGCCCCGGGCGCTACTTATAGAAGGGCGCCAAATGGCTCTGAATCTTTTGAACCGTATAGCATAAACACAATCTTCAAAGCCATATGCAACTGAAGACCTTTTTTTTTTTTTAGTCGTGAAAATGTAGCATTTAATAAATAAGATTAGAGAAATTAAAAACTGAAGACCTTTTTTTTTTTTAGTCACGCCAAATTCAATCCAAATTTATTATAAAATATTTTTTTTTTTAATTTTATTATTTTTGGGGGCGCCAAAAAAATATCGTGCCCCTGGCGCCAATTATGCTTGCTACGCCACTGACGAAAACAACGATCTTTTATTTGAAGTGTTCGCCGAAGATTGCTCGACTTGTTCGGTTTCGTTCGTAGTAAAATGCTTAAGAAAAGACGTACCATAATATGAGAGATAAAATAAAGTAATGATATGTGTTAGCGAAGCTGCGGGCGGAACGTTTTTACTTCAGGAAGGGGGGAGGTGCAACTTGATAATTTAAATATGAATTGTTTAGTATTATTTAATATCGAATGTATGTTTTGCTAATTGACAATACATACGTTCCGCCCCTATTGATTTGTAAGTATTTATTACTTACACCTTAACCACAATAACTTATTGTGGTTAAGGGGGTATTCTAGTCTAGAATTTTGAAAATATCGATTTTTTTTTCTTCCATATTTTTTAAAGATTAGACCTTCAAAAATATATCATCCAAAGGAATTTTTAAAATTTCAAATATTTACAGAGTTATAGCTATATAAAAAGAAGAAGGCCCAATGTATGGAGCAGGAATCGCCGATTAACGAAATGTAAGTACAGACTTTAAACGAGTTTTTCTCGAAACTACTTTTTCTAATACGTCTGACGGGATTTCTCAAGTTCTAATAAACCGATTAACTTGAAATTTGGTATGGGCCTTCAATATACCGGGTGTTCTAGACCACCCGTCCACTATGTTTTACGCCCTAACTATTGAAGATAGAGTTTTATGATAAAAAATTTACTATATATATCGACCCTAAAGAATTTCAGGAAAATGTTTTCAACCCCCTAAAACTCCTCCTTGGGGGGTAGTTTGAGGGGTACATGCCCGTTTCTCACCAAAATCAAATGGAACGGTATATCCAAAAGTAGATAATTTTAAAGATCATAAAAAAGTAAGAAACTTTTGTAAACAAATTTTTTTCATACATTCAATTGTTTAGAAAATATGGCGACTTGTTCTTAAATTTTAAGGTTTTACTAAAATTGCTCCAGTTTCGTTAAATACTAATGAAATTTTATTTTTAAAATTTGTTCTGAAAGTAGTAATAACGAACTTTCTAATGATGTATGATTATTTGAGATTTGGATAATTTAAAGTGTCATACGCGACATATCAAAAATTCAAAACTTCAATTGAGGATAATTCAAAAATTTTAAATGGAATGGTATATCAATAAGTACTTTATCTTAAAAAATATATTTAAATTAACAAGTTTTGTTAAGAAAATTTAATTTTAAATTTTATTTAAAAAAAAAATTAAAATTGTAATTTTAAATTAAAAATTTTATTGACAAAAGTTGTTAATTTAAATATATTTTTTAAGATAAAGTACTAATTTATATACCATTCCATTTAAAATTTTTGAATTATCCCCAATTGAAGTTTTGAATTTTTGATATGTCGCGTATGACACTTTAAATTATCCAAATCTCAAATAATCATACATCATTAGAAAGTTCATTATTATTATTACTTTAAAAAAAAAATTTAAAAATAAAATTTCATTAATATTTAACGAAACTAGAGCAATTTTAGTAAAACCCTAAAATTTAGGATCAAGTCGCCATATTTTCTAAACAATCGATTGTATGAAAAAGAATTGTTTACAAAAGTTTCTTACTTTTTTATCATCTTTAAAATTATCTACTTTTGGATGTACCGTTCCATTTGATTTTGCTGAGAAACGGGCATGTACCCCTGAAACTACCCCCCAAGGTGGAGTTTTAGGGGGTTGAAAACATTTTCCTGAAATTCTTTAGGGTCGATATATACAGGGTGAGTCATATCAGGTGGAACAAACTTGAACCGTAGATTGAGAAAAATATTTTAAGCAAAAAAGTTTATATGAACATTTGTCCGGAAATTCTTCGTGAGGGAGCTACAGACCTTCGAAGATTTAACCCAAAATTAGTTTTTATTTAATATCTGGAGAACCCATAGTGCTAAAGTTATGAAATTTGATACAGGGTTTAGTATTAATAAGTGTTATCGATTTCCAGTATTAAGCAATTATAATTTAGATCAGGGCTGTATGAAGCCAGTGGGCCCATCGAGTTTTATCTAGTATTTTTTTGTTCTTTAATTTTTTCCTGAGTTTGACATTTGAATAAGATTGTATAACACAAAATATACAAAAATATACTTTGCTT
Organism: Sialis fuliginosa; assembly: GCA_961205875.1. NCBI lineage: Eukaryota > Metazoa > Arthropoda > Insecta > Megaloptera > Sialidae > Sialis > Sialis fuliginosa. Next base: position 2,364,256 of record OY540819.1, on the reverse strand, counting down.
ATTTATCATAGGATACACCGTTTACGAGAAATATCGATGCAAAAGAAAGCATGCAGAATTTTACTTAATACGGATGCTTCTAATTACAAAAAATAAATTTATATTCTTGTTCTATGATAAAAAATAAGACAAAAAAATATATATAAATATATCTCCAAAAATTCATCCTTACCAACAAATAGCCATTTTAAGTGTCGTTTTTTAGTTTTGTTAGTAAAGTACTTGCAACAGTAATAGAACTGGCTATAGATCTAAGAGGACAAGTATTAGGTGATATATGTAGATGAACTTTTTTTTTTACTTTTAATCAAAGAACAGGAATATAAATGTATTTTGTGTAATTTGAAGCATCCGTATTAAGTAAAATTTTGCATGCTTTCTTTTGCATCGATATTGTTCGTTAACAGTTTATCCTATGGTAAATGAACAAAGTATATTTTTGTGTATTTTGTGTCATACAGTCTTATTCAAATTTTTAACTCAGGAAAAAATTTAAGAACACAAAAATACTGAATAAGAATCGACGGGCATCCTGGGCTCATACAACCCTGGCCAAATTACTATTGTTTGATACTGGATATCGATAACACTTATTAATACTATACCCTGTATCAAATTTCATAACTGTATCGCAACGGGTTCTCTAGAAATTAAATAAAAACTAATTTTGTGTTAAATCTTCGAAGGTCTGTAGCTCCCTCACGAAGAATTTCCGGACACATGTTCATATAAACTTTTTTGCTTAAAATATTTTTCTCAATCCACGGTTCAAGTTTGTTCCACCTGATATGACTCACCCTGTATAGTAAACTTTTTATCATAAAACTCTATCTTCAATAGTTAGGGCGTAAAACATAGTGGACGGGTGGTCTGGAACACCCGGTATATCCCTCTATTGTTGGAACTATAATTATGTAAATATTTTGTTTTTTAGTATTTTTAAAAAATTCTAAACTTTGAAAAAAAAGGGCAAAATATCACTTTTTTTCAAACAGCCGCCATTTTGTGAAAAAAAAATATTATAGCGACATTCTTACTAATTAAGAATCTTTTTTCTTTTCTTTTTCAGATCACTAGAAGGGTTGGAATTATGTCAAGAAGAACGCACCCTTATTTTTCACTCCCCCACTTTACCAGCCTGTAATTTTTTCAATTTTCAAAATTTTTTATTTTTTTATTTTTTTTTGTATTGTTAAAATATCAATAAATATCTAATAAAAAAATGGCTAGTAAAAATATTCTTAGTTTTTTTTTATCATATTTTAAAAAAACACCCAAAATGTGTACCCCTAGACTAGAATACCTCCTTAAGGTGTATAATTTTAGTTTAAGTGACTAGATACAGTTTCTCCGTTTTTCCAGTAGTAAGTATTTATTAAGTTATTATTTGTTATCAAACCTGCGTCTGGATAGAAGCATTGTGTAGCATCAAGTGTGCATTTATTCATGAAACTTTTCACTTCTCCTACAGAATTGCTTGCACATACCCAGTTGACTTTGTTAAAACAATCCAATAATTTAAGAGCACATGTACATCTTTCAATATCTTCCTGTGCAAACGTCGAAATTGTTAAAACTATAAAACAGAAAATTTTATTTAACGAGACCATCCATAAATCAAGTCACTAAAACTAAAAATATGGTTCTGCGGTTTTTTGTATCTACATTGCTTTAAACATATATTATGGATTGTGGACTGATATATATTAGGGGCCATCCATAAATTACGTTACACGAATTTCATGATTTTTTACCCCCCCCCCCCCCCCCGTCCTTGTCACAGCTGGTCTCATTTGTGAGACCACCCCCTACCTAATGTGACGTCACATATTTTACAATTTTACATCTTAAAATTATTTAAATGTTTAAAATGTCTACAAAAAAGCTAGTATATTATATTTTGAAATGTGGTGTCACGAAATTTAGGACCTCTTCCCACCCCTTGTCACACAATGTCACACTTCGTCACCCCCCCCCCTTAACGTGTGAATTTAATGAAGATCGGTTCATTTTTAAGACGGGGGGGAGGGGGGGGGGGGGGTAAAGCTAGCGTAGTACACCTATAGAGACACTCCAGTAATTACAAAACTGCATATATGACAGGGGGTGAAATATTAATGACAAAAAAAAATTCACATAAGGTGCCTGCGGCAAATAAGGCCCTTGTAAAAAAAAATCACATTTACAATAGTTGAATCGGTCTGGATTTTTATGTACACATAGAAGTTACTTATACAGAGCTAACTAACTACACAGGTAGAAAAGTGGCTTGGGCCAAGAAAATCTTGTTTTATATATAACGAAAACAATATTTTCTTAATAAAAGAATTTATTCTTAATCCAAGTATATTATTGTTTTCGTTCAACAATATTTCTTTAAATGGAAACAACAATTTTCTGGATTTAGAGTATATTCTTAAATTAAGAAAATATTTTTTTCGTTATATAGAAAACAAGGATTTCTTGGCCCAAATCAACCTTTCTACCAGTGTAGTCTCTCGCCGCGCTAACTTTTCAGTATATCCGAGTTTGTTGCGAGATGGTGACGAATGCTCAATTTTATAAGAATAACCAACAATTAATCTTAATTTTGTAAAAAAAATAATAATGTATTGCTTCCTTGCAATATCGAAGATACGAGAAGCTATGTAATCGTTTCAGATTGAGATAAAAAAAATGTTCTCCGATTTCAAAATTTTAAGTTGATTTATCTGTTTCACGTCAAGACAAACACTTTTCGTTCCGTGTCTGTCTGTCTGTCCCCTGAATCCTTGTCACACGCATAATTCATGAACCACTGAACCGATATTATTGAAACTTGGTCGGATGGTTGGGTTTGGTTTGAGGACGGTCCCATTTCAAAATCATCAAAATCGTGTGTAAGGGGGAGGGGTGACACTCCAAAATATTTCTTTTTTCAAGATATCTCAAGAACGACACATGTTACGAGAAAATTGTATAGAATATTTTTTGTAGAGCATTAAATTTCCTATAATATGGGTCTACTACGTTTGCTGTAAAATATTCCCTTACAAAGATTTATCTCAATTTATTTTAAAAATTCGTGTTTTGTTTTTCTAAATTGATATATGATTGGATATATTAAATGTCATTTTAACGTTTTAAATGTCATTTTGGCGTTTTAAATGTCACTTGACGTTGTAAATGTCATTTTGACATTTGCATAAATTTAGTTTTAGATTGAAATTGTCAAAAAATTAAAAATATATGAAAAATATTCAGGGGCGTTTTAAGAAAAATTTCGAACTAAGATTTTTTAGTAAAATTTGTATAAAAATTAAATGGTTAACCAATGCCAGGCAATTTATCTGAACACTATCGGTTTTAGTGAATTTAGCACGAGGAAGCACTGTGCATTTTCTTGGCAGATGTTTTTTTTTAAATTTCTGCTTTATAAAATAAAATAAAATTTACGGTTGTACCTTACGGATAATAAGGCCCACCAAATATAAGATTGTTTTTTTTTATTATTTATTACAATTCATGATCACATACTTTGTTCTAGATTGGTATGTCATTTTTATTTACTAATAGTTCTATAAAAAAAATCATCTACAACGAAGCAACGTGGTCTGGCGAGAGTTTAGCAACTGCTTTGGATGCAGAATCGGTAGGTATGTTATGGATAAAAAATAAATATTAAAATGAAATTATTAATTGTTATTTATCAGCTATGTGAACTTGGCGACTGACTTTGGAAATTTAAATTTTTTTATATGCATTCGTTTGTACCTCGTTTGTACCCGTTTGTACCGCAAAAATTTTCGTTTGTACCTCAAAGGGCTAAGAGATATAAATTTTTTTAAAAAGGGTGGCAACCAACATTATGATATTAAAAATCTGTTTTGTACCGCAAATATTATTGGTTTTAAACAAATAAAAATTAAAAATAAGGGGGACATCCAAAAAGTTCCAAAGTGGGTATATTTCTAATTTGGATTGTTCAATAAATTGTTTATCATGTGCAATCGTTTGTACCTTTTGAGTGTTCGTTTGTACCACCAAGGGTTATTTTTTTACTCTAAGGACTCGAAGGAAAAAACAAAAAAAACATCGTAGACTATTTAATTATCGGAATATTTTAAATATGTAAACGGCATTGGATTCAGCGTCTTTTCCACTCGTTTGTACCGCAAATTGTTTTGTTTGTACCTTAAAGGGCCAAAAGGTACAAACAATTGGACATTTGAAAATCTAGTTTCATTGTTATTTCGCGTTTGGTATATTAAATAAATTGTTTATTTTTGTAACTGATATTCTATTATACATTTATAGCATTTGAATACATCCCCCAGATGACGTCAATTGTTGAGACTACCTTGTCTTTATATACCTTGGGTTTTAATATAATAAATGTCTTGCAGATTTGTAATTTCTGTGTAGCACAGATTATATTATTATAATATTATATTATAATAAACAAAATTAAGCGTCTTCTCTTGACAAATTATAGTTTAATTAATTATATTATCTATTAAGAAATGCAATTTTTAATTAACAACTTCATCGGTTTGCCATGGTTAATAAGAAACTGTTCGTATTCATAAGAACTATTTTTTCAAAATAATATAGAATTCTTAGGCTGCTAACTTTACACACATTCGTGGAATGTTATTGCTTGAATTCAAAAATCAATTTACCCAAATCGGAGTAGGTACTTACCAAGAACAAATAACAAATAAATCAGTTTCATTTTGACTGAAATTTACTTCGTACTAAATACTGAATAAATATATTATCTATAAGTATGTATGTAAACTCTAAACATACAGGCGTTGTTGAAATGTATTAAATATGTATTTTTCATAATTATTCTTCAAAAATAATTAAATACCATAATGATAAAAATAATTATTTTTTATTATTTTTATTTAATGGTAATTTATATACTGTGAGGGGGGGGGGTCGTATGAAGATTCTGAAGGTGATTTATTATAACTTTTTGTGTAGGTGAAAGTTATATATACACCGTGACAATTATATTCGCATACAACTCTTTTTCGACGATGTATCCAGTGGCGTAGCGAGGGGGGGCAAGGGGGTCTATCATGCCCCGGGCGCCACTTACAGAAGGGCGCCAAACGGTCTTTTCAAATAAATAAAAAATGAAGACCTTTTTTATTTTTTTTAGTCACGCCAATTTCAATTCAGATTCATTATAAAATTATTATTATTTTTCATTTTATTATTTTCGGGGGCGCCAAAAAGGTATCGTACCCCGGGCGCCAATTATGCTTGCTACGCCACTGGATGTATCGTTATTGGCGTTATTATTTTAGCAACCCATTGTTTAACAAAAAAAAAATCAATTAAAAGTACCGTTATGTTATCTAGTAAAACAATTATGCAATTTAAATTTGTATTAAACAAAATTTAGAGCATGAAAGTAATGACCGACCGAATCCGATTTTCGAGCCGAAACTGAAACCGAATTTTGGTTTTAATATCAGTTTCGGCCGAAACCGAAACCGAAACTTAAAAAAAATTGAAAAAAGTTTTTTAATTATGATTTTGCTCATTTTTGGTTAGGAAAAATAATATAGATATATAATAATTTAAATCCGCTTAAAAATTTAACATTATAGCTTAAATTGTTAAAACTAAACTCAAAGCGACTACATATTTATATGTAGGATAATTTATTATGAATCATTTATTAATACCACAAAAAAACTTATATAAAATATCTTCTTCATAGAAAAAAACTTTAATTCTGCACAAGGAACATAAAATTACTAGAAATCAGTGGAATCACATTTATTCGGCATATATTTTCTATATACAGTGTAACAGTGGCGTAGATAGGGAGGGGGGGGGGGGATTAAGGGGATCAATCCCCCCCCCATTAGTCTACTTCATGAGAAAACTCAAAGACATTTTTTTAAACTCTTCTATAGTATGAACAAAATCAACTTTAAAAAAATGCAATAGTTAGTATGAAAAGAGTCTAATAGAATTTTATTTTCAGCTTTTTAGTCGGTTTTAAAAAGGCAAATTAATTTTTTTAAACGTTTTTTTGTATTTTTTATTATACATACATGAAATGTACTGTATAATAATGTATAGTAATCATGAAAAAAATCGAACTCGAGATTTTAACGGAATTACACGTATTGAGGGTCCCTGAACCAAAAATATGAGATTAAATACTATGTCATATCCCCCCCCCCATCTCAAAAAGTTATCTACGCCACTGCAGTGTAACATATAATAAACATTCTCAATAAAGTCAATAATGTAAGTACGTAAAGTAGTTATTGATAAGTTAATTATTAAATAAATCATAAAATGTAAAAAATATCTTTTTCATAAAAAAAAAACAAATTTTTAAAACTAAACTAATTCTCACAATTACAAATCACAATTTAATAAATTTATTTGGTATATATTCTAGAAATATTTATAACTTATAGACTATAAATTATAGATATTTCTAGAATATATGCCAAACAAATGTAATAATTTTATTGTTCTGAGGAGCTGACTAGCTGATACATGCGTTACACGCCAAGACGCCAAGTAGAGCTGGGCGCGTGAGTAATTTTTGCTCACGATCACGCACGCTCACGAGAGAAAAAATTTTAGTCACGCCCGCTCACTCACGGTTACAAAAAAAAGTATTCACGATCACGCACGCTCACGAATACTATTTTTTTACTCACGCCCGATCACGCACGACGGGTCACGCGCGTGACCCGATTTAATGTAATTGTTGTAAATTAAATTTTGAAATGATGAAAATTTATGTTTTTACGTGCAATATATTGTGTGTATTTTATATTCATATTATTTCTTCTAAACTGCATTCTAGTAAAAGAAATTACAAACAAAACAATAATAAAATAAAGCTACACGGCCGTGACCCAACGTGACCCGAAAAATTCACGGCCCGCGCCCAGCTCTAACGCCAAGTATTCGAGCGGACGTACGAATCGAGTCGAGTACAACCGAGAACGCGGTGAAACGTGAAAACACAGTTTCGGCACGGCCGAAACACTGATTTTAGGCCAAAACTGGCCGAAACCGAACCTTCGGTCGGTCATTACTAGTGATGTAACGAATATTCGCATTCGCGAATATTCGCACATTTTTTAACATACGCACTCGCATTCGCATTCGCAAGATAAAGTGCGGATATTTTTGCGATTATTACTTTTTTTTTGTAATTGTAAAAAAAATATTTTTTTATCTATTATCTTCAATAATTATTTTTAAGAACTTAGGAACAGTCAACGTTTATTTTTACTTCCATGTTCTGAAGAAATGGAAGTATTGTAATACCGTCGAAAAATCGTGTACGAGATAAGAGCAAATTCTGATTGTACTAACTTCAAAACGTAAAGGAAAGTTGATTTACTCATGAATGTTACTCTGAATGTAAAATTTTCTTTCGTTCACGATAACTACTGTAAAAATGCACCGATTTGAATTATTTTTGGGGGAAATGTTTGTCATAGTGAGTACTCCAGACCCCACCAAAAAAAGTTTTTTTTTTAGAAATCAAAGCAATTTAAATAATACAATACGTTTGGGAAGGGGAGATTGTATGGATCATGCTCCAACCCCTAAAAAAGTAAAAGTTATAAAATTAAAACTAAATAAATAATGCAATAATTTTTTAATAGAGAAGGGATTATATGGATCGTGCTCCCCCCCCCACAAAAAAATACAAAAAACTTATCAAATTAATACAAATAAAATTTATAATAAAAAAAGTTAATATTCGCATTCGCATTCGTATCCGCGAATGTCGGCCGTTAATATTCGCATTGGCATTCGCGAATGTTTAAAATCATACATTCGTTACATCACTAGTCATTACATGAAAGTATATAGAAATAATAATATAATAAATAATAATAATAATAAAAAATATGGCTTAGCACGCTACTGATGAATTTAAATTTTCTGATGAGAAGTTATTTGTTCTGCAGCTATTCTACAACTCCCAGAATGACAGAGTTTGGTCTGCTAGGATTGAGGACACCCCGCAAGATAAAAGACATGTTCCAAGATTCTAGAACATAGATGTCCAACCTTTTCCACCTTCTGGGCCGCATAGCAGAAATTTTAAATAATTAAATTTACTAAGGGCTGCAGGCTAGAATATAAAACTGAGGACCTTTTTTTTTTAGTCACGTCTATTGCAATTCCTAATTTTAATGTAAATTTATTACTATACCGGGTGTTAAAGTGTCATACGCGACATATCAAAAATTCAAAACTTTAATTAGGGATAATTCAAAATTTTTAAATGGAATGGTATATCAATTAGTACTTTATCTTAAAAAATATATTTAAATTAACAACTTTTGTTAAGAAAATTTTTAATTTAAAATTATATATGTATATTAGGGTGATTCATTTCCGCAAAGTTTTTTATTTTTGAAGTGCTCAAGCACAGTGTTAATCTACATGTAGAAAAAAAATTCTCACCAAATTTGAGCTCTTAATTCCGATTTTAAGTACTTACTATTTAAATTTGAATTTTTCCCATTTAAAATGCATGTAAAAAGTAAATTTTTCTTTCAAAGTTATAATGCTTAGCCGCTTTTTACGATATCGCAAAACGCTTTATCAGGTCTTGTAGAGGATTCCTTGCTCTTCAAAATTGCTCATGGGTTTTTCGATATTGGTCGTACTAGTTCACCTGCCAGAACTATCGTTTTTTTACACTTCCAGCTATAAAAATGGCTGTAACTCATGAGATATTGGTCAGAGCGATTTGAACCTAAGGACTTTTTTTAAAGAGAATAAAATTTCCTTTAAAAATAGGTATTTTTTTTTCTCCCTACTAGTAGCGGTTCGCTCTGAAAAATGAAAAAAACGGTACTTTTTAAAAAAATTTTACTTTGATAGTTCTGGCAGGTGAACTAGTACGACCAATATCGAAAAACCCATGAGCAATTTTGAAGAGCAAGGAATCCTCTACAAGACCTGATAAAGCGTTTTGCGATATCGTAAAAAGCGGCTAAGCATTATAACTTTGAAAGAAAAATTTACTTTTTACATGCATTTTAAATGGGAAAAATTCAAATTTAAATAGTAAATACTTAAAATCGGAATTAAGAGCTCAAATTTGGTGAGAATTTTTTTTTCTACATGTAGATTAACACTGTGCTTGAACACTTCAAAAATAAAAAAACTTTGCGGAAATGAATCACCCTAATGTATATTTTTTTTTTTTATATAAAATTTATAATTTTCTTAACAAAAGTTGTTAATTTAAATATATTTTTTAAGATAAAGTACTAATTGATATACCATTCCATTTAAAATTTTTGAATTATCCCTAATTGAAGTTTTGAATTTTTGATATGTCGCGTATGACACTTTAAATTATCCAAATCTCAAATAAATCATACATCATTAGAAATTTCGTTATTTCTACTTTCAAAGCAAATTGTAAAAATAAAATTTCATTAATATTTAACGAAACTATACCTTTTCAACTTCAAATTGAAACTAATCAATTTCAAATTGGGAATAATCAATTTCAAATTGAGACTAAACAATTTCATATTCGGAATAATCAATTTCAAATTGAGACTAAACATTTTCAAATTGAGAACAATCAACTTCACTTTGAAATTGATTATTCCCAATTTGAAATTGTTTAGTCTCAATTTGAAATTGATTATTCCCAATATGAAATTGATTATTCCCAATTTGATTTTGATTATTCCCAATTTGAAATTGATTAGTCTCAATTTGAAGTTGAAAAGGTATAGAGCAATTTTAGTAAAACCCTAAAATTTTGGATCAAGTCGCCATATTTTCTAAACAATTGAATGTATGAAACATTTTTTTTTACAAAAGTTTCTTACTTTTTTATGATTTTTAAAATTATCTACTTTGGATATACCGTTCCATTTGATTTTGCTGAGAAACGGGCATGTACCCCTCAAACTACCCCCCAAGGAGGAGTTTTAGGGGGTGTAAACATTTTCCTGAAATTCTTTAGGCTCGATATATATAGTAAATTTTTTATCATAAAACTCTATCTTCAATAGTTTGGGCGTAAAACATAGTGGACGGGTGGTCTGGAATACCCGGTATAGATTTTTTTTATTATTATTATCCTCGCGGGCCGCACCAAGACTCCTCGAGGGCCGCGGGTTGGGCAAGCTTGTTCTAGAGTACTGCGTCGGTCATGGTTTGGGGCGCCATCAGCCCAAGAGGCAAATTACCCTTAATTTTTATTGAAAAAGGCATAACAATCAATACAAAATACTGTTTGAAGGAAGTATTAAATAAAAATGTCATGCTAAATGCCAACAATTTTTTTGGAGATGATTACACAGGCCCACAAAATAAAAAAAGTGGTCTGAAATTTACATGTGAATAGGCTACTCTTATGAATTTTGAGCCGCTGAATCCGAATCCAACCTCAGAATTTCCCCTGGACCCCATAATTTTCCTCTAGCCTAGGGAAAAAGTGTATAATTGGCAAGGAAACGTCCCCAGATTCCACTCTCGGATTTTAATGAAACTTGGTAAAAATGTTAATCAGGTAAAAATTAAGGACACCTATTTTTTATACGTGCCCGTTTTTAAGTTTAGAGGATAAAATCGAGCCTTGAAAATGAGGATAAAATTTTTAAATTTGTAAATAGCTCGTAAACCGCTTAGAATAGTGACTTGTGTGTAATACAAAATATGTTTGGTATTACAAGTGCTATAAAATAGCATAAATGTGGTACTTCTTATAATTTTTATTTAGGGAGTATAATAGACACCTCTCAACTTTTTTCAAAATTTATTATTTTTTTTCCATAAATCAATAGAGTGTATGATATGAATACAATAATATAAAATTTCAAAATAACGTATCTTCAAACTTCGGAAATATCGGCACTTTTATAGTCCGCCATATACGTAACATACATATGTATGTATATGACGGACTACAAAAGTATACACTTTTTCCCTAGACTAGAGGAAAATTATGGGGTCTCGGGGAAATTCTGATGTCGGATTCGGATTCAGCGGCTCAGAATCCATAATGTAAAGTTCATACCATTTTTTTATTTTGTGGGCCTGTGTTATTATTGATTTTAACAAGATGGAGCCCCCTCCCATACAATCATGGTATAAGGATAATTTGGTTTATTTTTTGTTGAAGTCAAGCTCTCCCAATTGCAATCCTCTCAATTATTTTGTATGGTCTTAGTCTCATATGTTATCTAAGCTCCCAGATTACAAATTCTCAAATTTGCAGCAATTTAAGAATGTTATTCTCAAAATTTGGGACAAAATGCCAATGGAAACAGGGCGTGCCGCTTGCAATAACTAAGAAAATTAAAGCTAGTTAAGTTATCAAAGTTATTATCAATTTTCAATACATATGTCTACTTTAAGAATTGAATAAAAACTTAACTGAAACTTTATTATAAAAATAACCATTATATTTTATATATATCATTATATTTTAAAATATTGATGGTATTTAAATGGAATGGACAAATATATTTATGATAAAAATTGAATTTGAACTCGATTATATTTTAATGAATTTAAATTTCATATAAACAGTAAAATATTAATTTAAAAAATCATTAAAATAAAATCGAATTTAAATGATATTTTTATCATAAATATATTTATTGTTCATTCCATTTAAATACAGTATCATCAATATTTTTAAATGTATACACCTACATAAAAATTTATGATTTAATTATTTGTAAAAAGTCATTATTTTAAATATATAATTACCATATTTTCAACAACGCCTAAATATACATAAGTAGTATTTATCTAGAGTTTATTATATATATACAATATATACAAAGTTTATACATTTTTACTTATAAGAAGATACGAAGTAAATTTTACTAAAAATGAAACTACTTTATTTTTTACTTGCTCTTGGTAAGTTCTAAGTTAAGTTAGCACACAAAGAGTTCTATATTATTTTGAAAAATAGTTATTTTCCATGATAAATGAACTGTTCATGGGCGCCCGCAAGGTTTCTATCAGGGGGGTGCATCTAGGTATATAAAATTAAATTTATTTAAAATTCGTATCATGCGGGTATTTCAATATGCATCTGTGGAATGGATCTTCGCCTGTGAGGATAATCTAACGGTTCAAAATAAAAATAAAAATAAAATATTTTTTTCGAAAACTATTTTTTTGGAAGCCAATATTTGGTCAGGTTGAAAGTTACATAGAATGTGACTTCCAAAAAAAAATCAGCCAAATTTATGCAAAGGCCAATTTTGTATTTAAAATATCTGCCTTGGGAACCACGGGACTTTCTTATACCTAACCTAACCTAACCTAACAGTGATTGTATACGTGATTCTTTGTTTATTAAAACATTTCTAACAAACTAACAAGAAAGAACAAAATGAATAATTTTATATTTATATAACAAGTGATTTTTTTAAACGTAATAACTGAAAACGGTTGTTTACTCTTGTAAATTTTTGGATTTTTGAATTATTTTTGAAATAAGAAAAAAATGTTTTAGATAAAAAATATCGAGTATGTTATTATCTATAATTTATTCCCCATACATTTTGCTTCCTCGCAATATCGAAGATACGAGAAGCTATGTGATCGTTTCAGATTGAGACAAAAAAAAAGTTCTCCAATTTCAAAATTTTAAATTTATTTATCCGTTTCACGTCAAGACAAACACTTTTCGTTCCGTGTCTGTCTGTCTGTCCGTGTGTCCGTGTATCCGTGTGTCCGTCTGTACCCTGAATCCTTGTCACACGCATAACTCATGAACCACTGAACCGATATTATTGAAACTTGGTCGGATGGTTGGGTTTGGTTTGAGGTCGGTCCCATTTCAAAATCATCAAAATCGTGTGTAAGGGGGAGGGGTGACACCCCAAAATATTTATTTTTTCAAGATATCTCAAGAACGACACATGTTACGAAAAAATTTTATAGAATATTTTTTGTAGAGAATTAAATTTCCTATAATATGGGTCTACTACGTTTGTTGTAAAATATTCCCTTACAAAGATTTATCTAAATTAATTTTAAAAATTCGTGTTTTGTTTTTCTAAATTGATATTTGATTGGATATATGTATTAAGTGTCGTTTTGACGTTTTAAATGTCACTTTGGCGTTTTAAATGTCACTTTGACGTTTTAAATGTCATTTTGACATTTGCATAAATTTAGATTTAGATTGAAATTGTCAAAAAATTAAAAATATATGAAAAAATATTCAGGTGCGTTTTAAGAAAAAATTCGAACTAAGATTTTTTAGTAAAATTTGTATAAAAATTAAATGGTTAACCAATGCCAGGCAATTTATCTGAACACAATCGGTTTTAATGAATTTAGCACGAGCAAGCACTGTGCATTTACTTGGCAGATGTTTTTTTCTCTGTTATGAACCATTTGAATTATAATAAATTTTTTTTCTTCAAAAATTCGTTTTTACAAAAAAATGAATAGAACATAAATTATATATATAGATATTACCTACATTTTTTAACTTGACCATTTTTCTCTATTTCGCACTGTTTCAGACTAATTCGAAAAATTAAAAAATCGACGTAGGTAAACATCCGTATCCGGTTGAAGGATCGTTTTCAAAAATAGGACGTTTTTTTCCCAGCCAAAAATTAATCTTAAATATAAAATATCACCCTTCTACGATTTGTCGTATTTGAGTTACAGCGCTTACAGACAGACAGACAGACAGACCGACACACAGACATCATGGCGAAAATAGTCAGAATGGATTCAGGGAAGGTCAAAATAGATAATTCCGTCAAAATCCGGAGTTCGAAAAAAATCGGCTTCACTATACTTACTTATACTAATGTATATTTCATATACATTAGTATAAGAAAGTAAAAACATTTTACCCTATTCCTCGATAGACTAGTTTTTTTTTGCAGCGAACTCTTGATCTAATACGGTGGGTCATTTTTTTAAATATATATAATGAACGACGTAAGACGATTTTTGTGCAAAAAGTGCAAGACTGATAATATCAATCATCAGTCTGATGTTGATAATGTTGATACACCTATTAAGACATCCAGTCCAAGTACGTTATTTTTTTTTAATATTCTTCGGCGCATATTATTCTTATTCGCATCATATTTTTTGATAAAACGTAATTTTCATCAAATATTATAAGGTCAAAATGGTACATTTAATGTTTGGACAACAACCAAGGTGACTTAAGGGGGTATTCTGGTCTAGAAGCCAAAATTTTAGGCATTTTTCAAACTAACATAAAAAAAAATTAAAAACATTTTTACTATCCATTTTTTGGAATGATATTTATTGACATTTTAAGAATATAAAAAAAAATTGTAAAAAAAAAATCAGAAATTCGATATTTAGTGGGGGCTACAAAAAAACGGTGCACCCTGGTTGACATGATTATAGTGATCTGAAACAAAAAAATTTGAAAAATTCTCAATCTGTAAAGATGTCGCTATCGCATTGACCTTAGCCAAAAAAAAAAAAAAATTCACAAAATGGCGTCGACATGAAAAATAATTTTTTTTACCCCTTTTTTTGACCTTTTCGAATTTTTTTAAAATACTCCTAATTGAAATTTTTTAAAATCCAAGGCAGACGCGATAGAGATATATAAAAAAGATTTCCACCAAATTTCAAAGGAATCGGTGGGGTAGAACTTGAGATATCATGTCAACCACTTCAAAAAATGTAGTTTCGAGAAAAACGCGTTTATTGTGTGATTCGTTCCACTCGGTCGCCTTAGATGCTACGTCACAAAATCCACTGTATCTCCGAAAATAATTCGAATTTTGAAAAATCCATTTAAGGACATATTCTTAAGGGTCTAAACTTTGAAAATATGCAAAAAAAAATTGATTTTTTCAAATTTCTAGACCAGAATACCCCCTTAACCTGTTATTCAAAGAGTGAATTTTAAAATAAAAATTATATTTCTTAATTTTTTCATGTGTCTTTTCTTTTTTGACAGGGGGGTGCAAGTACACCTCCTTGCACCCCCCTTCCGGCGCCCATGGAACTGTTTCTTATTAACTCTTTCCTGACAAACCAATAATGTTTTTAAATAACAATTGCATTTCGCTATAGAGTTATCAAGAAAAGACGTTTTGTTTATATATTATTCTTATTCGCGTCATATTTTTTGATAAAACGTAATTTTCATCAAATATTATAAGGTCAAAATGGTACATTTAATGTTTGGACAATAACCAAGGTGACTTAAACTGTTATTCAAAGAATGAATTTTAAAATAAAAATTCTATTTCTTAATTTTTTCATGTGTTTTTTCTTTTTTGACAGGGGGGTGCAAGTGCACCTCCTTGCACCCCCCTCCCGGCGCCCATGGAACTGTTTCTTATTAACTCTTTCCTGACAAACCAATAATAAATAAAATAAATAAATAAATAAAAATTGTATTTCTTAATTTTTTCATGTGTTTTTTTCTTTTTTGACAGGGGGGTGCAAGTGCACCTCCTTGCACCCCCCTCCCGGCGCCCATGGAACTGTTTCTTATTAACTCTTTCCTGACAAACCAATGATGATTTTAAATAACAATTGCATTTCGCTTTAAAGTTATCAAGAAAATACGTTTTGTTTATTTTGATGGGTGTTACACAGAACTGTCGACAGAAATTACAAAACCACAATAGGTTGTGAATATAGTCCAGTAACTTTATACATCACCGCATGCGTTAAATCCGGTAGTTCTGATTTTTTGCAGACTTGTTTATGATGTTGGCCTAATGAATAATCCAAGTTTGTGACCTCGAGCGCCGAACGCAACTTTGTCAAAAATCGAAAAAACCGCGAAAAAATCGTTATTTTTTCAAATTTTGGCGATTATAACCCTAAAAGACTAGTTTTTGAAAAAACTTTTTTAGAACTTTTTTAAAGTAGACTAAATTTGCTACAATATGATACTAGAATTGTCTCTGTAGACCCAATAGTTTCCGAGATTAAGCCTTTCAAAGTTTATCATTTTTTTCGAACTTCGCAATTTTTTGCAATTCTGTCGTTCTGAATGAATTTTGACCCTGATTATACTATCGAAGCCCTGTACTTTTATGATGGGATGTTAAAAAAGAAAATGAGAAGTGTGAACGATGATGTTTAAGCTAAGCTACGAATAATGAAGTAAAAAAGATAAGTAAAACAAAAGTTAATAAGTTTATTTGTTAGGAAATTGAGTAATATTCAAAATCAAAAAATTAAATTAATTTAGCCCTCTTGAAAGGTCCCGGTTGAGGTTCGTCCGTATCTGGACGTATTGGGATGGCATATCCCCATCAGGGGATGGTGATGAATCGTCGACGTCTTGTGCCCACAAGTCATCCTCCATTTCGACATCGGACAGATCGTCGCCTTCTGGGATATCTACTTCTGCAACATCAGGTATATTGTCACAAGAGGCCCCGCTGCAGTGCCTGCAGACTGATGAGCATTTTAATCCTGCCTTCCTGCAGCTGCACGCGTTCCCACAACCCTTCGTGCAGCCACATCCGCAAGAGGTGTTGTGGGGCTGCATCTCTGGTCATCATTTTGGGGTTGAGGCCTTGTGGTGTGGATATCCACCCCCAGGAGAGAGGGTTCAGTGTGACTCTCAACCACGCCTGTACCTTTAAGAAGATTGTACATGAGAATAGAAAATGATGAATGATATGTAACTGATGCAAGGACAAATTTTTACCTGATGGTATGTCCGCAAGGAGTGAAATCGAGCAGAGTCTCGTGTAGGAGGTAACCTGGCTAGATTTAAGCTGGTTTTCGTCGCAGCCCTGGTGAATAGTTGGTACCGCAGCTCGTCAAAGTTATGGGTGTTGGGGTTGCCTCCGTATAGAGCAATTATGACTCGCTCTCCTGCTGCTGCTATCTCGTCAGGTGTAGAGTTGGTGTCGAGAAAAATCGCAGCTTGCTTTTCAACGTCCGGATTTTTTTCGACTATGGACATCATTTGCATCTTCCCTAAGCCAAAGAAGCAGGATGTCGAGTCACAACCACTAAAGGCATGGATGAAGAGGAAAAGCTCTGGTTTCAAAGAGGATTTTGAAGAAGCGATGCTGGAATACATGACATCTGATGCTTTGCCTCTTCCACATTTATTGTAAGAAATTTCACGTTGGTTTGAGATCGCAGTAAGGATGATCAGCAAGTCAATGTCCTCACCAACGACTACCACTATATCATAGGTAGAGGCAGCAGTTACAGCTGTAGTGATGATGAGCCTATCAGCATCTTCCTCTGCTTGGAGTACTTAGGCATGAAATTTTGGCTTTATAGTTCATCACCATACCATATAATATTTTAAATGTTCTGTTGTATTATAACTATTTAATAATAATAATAATAATAAATAGTGTATGCCAATAATAATAAATTAAATTCTAAGTTTATCTAAGAAGACAAAAATTAAATCTTTACCAGTTTATTTAATCTTAATCTAATATTACGTGACGACGATGTTGACATGTTTTCATTATCAGAGATAATTGTGAACGACTCACTAGAAGAGATCCTGGAAGATCCTGGAATGATCAACTCTATGGTCTCTGTAACCACGGTAAGGTAGCAAAATAGACAAGATGGCGGAGCACTGGGGACCAGTTGCTAGGTTCCGATTCGTGACTTCACACGAGCAATACTAGCACACTCCGTCGGAGGTAATTGGAACTTCATCCCGCTAGAGTTATTCGAGTGACGTCTAAAACATTGCAAAAAATTGCGAAGTTCGAAAAAAATGATAAACTTTGAAAGGCTTAATCTCGGAAACTATTGGGTCTACAGAGACAATTCTAGTATCATATTGTAGCAAATTTAGTCTACTTTAAAAACGTTATAAAAAAGTATTTTCAAAAACTAGTCCTTTAGGGTTATAATCGCCAAAATTTGAAAAAATAACGATTTTTTCGCGGTTTTTTCGATTTTTGACAAAGTTGCGTTCGGCGCTCGAGGTCACAAACTTGGATTATTCATTAAAACAACATCATAAACAAGTCTGCAAAAAATCAGAACTACCGGATTTAACGCATACTACCCCATACATTCAGGCGACAAAGTTACTGGACTAATAGGCATGATGCCTAATTTTTAAAAACTATTTTATGATGATCTTACGTGTCTCTTATTTCCAAAAAAATGGTTATTTCTGTAGAAAATAATGGTTTAATCACAAAAATTGACCCTTTTAAAACTAATTTTGAGTTCGACGCCAAAAACGCTGGCACGTGTCATGACGCATTTTTGACGTCACGCCTATGTAAACACTCCTTGTCAACTATAATAAATCCTTGCTCCATCGCTAACGTTTGTCGGTTTTACTTTTGGTAACACAAAACTGAGCAAATTGATACATTAAAACCACAAAATAATTTATAAACAGTGCAGATATTAATGAAACAAAAATGACGTTTACGTAGACGTGACGTCATCCACTCTGACATGGCGGATTGCTGTATTTTGCGTTATTATTTTAACAAAAATCATATTAATCTCGCTTTTAATATAAAAATAAATTCATTTTTTAGAATCTTTTTAACTTATATCATTATTTAAAATCATAATTTCAGTGATACTTTGTTACTAGCATCATGCCTTTTGTGATAAATAGTTGAATAAAGTTTTCTGTTTTATAGTTCTACCAATATCGACACTGGCAGATAGATGTACATGTGCTCTATTGTTGTGGGATTGTATTGACTCCGTTAGTGCTGTATGTGGAAAATCTACTGCAGGAAATATGAAAAGTTTCATCAATGAATGCACACTTAATGCTGCAAACTGCTTAGATCCTGGAGCAGGTTTGACAATAATTTATTATACATATACACATTTTTAAAATGATCGTATGATCGTGAAAATTCTCATTTGGGGGTTTTTGGGGTCGCTGATTACGAATCCCCTATCAGATTTGCGAAATTCAAGATGGCGGATTCAATATGGAGGACACCCAAGGTTAGTAAATGACAAGGTTGCCTCATAACTTTTTGACCAATCAGCGGCTGCGTGGGATGACGTCACCCTGAGGAACCTTTAAACGTTGTTTCATATACAAATTAAGTTTTTTTTCAAATTATTTCGAATTTTTGGATATTTGTATTTAAAAAAAGTAAATATTATTGTTTATTACAGAAGCACAAATTATTACATATAATATTTTTTCATAAAATTTTTAAAATGATGTCAGAAATCAATGCTTAAAGAAAATACATTTGTTGGTTACACATAAAAAAAACACTTGTTTAAAACTATAATTTATAATAATAAAAATTTAGATTTAAAACTCAGTACACTATCAATATCAAATGAAAATATTTAAAAACAACTTACAATAAATCAGCTTAACTAAAATAAAGAGTAAATATAGTTTGACAGCCATTTATAATGTCAAAGAGTTCCTCACGATGACGCATCTCCCGTCTCAGAGTTATGAGGCAACCTTGTCATTTACTAACCTTGGAGGACACCGACATTTAAATCTTCGAGAATATTGATAAAAATGTTTATTCAGGGGTTTTTGGGTTCACTAATTACAAATCCAATGTCAGATTCACGTAATTCAAAATGGTTTATCCAATATGGCTGACATCAGTACGTAAATTCGAAAAATTCGATGATATTTTGAATATTCACTCTTTCTCGGCACAACCCAGAGCTAACGACGAGGACGTGAGAGTTCTAGCTCTATTTTTTATTTATTAAAAGGGTCAAATTCCGCTTGTTTGGTTATACATTTTAACGTGCCACATGCCTTGGTATAACAAAAATGTTTTTTACCTAGCTTTAGCTCCTTATTGCCCCCCCCCCCCCCTGAAAAATTATTTATTCAATAAATGTGTACATATTTTACTAGAGGGTGTCATTTTACATGTTCAGTAAAAATTTCAATTTTCTAGCTTTTTGGCTTTGAGTGAAAAGGACGGACGGACGGACGAACGACAAAGTGAGATTAATAGGGTTTCTTCGGAACCCTAAAAAAGGTCTTCAGTTTTTATTTTTGCATGTTCTGGGCTCGCTTGTCCGCTATTTTTTTGAAGCAGACCTGGCAACCCTAGTTTTAGTACACCGAAAAGCAAAATCTTGTTTTAAAAAATATTTTTACATATAATTTATTATCTCTCATATTATATAAATAAATGCATTTATTTTTAGGTTGGACATTATTAAATAACGGAAATTGTCCAGAAGAATATGATGAGTGAGTCGAAAGCTTGTTTATAAATATTTGTTCAATAAATGTTTGACGTTTAATACAAATAAAGAGTTAATTTTATATATTTAGATCAATTTTTTACCTTAAATATAAATTTTCAAGAATAAATGAAACACATGCAAAATCGATAGTTAGGGTGATCATCCAATATAGAAAAGAGTGCTCTGGGCGAAAATTCCTCTCTTCTTAAAATGGCTGAAGACACACTTTTTTAAACTGTAATAACTAATAAAGTTAGACGTTTTTTAAGTTGATACCTCTGGAAAATAAACATTTTGTGGTACAGAACATTCACTGAAAATTAGGACCTGATATTTTCAACAGTTTTTGTTTAATTAAGTAAATTGTTAAAAATAGAATCATACTTGTCTTTGATTAACAATACAAGTTTTTGCAAAACGTTTATTTTTGTAAAACTGTTTGTATGTGTTCTCAAAGACTTATATAATCGATTCCCACCATAAAAAAGTAAAAAAATTCAATTCTTTGGCAAATGGTAGCACTAAAATCTTATTGTTGAGTTTTATTAATTTTAAACCAATTCAATTGTTTCATAGAACCACAAATATTTAAAAAATAATAGCCAGGAACCTGCTCTGAATAATTATTTATCTATTGGTGAAAATCACATTAAAATCGGTTTATTAGTTTTAAAGTTATTTAATGTATATTACACACTACACAATTTTTATAAAAATTTGACTGTTTATACAATTAATTATCCTACCTTCATAAAAAGAAGCTTATTTTTGTATCTTTTACCGCTTATCTCGAAAACTACTGAACCGATTTTAATGCGGTCTTCACCAATAGATAAATAATTATTCAGAGCAGGTTCCTGGCTATTCTTTTTTAAATATTTAAGGTTCTATGAAACAATTGAATTGGTTTAAAATTAAAAATCTCAACAATAAGATTTTAGTGCTACCATTTGCCAAAGAATTGAAAATTTTTACTTTTTCATCGTGGAAATCGATTATATAAGTATTTGAGAATACATACAAACAGTTTTACAAAAATATAGGTTTTATAAAAACTTTTATTGTTAATCAAAGACAAGTATGATTCCATTTTTAACAATTTAATAAAACAAAAACTGTTGAAGATATCAGGTCCTAATTTTCAGTGAATGTTCTGTACCACAAAATGTTTATTTTCCAGAGGTATCAACTTAAAAAAGTTAAGCTTTATTAGTTATTACAGCTTAAAAATATCGGTATGGAGAACCATACATGACTTCAATGTTCTTTCTATCTTTTTAAATAATTTTTAAATATACATTTTTTTAAATATTTTATTTATATAACCTACTACTATGAATATACATATCGTAATACATTAAAAAACATAAATACTTACAACGGTTACAGCTCTTTTTGCCATTTGTATATAAATATTAGTTTTCTAATGTCAAAAACATAAAACACATTTGTAGAAAAACTAATAGTAGCGTCGATTTATCTGAAAAAAGGCTGTTTCGTGAAATCTCTTAGTAGTGAAATTTTTTTGACTAAATCGCTTGCTTTTGGGTTCAAGAATATGTGTGTAAGTTTTCCGGATTCTGAGTGCTCCGGAACAGGGTCAAAAATGCCTTTGTTTGTAACAAATTAAGGTTTTTTGACGATAGTTCGGCTAATATTTTGAATAACAAAAATTAAAAAATATGAGATGATGCGCTATGAAAATACAAATAAAATGACAAAGGGTAGAGGTCAAAAGGTCATTCCGTTCACCCGTAAAAAAATAAAAACCACGGAAAACACGATATTTTTAAAGTTAAGATAAAAAAATAAATAAAACTCTTAATTTTTTAAAAATATCTTCAAAAGATAGCTTTTAACGGTATAAACTGATGTGCAACATCTCATATCATAGTTTTTGTTTAAACGGCCACAATAAACAAATTACGAAAATTTTTGAAGGTCAAATTCATTGGGTGCAAATAGTGTAGGGCCAAAAAATTTTTTTTTAAATGAAGGTTTTAGAGAGTACTATCAAAATTAAAAAAAGTTCTTTTTTTCAATTACTCCTTGACTCTTTTTTGGCTATTTGTTTATAAATTGTAATAAACATATGGCAGTTTAACCTCTTTATATTGCTTGAAATTTTTTTTATTTTCTTTCACTTAATAACATTTGACAAGATGAACAGTACAAAAAAAAAACATAAATAAATATTGATTCCTTAATGAGTTATTCATTTTTTTAGTTTTTGGCCAATTATTAATAAACAAATTAACATTTTGACTTGAATCTTGAATAAATAACTTCCTAAAGCATCTGTCTATCTGATATGCCAAGAAAAAAAAAATTACAGTCATTTTACCAAATGTAATAACGATTTAACTGTACGCCTTTAATTTTCTCGTTTCACTTGTGGTCACGCGACTCCTATGGTTAATATGTTTAACAATTAGTAATAAACGAACAACTTGGCGAATTTTTGACGTAGAGACATGTTTTTTTTTTAAACCCGGTTATTTTTTTTCGTAGAATTCAAATATGCAATAATATCTGTATATAAATGCTTCTAATTTATTATAAACAATAAAAATACAATTATTTATTTATTAATTTAAATTTAATTGCATCTGTTTCCAAGGCAACATGAATTGTAGACTTATTTATTAGTATTTAAAATTCAAATTTTGAAGGTGGTTTTCAGAGGGTCAAAGAGTGATTGATAAAAAAATATTTAAAAAAAATTAGATAGTACTCTTTAAACCCTATATTTAAAAAAAATAAAATTTGGCTCCACACTATTTGCACCCAATGAATTTGACCTTCAAAAAATTTCTTAGTTTTTTTATTGTGGCCGTTTAAACAAAAACTATGATATGAGATGTTGCACATCAGTTTGTACCGTTAAAAGCTATCTTTTGAAGATATTTTTAAAAAATTAAGAGTTTCATTTATTTTTTTATCTTAACTTTAAAAATATCGTTTTTTCCGCGGTTTTCATTTTTTTACGGGTGAACGAATGAACATTTGACCTCTATCCTGGGTCATTTTATTTGTATTTTCATAGCGCATCATCTCATATTTTTTAATTTTTTTTATTCAAAATATTAGCCGAACTATCGTCAAAAAACCTTAATTCGTTATAAACAAAGGCATTTTTGACCCTGTTCCGGAGCACTCAGAATCCGGAAAACTTACACACATATTCTTGAATCCAAAAGCAAGCGATTTAGTCAAAAAAATTTCACTACTATGAGATTTCACGAAAAAATATAATTCGACGCTACTATAATTTGACAATTTAAATTTAGTTGCATTTGTTACCAAGGAAACATGAATTCATGACATATTAGTATTTAAAATTCAAATTTTAAGTGTGTTTTTCACCCCTTTAATGATTGTTTAGGCACGTACAAATAATAAATGTCCCTTAGATTCAATTGAACTGCAAATGTACCAAATCTTATCAAAATTAGTGCGATAATACTCGCAATATTCACTTTTTAGACGAAAAAAGTTACAAATTTGCGAATATTTCCAAAACCCCTAATCCGATTAGCACCAAAATCAATATGTCTGGAGTGCTCACTTTTTTCAGTAGTTATCGTGAACGAAAGAAAATTCTACATCAGCACAGACACACGCATAGCCGCCATGCGAAAATTAACTTTTCTTTAAGTTTTGAAGTTAGTACAATCAGAATTTGTCATTATCTTGGACACGATTTTTCGACGGTATTACAATACTTCCATTTCCTTCGGAACATGGAAGTAAAAATTAATACTTAGTATGGATGGTAATGACTAGTTGACTGGTGAGTGACCCAAGAATATAAGAGCAAATACCCAAAACGTATAAGACGTGCACGCAACACGTACAGTCGCCTGCAGAACTCGTCTGGCACCCTAAAGGCTAGAATCGCTTACAACAGATTCCAAATTTAAAGACAAACATCATCGGTTATCTTTTTCTATCAAGTTTATTTAAATACTAAAATTCGGAATATCAAATAATTATTGCCACAAAATTTACGTATACAATTTTCAATAGATTACATAATAATTTAATTGCACAAATATACATGAGTACTATAAACGAAGAGTAGTTCTTTATCTAGCAAATGAATTTCTAAATATTTGTCTTTGTTTGATACATGGAGAAATGATTTAAATATTATAATAATCAAATGGGAGGAGCCTACTAAGTTCGTGATAAACGAAAATGAATACAAACTGCAAGACCATTAATGCAGGTGACTGTACAGTAACACGTATGCATTAACGCATCATGACAACTGAACGACAATTCAAGTCGGGAGTAAAAAGCCTAGCTCACACGACGATAGATTTGCCACTGGATTGCTTGCTTGATTTTGTAACTGGGTTCCAAGCGAGCTGTCGCACTGTGCGTTGTGATGGTTTCTCTGCGATGTTGGCTGCACACGATGCAGGGTCGCTAGATGGCTCCGATACGTGCAAAATTACAGTTTAGAAAAATGGACGCGGTTGTATTAGAAGTAATTCGTCGTAGACGATTAGTAATGAGCGTGTTTTTTTTTTTTAAAAGTTCATCAAAAATAGAGTAGGGGACATAACAGTGCAGATTTTGGTAACAAATCTTATGAAAATAAAAAGAATAATGTAAAAATAAAATAGATAAGATAAAATAAAAAGGGGTCTTCATTTACATCTCAGGGTTTACCAAAACTAAAATCTGGTCACCCTATTTGTAATGGTTATTATTATGAAATATAACCAAATAAATTTTGTAATCAAATAAATTAATTAATTTACAATTTCGGCTTGTTGATTTGACATTATTTTTATTATACTTGGCACCAAAATACTATTCTGAAAAGATATTCGATTATTCAAACGTCAACATTATATGTTAGGTATTATGAATATCAAACAAAATTCTGTGGAATAATAGCTATGCTTACTAATAATAATTCTATACTATAGTTATTGCATTATAATAATCATCATTAATATCACAGAACATATTAATAATAAAATTTATGAAATGTTTTTACATATCTATCGTTGATCCTTTATACAGCCACCTTAAAACTACCACCGGTCGTAAAAAACACGTGCGGCGTTCCTATTGGTTAACATAAAATCTAGCAACAAATCTACTACGAAAAATAGGACATGAACTATTACAGAATTCTACCTGGCGACCACGTAAGGCAGTCAGTAGTGACGTCATTTTCCATTACAGTAACCATCGTAGCTGCCATCACAGCACCCTGTAAGCAATCCAGTGGCAAATCTATCGTCGTGTGAGGCTAGCTTTAGATCATGTTAACGCGCGTATTTTAGCATGTATCGAACCGAAAAAACCGGTATTTTTTTTCGGTTCGGTTCCGATTTTCGTTCCGGCAAAAAATAACGGTTTTTCCGGTTTTCGGTTCAGTTCCGGTTCGAAGTCCTGTAATTCAAACATATAGAAATAAAATTTACCTGCCATGGGTAGTTACCTCTATTTACCTCAGTGAATGTAAAATTAGATAAATCGTTAGGATTTAATTCATATCGTTTACCACATTTTTTAGGGTTTGAACTGCATTTACTTTATTCATATTTGAGAATCTTGTATTTAATTCAACTGTGTTTTACATATAACTCCAGCATCTTCATCATGTTCACTACATTTAGTTACTTTAAATGAATATTTCGAGAAATATTCAAATATTACATAAAATTCCAGGTTAATACATTTCCGTAATTTATATCAAATTAACTTGGAATTTAATGTAATATTTCGAAATATTCATTTAAATTAGCTATTCCTGTGAATATTTTGAAATTTAGAATCAACATAAAAGAAATTATCTACTTTCAATTAATATTTCAAAATTTTACATTAAATTCCAGGTTTATTTGATATAAATTACGGGAATATTTTCACTTCCAGATTCAACATAGGAAAAAGTGCAAAAAGTTACCGAAAATAAAAACTACCATATCTATTTTACATTAATATTTCAAAACATTACATTAAGTTCCAGGTTTATTTGGTATATTACATTAATAATTGGGTTAATAGATTTTTCTTTTGTCGACCTATTAGACAATTTGTCTATTTCTAAATATTACATTGAATGAACGCCACAAGCTTTTTAGTCGTATGAATTCTGGAAAACTTTGTGATAGCTGGAAAATACTGTGATAGTTTGAAAATTTATTTTGTAATTTTTAGTGCAAATGTATATAAAAAATATAAAAAAATGTAAATAATATGTACATAAATAAAAGCTTGTTTTTTTTTCTAGTTTATATTTAGGGTTTAACAAATCTGCCAACACTTGATCTACATTTACTTTATTCATATTTGAGAATCTTGTATTTAATTCAACTTTTGTTACATACAATTTTCTTTAATAAATTATTCATGTAAAATTGTCAATTTTTTCTTAGTTTTCGAGTATACTAAAAACATTGAAAAGTTACATGTTTAACCTCCCCCCCCCTCAAAAACGCAAGGGTGAATTTAGTGCCACTTTGTGATTTTATCATCTGTAGATGTCAAACAAACATATTAATAGTATATTACACCACGAGTCAATAATGATAGCTATTATTACCGAGGATAATTTTCGAACCGAGCCGCGTAGCGGCGAGGGAGAAGAAATTCCGAAGTAATAATAGCCATTATTGCGAGTAGTATACTGTACTTTATCCACGACTATTTGAATTACTTTCATAAAACACAACTGAATACATACATAACCTCAAATTAATATAAAATAATTTTTTTCTATATTTTGGTTTTCATTCATTATATTTATATTTCGACTCTTATATAAGATAAGGGGTTGTTTTGACCCCTAATAACCCCTCTTTTTCTTATTTTGAGTTTTCTTATACAAAATCGTAAATATCTCGGCTCCTATGCGAAATAGAGGGTTGTTTTTCCCCCTAAAACCCCCACCCCCGTAGTATTTTTCCCGCCGAATCGAAAAAAAATAAAAAATTCCACCCCCTTGAAATTACTTAGGGGTTGAATTTTCGAGATACGAAGTAGCCTATGTCCGTCCTCGGGGTGCAAGCTATCTCACTACCAAATTTCATCAAGATCGGTTCAGCGGTTTAGCCGTGAACAGGTAACATATAGGCAGACTGAGAGATACACTTTAGAATTTATAATATAAGTCTCGACTCCTATGAAAGATAAGGGGTTGTTTTGTCCCCCTAATAACCCCTCTATCGTAGTATTTTTCCCGCCAGATCGAATGTAACCAATTACAACCCTTCATATGAGACAAGGGATAAAATATAAAATTTTTCTTATTTTGAGTTTTCTTTCATTATACAAAATCGTAAATATCTCGGCTCCTATGCGAAATAGAGGGTTGTTTTCCCCCCTAAAACCCCCGCCCCCGTAGTATTTTTCCCGCCGAATCGAATAAAACCAACTACAACCCTTCATATGTAACGGGGGGTAAAATATTAATTACTAAAAAAAAATAAAAAATTCCACCCCCCTTGAAATTACTTAGTGGTCGAATTTTCGAGATACGAAGTAGCCTATGTCCGTCCTCGGGGTGCAAGCTATCTCACTACCAAATTTCATCAAGATCGGTTCAGCGGTTTGGCTGTGAAAAGGTAACAAACAGACAGAGAGACAGACAGACACACTTTCGCATTTACAATATTAGTAAATTTGTGATTGGTGCACAAGCGGGTATAATGGTCATTATACCCGCTTGTGCACCAATCACAATTTCTCAAATTATTCATTATTCCCTCTGGGATTAATATATAGCATTATATAGTAAAAACTATGTATGTAATACATGTATTATTTATAAGTCGTGGATAAACAATTATATATTTATACTAGCGGCTACCCGCGACTTCGCTCGCGTGGATTTCGAAACCCTTCATATGTGACAGGGGGTAAAATATTAAATTTATCTTATTTTTAGTTTTCTTTAATTATACAAAATCGTAAATGTCTCTGCTCCTATGCGAGATAGAGGGGTTTTTCCGCCCTAAAACCCCCGCCCCCGTGGTATTTTTCCCGCTGGATCGAATAAAACCACTTACAACCCTTCATATGTAACGGGTAAAATATTAATTACTAAAAAAAAAAAAAAAATTTCCTCCCCCTTTCAATTACTTAGAGGTTGAATTTTCGAGATACGAAATAGCCTTAATCCGTCCTCGGGATGTAAGCCATCTCACTGCCAAATTTCATCAAAATCGGTAAAGCGGTTTAGTCGTGAAAAGGTAACAAACAGACAGACAAACACACTTTCGCATTTATAATATTAGTATGGATATCGTAAAATGTCCAAATATTACTTTACTTAATATTTTATTAACTAATTAAAATTTGAACAATAAAACTTAAATTTTTCGAAAAATTGTTCATTCGAAGAATTTTGATTCGAAAAATTGTGATTCGAAAAATTGTGTTTCGAATAATTTACACCAAACCTAATAATTAATTTCAATATTTTACCTTTCATGGAAGTGAAATGTTTCTTCATATTTAAATTTTCAATCAATATAGGCATTTCAAAATATTTAATTGTTAATATGTGTCAAAAATCATTTAATTGTTCGACAAAATATTTTAAAGAGACATAATCATAGTAACCTAAATTAATAAAATAAAATATTGAAACCGTAAATTATAAAATTCCGTATTCCATGGCTAGGTACTATGTTTTTATATACCTAAATTATAACATACCTGGTTAAATTATTTCTATATCGTCCCCTCCAAGGCAAAGTATCGTAAGATACACTTTTTGCGAAATTGAGTTATCGATTCTAAAAATCTCATATATAAGCGACAAAATTCGCTTTTCCGCTAAAAAATCTGTTAAAACTTTTACTATCGTATTCCTCCAGACAATGTATTCTAAGCACCGATATCTGTTTTATGAAATATCGTAACCAGTGACGTAGCTAGCCCTGAGTGGATCCTGACTGGCCTATATGGTAGGTACTTTCCCGCGACGGAATAATATAGTGCTGTGACGGAGTGCTTTCTTATTTATTCATTAGAGCTGGGCTTTTATCAATTTTAATTTTATTAATTTTAAGATATTTTAGAAAAATCGTACCTGTTAAAACTTTATTGCACAAACTAAATATGGTTTCTCTATGAGGTTTTTTCAATATATTTGTTACCCTCAATAACTCAATTTGGTTGATATTGAAGTATGATGTAGAACAGTGCTTCCTAAACTTTTCCTACGACAGAACACTTCACAAATCCTGAAATTTTAATGGAACGTCTTGGTTATTTTGTAAGTAATATATAAAATAATGAAAAAAGTAAATTTAAATCAGTCAAGCATGTTTGAACTTCTCGCAGCATTTAAAAACATTGAATATTAACTTTGATATTTTTTACGCTTAAACTGATAAGACATACGTTATATATCGTAGTACAGGTATTCCTCGACTTACAACCGAGATAGGTTCCTAGACATCGGTCGTAAATAGAATAAGTTGTAAGTTAACACGTACAATATGTACATATTTTTGCTTTTGACGTTTTCCTTGATGTGAAGCGAATCGCATTTTCTATACATCAAACAGTTGCGGGTTCCCAAAAATATCTACATAAATAATAATATATTACATTTTTGGGAAATTCCCGGAACTGTTTGTTTCATTTATGTAATATGTGCATGTAAGAAAGAGACAAAGACAATTATAAGTCGAGGATTACCTGTATATTTGTTTACGATGCGTTTTCAACTCTTGTCGTATGAAAATATGTATATTGCATACTAAATACATATTATGACATTTGTTTCTGATATGACGACAAAAAATTATTTTATGACTTCTATGTTATAACTATAGAATTAAAACAATTTTAAATTAATATATTACATAACATATACCTTTAGAGACTTTTAAATATATGGTACATGTATTGTATTACATCATGTACTTACATGATTTGAACATTTTATGAATATTAAAAATAATTTCATTTTAGGTTTTTCTGCTCGTGTCTTTCAAAAATTCATATAAATACATTATTAGCTCTTGTAGATACTCGTACACCCTTTGTACAATTAATTAATTAATTACAATCAAATATAGGTACTTGTAAATTGAATGAAGTTTTCGTAACGATTCGCAATAAATCAACATCTTGTTTTAATTTTGTAAATGTACATTTTAGGTTAATATGAATACAGTTGGGTAAAGATGACAGATGTACAGACTCAAACAATTAAAAAAATATCATTTAAAATTACAATGTTAATTTGAAATTATATAAATTCTTCTGATATTTATGATTACAGATTATTACAATAAAATACCTATACCTATGAAAGTAAAAATATTGATAATTCAATGACTTAAGTTTAAAAAAATGTCATTATATACTATATACCTACTTAATTTTTATTTGTGCCGGGAACACATAATATCTATCGCCGAATGTTGGTCGAATTGTCCGAATGCTGTAATTGTTTGTCTTCAATTTTTTTGTCAAATTTATTTATGAAAATTTTAATTATATATTACATAGCGCGCTGGACCCGGTGTTACTCGAGTATATACATTTAATCTGTAAAGTAAAGATTCTGTAATAATTTTTTTCAATTAAAGTATTTCTATATTGGAATCAATTAATTTTCAAGTTTTTTAATACAATGTCATGGATAACAGCCCAGAAATCAAGTTCATACAAAGTCTCCTCGTTACAGAGCCTTCCGATTTTCTATAAGATATGTCCCCGCAGCATGATATGTACTTATTTTGTATCTTTATGAATATGAAGGAATCCTTACATAACTAACGCTTTGGACCCGGTGTTACTCGGGTTTATAAATTTAATCTCTAAAGTAAAAATTATTTAATTTTTTTTCTGTTCAATTATATCTATATTGGAATACAGTAATTTCCAAGTTAATTATTTTCAAAATTTTAATTTAAAACAAAATTCACACCAAATTATTTAATTTAAAAAAAATACACACATTATTATAAGTCGAATCTCGATAAATCAAAATCCGTTCACATCTATGGTTTCTCTATCGATGTCACCTAACTATAACCTCTATAACTCGAAACTCTCATTAAAAAATTTACTTCTAATATTGGAATATAATAATTTCCAGATCAACAAATAATTAAATTTTTAATTTAATGTTGAATTTCGCCTTGACATGTTGGTGTATCCTAAGTATGAACGATTGGCGTAGTGTTTTTGTTTGATATGTTTTAAACTCTTGTCGTATAAAAATATATTACATACTTATATCACATTTGTTTTTGATACGACAACGATAAAAAATTGTTTTATAACTTTTACGCCATAACTATAGAATTAAAAATGTTTCAAATTAATATAAAGAGTGACAAATTAAGAGTGACCCATTTTTAATTAATGATATCGAAAACAGTAATCACTTAGTGAACCTAATTTTAACTGTAAAATCTTTTGTTAACCTTAACCAATTAAATTATTCAGACTCAGTGGTGGTTCCGACAACAATTAAATGTTCCCGTGGCTTCAAATCGCAAGACAATTGGAAGTGAATCGGAGAAGAAAAACAAACAGGATTGAAGCAAATTTTAATCAATCAAATCTAATTTTGAAGAAAGATTTACACTTTCATCCATACAAATGGCAAAACGCTCAAAAACTTTTTCCAAATGACTTAAACACATGTTTGGATTTCAGTCGTTGGATTTTAGATAGAGGGAATAATTTTGTTAACATCATAATTATGAGCAACGAAGCGCATTTCCAATTTCTTGGCAAGAGGAATAAACAGAATTTGTGTTACTCGTCTGTCGAAAACCATCAATCGGCCATAACACCATTTTTACAAAAACTTTAAGGTTCACAAAAGATTTGATAGTTAAAATTAGGCCCACTAAGGGTGCGTTCCAGGGATGAATCTAGACCCTATTTCAGCCAAAGCGCCGTCTTCTGACAGTATCTGGAAGTTCCTGAACCATATACGATTATCCAAAACACTGAATGTGTAAACATTATTGAAGAACGGCTGGTTCTTTGGGTGGTGGTTAGGAACACCAAATGTTTGACTGAATACTTCCTTCATCAGAACATAATGAGGTTCTTCGGTGAAATTGTTATTGAAGGAAAGTAACGCACGTGAACCTCTTAAGCAATTCCCTGTTAGTTTTAACTCCTTATCGTATTAACTGAAAAAATAAATGTTTTTTTTTGGTAATTTTTTTAATTTTAACTCGTTCAAAACTAAAAATAATACAGAACAAAGAAAAAT
Organism: Sialis fuliginosa; assembly: GCA_961205875.1. Taxonomy (NCBI): domain Eukaryota; kingdom Metazoa; phylum Arthropoda; class Insecta; order Megaloptera; family Sialidae; genus Sialis; species Sialis fuliginosa. The sequence goes on along the minus strand of OY540819.1, from coordinate 2,331,855 downwards.
ATCACAGTTAAAAAACATTATTATAATAGTTTTTTTTTAAATATTTTAACTATCCGGCATAGAAATAATTTTGATTGTAGAAATTATTGTAAAATGCAAATTTTGATTTCTGCAACAATCACAAAATAATGCAAATCATTTCAACGATGAAAAATATGAACCCCGGTAAACAAAGAATCTTAAGGATATTTAATTAAATTATAAAAAAGGAGGGACTTACTCTCCTGACAGATGTCCGCTAACTCCGTTGTTTACAACTTTGGTATATACGTATAAGGAATTGTATCAGATATATCCGGTTTAATTTCTGGCTTTTACTGACACTCATTGGTTCTTACAATTGCATCATTCAGAATATTTGACACGTCATGATCGTTTCAAGACGGAACGATGTAATCAACGATCGTAACGTTACAAGTGCCATCTGGAACGCACCCTTAGTGATTACTTATTTCGATATTATTAATTAAGAATGGGTTACTCTTAATCTGTCACCCTGTATTACACATACCTTTAGTCTTATATGAAAAAGACTCCGACATGGAAGTCGAAACATCAAGCCATACATATGTTCAACGGCAACAAAAAAACATTTAAACGTTGACATCAGTTCGGAAACCAAAGTTCATATATGAACAGCCATGAAAGCCTACAGATGATAATTACTTTTTTATGATAATGGAATAATGCTGACTTTTAAATATATTGTATATACTTACATGATTTGAAATAACATTTTATGAATATTAAAAATAATTTCATTTTCGGTTTTTCTCCTCGTGTCTTTCAAAAAGTCATCTAAATTAAATCAATGTTTCTATATAAATATATTATTAGTAGCTTGTATACATTCTTGTTGTACATCCTTTCTACAATTAATTACAATTAACTATATATTAGTATATACCTACCTACATTTCGTATTAAAAAAGATTAACCTTTTTTAAAATCAAATATTCTTGTAAATTAAACGAATTTTGTCACTGTATTCGAACAATTCGCAATAAATCATTTGAAATCAGTTCAACTATTTAAAAGTTAGAGCACAGTAGATAAACATTGACATTTTAGATGCATGATATACAGATTGGTACAGATGCTTGCATACATAGATAAGTAAATGTGGATCCTTAACAGATATACAAATTCTAACAATTAAAAAAATATCATTTAAAATTACGTCAATGTTAATTGTTAATTAAATAAATACTTCTGATATTTAAAATACCTATGTAGGTAAAAATATTGATATATCAATAACTTTAAGTTTTAAATTTTAATGTATTACTTACCTATGTTATGCCGAATGTTAGTCATCCGAATGCTGTGATTGTTTGTCTTCAATTTTTTTGACATATTTATGTACGAAAATTTTAATTATTCATTACTTTGAGTTGTCCATATTTTTTCATTCGTTATGTTCTTTATATTTCTTTTTTGTTATATTTTATTGTTCATATTATATTAAACACATTCAATTCAAAATTTTAAATGGCCACTGACATTTAAAAATAATAAATAAAATATAATGTATCCATAGTTACGACATTTGCAATTAATTTAGTAAATGCTTAAAGCGCATTATATGTAAACGTATTTTGTTTATTTTCTCCTCTTTAACATATCTTTTTCAAAAATCAGACACGGGTTCATGGTTGTCAATTAACCAAAGTATTTAAAAAAAATTAAAAAAATCTAATATCGGTTTTCGTTTTGATACTTTTTTACATCAAAACTTTTTTTTTCCTTTTTTTTTCATTTTTTTTAAATCTGAAATTTGAACCTTACATTATATCGCCCAAGGAATATAAAAAAAATAATAAAAAAATTCTAACTTTTTTTTTGAAAAATTGGGGGCCCCTTGTCACCCCATTTATAAACTTTTTCAAAAAAGGCCCACTAGTTGTTATTTTTTACCCCCAAGGAATATATATACCAAATTTCAAGGTTCTCCGATGAGTGGAAATGGTCAAAAAAATGATTATCAGTCAGGGCACTTCATTATACATATATAGTAGATTAGAGTTGTGCATATTTTTTCATTCGTTATGTTCTTTATATTTCTTTTTTGTTATATTTTATTGTTCACTTCAAAATTTCAAATGGCCACTGACATTTAATTTTTTTTTAAATAATAATGTATCCATAGTTACGACATTTGCAATTAATTTAGTAAATGCTTAAAGCGCATTATATGTAAACGTATTTTGTTTATTTTCTCCTCTTTAACATATCTTTTTCAAAAATCAGACACGGGTTCATGGTTGTCAATTAACCAAAGTATTTAAAAAAAATTAAAAAAATCTAAAATCGATTTTCGTTTTGATAGTTTTTTACATCAAAACTTTTTTTTTCCTTTTTTTTTCTTTTTTTTTAAATCTGAAATTTGAACCTTACATTATATCGCCCAAGGAATATAAAAAAAATAATAAAAAAATTGTAACTTTTTTTTTGAAAAATTGGGAACCCCTTGTTACCCCATTTATAAACTTATTAAAAAAAGACCCACTAGTTGTTATTTTTTACCCTCAAGGAATGTATATACCAAATTTCAATATTCTCCGATGAGTGGAAATGGTCAAAAAAATGATTGTGAGTCAGTCAGTCAGGGCACTTCGTTATATACAGGTTGGGGCAATAGTGTGTGGAAGTTCGATATCTCATAGACCATAACAGATAAAAAAATCTTTCTAATGCAGATGTAAACTGTGGGTAAATGCACATACATAGAAATTATTTTCAAATATACAGGGTGCTACAAAAAAGTGTGGCACGCTTAAGGTAATTTTTTTTTAATTGAATGCCCAGAATATTTTTGCATATTTAACACTTCTCTTGGAATGTTTATTCATATCTAAAATATTAGCCCCATCTGATGTCCGGTTTAGACGTAATAAGATTTTTTTCAAAAAAATTGACTTTTACATTACTCCACTTAAAAATTCACCACTTCCGCGCCCGCAGCTTTGAAGACGAAATTAAACATGGCCCTTATTGTAGGAGGTTGGTGGGTGCTTTTGTATAAATATCTTAGAGCCACTATGTACAGGGTGTTCAAAATTAATTTTCAAATTTTGAGAACTTCAAAGTTATTTTTCTCAGTTATTTCAAATGGAACACCCTATATATTTTTTAACGATGTTATGTAGAATTAGATAACGAACATTTTTTGTTTGTACATCCTTATGGTTATTTGTAACTATTTTTGATTTATTGAGCAAAAAGTACAAAATTCAACAATATTTACTAAAAAAATAAATTTTTGTTTCAAATAAAATAAAACACCATGTACAGGAAGTTCATATTGCCCATAAAAACAGCATTTTATGTTTCTGTCTCGATTTCACACTGCGCATTAGTGAATTTATATGGTTGTAAATTATTTTGGTTGTTTGTGTTCGATAAAATAATAAAGCATCTGTTTGCTAGATGAAAAAAAAATTCATGCTGTTTCTAGGGCAACATGAGCACCCTGTACATGGTGTTTTATTTTATTTGAAAAAAAATTATTTTTTTTTAGTAAATATTGTTGAATTTTGTACTTTTTGCTCAATAAATCAAAAATGGTTACAAATAACCATAAGGATGTACGATTAAAAAAGATTCGTTATGTAATTCTACATAACATCGTTAAAAAATATATAGGTGTTCCATTTGAAATAGTTGAGAAAAAAAACTTTGAAGTTCTCAAAATTTGAAAATTAATTTTGAACACCCTGTACATAGTGGCTCTAAGATATTTAAACAAAAGCACCCACCAACCTCCTACAATAAGGTCCATATTTAATTTCGTCTTCAAAGCTGCGGGCGCGGAAGTGGTGAATTTTTAAGTGGAGTAATGTAAAAGTCAATTATTTTGAAAAAAATATTATTACGTCTAAACCGGACATCAGATGGGGCTAATATTTTAGATATGAATAAACATCCCAAGAGAAGTGTTAAATATGCAAAAATATTCAGGGCATTCCACTTAAAAAAAAATACCTTAAGCGTGCCACACTTTTTTGTAGCACCCTGTATATTTGAAAATAATTTCTATGTATGCGCATTTACCCACAGTTTACATCTGCATTAGAAAGATTTTTTTATCTGTTATGGTCTATGAGCTATCGAACTTTCACACACTATTGCCCCACCCTGTATAGTAGATTTATTAAATGAATATTATTGAGATAACGACATCGTTCTCAAATTTAAATCTTTATTAATAGCCTTATGATGATTATGCGAATCGACAGCTTGCGATTACCTTTTCTTGAATAAATTTTGACGTTTAGACAAACAAGTTTGTTTTTATTACATAGTTTTAAGGGGGGGGGGGGTAAGGTATTTAATTATTTTTTTTTTATTTTCGAAATTGAATCCGTAATATCTGAAGAATATTGTGTCAAAATTTCAAGTTAATTGGAGCAAAATTGACGAAGTTATGAGTATTTTTATACCTGCCGGATTTTTGTACCTATACCCGAACCGACCCGAGCGCCCCGACCCGAGCGCGCTATTGTTACCCGGCAGATGTTTCGCTCTCTATCAATGTAGTACCTTACCTCCCAGTTCTATTTATCCAAATTTCAAGGCAAGGACAAACGGGTTTATACCTGGTTTGTATACTTTGTCAGTGTGACGTACAAAATTCAGTCAGCAGGAAATATCCTATCGAGCAGACGTACCCACGTGTTCTTATTTTCGCATAATTTCAGCTCCGTTTTCATTCATTTTTGTTGTTAAATTATTACAAAAATGCCAAAAAAAATTGGAAGGTCTGATAGACAATCAGCTAGTTCGAGATTACATCGACCCAAAAAAATTTTACCTCCCCACAAACGGAAAAGCGAATACATTACGACAAAAAGCGCGTCAGCTAAAAAAATAAAAATGATGATGATCAAATTAGGGAGAATCTTGAACAACATTATAGGATAATTGATTTTTTATTGGTCTTTGCAACAATTGCTACGCTAGTGAAGTGTGTGAAGTGTGATGGAAAAGTAAATTTTGATTCGACTAAGAAAGAAGGTCTTGGATTTCACATCAAAGTGTCGTGCGAAAGTTGTAAACAAATTACAAACGTTCCGTCTAGTGCACGAATAAACTCTGGTATTTACGAAGTGAATTATCGGTTTGCCTTCGTGATGAGGATATTAGGCCTTGGATTAGTTGGCTGTGAAAAGTTCTGCGGCTTGATGGATTTGTCCAGTTCATTTTTATCAAGACCGACTTACAATAATTACCTGAAGAAAATGTGCTCGACTATAAGAGAAGTAGCGAATCGATTTTTTTCATCTGCTACAAAAGAAGAAAGAGCAGCAACAGCCGAAGAAAAAAAAACTGAAGATGCCGACGAACTCAGTGTATCAGGCGACGGAACATGGAAAAAAAGAGGCTACTCATCTTTATTCGGCGTCACCTCGCTAATCGGTCACTTTACTGGTAAAGTTCTTGACATTCTCGTCAAAAGTTCATACTGCCACGAATGTAAAATTTGGGAACACAAATTAAACTCTGCCGAATACGAAGAATGGCATGAAGCTCATGTAGATACTGGAAACTGTCGGGCAAATCATACTGGTGCAGCTGGAAATATGGAGGTCGAAGCCATAAAAACAATGTTTCAACGCTCGGTAAAGAATGGTGTACGATATCGCAACTATATCGGCGACGGTGACTCCAAAGCTTACTCCGGGTTAGTGAATTCTAAACCTTATGGTGATGATTTTTTAATAACAAAAAAAAAATGTGTAGGACTTGTTCAAAAAAGAATGGGCACTCGTCTACGTGAAATAGTCAAAAAGACCGTTGTAGATACCGAAACTAAGGCTGGAAAGAAAATCAAAAGAAAGAGTCTGTCTGGTAAAGGGAAGCTTACGGCCAAAATTATCGATAAATTGACGGTATACTACGGACTGGCTATCAGACGTCACTCTGATTCCGTAAAAAATATGAAGAACGCTATCTGGGCAACGTTCTTTCACTACAGTTCGACGGACGAGAATCCACAGCACGAAAAATGCCCGAGCGGCGCGGACTCCTGGTGCGAATGGCAAAAAGCTGCAGCTGCTAATGCATTGGATTCGTTCAAACACACGTATTGTGCTCTTCCCGAGGATGTTTTGGATGCAATCAAGCCTATCTACGAAGATCTGAGCAAAGATGCCCTCCTGGAGCGATGTGTCGGAGGCTTCACGCAGAACAACAATGAGAGTTTGAACCAACTTATTTGGAAAATCTCACCGAAGCACTTGAGTGGAACCTCTGTCGTCGTTGAAATTGCAGCTTATGTGGCAGCCAGTGTCTTCAATGAAGGTTCATTTGCTTTACTCACCTTCATGCAAGACATGGAAATCAGTACTGGATCAAGCGCTCATGACTGGGCGCGATCCACTGACTCCACACGCATAAGCCGAGCAGAGCAGGAAGCTGGACGACAAACCAAAGAAGGCAGGGTTCGTCGTAGGCAGGAGCTGGATTTTTTTGTGTTTAAAACTTTAAAGCGTTTTTCCCACAACTCACGTTTTCAAAGTCGGTGCCCCTGATAACTCCAAAACTACTGCACCGATCCTTTTGAAATTTTAAACACTATTTCTGTACATCATTTACGAGGTAACGCTGTCGAGTTTTTTTTTTTTTGTTCATAATTTTGATTTCGCAATAACAAATTAGCCGATTTTTTCCCACAAAATTGTGTTTTTCACTTCAAAGTGTTCAAAAAAATGAAAAAAATTAAAAAAAAAAAAAAAACTCGACAGCGTTACCTGGGGAAAACTATTATCTAACGAATGAACTTTGATTTTTTGATTTCAGATGATCCAGCACCAAGTTATGAGGGGCACCGCAATTCACCTTTTTTTCGAGACACGTCCGAACAATTGCTGCCATTGCCGTATTTTTTAATATTTCTTTGTACAAATTTGATGAAACATTCTTCGAATGTCATACTTCAATGTACCATTGGTTGAGTAAAGAAATTTTAACTGTGTCGTCAGAAAAAAAATCACGAAAACATGGCTTTTTTTGTATGATTTGACCTTACCCCCCCCTTAAACTTTCATATTCAATCAACTGTTGAGAAACACTGGTATGTATAAGTAAAGTAGATCAAGGTTATTAAATGACAAGGTTGCCTCATAACTCTGTGCGGGGCGTGGCATGAGACGGGAGATTGCGTCATCGTGAGGAACTCTTTGACATTATAAATAGCTGTCAAACTATATTTACTCTTTATTTTAGTTAAGCTGATTTATTGTAAATTGTTTTTAAATATTTTCATTTGATATTGATAGTGTACTGAGTTTTAAATCTAAATTTTTATTATTTTATTATTATAAATTATAGTTTTAAACAAGTGTTTTTTATTTGTAACCAACAAATGTATTTTTTTAAGCATTGATTTCTGACATCATTTTTAAATTTTTATGAAGAAATATTATATGTAATAATTTGTGCTTCTGTAATAAACAATAATATTTACTTTTTTTAAATACAAATATCCAAAAATTCGAAATAATTTGAAAACAACTTAATATATGAAACAACGTTTGAAGGTTCCTCAGGGTGACGTCATCGCACGCAGCCGCTGATTGGTCAAAAAGTTATGAGGCAACCTTGTCATTTACTAACCTTGAAAGTAGATGTCCGCCATTGAATATCCGCTAAGCGATTGACAACAAATGTCCGTTGTTGTATTCTAGTGATTGTGTGTTTACTCTTTAATACTTCCTGATAGTTCTCAGTAAATCTATTATTTATTTTATGTATATTGTAAAATTGGACCTAACAATAAGTTTGTAAAAATGTTTCACGTGAAACAAGAAGATATAAAAGAAGAAATCGATGAAACCGATCTTCTGCAAGATATTGAAATTTATGATGAATTTCCAAGTTATTATAAGCAAGAACACCAGGTAATGAAAGATATTGTTAATATTGAGTGATTAGAATAATACCTACATAATTTTATAGTTAAAAATAGGTTATGTGTTGGTTTGAATTTAATCTTACTGTTTGACATATGATGCGCAAGCGTAAATGTAAAAGTAAAATAAACAGTGGCTTCAAAACAATCATATTAAGGGTCGATCCAGACTATCTCGGTCCAATCAAATATAAATATACAATAAACAATGAAATCATTCACACTATAGTTATCGCTCAGATATCCGTCCAATCACGCTCCGATACAGTATTTACTATACTGAATATTTGACTGGAGCGAGATCGGACCGGGACTGGGACGATAGTGTGGATCGACCCTAAATCTTATTTATTATTATGTAAATAGATTCATACCAGATAAATTTACTAAATACTTGTAATGAGAATAATTGAACAAGACGAATATTTTCAATGTTTCAATTGAACATTAAACATAGTGGGTAGGGGGGAGGGGGGGTATGTGAACTTGGCAACTGACTTTGGAAATATATATTTTTTTAATATATTAGTTTGTACCGCAAAAATTTTCGTTTGCACCTCAAAGGGTTAAGAGTTATATATTTTTTTTAAAAAGGATAGCAACCAACATTATGATATTAAAAATTGTTTGTACCGCAAATATTATTGTTTTTACAACAAAGGGCTAAATAATAAAAATTATAAATAAGGGCGACATCCAAAAAGTTCCAAAGTGGGTATTTCTAATTTGGATTGTTTAATAAAATGTTTACAATGTGCAATGCGTGTTGGTTTGTACCACCAAGGATTATTTTTTAACTGTAAGTACTCGAAGGGAAAAACAAAACAAAAATTTCCGAAAATTACATAGTCTTCGATATTGTTTTTGTTTTTCCCTTCGAGCCCTTAGAATTAAAAAATAATCCTTGTTGGTACAAACGAACACACAAAAGGTACAAACGATAGTACATGATAAACAATTTATTTAATGTACCAAACATCTGTAAAAGATGTCCCCCCCTTGAAAGCAAAATCGACGTGTTCGAGCGTTTTTTCAAAATGTTATTTTAATTGACCAAAAGCGCGGCCGTTTCGTTTTCGTTGGGCCACCCTGTATGCATGTGCGTTAATTCCTAACCTAACTAATAGTATTATCAGATAATCAACATTGTTATAATTGTCTTTTTTAAGAGTGACTTGGAAGTTAAAGAAGAAAATCTGACAGACACCGAAAATCAAGATCTCAGCGAAGAAAAACAATACAGTGATACATATTCAAGTAATGACAATAAAACTGATGGTAAATATGAAACAAATAATTTTAAGTCAGGATTAACACATTCTGATAAAGGACTTTTTAAATGCGATCAGTGTGAATATAGTTCTAAAAAGAAAAATGCTTTAAATAGACATAAATTAACACATTCTAATAAACGACCTTTTAAATGCGACCGTTGTGAATATAGGTGTAAAAGAAAATGTAGTTTAAAAATACATAAATTAAAACATTCTAATGACCCACCTTTTAAATGCGACCAGTGTGAATATAGGTGTAAAAGAAAAGGTAGTTTGAAACTACATAAATTAACACATTCTAATGAGCGACCTTTTCAATGCGACCATTGTGAATATACATGTAAGAGTAAAGATGCTTTGAGGTTACATAAAATAATACATTCTAATGAGCGACCATTTAAATGCGACCAGTGTGAATACAGTAGTACACAGAAAGAGAATTTGAATAGACATAAATTAAAACATGCTAATATTCGTCCTTTTAAATGCGACCAATGTGAATATAGTAGTACACAAAATCATGCTTTGTATATTCATAAATTAAAACATTCTAATATTCGTCCCTTTAAATGCGACCAATGTGACTACAGTTGTATAGTAAAAAGTTATTTAAAAACACATGAAATAACACATTCTAATAAACGACAATTTAAATGCGACCAGTGTGAATTTAGGAGTAAAATTAAAGGTCATTTGAATAGACATAAATTAACACATTTTAATAAACGACCTTTTAAATGCGACCAATGTGAATACAGTAGTACACTTAAAGAGAATTTGAATAGGCATCAATTAATACATTCTAATAAACGACCGTTCAAATGCGACCAATGTAAATACAGTTGTAGTGAAAAAAGAAGTTTAAATAAACATAAATTAACACATTCCATTAATCAACCTTTTAAATGCGACCAGTGTGAATACAGTAGTAAACAAAAAGGTCATTTAAATAGACATAAATTAACACATACTAATGAACGACCGTTCAAATGCGACCAATGTGAATACATTTGTAGAGAAAAAAGAAGTTTAAATAAACATAAATTAAAACATTCTAATAATCAACCTTTTAAATGCGACCAGTGTGAATACAGTAGTAAACAAAAAGGTCATTTAAATAGACATAAATTAACACATACTAATGAACGACCGTTCAAATGCGACCAATGTGAATACAGTTGTAGAGAAAAAAGATGTTTAAATAGACATAAATTAACACATTCCTTTAATTGACATTTTAAATATGACCAGAGTGAATACAGTTGTAAATTGAAAGGTGATATGATATAAACTCACATATAATTAACGTTCTTTAATACTGTGTTTACAATTTATACAGACCTAAATCGATTTTATTATTTATCATTTACTAAGATCTTTGAAGGTCTAGTGCAGTATTTACCAAAGTTTAATTCTCCATGTACTATGGGCTTCAGAAGTAATCTGTATTAAGACAAACATCGTCGGTTATCTTTTTTCTAGGGCGGAGCTAATATAGTTACATCATTTTAAATAAAAATTCAAATACAAATTTAATAATTAACGGAACATAATTTAAATTATAAACTGTTTTACGACCATTAATGTAGAAACAATGTAAGTGGCTAATATAATTTGATTTGAAAAACATATGTTTTTTATTTAGTCATTAAAATTTATTTTGCCTCCTTCAAAATAGTCCCTGCCTGATGCAATATACATTTGCCAACGTTTAATTCAATTCCATAAACTTAACAAACGCCAATTTTGGTATAGCCTTCAGTTCCTTCTTCAAATTTGCTTTTATGAACTTAATCGATTCAAAACGTTTTCCGCGAAATGGTAATTTGAGTTTTGGGAAGAGGAAAAAAGTAACAGGGTGCTAAATCAAGGAAATACTACATAAAAAATAGAATAAAATTACCTATACCGGAAATATTTTGGTTAAAACCAAAATGTTTGGCGGCAATTTCAAAATCGACTATTTTTACAAAAAATCAAACTTAATATTTTGGTACCGTATTCGGCCAAAATTGAATATTCGGCTCTGAAACCGATTTCAAATGAAAGTTCAATAAAAAACGAAGAAAACGAGCCCTATGACATGCATAATAAGGGACATTTTGAAAAAAAGGTAGAATCGAAATAAATCTAATTTTACTCGATTTCAAAACTTAAAAAAATCGTTATTCGAACAAAAAAGGGGGCGGGGGGAAAAGATTTTGGGAAACGAGTTTTTTTGATATGTACTTTAAGAAAAAAAATTGGGAGCAAAATCGGTGACATACGTACGCCCTGTTTATTTTAAAAAACTACTGGAAATGCTCAATACAAATTGCAATAACAGCTGTAACCGTCGTAAGTATATATTTTGTATGCATTACTTTTTAATCAAGAGAAAATCAGGTAAGTTTCCATTAAAAAATGTGGAGCATATTTATTTATATAATGAATATATCAACTGACAGTTTTGTTTGTTAAAATTGAATATTTTTAATTAAAAATAACTATACGATTAACGTATTATGAAAAATGTAAGTACCTTAGCGGTTTTGGCAGCACAATAAAAATATGGTTTTTTGACGTCAAACTATTGGGAGTTTTGCCGTTGAAGATTTGACTGCATGGAGTGATTTGACGATCGTTTCCGGGTGCGGTTGTGAAAATTTTTCACCATACATTTTTCGAATATTTACGGTAACAACACCATGTAATCATTTACTATACATCGCTGAATGACGAAAGTGTGAGCGTCAATCACCAATGTCATTACAATCGACTTACCGACTGTGGATATCAAAAGTACAAACACCTGCGAGTAAATGCACTGCATTTTGACCGACATTATACGCTCAATTTACGGTAGATTCATTCTCAAATTACAGGCAATATGATGTAAAAATTACATTCGCTTACGAATAATTACCAGTTCAAACGTGTGGAATTATTGCAAATATATTACTAATTAAAAACAAAAATTATCTCACTCGCATTCAGAAATTACGTAATTTATAACTATTACGAATACTAAACCAAAACGAATTTATAAAGAATTTACATTACATTGAAATTCTTATCAAAAGAATATTTTAGAAATACCAGTGCCATTATTGTTAAGATTGATTAAAAATTTTAAATATTACGATACTTATCAATTACAATAATTATAAGGCAATAAAATTATTCAATAGTCAAAGTCACAGTAACAACTGAGGATTATTAATTACAAACACTTTCACGATTAAAACAAACATTGCTAAAAGTTTTATTATATTTCATCATAATAACATTATAAAATAGTTCAGTTAACAATCACATTATTAAATAACATTCTTTAACATTTTTCGACTATTTTTTGGTTAAATATTAAAATGCTTATTTATATAACCTTAAAACCAGTGTCTCTTGGCGTATGCACTTCGTAATATCTCACCGATCATCAATGAAACTTAGCAGCTGGGCCACAACAGCAGCTAGTTACATAGTTATTGCGCATGCGTCTCTACACAATAAAGGCGAATCCCATGTAAAAAAAAGGTGACAAATATGAAAATATGAATTTTAAAAATCTGACCGGTATCTGATCAACAGTTCACTAACGAAAAATTTCTCACTTACCGACACTATACGCTCCATCGACGAGTATTCGACTCACTTATTACTGTAAATGAACCGCCAAGATATCGGTTTTTGACAATTCCTATACTTCTCAATGACTGTTAAAGGAATGTCATTTACCTATTAATTTACGGTAACTAGTCAGCTGAAATACAATGCACACACATAACATCATCGATACGGTTATTGTCGAAAATTTTCACAACGGCACTTGTCGTTCACCATCAAACGACGCTTGTTTGACAGTCAAAAGTCGTTCATTTGTCGGTACCGTAAATTTACGGTGATTTGACCGTCGTTTGACGATGATTTTACAGTGACCACGAATCCGCCAGGGTATTATTTATTATTTGTGAAATACTTTTTTCAGTTTTTGTATTTATTTATTCCTTTGTGACGTTTTTGTGGGGTTATGTCATTTATTTATTATGTTTCATATTAATGTACTTACATAATCACTATTATTACTAAAATTGATAAAGTTGACAACTTTATTAATTAATACATTTAAAAAAGTTTATGGGGTGTGTATTTTAAGGTGAAGCCAAACTATTTATTACATAGTTTTATACTTTTATCCAATTCAATCGACTGTTGAGAAACACTGGTATGTATAAGTAGAGTAGATGTCCGCCATTGAATCTCCGCTAAGCGATTGACAACAAATGCCCGTTGTTGTATTCTAGTGATTGTGTGTTTACAGTTTAATACTTCCTGACAGTTCTCAGTAAATCTATTATTTATTTTATGTATATTATAAAATTGGACCTAACAATAAGTTTGTAAAAATGTTTCACGTGAAACAAGAAGATATAAAAGAAGAAATCGATGAAACCGATCTTCTGCAAGATATTGAAATTTATGATGAATTTCCAAGTTATTATAAGCAAGAACACCAGGTAATGAAAGATATTGTTAATATTGAGTGATTAGAATTTTATAGTTAAAAATACGTTATATGTTGGTTTGAATCTTCGAGCATATACCGAGGCAGCCTTGCCGCTCGGCCGTGCAAAACAAGCGTGCGAGAGAGAAAGCGCGAATAAGTTTACATCCTTTCTCTCTCGCTCCGCGTGCTGAATTCGGCGAGCGAAAGAGAAAGGTTGTAGACTTATTCGCGCTTTCTCTCTCGCACGCTTGTTTTGCACGGTCGAGCGGCAAGGCTGCCTCTAGTAGGTATATGCTCGAAGGTTTGAATTAAATCTTACTGTTTGACGTATGATGCGCATGCGTAAATATAAGTAAAAGTAAAATAAACAGTGGCGCCAAAACAATCATTTAATCAAATATAAATATACATACAATAAACAATGAAATCATTCTCACTATAGGTATCGCTCAGGTTTCGGTCCAATCACGCTCCGATACAGTATTACTAGACTGAATATTTGACTCGAGCGAGACCGGACCGGGACTGGAACGATAGTGTGGATCGACCCTAAATCTTATTTATTATTATGTTAGTAGATTCATACCAGATAAATTTACTAAATATATGTAATGAGAATAATTGAACAAGACGAGTATTTTCAATGTCTGTATTTCAAAAGTCATTTAAATAGACATAAATTAACACATTCTAATGAACGACCGTTCAAATGCGACCAATGTGAATACAGTTGTAAATTGAATGGTAATATGATATAAAGTAATGTACCAAAAGTCCCCAACAATCCCATGCGAGCATACTTTTTTACAGCCCACAAAAGGTGCTAACAATTAGTTTTAAGTAAATATATCTGTATCGATTGGTTCTATGACTAAAATAGTTATTATCAAATATAAAATTTAGAAAATTACCTACAATTAAGATCTTACAACATCTTCGATGTTTTTTTGTTTTTCCCTTCGAGCACTTAGAGTTAAAAAATAAGATTTATTGACATTTGAAAAATCGGATCTTTGCAACCAAACTAAGATCTCTTGAAGAGTTGAGACAAAGAATTATCGGGAAATGTCGCAAACTTACCTACTCCTCAAATGTTTCAACAAGTGAGAAATCGTTTGAGCATAACTTATAATTTTGTATGGGGCTAGTGGAGTTCAATTTGAACGTTTTGGATCTAACATTTTTTGAATTATTTGATAAGAAAATAAGCCTACTTTGTATTGAATTTTAGTTGGAAATGTTTGTTTTGTTGATCAGAAAATAAGTGTATTCATGGAATTAAAAATGTAAATAACTTGACTAAAACTAAACAGATTTGAAAAAAAACAAAAAGCACCTTGTTTAGAATGAAAAAACCTTTCAAATGAGGTATCACTTGCCCTACCATAAATTTAAAGAGTTGTGCTCATAGCGCAGAGCGTTGAAAAGAATCTTGCAAAAATATTATTGTAAAAGATGTCCCCCTTGAATGCAAAATCGACGTGTTCGAGAATTTTTTCAAAATCTTATTTTAACTGACCAAAATCGCGGCCGTTTAGTTTTCGTTGGGCCAGCCTGTATGCATGTGCGTTAATTCCTAACCTAATTAATAGTATTATCAGATAATCAACATTGTTATAATTGTCTTTTTTCAGAGTGACTTGAAAATTAAAAAAGAAAATCTGACAGACATCGACATTCAAAATGAAAATCAAGATCTCAGCGAAGAAAAACAATACAGTGATACATATTCAAGTAATGACAATAAAACTGATTGTAAATATGAAACAAATAAGTCAAGATTAAAACATTCTGATAAAGGACCTTTTAAATGCGACCATTGTGAATATACATCTAAGAGTAAAGATGCTTTGAGGTTACATAAAATAATGCATTCTAATAAACGACCATTTAAATGCGACCGGTGTGAATATAGGTGTAAAAGAAAAAGTAATATGAATATACATAAACTATTACATTCTAATGACCGACCATTTAAATGCGATCAATGTGAATATAGTAGTACACAAAATCATGCTTTGTATATTCATAAATTAAAACATTCTAATATTCGTCCCTTTAAATGCGACCAATGTGACTACAGTTGTATATTAAAAAGTTATTTAAAAACACATGAAATAACACATTCTAATAAACGACAATTTAAATGCGACCAGTGTGAATTTAGGAGTAAAATTAAAGGTCATTTGAATAGACATAAATTAAAACATTCTAATAAACGACCTTTTAAATGCGACCAATGTGAATACAGTTTTACACAGAAAGATAATTTAAATAAACACAAATTAACACATTCTAATGAACGACCGTTCAAATGCGACAAATGTGAATACAGTTGTATAGTAAAAAGTTATTTGAATTCACATAATTTAACACATTCTAATAATCGACCTTTTAAATGCGACCAGTGTGAACATAGGTCTGAAAATAAAATTGCTTTGAAAATACATAAATCAAAACATTCTAATAATCAACCTTTTAAATGCGACCAGTGTGAATACAGTAGTAAACAAAAAGGTCATTTAAATAGACATAAATTAAAACATTCTAATGAACGACCGTTCAAATGCGACCAATGTGAATACAGTTGCAGAGAAAAAAGAAGTTTAAATAGACATAAATTATCACATTCTAATAAACGACCTTTTAAATGCGACCAATGTGAATACAGTAGTAAACAAAAAGGTCATTTAAATAGACATAAATTAACACATTCTAATAATCAACCTTTTAAATGCGACCAGTGTGAATACAGTAGTAAACAAAAAGGTCATTTGAATAGACATAAATTAACACATTTTAATAATCAAACTTTTAAATGCGACCAGTGTGAATACAGTAGTCAACAAAAAGGTCATTTGAATAGACATAAATTAACACATTCTAATGAACGACCGTTCAAATGCGACCAATGTGAATACAGTTGTAGAGAAAAAATAAGTTTAAATAGACATAAATTAACACATTCTATTAATTGACATTTTAAATGTGACCAATGTGAATACAGTTGTAAATGGTAATATGATATAAAGTAAACTCACATATAATTAACGTTCTTTTATACTGTGTATATAGACCAAAATCGATTTTATTATCATATCTATTATCTAGTGCAGTATTTACCAAAGTTAAATTCTCCATGTACTATTGGCTTCAGAAATCATCTGTCACCCTAAAGGTCAGAATCACTTACAACAGATTAAAACATATTAAGACAAACATCATCGGTTATCTTTTTCTTGGGCGGAGCTTATATACACTCATCCAAACAATTAAAGGAACAAGAAATTAAAAATTTTTTTGGGTGTTTTTTGAAGTGCTGTATCTTTGTGAAAAATGGTCGTATCGAAATAAATAAAAAAGCATTTTAAAGCTTCAAGTTTCTAGTTTTGAGATTGTTTAGCATACTTATTTTTGAGTTACGGTTATCGCGCAATCATAAGAAATAGTGGAACACACAAATTTTCCAATTTTTTAAATTTTTTTTAAGAGTCCGCGGGCTCGGGAAATTTTTTTTCAGTTAAACCAATGCATTGGTCAGTTAACTTGTTTATTCAGCTTTAATTTGCTTTTTTTTTTGGTCTCTCTCAATTTTTTTTTGCCGAGATATCTGACTTTAAATGAAAAATGATTCTTTTGTCTTCGATCATCAATATATCAACAACTAATGATTAAACAGTAAATTTAAGAGCAGTTTTAAAAACTTGAATAAATTTCCTACAAGATCCTTTCATGACTTTATTAGAAAAAAATTTTTTTTTACCCTCACCGTTAGTTTGAAAAAGTACCAAAAAATGACCTTTTATGGTCTTTTAGTAAATCTATCGCTACTTTACAAATATTGATGGGAAGATTAATGTTGCCAGGTGATTTTACAGCTTAATGTACCCCCAACAGTCCTGTAAATTTTGAAACTAATCAATCGAACCGTTACACAATACACTTGTTCCTTTAATTGTTTTGTAAAACTTTGATCAATCGTTCCGGAAAAACGGTTCGATTGATTAATTTTAAATTTACAGGACTGTTGGGGGTACATTAGGCTGTAAAATCACCTGGCAACATTAATCTTCCCATCAATATTTGTAAAGTAGCGATAGATTTACTAAAAGACCATAAAAGGTCATTTTTTTTGTACTTTTTCAAACTAACGGTGAGGGTAAAAAAAAAATTTTCTAGTAAAGTCATGAAAGGGTCTTGTAGGAAATTTATTCAAGTTTTTAAAACTGTTCTTAAATTTACTGTTTAATCATAAGTTGCTGATATATTGATGATCGAAAACAAAAGAATCATTTTTCATTTAAAGTCAGATATCTCGGCAAAAAAAATTGAGAGAGACCAAAAAAAAAGCAAATTAAAGCTGAATAAACAAGTTAACTGACCAATGCATTGGTTTAACTGAAAAAAAATTTCCTGAGCCCGCGGACCCTTAAAATTTTTAAAAAAAATTGGAAAATTTTTGTGTCCCACTATTTCTTATGATTGCGCGATAACCGTAACTCAAAAAAAATTATGCTAAAAAATCTCAAAACTAGAAACTTGAAGCTTTAAAATGCTTTTTTATTTATTTCGATACGACCATTTTTCACAAAGATACAGCACTTCAAAAAACACCCAAAAAAAATGTTTAATTTCTTGTTCCTTTAATTGTTTGGATTTAATTAAAAACAAATACAAATACGTCTATTTCATTAATTAATTTTATATCAAGTTTAACATATTTTATGTAAATAATAAAATTCGGAATATCAAATATTTATTGTCATAAAATTTACTTATACAATTTTCAATAGATTACATAATAATTTAATCGCACAAATATATGAGTACTACAATATAAACGAAAAGTGCTTCTTTATCTAGCAAATGAGTTTCAAAATGTTTGGTACATGGAGAAATTATTTAAATATTATAATAATCAAATGGTAGGAGTATACTAACAAGTAACACTACCCAACTGTAACTCACCGATTTGAATGAAACTTAACATACTTATTAAACACCGAAAAATATTAAATACGTGTTTTTTTGTTTCGGCTAAATACGCTTTTTAGGGGTAGAAATCACCCCTCAACTATTGGAGGTGGAAACAGTTATGGCTAATTATTTCTGAAACGATACATTTACTGAAAAAAGTGCTTAGGACCAAAGTTGTAGAGTTCAAAGTGATGCACTTGATGGCGACCTTGAGGTCGATTTTCAAGGTGAATGAAACATGAAATGTTTAATAAGTATGTTAAGTTTCATTCAAATCGGTGAGTTACAGTTGGGTAGTGTTACTTTAAGTTTGTGATAAGCGAATTTCAATGAAAACTTCTACATGCGACTCTACCTACCTCTTTTGAGAGCTAAGTGTTACGGTGTACCCTCACATTACAAATCGCAATTTTAAAACTGATTTTCATATAAAAAAATCATATAGAACCATTCGCTAGTTTTCGATCAATTAGTGGAATTGTAAAAAAAAATGTTTTTGTAATAATTTTGAACAAAAAATTATTAGATTATTCTTTTAATTACTCTATTTCAGCGGTCCTTAAATTTATGTGGTCTAGGGACTCCCTTTTGAACAATTATTTTTCAGGGATCCCCTCCCTGTAGGGGTTATTTTAAGAAATTTTTACAACCTTATTTGTTTGCTTCATATGACCTTTCTTTTTTGCATTAAATTTCTTACATTTTTTGCTTTTACAACTGCAATAACTTTTTTTGTTTATATTTCATACATTTTTTGCCTTTACAACTGCAATGACCTGTTTCCAGACATTTTATTATTTTATTTATTTTTTTTGCACTACACAAATTAGCTTTTACAACTGCAGAAACAAGCCTGACAGGAAAACAAAGAATGTCGTTAGATAGTAATTAATAATTAGTAAATAGAAATGTTCCGCGGACTCTAGTTTAAGAACCGCTGCTCTATTTTAATACGATGTAATGGTTTTGCGCGAGCTGTATTCAGGTGAGACCATGTGAGTTGCTATCATAGATCGGATTTTGTCGTGTCTTCCGAAAGGGCAATTCTCTGCCGTACTGACTGTGTCGAATGTGTCTGATCTAAACATAAACTGTCACTGGATTTACATGAATATAGCTCGCACACCGTCACTGAGTTTGGGGCACACTAAGCCCAAGAGGCAAATTATCCTTAATTTTTATCGAAAAAGGCGTAAAAATCCATGCAAAATACTATTTGGAGGAAGTATTGAAGAAAAATGTCATGTCAAATGTCAAAAATTTATTTTGAGATGATTATTATTGATTTAAACAAGATGAAACCTCCTTCAACACAGCATGGTTGATTTTTTGTTGAAGAATTAATAGCCGTCAAGCTCTCCCGATTGCAATCCTCCGATTATTATGTCATATACAGCCTTGGCCATATGTATTAGGCACTTAGTGATTTGAGTCACCTAGTTTACATTAACAGGTTTAGGAGAATAAGGGATTAAAGGTATGTTTCTTAGACACTTTTAAGACTTTTGAGAAGGTAGGATTATAATGCACTAAGCAGGTAGGGATCTGGAGGGGGATTTAATATAAGTTGGAATTTTCGTTCAATATCAATTACTTCTAATACACATCTTCCAGAGTGAATTAGAATACTAACAGAGTTCCGAAAAACAAAATAATAAAATAATGCCGAAAAAAAGGGAATTGACAGTTGGCGAGCGCGCCCAGATAGTTTTATTGAATACGCAGGGTGTCACGCAGTGCGATATTGCAAAAAAAATGAAATGTTCGCGATGCGCGGTTCAAAATACTATTAAACGTTTTAACGAGACTGGATCTTATGAAAATCGATCCAAAAGTGGCCGAAAACGAAGAACCAGTGCGAGACAGGACCGTATTTTGGAGCGAATGTCTCTACAAGATAGGAAGAAAACCTCTAAAGAACTATCTTCTGAATTGAGGCAGGTTCATGGAGTAAATTTGGCAGCGAGGAGTGTTAGGAGAAGGCTAGTGGAGCATAATTTACATGGGAGAAAGGCGCGAAGAAAGCCACTTCTGACAGACAGGCAGAAAAAATTACGTCTTTCCTGGGCGAAAAAATACAAGGATTGGACTGAAGAAGATTGGGCTAAAGTGATATGGACGGATGAATCCAACGTAGAGGTATAGTTAAACTAACGTTTTACTAATTATAAAGCCAGTTACATACAAAAAAAATCATCATCCCCCATTAAAAAACAAAAAAATATCATTTATTGATTTTTCTTTTAATTTAATTAGTTATTCGGCCAACCTGGGGCTCGTTACGTTCGAAGAAGAAGAGGAGAAGCTTTTCGTCAAGAATGTATTATCCCTACTGTTAAATTTGGAGGAGGCAGTATCATGATTTGGGGTTGCATGTCTGCCAGTGGCGTCGGCGAAGTTTTTTTATGTGAAGGACGCATGAATTCTAAACGATATTTAGACATGCTTGAAGAAGTTTTGGAGCCTTCCATTTTAAAATTAGTTGAAACTGATCCAGCGGATTATTTCTTTCAACAAGATAATGCTCCCTGCCACAAATCCCGCGAAGCAATGGAATGATTTGAAGAAAACGACGTTGAACTGTTATCATGGCCGCCCCAGTCTCCTGATCTGTCACCAATAGAAAATTTATGGCGCATTTTAAAAAACAAAATAGGAAAACATAAATGTTCATCAAAAAATATGCTTAAACAAAAAATTATAGAAGAATGGAATGCCATTACACCAGATATATGTAAAAAATTAGTATGTAGTATGCCACGTAGGGTTAAGTTATTAATAAAATCTGGAGGAGGGTCCATAAAATATTAATTGTATGTATTAATTTTATAATAAAATAACATTTCTAAAACTGGTATACATTCGTTTTTTTTTTAAATTACCTAGTTCCAAAATTATTCATTAGAGTAACAAGTGCCTAATACATATGGCCAAGACTGTATGTTGTCTAAGCTCCCAGATTACTAATTATTAAGGTATTTCTCGGGGAGAAACAAGGTACGCTATATGTTAGAAAAGGAAAAAAAAGTGTACTATAAAATCAAGATAGCCGTGGTATAAATTAAAATAAAATTTGGCAACGTTTTTTCTATTGCGCATGCGCGACTTTTGTATTCCCGATGACAGCTACATATTATTTAATGTTTTGATGTGATAACGTGTACTATTATTTGCAGCTGAATTTGTTATATATTATAAGTTTATAATTAAGAAATGGCTTTTATTATTTTTATGATTCCTTAAAATTAAAAGAACAATATATTCAGCACGTACGATTTTTAAATACCGCGGCAATTGTCAATACTTTGCGGCGTTGTCATAGCTAGTACCGTGATATTTTTTATCAGAAAATAAGTTTTTATTTTACTTATAACTTAAAAACGGGGTGGTGAAAATACTTGAGATTTTTTATATTAACTCCAATTATATTAATTTAGTTTCCCTGAAAATTTCATAAATTTCTTGATCTTCCTTCACATAAAATTATTTACTTTTTCATTGAAAATCCGCTTAAAATATCGTAATCCCTATACTCGCAATGTTAAATTTTTGATTTTATTTTGACGATATCTTCGTTCACAGATGGTCAATCATTTTAAAATTTTGAATGGAGCTTCTAATAACCTTTTTTTAGTTTTTTTTACAAAATTTGAGCTTACTCTTGAATCTTTTAATTTTTCCGAGAAATACCTTAAAGAGCATGGTAGGGTAAGCATAGGCGATCTGCCCCTGAGGAAAGTTGGGTCGATATTTTTTTTATAAAAAGGTATGACTAAAAGGTACTCTTCCACAAACTTTTGGGCCCCTGCGCCCACTAATTTTCTAGGAAATATGAAAAATGTAATTTCGAAAAAAATTTTTTTTGCTGTAATGACTTTATAAATGTCGATCTCTGCGATATATGTTGTAGCTATACCTTAGTAGTATCATATCAATTTTTTTGAAAAATCTCCCATCAAAAATACGTAGAAATTTTCGATTCCAAAATTTTCAAAAAAAAATTTTTTTGCTTAAATGGCCTGATACACCTACGAAATTTTTTTCGTAAATACCCCTTATTATATACAAACACATATATTTTTTTCAAATTCCTACTTTGGGTGGACGGGGGGTAAAATTAAATATGTTTACTGACCTCTATTTCTATAGTGGATTTGCATATTATGTAGTATGGTGGGTTAAAATAAGGAAACTTTCGCGGATCGAAACGTAATAGTTCCTTCTCATTAATACATACATAAAGAAAACGATTTTTTTGAAATCAGTCAATAAATATCTGGGGATTACGCATTAGGTCTAAAATTTCGGAAAGGCTGTAGCCGGATAGCAATGTAAAATCGGCCTCAACACGGATTTGGCTAATTTTTATTTTGAATGTTGCTCTTTATGTGAGAATTCTCATGCCCAATTATTAGCCTCTTAAAGTTGATAGTTTTTGGGAAAAAAAATATTTTCAATTTTTCAAAAAAAAAATTTTTTTTTGGATAATGTAGAAGTTGTTTTGGTTGTAGTTGAGCGACAACTTCAGATATTTCATGAAATAATCTTCATACTTTAATATTACACACCAAAGTCTGAAAAGAATCGAAGTGGTAGAACATACCTACTTAAAAAAAATTAAAATCATTGGAAGACAATATTAACATGTAGGTCAAATGCTATAGAAATAATGTAATAAAAAAATAATATAAAAATGATATAAGAACAGTTATTTAAATAAAATTAATTCGAAATATTCAATAAGAACGCTTCTGTCTCCCATTGCTCGTTTGTTTTACAGTCTTGGACATACATACATTTCTTATGGTGATATACACATATTTATAGTCCAGGCCACTTTACATGAAATTGAGTTTCTTGAAATAGTTCTTATAACAAAGCTATTTCAATATTTATTTTTTTTTGTTGGACTTCACTAGATGCAAATATTTAATTTAATATTAGGGTAGTAAAACTACACGATGGATCACTAAATGTATAATTTTGTACTTAAATGATATTAATATAAATGTATAAGAATAATATAATATAATGCAATATAATAAAATATAAGGGATGTTTAGGTACTCCTAAAAAAACCTTGTACTTAAAAACGAATAATATTTTACATAATTCTACTTCATTTATTATTTTAAAGTTAAAGAAATACAATAAGAACAGTTGGTTTTAGATACTATGTACATAGTAAGGGTTTAAATTGTATTTTGGGGAGAAAGGAGGCAAATTTTAAATTTCACATAAGGGAAGCATACAACAATGTTGTTAAACAAATATGTTAATTTAAAAAAAAAAATATTTCATATTGAACTTCCGATCAATGTTTCGGCTTGGTAACAGCGATTTTCGGATTCAGCAGGGCCAAAATACTCTTAATAGCTTTGATTGCAAAATGTTATACGAAGTACTTCAAGAAACTCAATTTCATGTAAAGTGGCCTGGACTATAAATATGTGTATATCACCATAAGAAATGTATGTATGTCCAAGACTGTAAAACAAACGAGCAATGGGAGACAGAAGCGTTCTTATTGAATATTTCGAATTAATTTCATTTAAATAACTGTTTTTATCTTATTTTTATATTACATTATTTCTATAGCATTTGTACCTACATGTTAATATTGTCTTCCAATGATTTTAATTTTTAGTAGGTATGTTCTACCACTTCGATTCTTTTCAGACTTTGGTGTGTAATATTAAAGTATGAAGATTATTTCATGAAATATCTGAAGTTGTCGCTCAACTACAACCAAAACAACTTCTACATTATCCAAAAAAAAAAATCTTAAAAAAAATATTTTTTTTTAAAATTGAAAAATTTTTTTTTCCAAAAACTATCAACTTTTAGAGGCTAATAATTGGGCATGAGAATGCTCACATTCAAAATAAAAATTAGCCAAATCCGTGTTGAGGCCGATTTTACATTGCTATCCGGCTACAGCCTTTCCGAAATTTTAGACCTAATGCGTAATCCCCAGATATTTATTGACTGATTTAAAAAAAATCGTTTTCTTTATGTATATGTTACCGGCAATGTATGTAATTCAGGCATTCTATAGAATTCCTAGGAATTCTATACAATGCCTGACGATTTCAGGCAAAGTATGAAATATTTGTTTAATAGAAATTTATTATATACTTTGCCTAGGCATTCTATAGAATCCCTAGGAATTCTATAGAATGCCAAGATAATATTAGGAAATGTATGAAATAAAAGACAAAATGATAGGTATTAATAAAGCAGATAGGTATTATTTAATTAATTTTAAAAAGTTAAAATTCATATTATGTAAGATTTAGGTATTTCATTGTTAAAATAACAAAACCACATAAACAGTAGTACATAACATTTGATATTTATTATCTATATATATAAAAATGAATGTTCGTTTGTGTGTGGCTTATAGACTCCGAAATTACTGAACCGATTTTAATGCGGTTTTCAGCAATAACTTTTTTTGTTTATATTTCATACATTTTTTGCCTTTACAACTGCAATGACCTGTTTCCAGACATTTTATTATTTTATTTATTTTTTTTGCACTACACAAATTAGCTTTTACAACTGCAGAAACAAGCCTGACAGGAAAACAAAGAATGTCGTTAGATAGTAATTAATAATTAGTAAATAGAAATGTTCCGCGGACTCTAGTTTAAGAACCGCTGCTCTATTTTAATACGATATAATGGTTTTGCGCGAGCTGTATTCAGGTGAGACCATGTGAGTTGCTATCATAGATCGGATTTTGTCGTGTCTTCCGAAAGGGCAATTCTCTGCCGTACTGACTGTGTCGAATGTGTCTGATCTAAACATAAACTGTCACTGGATTTACATGAATATAGCTCGCACACCGTCACTGAGTTTGGGGCACACTAAGCCCAAGAGGCAAATTATCCTTAATTTTTATCGAAAAAGGCGTAAAAATCCATGCAAAATACTATTTGGAGGAAGTATTGAAGAAAAATGTCATGTCAAATGTCAAAAATTTATTTTGAGATGATTATTATTGATTTAAACAAGATGAAACCTCCTTCAACACAGCATGGTTGATTTTTTGTTGAAGAATTAATAGCCGTCAAGCTCTCCCGATTGCAATCCTCCGATTATTATGTCATATACAGCCTTGGCCATATGTATTAGGCACTTAGTGATTTGAGTCACCTAGTTTACATTAACAGGTTTAGGAGAATAAGGGATTAAAGGTATGTTTCTTAGACACTTTTAAGACTTTTGAGAAGGTAGGATTATAATGCACTAAGCAGGTAGGGATCTGGAGGGGGATTTAATATAAGTTGGAATTTTCGTTCAATATCAATTACTTCTAATACACATCTTCCAGAGTGAATTAGAATACTAACAGAGTTCCGAAAAACAAAATAATAAAATAATGCCGAAAAAAAGGGAATTGACAGTTGGCGAGCGCGCCCAGATAGTTTTATTGAATACGCAGGGTGTCACGCAGTGCGATATTGCAAAAAAAATGAAATGTTCGCGATGCGCGGTTCAAAATACTATTAAACGTTTTAACGAGACTGGATCTTATGAAAATCGATCCAAAAGTGGCCGAAAACGAAGAACCAGTGCGAGACAGGACCGTATTTTGGAGCGAATGTCTCTACAAGATAGGAAGAAAACCTCTAAAGAACTATCTTCTGAATTGAGGCAGGTTCATGGAGTAAATTTGGCAGCGAGGAGTGTTAGGAGAAGGCTAGTGGAGCATAATTTACATGGGAGAAAGGCGCGAAGAAAGCCACTTCTGACAGACAGGCAGAAAAAATTACGTCTTTCCTGGGCGAAAAAATACAAGGATTGGACTGAAGAAGATTGGGCTAAAGTGATATGGACGGATGAATCCAACGTAGAGGTATAGTTAAACTAACGTTTTACTAATTATAAAGCCAGTTACATACAAAAAAAATCATCATCCCCCATTAAAAAACAAAAAAATATCATTTATTGATTTTTCTTTTAATTTAATTAGTTATTCGGCCAACCTGGGGCTCGTTACGTTCGAAGAAGAAGAGGAGAAGCTTTTCGTCAAGAATGTATTATCCCTACTGTTAAATTTGGAGGAGGCAGTATCATGATTTGGGGTTGCATGTCTGCCAGTGGCGTCGGCGAAGTTTTTTTATGTGAAGGACGCATGAATTCTAAACGATATTTAGACATGCTTGAAGAAGTTTTGGAGCCTTCCATTTTAAAATTAGTTGAAACTGATCCAGCGGATTATTTCTTTCAACAAGATAATGCTCCCTGCCACAAATCCCGCGAAGCAATGGAATGATTTGAAGAAAACGACGTTGAACTGTTATCATGGCCGCCCCAGTCTCCTGATCTGTCACCAATAGAAAATTTATGGCGCATTTTAAAAAACAAAATAGGAAAACATAAATGTTCATCAAAAAATATGCTTAAACAAAAAATTATAGAAGAATGGAATGCCATTACACCAGATATATGTAAAAAATTAGTATGTAGTATGCCACGTAGGGTTAAGTTATTAATAAAATCTGGAGGAGGGTCCATAAAATATTAATTGTATGTATTAATTTTATAATAAAATAACATTTCTAAAACTGGTATACATTCGTTTTTTTTTTAAATTACCTAGTTCCAAAATTATTCATTAGAGTAACAAGTGCCTAATACATATGGCCAAGACTGTATGTTGTCTAAGCTCCCAGATTACTAATTATTAAGGTATTTCTCGGGGAGAA
Organism: Sialis fuliginosa; assembly: GCA_961205875.1. Taxonomy (NCBI): domain Eukaryota; kingdom Metazoa; phylum Arthropoda; class Insecta; order Megaloptera; family Sialidae; genus Sialis; species Sialis fuliginosa. Next base: position 2,304,489 of record OY540819.1, on the reverse strand, counting down.
ACAAGGTACGCTATATGTTAGAAAAGGAAAAAAAAGTGTACTATAAAATCAAGATAGCCGTGGTATAAATTAAAATAAAATTTGGCAACGTTTTTTCTATTGCGCATGCGCGACTTTTGTATTCCCGATGACAGCTACATATTATTTAATGTTTTGATGTGATAACGTGTACTATTATTTGCAGCTGAATTTGTTATATATTATAAGTTTATAATTAAGAAATGGCTTTTATTATTTTTATGATTCCTTAAAATTAAAAGAACAATATATTCAGCACGTACGATTTTTAAATACCGCGGCAATTGTCAATACTTTGCGGCGTTGTCATAGCTAGTACCGTGATATTTTTTATCAGAAAATAAGTTTTTATTTTACTTATAACTTAAAAACGGGGTGGTGAAAATACTTGAGATTTTTTATATTAACTCCAATTATATTAATTTAGTTTCCCTGAAAATTTCATAAATTTCTTGATCTTCCTTCACATAAAATTATTTACTTTTTCATTGAAAATCCGCTTAAAATATCGTAATCCCTATACTCGCAATGTTAAATTTTTGATTTTATTTTGACGATATCTTCGTTCACAGATGGTCAATCATTTTAAAATTTTGAATGGAGCTTCTAATAACCTTTTTTTAGTTTTTTTTACAAAATTTGAGCTTACTCTTGAATCTTTTAATTTTTCCGAGAAATACCTTAAAGAGCATGGTAGGGTAAGCATAGGCGATCTGCCCCTGAGGAAAGTTGGGTCGATATTTTTTTTATAAAAAGGTATGACTAAAAGGTACTCTTCCACAAACTTTTGGGCCCCTGCGCCCACTAATTTTCTAGGAAATATGAAAAATGTAATTTCGAAAAAAATTTTTTTTGCTGTAATGACTTTATAAATGTCGATCTCTGCGATATATGTTGTAGCTATACCTTAGTAGTATCATATCAATTTTTTTGAAAAATCTCCCATCAAAAATACGTAGAAATTTTCGATTCCAAAATTTTCAAAAAAAAATTTTTTTGCTTAAATGGCCTGATACACCTACGAAATTTTTTTCGTAAATACCCCTTATTATATACAAACACATATATTTTTTTCAAATTCCTACTTTGGGTGGACGGGGGGTAAAATTAAATATGTTTACTGACCTCTATTTCTATAGTGGATTTGCATATTATGTAGTATGGTGGGTTAAAATAAGGAAACTTTCGCGGATCGAAACGTAATAGTTCCTTCTCATTAATACATACATAAAGAAAACGATTTTTTTGAAATCAGTCAATAAATATCTGGGGATTACGCATTAGGTCTAAAATTTCGGAAAGGCTGTAGCCGGATAGCAATGTAAAATCGGCCTCAACACGGATTTGGCTAATTTTTATTTTGAATGTTGCTCTTTATGTGAGAATTCTCATGCCCAATTATTAGCCTCTTAAAGTTGATAGTTTTTGGGAAAAAAAATATTTTCAATTTTTCAAAAAAAAAATTTTTTTTTGGATAATGTAGAAGTTGTTTTGGTTGTAGTTGAGCGACAACTTCAGATATTTCATGAAATAATCTTCATACTTTAATATTACACACCAAAGTCTGAAAAGAATCGAAGTGGTAGAACATACCTACTTAAAAAAAATTAAAATCATTGGAAGACAATATTAACATGTAGGTCAAATGCTATAGAAATAATGTAATAAAAAAATAATATAAAAATGATATAAGAACAGTTATTTAAATAAAATTAATTCGAAATATTCAATAAGAACGCTTCTGTCTCCCATTGCTCGTTTGTTTTACAGTCTTGGACATACATACATTTCTTATGGTGATATACACATATTTATAGTCCAGGCCACTTTACATGAAATTGAGTTTCTTGAAATAGTTCTTATAACAAAGCTATTTCAATATTTATTTTTTTTTGTTGGACTTCACTAGATGCAAATATTTAATTTAATATTAGGGTAGTAAAACTACACGATGGATCACTAAATGTATAATTTTGTACTTAAATGATATTAATATAAATGTATAAGAATAATATAATATAATGCAATATAATAAAATATAAGGGATGTTTAGGTACTCCTAAAAAAACCTTGTACTTAAAAACGAATAATATTTTACATAATTCTACTTCATTTATTATTTTAAAGTTAAAGAAATACAATAAGAACAGTTGGTTTTAGATACTATGTACATAGTAAGGGTTTAAATTGTATTTTGGGGAGAAAGGAGGCAAATTTTAAATTTCACATAAGGGAAGCATACAACAATGTTGTTAAACAAATATGTTAATTTAAAAAAAAAAATATTTCATATTGAACTTCCGATCAATGTTTCGGCTTGGTAACAGCGATTTTCGGATTCAGCAGGGCCAAAATACTCTTAATAGCTTTGATTGCAAAATGTTATACGAAGTACTTCAAGAAACTCAATTTCATGTAAAGTGGCCTGGACTATAAATATGTGTATATCACCATAAGAAATGTATGTATGTCCAAGACTGTAAAACAAACGAGCAATGGGAGACAGAAGCGTTCTTATTGAATATTTCGAATTAATTTCATTTAAATAACTGTTTTTATCTTATTTTTATATTACATTATTTCTATAGCATTTGTACCTACATGTTAATATTGTCTTCCAATGATTTTAATTTTTAGTAGGTATGTTCTACCACTTCGATTCTTTTCAGACTTTGGTGTGTAATATTAAAGTATGAAGATTATTTCATGAAATATCTGAAGTTGTCGCTCAACTACAACCAAAACAACTTCTACATTATCCAAAAAAAAAAATCTTAAAAAAAATATTTTTTTTTAAAATTGAAAAATTTTTTTTTCCAAAAACTATCAACTTTTAGAGGCTAATAATTGGGCATGAGAATGCTCACATTCAAAATAAAAATTAGCCAAATCCGTGTTGAGGCCGATTTTACATTGCTATCCGGCTACAGCCTTTCCGAAATTTTAGACCTAATGCGTAATCCCCAGATATTTATTGACTGATTTAAAAAAAATCGTTTTCTTTATGTATATGTTACCGGCAATGTATGTAATTCAGGCATTCTATAGAATTCCTAGGAATTCTATACAATGCCTGACGATTTCAGGCAAAGTATGAAATATTTGTTTAATAGAAATTTATTATATACTTTGCCTAGGCATTCTATAGAATCCCTAGGAATTCTATAGAATGCCAAGATAATATTAGGAAATGTATGAAATAAAAGACAAAATGATAGGTATTAATAAAGCAGATAGGTATTATTTAATTAATTTTAAAAAGTTAAAATTCATATTATGTAAGATTTAGGTATTTCATTGTTAAAATAACAAAACCACATAAACAGTAGTACATAACATTTGATATTTATTATCTATATATATAAAAATGAATGTTCGTTTGTGTGTGGCTTATAGACTCCGAAATTACTGAACCGATTTTAATGCGGTTTTCAGCAATAGTCAGATAATTTTTACGAGCAGTATCGTGGCTAATAATATTTTATGAAAATCTAAAATTTAACATCAAAAGATGAAAAGGAATCTTTTGCACAGCGTCTTTTGTTTCTATGATGTCAGAGCATAGAACTGTCATTTATAGAAAAACACAGTAGCTATGGAATATAAGACGCTGAAAACAATTACTATATGTGAATGTCAGTTTGAATCATGATACCTACAAATATATATCTTTCCACCATGAGTTTGAATGAAAAAATATGCATTGTACAATATAAATAAACAGATTTTTATAAATTACAATAAAGAACTTCCAAGAAAGGTAACCTATTTATTTATTTTTGATTTTCATACAAATTCATATACAAATTCTAAGATAAGACCTGGTGTTTCCTGGGAGAAAATATAATTTTACACGATTTTTTCAATAACTACTGAATGGATTTTATTCCGGTTTTCACTAATGGATAGGTTAAGTTTAGGTGTATAATTTGTGGATATTTTGGGTAAATTTTATGAAGTCGGAAAAAACAATTCGTGGTGAACCGTGTGTTGTTAACATGTTGGGTGGGCATGTCGGGTAGGCATGATTACTTTATGTTTAATTAAATTAATATCCCCGGGTAACACCGGGCCAATGCGCTAGTAATAAATAAAATAAAATATTAGTTCAGACGCATATACCTATATGATTTAAAATTATTAAAATAAAAAATAAAAAACCTTAGATATTATTTAAACATTCAATAACATATTAGTCCAGACGCGTATTAAGTAAGATTTAAGGTCCTTACTGTTAAAATAACAAATTCACAAAAACAATATTAGAACTTTAAATATTATATAATTAATTCAATTAAATATTTATCCGGGTACGTATTAAGTGAGATTTTGGGCCCTAAACGTTAAAATAACATATTTCCAAAAACAAATCAATAAACACTAGATATTATATAGTCAACTAAAATTATTATTAGGCCAGACGCGTATTAAGTAATATTTAAGGCCCTTATTGTAAAAATAACACATTCACATGAACATTGTATAAAACTTAGATATAACTTATTGGAAAAAAATAGTCTTAACACGTTTTAAGTAAGATTTAAAGGCCTTAATATTAAAATCACAAATTTATTGAAATAATATTGGAATCTAAAATTTTATTTAATCTGTTAAATTAAATATATGCCCAGACACGTGCTAAGTGGAATTTGAGGCTCTCAACGATAAAATAAAAAAAATAACACGTTAAAAAAATAAAAGAACATATTTTCAGGAAAACAATCATATATACATAATAATAAACAAATATTAGTTCAGACGAGTAATGTATTATTTTATATTTAAAACTCAAAATTACACCATATTTTTTTTAATTGCTAATGAGACATATTTTTATAAAAAGTTCAACAATATATTTCTAGTTACTTGTTAAAGGTTTAACCTATAATATGTATCTCTAAATATTTTATTATTATTGTTACAAAATTGAAATAAATATGATTTTTTTATAAAACGAATAGGTACGACCGTGTCCCCAATAATTTTTTTTTATTTCGACACCCTAATCGTCTGGAAATTTGCAATCCGATATTAAAAAAAAAAAAAAACAAAAAAAAAAACATTTTAAACGAGGTGACAGATAATATTTTTTTATACCTATATTTTTATCTATTCTCACTTTATTTTAATTATCAAAATATATTATTTTAATTTCCAGCAAAATAAATATTCTTGTAAAAAAAAATTCTGATAGAGCCGGAAATCGGATTAAAATTACATACTATTAATTTTCCACTGGACGAACGTAAGAAAAATTTTTTTTTTAAATTCATAGTCGAATTAAAATGACAGCGATTTTTCGTCGGGCCAACAAAAGAACTTACGAATTTTTTTATACAGCCGTTTCCGAGATCACTGCTACTTTACTGAACATACATACATTTTTCTATTATATAACGCGTAAATATAAAATGTTTATTTTGATAAATAATTCAGTATTGTACCGACAATAATGAATTGTAATCTAGAAACCTACCTACAGCTATCGAGAATGAACCAAGATTTTTTTATTGTATATTTGCATCAGTATTTTATAACATAAAGTAAGGCAACATCTGTATCTGGACCAAAATTGATCGATTTATGTTTATATTTCATACATTGCCGGCTATCAGTTAGGTATTCTATAGAATGCCTAGGAAATGTATATAATTAAATACATTTCATACATTGCCTGGTGATTTTAGGCATTCTATAGAATACCTAGGAATTCTATAGAATGCCGTATTTCATACATTGCCGGTAACATATATATTAATGAGAAGAAACTATTACGTTTCGATCCGCGAAAGTTTCCTTATTTTAACCCACCATACTACATAATATGCAAATCCACTATAGAAATAGAGGTCAGTAAACATATTTAATTTTACCCCCCGTCCACCCAAAGTAGGAATTTGAAAAAAATATATGTGTTTGTATATAATAAGGGGTATTTACGAAAAAAATTTCGTAGGTGTATCAGGCCATTTAAGCAAAAAAATTTTTTTTTGAAAATTTTGGAATCGAAAATTTCTACGTATTTTTGATGGGAGATTTTTCAAAAAAATTGATATGATACTACTAAGGTATAGCTACAACATATATCGCAGAGATCGACATTTATAAAGTCATTACAGCAAAACAATTTTTTTTTCGAAATTACATTTTTCATATTTCCTGGAAAATTAGTGGGCGCAGGGGCCCAAAAGTTTGTAGAAGAGTACCTTTTAGTCATACCTTTTTATAAAAAAAATATCGACCCAACTTTTCCCAGGGGCAGATCGCCCATGCTTACCCTGCCATGCTCTTTGTAGCAACTTAAAAATGTTATTATCAAAATTTGGGACAAAATGCCAATGAAAACAGTGCGTACCGCTTGCAATGACTTTGAAAAAAGAATGAAGCTAGTTATCAAAGTTAAAGTAGGAGTTATTACCAAACACTTATAAATTTTCAATACATAGATATGTCTATTTTAAGCATTTTTATTTGTATCAAAATATAATTGTACGTTATTAAAATAATAGTCCCTCAAAACGTATAATTCCGTTGAAATCTCGAGTTCGTTTTTTTTCCATGATTTTTATACATTTCATGTATGTATAAAAAAGTAAAAACGGTGTCGATTAGACAGAAAAAAATTGTAGATAATATATAATTTATTTTCTATTTAAAAAAAATAATAATTTTAAATTATATTTCAAATGGTTCACAACAGAGAAGAAATATCTGCCATGAGTGTCTTTTGGAACTTTTTTATACGTATTACAGAGATTGTACGTATTTTCCATAGGTACCATGGTACTTTCTTCTACGTAATACTGAGAATGAACAGTTTGGGTGAGTCTAATTAATTATGTAAAAAAAAATCTTTCTGGCCAAATCATAAATAATGGAAAAAAATTAATGGAACATAATTTAAATCATAAACTGTTTTACGACCATTCATGTAGAAACTATGTAAATGTATGCTAATATAATTTGATTTGAAAAACATATGTGATTTTTATGTATAAGTATCTTATGTCAAAAGGATCCGGAATTTAAAATAAAACTCAAAATATTTATTTAGTCATCAAATTTTTTTTTGTCGCCTTCATAATAGTCCCTCCTGCCAACGTTTAATCCAATTCCATACACTTCTCAAACGCCGATTTAGGTAATGCCTTCAGTTCCTTCTTAAAATTTTCTTTTATGATGTCACGTGCCTAAATTGTACAAGATGACAAAGGCAGGTTGCCCTAGCTCAGTGAAGACGGGCGGGGTTCTTTTAAGATGTTCTTGTAAGGGCGCCACGTGATTTTATTTTTACCCTCCTACCTGCGTATATGTAAGAAACCACGAAACAATATGTAGGTTGTATTAAAATAAACAAACAGGCATATGTATGACAAACTGGGCCTTTATTACGATAGTAATACAAACAAAAAAAAAAAAATGATCTTAAAACTAATGACCCGGATGTACACTGTATGAAATATTATACTCTACTTAAGTAACTAATAAAATGTTGTTAAAATATAACCAACAAAAATAAAAATATACAAATACAATTGACAAATCACAAATAATAACAAAAAAGAGTACTTCGAAATTTAATAGCTAAATAACCCTAACACTTAATTTTTAACACTGCACTGGTAAGGTAATTGATAGTGAGTAGGAGTTTGGCATAGCATATATGTATTAATAAAAATAAACAAGTATTGAATGTTAAAAGTGAGTATAGCTTATCTGGTGAGCCGGAGTTGATGTGCTGACCGAGTCCAGGTTCCTTGGTTCCGCATGTGCGACTGGGAAATATCCTTTATGGACCACCAAAATATTTCCCAAAATTCCGCTGTTCCGTCGTGAATCCGCGTGACGCGTGTGTATTAACACTGGACCACCAATGTGTTAATACGAAATTAGGCTGGACAGCTGGTTTCACTGGACTTCCGGTTCTCTCCTTGGCCACTATCACTTATCAGACAGACACTCTTAAAACTTGTTCGCCAGGATCTTATTTACTCCATACTAACTGCCATGTATTCTTTTAATATTGTCAGTTGCTTGGTGCTGGGTAAACTAAATCTTTTACCATGGCCGTAATTACACGAACCTCCACGGGGAGAAATTTTAAAATAAATAAAATCAGCTATTGAAAAGATGTTAAAGTTAGATTAAACGGGGAAATTATTAAATTAATTTACAATAATGATTTTCAAAGTGTGTAAAAGAGAAATAGGAGACTTTTATCGATAATAATATACAATACTTAGAAATATAAAATACAGCGTCCAAGTTCTGCGCGCGGGCATAGAGACTATGATTGTAACTATATCACATTTCATCGGTATGCCGCGACAAGCACGTTATCTCCCGAGTGCATGTATTATTCTTGTTAACATTTACAATGTTATTTTATATTGAAATTATAAATACAATTCAAATTAATTTAAGGAAAAAAATATCATGACAAATCCCCCTCTTCCCCTGTGGAGAATTACGTAGTAATTCGACGTCAGCCCTGGTATAGTTTAAGATCTTTCACATGCCATGTTCCGCGCGATTTTCCGTCATAATCTTCCAGCTCGTACACCAGTTTTGAGAGTTTCTTTTTAACTTTATACGGACCGGAAAAAGTGGGCGCCAATTTCGCAGTTATATCTTTTGATGCGTCCGAAAGTATGTAATTTCGTTTCATAACCTCATCACCGGGCATGTACTCTACATCCCTACGACGTAAATTATATACTTTCCTATTTCTTTCATAGGCAGTATGAAGTCTTTTCTTGACTTTCTCATATATTTCGGACATTTCCCGTTGACCAGATCGTCTGTCAAACTCCAGCAGTGGTTCATCCAAGGGTTTCCCAAAACTTTTCCCTGAAAGTACGTGCTCTTTACCAAAGTTGACGAAGTATGGTGTTTGATTAATCCCTTCATGTTTAGCAGTTCGTAATGCGCAGGCAAACTGTTGTAAGTGTTCATCCCAACGCTTGTGATTGTTCCCAGTGATATATGATCGAATCATGGTCTTAATCACACGATTGACCCGTTCGGTAGGATTAGCTTGAGGGTGATAACGAGCATTAAAAATAATCTTCACATCGTACTTTCGACAGAGTCCAAGGAACTCTTTACCCTTGAATTGAACTCCATTGTCGCAAATGAAATACTGCGGCACGCCAAACATCAAGAAGACGCTTTCTTCAATCTTTTCAGATATATTTTTAGCTTTTGCTGTTCGTAGCGGGAATAAAAGTGAAAATTTGCTAAAGTAGTCATTCACCACTAGAATATACGCATTACCTTTCGTGGAACGCGGTAAGGGACCAACGATATCAGCACTTATTAGTTGCCAAGGCTGCGAAATTTTTGGGCGACTACCCATCATGCCAACTGGGCCACTTTGATCTGGTTTTTGCTGGATACATGTAGGACATCGCCGGACATACTTGGTGACATCATTCTTCATTTTTGGCCAATAATAGTACTGACATAGGCGACTGTAAGTTTTATGCACTCCTTGATGACCAGAAGTTGGTGCATCGTGACATTCATGAAGAGCCTCTGAACGCGACTCTTTAGGCAAGACCATTCTCCAAGCGGAGTTGTCATATTTATCCTGCCGCCCACTATCCTTCTTCCACAATATTCCGTCTTCCACTCTCCACTTTGCCATTTTCAACGGATTATTGAGTGTTAATTGCATAGTCCGCTTATACCACTTGTCAGTTATGTCCACGGGAAGATCTACTAATTCAACTGGTACGGCTCTCGAGAGAGCATCTGGTACAACATTCTCTTTACCTTTTCGATGGAGGATCGCAAAATCGTGCTGCTGCAATCGGAGAGCCCATCGGGCTAATCGTCCCACAGGATCTTTCAAATTATTCAGCCACACGAGCGAATGGTGGTCTGTAATGACTGTGAACTTCGACCCCTCTAGATAAGGTCGGAACTTCTCAACTGCCCAAACTACCGCCAAACATTCTTTCTCGGTAGTCGAATAATTTTTCTCAGGTTTTGTCAACGTTCGACTGGCGTAGCAAATCACATGTTCTCCATCGGCCATCTGCTGTGTCAAAACCGCACCAATTCCGTACTCACTGGCATCGGTTTGAACCACAAACGGCAAATCAAAATTCGGGCAGGATAAAACAGGAGCAGACACAAGCCATTGTTTCACGGCCGCAAACGACTCTTCCTGCCGTGCCTCCCACGTCCATTTCTTCTGTTTCCGCAACAACTCCGTCATTGGTGTAATCATAGATGAAAAATTCGGTATGAAACGTCGGTACCACGATGCAAGTCCGATAAAACGTCGCACCTCGGTGACATTTTTCGGTCTCTGGATATTCAATATAGCCGCCACTTTCTCTGCATCTACATGTAACCCGTTACGGTCGACAACGTATCCTAAATATCGTAACTCATCTCTACAAAAGCTACATTTCTCTCTATTCAAGGTGAGGTTCGCTTCGGACAGCCTCTTGAAAATTTCCTCCAGAATCTCCAGGTGTTTATCAAAAGTGTTTGTGACAACGATGATATCATCCAAATATACGAAAGCATAAGGTTCCAACTTAGGACCGAGTACTTGGTCGATCAATCGCTGCCACGTAGCCGGCGAATTGTGCAGCCCAAACGGCATACGGCGAAATTGATAAAGACCACGTCCTGGGACTGTGAACGCTGTTTTATCTCGACTCTCTTCAGCGACTGGAATCTGCCAATATGCGGATTTAATGTCTAAAGACGATAGAAATCTGGCATCTCTTAATTTGTCTAAAATAGCAGATATATATGGTAGTGGGTATGCATCTCGCTGTGTCACCTCATTTACCTTCCGGTAGTCTACACAAAATCTATAAGAACCATCTTTCTTTTTAGCCAGCACTACCGGTGAGGACCACGGACTTTTTGACGGCTCAATGACTCCCAGTTCCAACATCTTATCCACTTCTTCATCAATACGAGCTTGCACCACAGGTGATACCGGATAGTATCTTTGTTTAATTGGTGGGGAATTTGTTTTGATAACGTGTTCCACCATCTTAGTGCAACCTAATTGTGACATGGTTGAAAAATACTTCTCCACGACAGCATGCAGCTTAGTTTGATCTTCATGTCTCATTTCCGATGACTGTAGTCCCAAAGTTTCTATCGAGTTTACTTCTTCTTCTGACGCAAAATGCCATTTTCCTTTTCTGAGGTTCGGAACTATGCCCATAATTCTCCAAAAATCCACCCCTAATATTAGGGCGTGGTGCATAGCTGGAACCACCAGAAAATCAATAATCCTTACTTGTCCATTCAAATTCACTGGGACGGTAATAGCGCCAACACTAACCATTTCTTGGCCGTTTGCCACGGTACACATCATATTATGAGAGCGATCAATCGGTAATCCCAACTCCCTCAATATCTTCCATCCACTTTGGCCTACCAGGGATCTTGATGCTCCGGAATCGAGAAGACCATAGATCGTTCTGCCTAAAATAGTTACTTGTAGATATGGCCTATTATCGCCTTCCACCTTGGACAAGATTGCGTCTATTTCTAACTTACTGATCGGCTCTAACTTCGATTGGCGGGGGATCTTGCGATCAGAGAAGATTCCCCTTGGTCGTTTTTTGGTTGGTAATTTCTTGGACGACACCTTGGACACTGAGACTTTGAGACTCCTCTCTTACCACACGTAAAACAAAAAATGTTCAGTTTTGAAGAACAGTTACGAAAACCATGACCCTTGCCACTACAATTCCAACACTCTAAAGATATTTTGGCTCTAGAAGAAGGTTCTAGTTGCGACGGTGATCCTTCTTCAGAAACGGCCGATACTTGAGCAGACCTTGTGGTTTTCAAGAACTTATATCCCAAATCTGGTTCGAGAAGTTTGGAATTACAGGCCGGAGGCGACTGGAATGCCTGTGTAGTGAGTCGGCGAGCTTCCAGACGTCGACCAAGCTGAATGAGCTGATCGATGGATGTAATCTCGACCAAGCTAAGCCTGTCCTGATACCACGGTAGGATATTGTTCAATAGTATTTTCAATTTTAGTTGTTCATTCATTGGGTGCTCCAATCGGGAGAAAAGATTGTTCATTACCGCTATATAGATGTGGAATGATTCATTCGGGCCTTGAGTTCGGCGTTTAATTTCCTCAAACAGATGTTCGTTATAATTAATAGGCTGGAAGTATTCTCGTAGGAGGACGCATAACTGATGCCACGAAGTTATAGTTCGTCGCACGGAGCGAAACCAAATTGCAGCTGATCCGGAAAATAAGTCGATCGCCGAGTTCCAAAGCTGTACTTCGCTGATACCTCGAGCCAAACGCAATTCCTCCACACGTTCCAGGAACGCAGCAACACTCAAGCTCCCAGGCTCACCATCAAAAGAAATACCCCATTGCACTACTGGCACTGGCCTTGCAAAACCCGCTGATAACGCGGTTGGTTCAATTGGCGGTGCCTCAATATTAACTTGGACTGGTTCTTCGTTTAAATTTAGAAAACTTAAATTTATTGGCAGGTCCTGCGGAAGAGGCGCAGGAGGTTCAGTTCCCCGGTCAACCACTGCTGTATCAGAAACCTTTGCTTCGAGAGCGGCAGTTAGATCCATTATTATACTCGAAAATTTTGACCGGAATAAATATAACTGTTGGTCGTCGGTGATATCAATTCGCTCAAGTCTACCAAATAAGTGAGCCAACTTGGTCTCTGCCTTTTTATAGGTACCTTCTGTTCTACTATCTACCACTTCCGTTATCAAGTCAGTTACTTCTTTTACCTTTCTCTCAAAGTATTCTACCTCTACCGTTAGATCCCACTCCGTTGGTGGTTGACTGAAAGAATGTCCCCCTGTCTCGCTCCGCAACACCTGACGCAACCGCTTCCTCAATTGATCTACCGTCCCCGCATTACCAAAACCTCTTACATCTAGTTCATACTTAAGCTCTTCCAGAGCTAACCTATCAATATCCATTTTCAATGCCATATTGCTTAATCGATACAACCCACAAAATGTATATACAAAACAATCAGAAAGCGCAACTAATCGGGCGGGGCCCCACGTTGGGCGCCAAATTTGTCACGTGCCTAAATTGTACAAGATGACAAAGGCAGGTTGCCCTAGCTCAGTGAAGACGGGCGGGGATTTTATTTTTACCCTCCTACCTGCGTATATGTAAGAAACCACGAAACAATATGTAGGTTGTATTAAAATAAACAAACAGGCATATGTATGACAAACTGGGCCTTTATTACGATAGTAATACAAACAAAAAAAAAAAATGATCTTAAAACTAATGACCCGGATGTACACTGTATGAAATATTATACTCTACTTAAGTAACTAATAAAATGTTGTTAAAATATAACCAACAAAAATAAAAATATACAAATACAATTGACAAATCACAAATAATAACAAAAAAGAGTACTTCGAAATTTAATAGCTAAATAACCCTAACACTTAATTTTTAACACTGCACTGGTAAGGTAATTGATAGTGAGTAGGAGTTTGGCATAGCATATATGTATTAATAAAAATAAACAAGTATTGAATGTTAAAAGTGAGTATAGCTTATCTGGTGAGCCGGAGTTGATGTGCTGACCGAGTCCAGGTTCCTTGGTTCCGCATGTGCGACTGGGAAATATCCTTTATGGACCACCAAAATATTTCCCAAAATTCCGCTGTTCCGTCGTGAATCCGCGTGACGCGTGTGTATTAACACTGGACCACCAATGTGTTAATACGAAATTAGGCTGGACAGCTGGTTTCACTGGACTTCCGGTTCTCTCCTTGGCCACTATCACTTATCAGACAGACACTCTTAAAACTTGTTCGCCAGGATCTTATTTACTCCATACTAACTGCCATGTATTCTTTTAATATTGTCAGTTGCTTGGTGCTGGGTAAACTAAATCTTTTACCATGGCCGTAATTACACGAACCTCCACGGGGAGAAATTTTAAAATAAATAAAATCAGCTATTGAAAAGATGTTAAAGTTAGATTAAACGGGGAAATTATTAAATTAATTTACAATAATGATTTTCAAAGTGTGTAAAAGAGAAATAGGAGACTTTTATCGATAATAATATACAATACTTAGAAATATAAAATACAGCGTCCAAGTTCTGCGCGCGGGCATAGAGACTATGATTGTAACTATATCACATTTCATCGGTATGCCGCGACAAGCACGTTATCTCCCGAGTGCATGTATTATTCTTGTTAACATTTACAATGTTATTTTATATTGAAATTATAAATACAATTCAAATTAATTTAAGGAAAAAAATATCATGACAATGACTTCAATCGATTCAAAACATTTTCCGCGAAATGGTAATTTGAGTTTTGGGAAGAGGATAGTAATTAAATCACAGGGTGCTAAATCAGGGAAATACGGTACTTGGTTGACGATATTCGTTGAGTTTTGACCAAATATTTGCGTAACAAATACCAGAAGCTTTATGATCGTTTTAGATTGAGACAAAAAAAAATGTTCTCCGATTTCAAAACACTCTTCGTTCCGTGTCTGCCCCGGAATCCTTGTCACACGCATAACTCATGAACCACTGAACTGATATTGTTGAAATTTGGTCGGATGGTTGGGTCTGGCTTGAGGACGGTACCATTTCAAAATCATCAAAATCGTGTGTAAAAAGGAGGGGTGACACCCAAAAATATTTATTTTTTCAAGATATCTCAAGAACGACACATGTTACGTGAAAATGTTATAGAATATTTTTTGTAGAGCATTAAATTTCCTATAATATGGGTCTACAACGTTTGTTGTAAAATATTCCCTTACAAAGATTTATCTCAATTTATTTTAAAAATTCGTGTTTTGTTTTTCTAAATTGATATTTGCTTGATTGGACATATTAAATGTCATTTTGGCGTTTTAAATGTCATTTTGACGTTTTAAATGTCATTTTGGCGTTTTAAATGTCATTTTGACGTTTTAAGTATCATTGTGACATTTGCATAAATTTAGATTTAGATTGAAATTGTCAAAAAATTAAAAATATATGAAAAAATATTCAAGTTTAGTAAAATTGTATAAAAATTAAATGGTTATCCAATTCCAGGAAATTTATATAAACTATCGGTTTTTATTTAAATTGTTGAATAATTAACTACCTTTGGTGAATTTAGCACGAGGAAGCACTGTGCATCTACTTGGCAGATGTTTTTTTATCTACCAGACCAAGGTTTATAAAGTTCAGGTAATCTCAGTAGTTTGTCAAAGTCAAAACAGAAGAAGGGGAACTACGTCATATGGGGTGTCCAATCATAATCATATTGCTGTCAGTCTATAGGGGAAGTAATGAAACTCGTGACGTATTATTGAAGTTGGCAATACTTTCACTATAGGTATTGCATAGATTAACACTGCTGATGTCGTCAACGTTGGGGAATACAAAATGGGTTCTTTGCTTTCTGATAAATTTTATGGTCACAGCTTATTCAGTCTTGTTTTGTTCTACTTCTAATCCAGTGTAGTAAACATCTGTAGTTTTAACTAGAACCCAACTATCTTTGGAGTAGAAAATCAACTCCCTTCTTAGCTATCGCCAACAGTGTTGCCAGAACGTACTTTTTAGTACGGTTTTCGTACTATTCATGATCCGACCGTACCAAAATCGTACCTCAGCTCTGACCGTACCTTTTGACCCAAGATTTCAGCTTCACAACGTAAAAAAATAATTAAAAAATAAAATGTTTATTATGAATAACATCAATTAAATTTATATTAAAAACGAAACGTACCTTAAATTTTTCGTCTATAACTTTTCAGTATTGACGGTTTTTTAACGAAACATAAGGGGGGTTTCGGGGGCGTCCATTAATTGATGTTTTTTAACACAAAATAAAATAAAGGGGATAATTAAATAAAAAACAATAATTCAAATACATTTCTAACAATTTTAACATTTGTAGTATCAGGGATCGGGGGCGATAAAATGTGATAAAAAAAGTTCTTTAATTACAACAGTTTAAAAAGTTGAAACCGTACCTGTCAAATTTCGTACCATTTTGGTAAGCCTATCGTACTTTTTAGTGAGTTCATACTGGCAACACTGATCGCCAAGCTCAGGTAATACTTCATCAGAAGAAGCCGAAAATTGCACAACTCTTTTTTTAAGAATTCTTTCTTCGGGCATAATTTACCTTTCTTACTGCTTTTTCTACTCTTTTCCTCTTCATCTCTGATTCTCTGGCGTGTCGGTAGTAATCATACACTTCCCAGGGTTTCGTCTTCTACCACAGGACATGTCCCAAGATACAACCAGAAAAATGTTTTAAGGTGTAACCAAGCACACTTTTCACAAAATAAATTTTCTAACGTCTAAAAAAAATTACGATTCAACAACTTATTGCATAGATTGCTTGCTTAAATCAAGCTTGTCCAACCCGCGGCCCGCGAGCATAATTTAAAAAACTAAAAAAATTTATGATAATAAATGTATGTATGTACCTACATAGAAAATAGTATCTATACGACTAAAAAAAAAAAGGTCTTCCCAATCTAACTCTCTATCCATATATCTATTTATATATTTTATATATAATATTATATTTATAATAAAATTAAGAATTCAAATTGACGCGACCAAAAAAAAAAAAAGATCCTCAGTTTTATATCATAACCTGCGGCCCTTAGTAAATCAAATTAAATAAAATTTTTGCTATGCGGCCCGAGAGGTTCAAAAGGTTGGACACCTATGGCTTAAATAATGCTGCGACAGTATTCATCAGATAATGCCAATAATAATGTTTACCTTGTTTGTATACGATCTGGAAGTTGCAACAAAATTTTACTTTCAAGGTACAACAACTATAATCTGACACTTAGCTTCGAACAATGACTGAAACTGAAATAACTTGGTGAGCAAACAAAGTACAGGGTTTCCAATATAACATGTAATTATGAGAGTTAAAGCTACAGTGGTTGGATTTCTAGAGCAATTGTCCCAAGGTGCAACCTTTTCACCTATATTATATGACTATATGGTAGCGTTCGTAGTTAAAAATATCTGCCTTGGGAACCACGGGACTTTCTTATACCTAACCTAACCTAACAGTAAATTGTATACGTGATTCTTTGTTTATTAAAACAGTTCTAACAAAATAAAACAAAATGAATAATATAGGTAATATTATTCTCTCCATTATATAACAAGTGATTTTTTTTAACGTAATAACTGAAAATGGATGTTTACTCTTGTAAATTTTTGGATTTTTGAATTATTTTTGAAATAAGAAAAAAATGTTTTAGATAAAAAATGTCGAGTATATTATTATCTATAATTTATTCCCCATACATTTTTTTCCAACATTTATGATTTAGCCAGAAAGAATTTTTTTATGTAATTATTTAGATTCACCTACACAGTTCACTCTCAGTATTACGTATAAGAAAGTCCCATGTTACCTACGGCAAATACACACACTGTTCAACCTCTGTAATACGTATAAGAAAGTCCCATGACACTCATGGCAGATATTTCTCCTCTGTTATGAACCATTTGAATTATAATAATTTTTTTTTTTCAAAAATTCGTTTTTACAAAAAAATGAATAGAACATAAATTATAGATATAGATATTACCTACATTTTTTAACTTGACCATTTTTCTCTATTTTGCACTGTTTCAGAGTAATTCGAAAAATTAAAAAATCGACGTAGGTAAACATCCGTATCCGGTTGAAAGATCGTTTTCAAAAATAGGACGTTTTCTTCCCAGCCAAAAATTAATCTTAAATATAAAATATCAGCCTTCTACGATTTGTCGTATTTGAGTTACAGCGCTTACAGACAGACAGACAGACAGACGGACGGACACACAGACATCATGGCGAAAATAGTCAGAATGGATTCAGGGAAGGTCAAAATAGATAATTCCGTCAAAATCCGAGGTTCGAAAAAAATCGGCTTCACTATACTTACTTATACTAATGTATATTTCATCATATACATGGTAGGTATAAGAAAGTAAAAAAAACAGGGCGCACGTATGTCACCGAATTTGCTCCCAATTTTTTTTCTCAAAGTACATATCAAAAAAACTCGTTTCCCAAAATCTTTTCCCCCCGCCGCCTTTTTTGTTCGAACTACGATTTTTCAAAGTTTTGAAATTTTTTTCAAAATGTCCCTAATTATGCATGTCATAGGGTTCATTTTCGTCGTTTTTTATTGATCTTTCATTTGAAATCAGTTTCAGAGCCGAATATTCAATTTTGGCCGAATGCGGTACCAAAACATTAAGTTTAATTTTTTGTAAAAATAGATTTTGTAATTGCCGCCAAATATTTCGGTTTCAACCAAAATACTTCCGGGATAGGTCATTTTATTCTATTTTTTATGTAGTTTCCAAATATTTATACATTTTTTAATTTGGTCAAAAACTTTTAAAGTTACACTTATTTTAAGATGTCTTATTTAAAAAAAAACGCTATATTCACACCATTAAAACTTTTTTCTCTATTCTCCAAATTGCATCAAATTTTGGCAAAAATTTCCTTTCCTTATCCTTAAAACAACCCTCAAAAAAAACATTTTTTCATATTGAGCTCCTAAATGAGATATAATTTTTATAAAACACCTAATTACTCGTGTATTAAAGATAAGAATTTACAGGAATTTTCAGTGTTTCTGAAATGTCGGGAGCTTCTGATAATCGAATAAAAATATATCACTTAATTCGTTATGAAATTCCTTACAAATCTACATAAGTTTAATTTTTTTAGAGTTTTTTTGATATGTACTTTGAGAAAAAAAATTGGGAGCAAAATCGGTGACATACGTGCGCCCTGTTTAAAAAAAAACTACTGGAAATGCTCATATACAAATGACAATAACTGCCGTGACCGTCGAAACTATATATTTTTTATGCATTACGAAATGTTCTGTATTTTAATTATTTTATTCAAAGTCAATCAATAAAACAATCAAAAGAAAATCAGGTAAGTTTCCATTACAAAATGTGGAGCATATTTATTTTTACAGTGTATTCCAAGTTGATTAAGACATAGGAAATTTAACATGGGGACAATTATTAATGTTGTAGTAACCTTTGGTCAAATTTAACGATGTTGGTGCATTTTGAAATGCCGCTTCGAAACTAACTGATAAATTTTAAATTTATCAACAGTATTTTGTTTTCAACTTTAATAAAGAATAAAATACATTAATGAAATTAAAGTAAGCATGCTAGATAAAATTATAATAATATTTTTTGGCAGGTATAAATTTAAAAACAAATAGTGGAGTCATATAACCGATTTTTTTTTTAATAAAACAATCTCTCCCTACAGCGATTTTATGATTTTAAAATGTTCTAGGGATCAAGAGAAGTACATAACTGAGTTTGTGGATTAATCCGTTTTCCGCGCGGTACTTTTTTCACGACTTTTCCGGAAATTCATCGATTTTTCCTGTTTGCGGTTTGATTTTTTGCGAATATCTCCGCTTCTACTTGATCAATATCGACCAAAAAAAATTGGGTTACTCGTAAAGAACTCCTCTATCGATCTGTGGGAGGCGAAATACTATAACTTAATTTATAACCTCAAAAAAAATTACAAACTGCGCATATAACAGATTTTTCATTTTTTCTCAATAACTTTGCAACAAGTATGAATATTTTGATGAAAATAAGGAAAAATGTACCTCTTATGATCCTTAATAAACCTACCAAGTTTGATTCCTAAATATTCAAAATTGCCGCTAAAATTTATATTTTCAAAAAAAAATTGATTGACGCGCCATCTTTGGGCAAACCATCATAGAGCAATTTTTTTTATCTCAAATTGTAGGGTATTTTATGCCCTTTTAAATGATGTATATATACTTACCCATACATTCTAAAACAAAAAAGTTATTAAGATTTTTCTGAACTGATTTTTGCTTTTTTGGATTGTTGCCGTAAATACATTTTTCCCGCTTAACTTTCATTATTGTTCAAAACAAATTACAAAATTTAAAATCTAGTTAAAAGATGAGTGTTTGAAGTACAAATTAAACATATTTTTACTATATTAATTAGTAGGTCGCCCCAAAAATTCAGAAATTTTAAAATTCCACCCGCATTTATTAATCAGTTTTTGTTGTTAAAAATACATTTCCACACATGAAAAATTTATTTTTAGTAATGAAATAGGTTAAAAAAAATTAAAATTTAAGTCTTCTAACAGATTCACTTGTACGAGAGCTAACTTATGGATATTTATTTCTTTTGGTAGTCCTACAGAAAAAGGATGGTCCATATAAAAACGACTTCATTCTTACACTTTTGATTAATCTGATGATTCAGAAATAACTGTTAAGCTAATGAGGCTTGGTTAAAATATACATTTTGAGTATTCGTCTGTAATTTTTGTTGTTTGGATTTAATAAAAAAAAATTTCTCGTTACTAAAAATAAAAATTCAAATAAAATATATTTTTAACAACAAAAACTGATTAATTTGTGCGGGTAAAATTTTAAAATTTCTGAATTTTTGGGGCGACCTACTAATTAATATAGTAAAAATATGTTTAATTTGTACTTCAAACACTCATCTTTTAACTAGATTTTAAATTTTGTAATTTGTTTTGAACAATAATGAAAGTTAAGCGGGAAAAATGTATTTACGGCAACAATCCAAAAAAGCAAAAATCAGTTCAGAAAAATCTTAATAACTTTTTTGTTTTAGAATGTATGGGTAAGTATATATACATCATTTAAAAGGGCATAAAATACCCTACAATTTGAGATAAAAAAAATTGCTCTACGATGGTTTGCCCAAAGATGGCGCGTCAATCAATTTTTTTTTGAAAATATAAATTTTGTCGGCAATTTTCAATATTTAGGAATCAAACTTAGTAGGTTTATTAAGGATCATAAGAGGTACATTTTTCCTTATTTTCATCAAAATATTCATACTTGTTGCATAGTAATTGAGAAAAAATGCAAAATCTGTTATATGCGCAGTTTGTAATTTTTTTTAAGGTTATAAATTAAGTTATAGTATTTCGCCTTCCACAGATCGATAGAGGAGTTCTTTACGAGTAACCCAATTTTTTTTGTTCGATATTGATCAAGTAGAAGCGCAAACAGGAAAAATCGATGAATTTCCGGAAAAGTCGTGAAAAAAGTACCGCGCGGAAAACGGATTAATCCACAAACTCAGTTATGAACTTCTCTTGATCCCTAGAACATTTTAAAATCATAAAATCGCTGTAGGGAGAGATTGTTTTATTAAAAAAAAAAATCGGTTATATGACTCCACTAAAAATACTAATTACTATTTTCTTAGCTTAGGAAAGACTATGGATACATAACAACCTTCGAGCATATACCTACTAGAGGCAGCCTTGCCGCTCGGCCGTGCAAAACAAGCGTGCGAGAGAGAAAGCGCGAATAAGTTTACATCCTTTCTCTCTCGCTCCGCGTGCTGAATTCGGCGAGCGAAAGAGAAAGGTTGTAGACTTATTCACGCTTTCTCTCTCAAACGCTTGTTCGCACGGCGGACGGAAAGGCTGCCTCTAGTAGGTATATGCTCGAAGATAACAACCAATGCTAGTCCGTATATAAAAGTGTTACCAAAATTTGTCGGCGGCCATCCTTTTTTTAATTGTCAAAATCGCATATTATCCCATAGGCGTCAGTTGAAAATTTATAATATGCAAATACGCTTTAAATTACGATTGAAATTGACATTTCTCTGTTAATCAATTATCACTTAAATATTTTAAACTCAATATAAAACATTTATTATTAATTAATTTAATAATTCAAAACAATTGATATTTATTTTAAAATCTGAATGATACGTCAATGATCCGTGGTGCGATATGGTAACAACACTAGGTAATGTGTTATTTGTCCTTTATCTTTCCTTGTCTAATGTCCGGTATTATAAAAGAGTTTGTTGAAGACTTTGACAAGTTTCGCGCACGCGTTGTAGGTAAATAACAACGGTATTAAAACAGTGGTGATGTTATGAAAATTATTTTGTACGGTGAAAGATACCAACCGTGTTACAATTAGTTGCAGGGCCGTAACTACCACCGGGGCAGTGCCCCGGGGCCCCCGAGGTTAGGGGACCCCGCAGCAGCGTAAAAATTGGAGTGAGCAAGAAAAAATAAATAAATTGAAGATTTTTTAAAATGTATTTGATGCTAACTTGAAAACGTAATTTACTTATTACTAATTTCGATTTTAATGACTTTTTTCGGCTTATGAACTTCAATTTTACACTTATTATCTTTTAAAAATTACTAAGAAGTGTAAAATTCTAGCCGGCAAGCAAAAAAAAGTAATTCAAATAAAAATTAGTAACAAATGTAAAATTTGTAAGCTATGATCCAAAAAAATGTCTTCAATTTTTATTTTTTGCATATCTGAAGGGCCCTCGGTTACCTCTTGCCCCGGGCCCCCCGAGCCCTAGTTACGGCCATGATTAGTTGAAGTGTCACTGCTCTAAATGCCATAACTAATCCATAGATACTAGTACTAGAATTAATACCCCATTTGAAAGTAATTGCTAGCTAGCAAATTTTGCTAGCTCCTTTATAATACCGGACATAAGACTATTTTATTACATTTTGTGGCGGCATTTCAAAATGCACCAATCACACATCGTTAAATTTGACCAAAGGTTACTAGCACATTTCTAATTGCCTCCATGTTAAATTTCCTGTCTTAATCAACTTGGAACACACTGTATAAGGAATACCTATGTATATCAACTGACAGTTTTGTTTGTTAAAATCACAGAATATACTACTAACAATAAGCAGAAGAGTCATATGGATACGATGGCGTTGTTAAAATTGAATATTTTTAATTCTAAAAAAGTATAACTATACGATTAACGTATTATGATAAATGTAAGTATTATTTATTATTTGTGGAATACTTTTTTCAGTTTATATATTTATTTATTCCTTTGTGACGTTTTTGTGGGGTTATGTCATTTATTTATTATGTTTCAAATTAATGTGCTTACATAATCACTATTATTACTAAAATTGACAACCTTATTAATTAATACATTTTAAAAAGTTTAAGGGGTGTGCATTTTAAGGTGAAGCCATGCTTTTTATTATATAGTTTTATACTTTTGTCCAATTCAATCGACTGTTGAGAAACACTGGTATGATAGGTAGAGTAGATGTCCGCCATTGAATCTCCGCTAAGCGATTGACAACAAATTCCCGTTGTTGTATACTAGTGATTTTGTGTTTACTGTTTAATACTTCCTGATAGTTCTCAGTAGATCCATTATTTATTTTATGTGTATTGTAAAATTGGACTTAAGTTTGTAAAAATGTTTCACGTGAAAAAAGAAGAAATCGATGAAACCTATCATCTGCAAGATATTCAAATGTACGATGAATTTTCAATATATTATAAGCAAGAACACCAGGTAATGAAAGATAATTGTTAATATTGAGTGATTAGAATAATACCTTCATAATCATATAGTAAAAAATAGGTTATGTGTTGGTTCGAATCATATAGTCGACAAAATTTTGCAACTACTTTATAAAGGCTGATTTTTTTGATATTACGTCACATTTGTGTTGTAGATATACAGCCTGCCGTCAGTCAGTTAGTATCGTTAGCGTTTGGCGCGGCTTTATTTTTGTAAAAAATCGATACACGTTGCAACTACTTTATAAAATCTGAAAATTTATTTGTAAGCAGTATACTAACAAGGGAACCTTTTCAAGTGGCATATTCGGATCAAGTTTAAATTTTGTACATAATTAGAGGGGGTCAGGGTAAGTAAGAAAAAAGTTATCTTAGCTGCGGTAAAACGGTTGAAGGGGGTGAAACACCCCTATGAAAATGTGCAAAATAATCATATATTTCAAATAACTCTGAAACTAATGAAGATTTTTAAAAATCTATAATACGAAATTTTTATGATTTTTTGTGCTCTTTTAAATGACAACAGTAGAAATTCGAAAAAATGAATGATTAGTAAACGATCGGTTAAAATTGTCATTAGTAATGTATGTTTCTTGCGTTAGTCCAATTAAAAATTACTCTATGTGAATTCAATCTAGTTTCAAATTAGATTAATTTTAGAATTTTGACAATAAATCAATTTGGAAAGTAAATATATTATGTCGATTAATGTGCCTGTTTGCTGACTGACGGTCAGTCAAGCCCAGAGGTGGTCAATTCTTTTTAAAGTCTCGGGCCAATAATTTTACATTTAAACATTTAATTTATTTATTTGGCACTTTTCATCCGTCAATGGCTGTGCTGACAATTCTACGAAGGTGGAAATACTTAGTGTATTTTGATAAAAAAATACTTTTAGATTGCTCTCACGACCAAAATATCGGTATGGAGAACCATACATGACTTCCATGTTCTTTCTATCTTTTTAAATAATTTTTAAATATACATTTTTTTAAATATTTTATTTATATAACCTACTATTATGAATATACATATCGTAATACATTAAAAAAACATAAATACTTACAACGGTTACAGCTCTTTTTGCCATTTGTATATAAATATTAGTTTTATAATGTCAAAAACATAAAACACATTCGTAGAAAAACTAATTTGACAATTTGAATTTAGTTGCATTTGTTTCCAAGGAAACATGAATTAATGACATATATTAGTATTTAAAATTCAAATTTTAAGTGTGTTTTTCA
Source organism: Sialis fuliginosa (assembly GCA_961205875.1). Taxonomy (NCBI): domain Eukaryota; kingdom Metazoa; phylum Arthropoda; class Insecta; order Megaloptera; family Sialidae; genus Sialis; species Sialis fuliginosa. The sequence goes on along the minus strand of OY540819.1, from coordinate 2,279,815 downwards.
CCCCTTTAATGGCTGTTTAGGCACGTACAAATAATAAATGTCCCTTAGATTCAATTGAACTGCAAATGTACCAAATCTTATCAAAATTAGTGAGATAATACTCGCAATATTCACTTTTTAGACGAAAAAAGTTACAAAATTGCGAATATTTCCAAAACCCCTAATCCGATTAGCATCAAAATCAATAGGTCTGGAGTACTCACTGAGACAAACATTTTCCCCAAAAATAATTCAGATCGGTGCATTTTTACAGTAGTTATCGTGAACGAAAGAAAATTCTACATCCGCACAGACATACGGACACACGCACAGCCGCCATGCGGAAATTAACTTTTCTTTAAGTTTTGAAGTTAGTACAATCAGAATTTGTCATTTTCTCGGACACGATTTTTCGATGGTATTACAATACTTCCATTTCTTTCAGAACATGGAAGTAAAAACAACATCTAGTTATGAAATTTCGGATTTTACTTCCATGTTCTGAAAGAAATGGAAGTATTGTAATACCATCGAAAAATCGTGTCCAAGAAAATGACAAATTCTGATTGTGCTAACTTCAAAACGTAAAGAAAAGTTAATTTCCGCATGGCGGCTGTGCGTGTGGCTGTGTGTCCGTGTGTCTGTGTGTCTGTGTGTCAGAATGTAGATTTTTTTTTTCGTTCACGATAACTACCGTAAACATGCACCGATCTGAATTATTTTTGGGGAAAATGTTTGTTTCAGTGAGTACTCCAGACATATTGATTTTGGTGCTAATCGGATTAGGGGTTTTGGAAATATTCGAAATTTTGTAACTTTTTTGGTCTAAAAAGTGAATATTGCGAGTATTATCTCACTAATTTTGATAAGATTTGGTACATTTGCAGTTCAATTGAATCTAAGGGACATTTATTATTTGTACGTGCCTAAACAGCCATTAAAGGGATGAAAAACACACTTAAAATTTGAATTTTAAATACTAATATGTCATTAATTCATGTTGTCTTGGAAACAAATGCAACTAAATTCAAATTGTCAAATTAGTTTTTCTACGAATGTGAATTATGTTTTTGACATTAGAAAACTAATATTTATATACAAATTGCAAAAAGAGCTGTAACCGTTGTAAGTTTATGTTTTTTTAATGTATTACGATATGTATATTCATAGTAGTAGGTTATATAAATAAAATATTTAAAAAAATGTATATTTAAAAATTATTTAAAAAGATAGAAAGAACATGGAAGTCATGTATGGTTCTCCATATCGATATTTTACTTCCATGTTCTGAAAGAAATGGAAGTATTGTAATACCATCGAAAAATCGTGTCCGAGAAATGACAAATTCTGATTGTACTTACTTCAAAACGTAAAGAAAAGTTAATTTCCGCATGGCGGCTGTGCGTGTGTCTGTGTGTCCGTGTGTCTGTGTGTCAGGATGTAGATTTTTTTTTCGTTCACGATAACTACTGTAAAAATGCACCGATCTGAATTATTTTTGGGGAAAATGTTTGTCTCAGTGAGTACTCCAGACCTATTGATTTTGGTGCTAATCGGATTAGGGGTTTTGGAAATATTCGAAATTTTGTAACTTTTTTCGTCTAAATCTAAAAAGTGAACATTTGCAGTTCAATTGAATCTAAGCGACATTTATTATTTGTACGTGCCTAAACAGCCATTAAAGGGGTGAAAAACACATGTAAAATTTGAATTTTAAATACTAATTAATGTCATAAATTTATGTTGCCTTGGAAACAAATGCAACTAAATTCAAATTGTCAAATTAGTTTTTCTACGAATGTGTTTTATGTTTTTGACATTAGGACATTAGATTATATTTATATAAGTTCAAATGGCAATAACTGCTGTAACCGTCGTAAGTATATATGTTTTTTTGTATTACGAAATTTATATTCATAGTAGTAGGTTATATAATTAAAATATTTAAAAAAAAATTATATTTAAAAAGATAGAAAGAACATGGAAGTCATGTATGGTTCTCCATACCGATATTTAAATTAAATTTTGTTTGAAACTGGATTGAATTCACATAGAGTAATTTTTAATTGGATTAATGCAAGGAACAAATATAACTAATGCCAATTTTTACCGGCCGTTTACTAGATTAACATTCGTTAAATATCTCTTTACTGGATTTTAAAGATTCTGAAATGTAAATATCCTTCTAAATTGGTAACTTTTCAACTTTAGTCAATAATTTTCTTATCTCTAACGTAATAAAAAATTTAAATTAATATTTTTCGAAATATGGTAATGTGACGATGAAAGGGTTAAAAAATTTTTTGTGAAATATGTCTTATATATTTGAATTGCTATTGTGTACTACAATTCATTTTAGTTAATAGAAAAAAAATTAAAATAAATAATGGGGTGGGTGTTAACGGTTTCATTTTTTCGAATTTCTACTGTTGTCATTTGAAAGAGCACAAAAAATTATAAAGATTTCGAATCATAGATTTTTTTAAATCTTCATTAATTTCAGAGTTATTTGAAATATATGATTATTTTGCACTTTTTCATAGGGGGTTTTACCCCCTTAAACCGTTTTACCGCAGCTAAGATAATTTTTTTTCTTACTTACCCTGACCCCTTCTAATTATGTACAAGATTTAAACTTAATCCGAATATGCCACTTGAAAAGGTTCCCTTGTAAGTAAGAACTCCTTTTATCATAGTCAGCCTACAAAATCTTGCAACCGGGCGCGTCAGCAGCGCGTTTAACTCAAAAATGTATACACGTTGCAACTACTTTATAAAATCTGAAAATTTGTTTGTAAGCAGTATACTAAGTAAGAACACTTTTTATAATAGTCAGCCTACAAAATCTTGCAACCGAAATATTCGACCGTCCCGGAACCTTTTTGACACCCTGTATATCAATATACTTATAAATAACTCTTTGGGTGCTATCCAGAACTCAAACTTGCCGATCACTAACCGCTTATTGTCGTGAATCCGAGCAATGTTCTTTTAATGTGATAATTATACAGTGTATTCCAAGTTGATTAAGCCATAGGAAATTTAACATGGGGACAATTATAAGTGTTGTAGTAGCCCTCGAATTTAAAGTATATCATTGGTGTATTTTGAAATGCCGCCACAAAATTTAGTAAAAGTGTCATTAGTATTTTGTTTTCAATTTTATATCTGCCAAAAAATATTATTATAATTTTATCTAGGATGCTTACTTTAATTTCATTAATGTATTTTAATCTTTATTGAAGTTGAAAACAAAATACTGTTGATTAATTTAAAAATGTTCAGTTAGTTTCGAGGCGGCATTTCAAAATACACCAATGACACATCGTTAAATTTGACCAAAGGTTACTACAACACTTCTAATTGTCCCCATGTTATATTTCCTATGGGTTAATCAACATGGAATACACTGTGGCTATGTTCCGATATACACTGCGAGGGCGAGCACTGTGACTTCTGACGTCACTCCACTTTACTGGATTGATCGTTCCGTTTTAGATTTTGTACTGGAAACGATGGTGAATTTTCTATAACGGAATACTTTGCAGTTACTGTAGACCGCCATTTTGAAACTAATGTCAAAATAAAGACCAGATATATTTATAACGATGAAGTGGCCAGATTCATAGTATTTCTATACAGGACATCACTTTTAATATCCTCTGATCATATAAAGTACAATAATAAATAAATAATTCAAATATTATTTTCAGTAATGAAAAAAATAGCAATTCAAAAAATTGATATTGTTGCGTCAATTTATTATTAATTATATTTGTGCATTTCAATTAAGGCTAAATTATTTATTCTTATTTATATGTACTTACTTTTGATTATATATAACATAAATGTTATTAATTCATCTTCAAATAACCTAATAATAAAAAATACATCCAAAGTTAACCTTAAATGCATCTGCTTCTGTCAGTTGCATTCAAATTTTGATCACGTGATCAGAGTACTGTGAGCACAGATGCAATAAAGCTACAGTACTGGCAGTAGAAAATGGCGGCGATCAATGACGTCATTGATATTGCTAGGATACTGTAACAGAGCACTGGAAGCCATAACGGAACGCAAAATCCAGTAACTGCCACCACTGGCCAGTGCTCACAGTGTATATCGGAACATAGCCTGTATATGCATGTGCATTAATTCCTAACCTAACTAATAGTATTGCCAGATAATCATCATTGTTATAAATTGTTTTTTTTGCAGGGGTGCTTGGAAGTTAAAGAAGAAAATCAGACAGATACCGATATTCAAAATGAACAAACAGAAAATCAAGATCTTAGTGAAGAAATAAAATACAGTGATACATATTCAAGCAATGAAAATAAAACTGATTATAAATATGAAACAAATAATTCTTGCGATACTAACTTCACACAGGTAAAGTAAATGTTATTTTATTTAATATGATCATTATCTATGCATGTGCGTTAATTCCTAACCTAACAAATAGTATTACCAGATAATCATCATTGTTATAAATTGTTTTTTTTTTGCAGGGGTGCTTGGAAGTTAAAGAAGAAAATCTGACAGACACCGACATTCAAAATGAACAAACAGAAAATCAAGATCTTAGTGAAGAAATAAAATACAGTGATACATATTCAAGCAATGAAAATAAAACTGATTATAAATATGAAACAAATAATTCTTGCGATACTAACTTCACACAGGTAAAGTAAATGTTATTTTATTTAATATGATCATTATCTATGCATGTGCGTTAATTCCTAACCTAACAAATAGTATTACCAGATAATCATCATTGTTATAAATTGTTTTTTTTTGCAGGGGTGCTTGGAAGTTAAAGAAGAAAATCTGACAGACACCGACATTCAAAATGAACAAACAGAAAATCAAGATCTTAGTGAAGAAATAAAATACAGTGATACATATTTAAATTCAAGCAATGAAAATAAAACTGATTGTAAATATGAAACAAATAATTCTAAGTCAAGATTAAAACATTCTGGCAAAGGACGTTTTAAATGCGATCAGTGTGACTATAGGTCTAATAAAAAAAGTTTATTGAAACGACATAAATTAACACATTCTAATATACGACCTTTTAAATGCGACCAATGTGAATATAGTTGTATTCAAAAAGGTAATTTGAATTCACATAAATTAATACATTCTAATAATCGACCATTCAAATGCGACCAATGTGAATACAGTTGCAGAGAAAAAAATAATTTAAATAGACATAAATTAACACATTCTAACCAACGACCATTTAAATGCGACCAATGTGAATACAGATGTACACAAAAAAGTCATTTAAATACACATAAATTAACACATTCTAATGAACGACCGTTCAAATGCGATCAATGTGAATACAGTTGCAGAGAAAAAAATAATTTAAATAGACATAAATTAACACATTCTAATATTCGACCGTTCAAATGCGACCAATGTGAATACAGTTGTAGAGAAAAAAATTGTTTAAATATACATAAATTAAAACATTCTAATAAACTACCTTTTAAATGCGACCAATGTGAATATAGCAGTACACAGAAAGGTCATTTAAATAGACATAAATTAAAACATACTAATATTCGACCGTTCAAATGCGACCAATGTAAATACAGTTGTAGAGAAAAAAACAGTTTAAATAGACATAAATTAACACATTTTAAATGTAACCAATGGGGAATACAGTTTTAAAATGAATGGTAATATGATATAAATTCACATATAATGAACGTTATTTTATACTGTGTTTATAATAGGCATGATGCCAGTAACAAAGTATCACTGAAATTTTGATTTTAAATAATGAAATAAGTTAAAAAGGTGCTGAAAAATGTATTTATTTTTATATTAAAAGCGAGATTAATATGATTTTTGTTAAAATAAAAACACAAAATACAGCAATCCGCCATGTTTGATAAAACACCAGGCAGTCATTAATATTTGCACTGTTTATAAATTATTTTGTGGTTTTAAATTATCAATTTGCTCAGTTTTGTGTTACCAAAACTAAAACCAAGAAACATTAGCGATAGAGCAAGGATTTATTATAGTTGACAAGGAGTGTTTACATAGGCGTGACGTCAAAAATACGCCATGACACCTGCGAGCGTTTTGGCGTCAAATTCAAAATTAGTTTTAAAAGGGTAAATTTTTGTGATTAAACATTTATTTACTGCAGAAATAAGCATTTTTTTGGAAATAAGAGACACGTAAGATCATAATAAAATAGTTTTTAAAAATTAGGCATCATGCCTGTTGTATACAGACCATAATTGATTTTATTATCATTTACTAAGATCTTTTAAGGCCAGTGCAGTATTTACCAAAGTTAAATTCTCCATGTACTATGGGCTTCAGAAGTCATCATCTGTCATCCTAACGCCCGGTATTATCAACCAATTTAAATGCTCCTTTAGTGCTAAATGCTCCTTTAAAGTAAATTTGGTGTATTACCAACGTGATTTAAATGTCATATGATATTTAAAATCATATTTAGTTAAATGCTAGTTTCACAAGCATTTAACTTTTAAATGCAGTTTTAAAAACACATAATAATTCGTAAATTGCTTTGTATTTTACAATTTTCTGTCAGTTTTCTACTCAATAATTATGGATAATAGTAGTGATGATTATTTAAATTCATCTGAAGATGAATATTAGTTAATACAAGTAAGAAACAAAAAAAAAATCAAAGATAGAAAAAATTATTTTGAAAAATTGAATGATCAAGAATTTTTTCATTGATTTCGATTGACAAAACAAACAGTACTTTCAGTTTTAGAAAAAATAAAAAATGAAATTACTTTTTCCTCATTAAGGTAAATTAAAAATTAATATTATATTTATGCTACATTTTTGTATAACCACATATTTATTTTATAGAAATGCCTGTCTATCACCAATGCAACAATTACTGCTAGCTTTAATTCTAGAGTCACTGTTCATTCCACTACTGCATAAAAATGTTCATTTTTATAACCTACAATTAAACGATACAAATGGTATTATATCCAAATTATATAGGTATAGACCACAATTTATATTTTATAATTTACTCTAATTATAATTATTTTTAAATAAATCAAACTTTTCTATACTTCAATTCTGCCCGGTATTATTAAACAGTAATCAATTAATCAATACAATAATCATGTACATAGGTAACATATCATAACGTAGAACATAAACGCCAAACTGATCCAAACTGAATTCAATTAATTTGAAACGTATGCGTCAGCTGATTTCTTATTGTCATGAATATAGGCACTCAAAGAAAAATGTATTATTCGTTGTAAAAACATACTGCAGTAAATTTTAAACTCCCTTTAACTAAATGTAAGCTTGTTTCTGTTGATAATACGATATAAAATTTAAATGTGCATTTAAGCTAAATGATAGTTAGTTAAAGGAACATTTAGTTAAACTTGATAATACCGGCCGTAAAGGTCATAATCGCTTACAACAGATACAAAAATATTAAGACAAACATCATCGGATTTTTTTTCTAAAGCGGAGCTTATATAATTACATCAATATTTACGTCCATTTCATTAATTAATTTTATATCAAGTTTAACGTATTTAAATATGTACTAAAATTCGGAATATCAAATATTAATTGCCACTACTACTTTATATTATTATTTTTTAAACTACACGGTATGTACAGGGTACCCCAGATTTATTGATGTCAAATAAATGAGTGAATTTTGAGGAAACTATTATATTATAACATCCATACATTATACAGTGTGTCCCAAATTTATAGGGGCACCTACTTTTTCGGGCATAACTTTTTTTTTCTAGAAGCAAACAAAACTTAATTTTTACAAGGTATTTCTATCTATTATTCACGACTTCTGTCTCATTTATGTGAGCTTACGGCAATTCATTTGTTTATTTTTACAGATTTTGTGAAAAAAGTGGTGTCCCATATTAATAGGGGCATTGGGAAAAGACAAGTGTTTTTATTACAAAAATCCACTTTATTGGTAGATTTTGATTCTTAGATTAGGAAAGACTATGGATACATAACAACCAATGCCAGCCCGTATATGAAAGTGTTACCAAAATTTGTCGGCGGCCATCTTGTTTTAATTGTCAAAACCGCATATTCTCCCAGAGGCGTCAGTTGAAAATTTAAAATATGCAAATATGCTTTAAATTACAATTGAATTTAGTATGTATGAGAGATGATAGTTCCAAATAGACATTTCTCTGTTAATCAATTATCACTGAAATACTTTTAAACTCAATATAAAACATTTTTTATTAATTAATTTTATAATTCAAAACAATTGATATATATTTTAAAATCTGAATGATACGCCAATGATCCGTGGTGCGATTTTTCGTGGTGCGATATGGTAACAACGCTAGGTAATGTGTTATTTGTCCTTTATCTTTCCTTGTCTAAGTTTTGATTATAAATAAAATAAAAATTATCAATAGTCACCATAGTGCTTGAAAACCTTTTTTATTTGATTCACCATTGAGTTATTGAAATTCGTCGGGGTGGCTGTGCTGATGTTTTCCCAAACTTTCTTGATCCTCTCCTCTAGCTTCGCAACGGTCGAATACTGCCGAGCGTTGATATAAACGTCACGGACCATTATGCCCCAAACATTTTCTATCGAATTCGGATCTGGGGAAACGGCAGGCCACTGAAGTACCGGAATTTTTGCCTTAGCCAACCACTCCTTAGTCGATTTGCTAGCGTGTATCGATGCGTTGTACTGTTGAAATGTTAGTTTAGTAGAGCGGTAGCGGCGGAAGTGGGTGCTTTTCGAGCACTGCTTGGTAATTCTGGCTGCGATTCGACACAATGTCCAGGCCAACTTTCCCGAAACCGCTGTATGAATGTCGCCCATATCATAATGGACCCGGCACCGAAATTTTGCGTGGAATAAAAACGTGGATCTTTCCGACGAGAAAAAGTTGAACATTTTCTCGTCGGTCCAGACAATCTAAAACACATACAAATACCCCAAATCATAATCCAACCCCACCTAGACTTACAGGATTAAATGACAACAATGCAAACCTAAGTTCTGTACCTTCGACCATTCATGCGTCCAATGCAACCTCTCCTCGGCAAATTTGTAGCGTGCCAGCTTGTAGTGAGTCTTCAACTTCGGCGTTTTCGGCATTTTTTCCTGAACTAAGTGCAGAGATTCTCGCTCGTACGGCCTCGGAATCGCGTTCGATGTCGTAAACAAGCACGTAATGGAAAAGAAAAAGACGGAACGATGGAGAATCCGTAAAATTTCGAACGGGTCTGATATAAATTTTAGACCCGCTTGAGACAGAGATATCGTTGAGACTTGAAACTCGAAGTTCTCAAATGCAGTTTGCAACAATCAGAAAGACACTCTTCAAATGTGAAATATTTTGCGAGTTTGTTTTAAAATTATATCAAAAAATGTTCAGATACGACAGGTATGCCAGTAAATACCGAGTTTTTGTTAGTCATAATCACAATATTCACACATATTCACAAATAAAGTGGATTTTGTAATAAAAAAACGTGTCTTTTCCCAATGCCCCTATTAATGTGGGACACCACTTTTTTCACAAAATCTGTAAAAATAAACAAATGAATTGCCGTGAGCTCACATAAATGAGACAGAAGTCGTAAATAATAGATAGAAATACCTTGTAAAAATTAAGTTTTGTTTGTTTGTAGAAAAAAAAAGTTATGTCCGAAAAAGTAGGTGCCCCTATAAATTTGGGACACACTGTATGCATTTATGGATAAAATCAGTTCAGTTCAAATATGTATATCTCCTTTCTTACCAGTTTCATTCGTTTTGAAAATTTCCACACGAGGCATGGATTATATCTCAAATATTAAATAAAAGTTTTTTAAATTCATCAATTTTCAAGCGTTTCACATTGCCTAGTTTTCCTAGCATGTAGCCCCATGCAAAATAATCCAAAGGATTTAAATTTAGAAGAAGCGGCTTTTCAGATGGTTCGATAAAATCAGAGACATTATCTCACTCAATTGTCTTTTTTGCGTTTGTTTTATAAATGAAATTATTTTATTTATTTTAATATTAATTAACATAAGCATTATAAACTTTGTACATGTTACATTCTGTTACGCTCAACGTATACCACCGAGTTCTTGTGCTTGTTACTTACTTCATTCTATCTCTACCAACCTAAGAACACTACATACAACAGCGTTATGTGCAAAAGCCTTGGCATTAGGCAGCAAATGCTTCTTTAAAACTGTATCGATATAGTAATTTTGATTAACTTTTACCCCTGGTTCCACAAAGCAGGGGTTATTTGAGCGTGTAGTTGTAGCTTGTTTCTGCAGTTCCAAAAATGAAAACTGCAGTTATAAAAGCTAATTTGTATAGTTGGAAAATTGCAAGTAAAAAAATATAAAAAAGTGTCAGTGTAAAGCAAAAAAAGTCACTCTAATTTGTAAGAGAGAAATATACAAAGTGTAGAGCAAAAAAAGCAAAAAAAGGTATTTGCAATTGAAAAAATTTCTTAAAATAACCCCTGCCACAAAGTGTAACGGTAATTTGCCTTTTTTGATAATGCTTCCCAAACCATTACACGAGAGACATTCTGGAAACGTTGACAGGTAATTTACATTTAGGAACAGCAAGAGATCACTATATTGTTCTATTGATTCTGAGCGTCCAGTAAAAGAAACATTTTCTCATCGGAAAATAACATTTCTGATTGAGCATGCCGAAAGGGTAACATTTTACATTTTGTTTGCTTCCATTATGATTAGACACTATTGCAATTTTGTTTTGTAATAAAACTTTCACACAATGTAAACACACACCGTACAAAATATCTTGAAAAACTCACGAGAACAAATTTTAAGATAATCTAAAAGTTGACATTAGTAATGTTGGGAATCCTGTATTGTAATATTAAATAATCCCTCTATTATATATAAACCGTGAGTATATTTATAAATTTATATGTCTGTCCGCCGACTATAAATTTATACGATCATAAACCTTTCAGTGGACTTTTTTCAAATGTTCACTGTTTTTAGTTTCGTCCTTGATACAGTGCTTAGGCTATTTTTTTTCCACAACACTATGATAATTTCTGTGATGTGTATTTTTTTGTGAAAAACGGCATGTAAAATTGGCACACAATTTTGCTTTCCAACTGAATTTAGAAGTTTCGGCAATAGCCGTTTGTTTTACCAGGTAGTGTGATGGTCGTTTGAAAAATACAATTTTTACGAGAATTTGCTAAATTCTAACATTTGACTGTTGTGTTTTGTTTACATCTGTCAGTATATGACATTTATAAAGAAGAAAACACATGGATTTTTTATTGACATTATAATAAAAAACACACTGATGAAATAATTGATTAATTTTAAAATGTCAGATTTGTGAATTAATTATAATCACTACGTTAAAATAGATTTTGATTGAAATTGTCAAAAATACCAACAAGGAAATTATAAACAGCTGTTTCTGTCTCAAATACATCAGGTGCGTGTACAGAATATTGATGATATTAGTCTAATTTATATTTAATATCAAAAAGTTTACGTTTAATAATAATTACGTCAGGAGCGGCGAATTAAAAAATATTTAAAATTGTTTTTTTTTCTAAATTGTTCAAAAATTAAAAATTTCAGAAAAATATGAAAATAATAAATAAGTCAGAGGCGTGTAAAAAAATTACAATTATCATATTCTAATCAAATTTTATTTAAATATTTATTATTTTTTGGAAGTTGTAAGATTGACATAATATTATCTAAAAATTTATAAATAAAGTCAGGGGCGTCGTATTAAAAAAAATAAATTGCTTTTTTTTAATTGTGACTTAAAAAATTGATTTTGATTGAAATTGTTGAAAAATTATAAATTTCAGAAAAATATGAAAATAATAAATAAATCATGAGCGTATGAAAAAAATTACTATGATCATTTTCTAATCAATTTTTATCTAATGATTTATTATTTTTTAGAAATTGTGAGATTGATATAACATTATCTAAAAATTTATATTTAAAAAAAATAAAATCAGGAGCGTCGCATAAAAAATATTTTATTTTTTTATTTTTTAATCATGACGTAAAAATTGATTCTGTTTGAAATTGAACAAAAATTAAAAACTTTAGAAATATATAAAAATAATAAATAAATCAAAAATTTGTATTCTTACACAATTTTACAAACAAATAGTTTTTAATCATTCGGTTGTTGTGAAAGTGATGTTATTTACCCAAAAATTAATATTTTATAATAATTAAGTTAGGGGTATGGTCTTAAAAATAATTAATTTAGTATTTTCTCATAAGATTATATAAATAACATAAAATAAAGATCGTAATAAAATAATTTACCCTAATAAATAACATCGAACATGCTTCTACGCATTATTTGAATATGATGAACGCAAAATAATATAGAAATTGATATTCGCAATAATTTATTGGTAATTTTTTAAAGTATCAAAATTTATTGATAAGGGCATAAAAAAAACAAACGAGGATCGCAGCCGAAGGCTGAGACCCGAGTACGTTTGAGGTTAGGGTGATTTGTACATGTAAATCGTAATATTACTGGAAAGGTAATAATGATAAATGATTATCACCGAAAAATTCAAGAATTATTTACTTATCAGCGTTTAAAACAAATACAGCAAAATATTTTATGGAAATTTTATATGACAAAAGTTAATATAAAAAAATAATTTATATTTTATCAATCAATATTTTATCAAATGTGACACGATTTGGGGTTGGGGCGCGTAGCGCCCAGGGGCAAGGCCCCTAGTATATGTATAATAATGTATTTGCTAAGAATATTTAATAGTAATATTTAAATACCACAATGTATGATATACTATATCTCCACGTATACAATAATTTATTGTCAAGTTCTCTGTAAAATAAACAATTTATAAAGTTATTAAATACATTTTTTAATTTTTATCCTGCCTGATTAAATTAAAAATATATGTAAAAATATTCAGGTGCATTTTAAGAAAAATTTCGAACTAATATTTTTTAGTAAAATTGTATAAAAATTAAATGGTTAACCAATTCCATACAATTTATATAAAAACTATCGATTTTTATTTAAATTGTTGAATAATTAACTATCTTTGGAGAATTTAGCACGAGGAAGAACTGTGCATTTACTTGGCAGATGTTTTTTATACGACATTGGAAAAAAGTACATTATATTTGAAGAAAGTATTAGACTCCTAAAGGACATCTAATATTATAATGAATAGAAAATTATACTCACTTTGCTTTTGAAGATTGATAGTGACAGCGACTGTTTTAAGTTCATTACTTTTGATTTGTATATTAACACCGCACATTTGTAACATCTTAATACTCCTAGACATAATTAATAATACTTTGAATAATAAAAGTACAATTTGAGGATAACACACGTTGTTTATACACTGGCTTACTAAACAGTACTGAAATTTTGTTAACGGTTTTTATTGATTGTAGATTTTCAGCACACTTTCAGTTGTAACTGTGTAGTCAACAATCAAGAATAAAATTGTCATACTTTTTGAAAAATTAACCCTTAATTTATTAAATAAACAAACAATACTATAGTTCACAATTAACATAATGTATGCTATTTCGAGATATGATAGGTACTATTACGATACAATATCATTGTCGGATATGATATTCGTGAAACAGAATTCGGTGCTTACGATATTTTATCTGGCGGTTACGATACTTCAACTATTAACAGGTACTTTTAAAATATCTTAAGCGTCATTATGATACAATATCATTGTCGATTACGATATTTTGTCAAGCAGATCTCGGTGCTTACGATATTTTATTTGGCGGTTACGATACTTTATAAAACAATGGTAGATACGATGGTCAAAGTTTAAACATATGGTCAAAGTTTAAACATATTTTTTAGCGAGAAAGAGAAGTTTATCACTTATGAAACTTTCAGAATCGCTGGGCAGTACCAAGCGGATTATTATAACCAAAAAAACTCAATTTCACTAAAATGGCGCTTACGATACTTTGCCTTGTAGGGGACGATATATAGATGGCAATAACTGCTGTAACCGTCGTAAGTATATATTTTTTATTCATTACGAAACGTTCTGTATTTAAATTATTTTATTCAAAGTCAATCAATGACTTTTTAATCAAGAGAAAATCAGGTAAGTTTCCATTAATATAAATAAATAAACTGACAGTTTTATTTGTTAAAATTGAATATGTTTAATTTAAAAAAAATACGATTAACGTATTATGATAAATGTAAGTATTATTGGTACTTGTTAATTGTATCCCATGCGTTTTGAAAAAACTAAAATCACTAGGAAAATAAAGTAAGTATAACTGTAGATAGGCAAGTCTCATGTATTAAATAACATAATCAGCGCCAATGTGAATAAAGTTTGAACTAATAATTTCAATATTATTAAAAAGCTGATAAATAAATAAAACAAGAATTTTACATGAAACGTATTTATTAATTTATATAGCATCAAGAGCAGAAATTGATCGGTAAATATTTAGGTATGTAACTCGAATTAAAAATTCTAATTGTCGTATTTCAGAACTGATAACAATATTTCACTTCCCACCACAACTATAGTTTAAAAATTTATTGTTGTAGTATTTCGATATGTTAACAGAAATTCATAAACCTAACCTAACCTACTGAAAAGAACCAATCTATCTGGACTACTCTAAGTTAAACTAAATTTAAATAAACCTTATACAAATCAAAATGATTTAACTTTCATCATATAAAATTTAATTAGTTCTCCGTTTTCCAAAACTACAATGACATATATGTAATGTAATGTTTATATATGTAATGTATATATATGTAATGTTTAAAATATCATATCGGTCATATCTAATATAAATGAATATTTCATCTAATAATACACACTTTACTCACATTGGCGCTTATCAAATAAAATTATACATAAGACTTGCCTATCTACAGATAGAATTACTTTAAGTTCCTAGTGATTTTAGTTTTTTCAAAACGCATGGGATACAATTAACAAGTACCGTATTATAGATCTGGAGGCAGCGACCAAATTTGGGCATCATAGCAGCCCGCAAAATTTGTTTTGAAATTGGTTAATTGGGATATAGAGAACTCAACTAAATGGGTCCCATGATCCTAGGACGCTGCCTTTAGATAGGACAGCCCGTCAGTTATGTAAAAAAAAATAGCCGAAAAATTTATAGCTGCCCCGTCAGATATTTATAAAATTTGTTAATTTTGTTATTTTATTAATCGCCATATAAATATCTGACGCCTTAATAGTTGCATTATTTTTTTATAACAATCTAAACATGTAAGAAAAAAATGGCCGATGTAATTATAGCCGCCCGTTAAAAATCTTTTTTAATCGACAGATTTATGTTTCCTGAACATAAAAATAATAGTATCTGACGCCCTAATAGTTGCATTATTTTTTTATAACAATCTAAATATGTAAAAAAAATGGCCGATGTAATTATAGCCGCCCGTTAAAAATCTTTTTTAATCGATAGATTTATGTTTCCTGAACATGAAAATAATAATATCTGACGCCCTAATAGTTGCATTATTTTTTTATAACCATCTGACGCCTTAATTGTTTTAAATATGTAAGAAAATAATAAATTAATGAATGTATTTATTTATTTATTTTTATTATTATTACTATTTATTAAAAAAAACCACATAATTTAAAAAAATCAAGCCTAGCTACCGCCCCCTAGGTTCTGTCGCCGTGCACCTCTTGCACCCCTACTTAAGACGCCCGAGTTGGGGCGCAGCTACTTACGGGTTTAAAAATATTTTTTATTTTATATGAGCTATACTAAAAATTATTTCATCTTATTTTACATTCATGTTAATTTTTTCATAAACCTTTATGAGCAAAATAAAACAATAGTAGTTGGTTTAATTAATAAAAAATTGAATTACAATTTGAAATAATGTGAGAATCTATGCTTAAATCTAAGCACTTGCGATTATTTTTAAAAAGTAGTAATTATCAAGTAAAAAAATATGGAAAATTCGTAAATGTCTCTTTGGTTTGATCCTTATCATACAACATTTTCAGAAAAATGTTTCAAGCAAAAGTTGTTTATTTTATTTCTTAAATTAGGAATCTGCAACAAAAAATATAGATTTAGATTTGAAAAAAAAGATGAACCTGGGAACTCATCAAGGTGACTTTTTCAAGGTCAATCCGCTGGAAACCCGGTATACGGGATTGCCTGACGGGCTCTCCTAATCAAACGCAGCACTTCAAGCGTCAGATATATATATTTTTTGCATAAGGGAGCATTTTTCTACAAGATGGTATGCATATCTGACGGGCTGCTAAAAGTTCGTTGCCTCTTTTTTTTCAACATCTTTGTCTCGCTATAAATTAAAAACGCAGCGATGAAAACGTCAGATATACATTTTTCTATTTTTGTAATAATCAAATCAACCTAAATCTTAAATATCTGACGGGCTGCTAAAAGTTTTTTTTTAGGCATCATTTTTTTTTTTTTTAATTCGCTCTAATACACTTAAACAGCGCCGCAGGCGTCAGAAAACTATATTTCCTTGATCTGAGGAACACGTATTTATCAAAAAGCATCTGTCTGCCAGATTTGCTATGAGTCACCCAAGGTCAAAAACTTGACAACTTTGACAGCCCATCAAGGGTTAACGCAACGTATTTTATGACTGACAATTTACTTTTCATGTATAACTACAATAAGTTAACAAATTTCATAACAAATTTTGCGGGCTGCTATGATGCCAAAATTTTGGTCGCTGCCTCCAGATCTATTATTTATTATTTGTGGAATACTTTTTTCAGTTTTTGTATTTATTTATTCCTTTATGACGTTTTTGTGGGGTTATGGCATTTATTTATTATGTTTCAAATTAATGTACTTACATAATCACTATTATTACTAAAAATTGATAAAGCTGACAACCGTAATTAACACATTTTTAAAAGTTTAAGGGGTGTGCTATTTATTACATAGTTTTATACTTTTATCCAATTCAATCGACTGTTGAGAAACACTGGTATGATAGGTAGAGTAGATGTCCGCCATTGAATCTCTGCTAAGCGATTGACAACAAATGCCCGTTGTGATATTCTAGTGATTGTGTGTTTACAGTTTAATACTTCCTGATAGTTCTCACAATCAGTAAATCTATTATTTATTTTATGTATATTGTAAATTTGGACTTAAGTTTGTAAAAATGTTTCACGTGAAACAAGAAGATATAAAAGAAGAAATCGATGAAACCTGTCTGCTGCAAGATATAGAAATATACGATGAATTTTCAATATATTATAAGCAAGAACACCAGGTAATGAAAGATAATTGTAAATATTGAGTGATTGGAATAACACCTTCATAATTTTATAGTAAAAAATAGGTTGTGTTGGTTCAAATCATAGACTTGTAGCATGGACTGAGCATTCCCAATCCAGATGTGAACTAAACACTGGCGAAACAGTGTGAGAGAGACAAAGCGACTGTTCGGCCCGGGACAGGTCAACTCGGCGCATCCAACTCGGCGATGGTCAACTCGGCGATGGTCAACTCGGCGACGGTCAACTCGGCGACGGTCAAACTCGGCGACGGTCAACTCGGCGATAATAATAATTATTAGTAAATATATTTTTCAACTAGAATTTACCCGCGGCTTCACCCGCGAGTATTATGTATAAAATAGTTTTATTGGCCCGTATAGGAGGAATCGTGGTATGAAGCACGAATGGAAAAAATTAATGCTTATTTTTTAAATAAAAAATATTATAACAGTATCTCTGTCAGATTTGTGAAAAATCACGTATATAGTTATTCAGAATAGAGTTGACGCGCATGCGTGACTAGGGTTTCCAACTTTTATAAATCACACATTTTATAAAACGACTGGCCACGTTTAGCTGTGTTATATTTAATAATTTAGTTTAAGTTAGAGTAGTCCAGATAGATTGGTTCGTTTTCAGGTAGGGTTAGGTTAGGTTTATGAATTTCTGTCTATGCACTAAATAATATATTAACATAGGTACAGCATACTCGACTCTATTCTAACACATCAACACGTGATTTTCAGAGGACAGAGGACCCCCAGACTCTCCGTATTTATCAAATACAAATATATTGGTAGAGTTAGCAATTTTTATAATGTTTGTTATATCTGAATGCAACTTTTTGTAAACAATTAAATATTAAGCAGCTGTAATAGTTAATTGTTCAATTTGAATAAAATTGTTATTTTATAACAATGAGAAAATTTGTCACCAAATTTCTTAACTAAATACGTTTTTGAAATTACTATTAAATTATATGCTATATTCATCGTTTTTTCATAATTTTGTATAATCTGAAATATAAGTTTAATTTCAAAAAAATGATTGTTGCAAATTATAATATGTAGATTTTAAATAAAAAAAAACGTCACAAATCAAATATTGTAGATGAAAATAGGCGGCTAGTTCAAAATTACATAGTTCGATTAAAAATATAGAAATGGTCACTAATTAAAACAACTAATCAAGTAATGTAAAGTATTTACATGACATTGTTTACTTTTATATATAGTATTTAATAAAAAAATAAGCATTACATACCTCGCGTTAAAATACGGATCGATTAAAAAATTATACATAATACACGCGGATGAACCCGCGGGCAAATTTTAGTTAAAAATATATTTACTAATATTATTTTTATCGCCGAGTTGACCGTCGCCGAGTTTGGCCATCGCCGAGTTGACCGGCGCCGAGTTGACCGTCGCCGAGTTGACCATCGCCGAGTTGGATGAGCCGAGTTGACGCGTACCCTGTTCGGCCAATACCTGTATCTTTCTACAATTCTAATTGACCTACAGAAAAGAGACAGGTATAGGCCGCTTTGTTTCTTTCAAGAGAGTGGTCAATTTTGTGAGGTTATTGCTCAGTCCATTCTGTAAGTCTATGGTTCGAATTGTGAATTGAATCGTACTGTTTGACACGTTTGACATATTATTTGATGCGCATGCGTAAATGTAAAAGTAAAATAAACAGTGGCTCCAAAACAATCATATTAAATCTTATTTATTGTTATGTAAATAGATTCATACCAGATAAATTTACTAAATACATGTAATGAAAGTAATTAAATAAGACTGGTATTTTCAATGTTTTATTTGAACAACTATTTTTGCAACTGTGTTCGATATAATTTTCACTGAAAGCTATACACTCGAATTTTTTAGACCATCTAAATGGATTAAGTGAAATTTTTTTTTTAATATACTTTTCAGTCCATACACATAGGAAGTGGATCCAAAATTTTATACCAAATTTTATTTTATTCGGTATAAAATTTATATAGACAGATGGACGGAAAGAGCGAAACTATAAGGGTCCCTAGTTTTCAATGGAATCCTAAAAATGAGTTTTTTTTTTTTTAATTTTGGAAAATAATTCTATCAATGATTTTTGAAAAAGATGTTTTAAAATAATACGACAAAGAACAATTTTTAGTTCATTACTTTCTCTCAATAGCACTCTCGAAAATGACAAATTGTCTTCATGATCCCTTCCTGACAAACCTCGAGTTAAAAAATACATATCTAATTAATACGTGAACATCGAAAATTGTCGTACGTTTATTTAGTATTTATTATAAAAGGAGGTGAATGAAACTTATCATTTAAAAGGTACTGTGTCATAGATGTGCACAAAAAATCATGTTTGTATGTTGCCGTTAAGGCAGGTAAAATAAAGTTAACATACACACATGATTTTCCCACTCGCTGTTTGTACATTTCCCTTCGCATCGTTCAATAGCATAGCAATACTCCTAGCGCCATCAAGCAGCAAATGTTTTGGGTTTCTGTCAAACGTAGAGAATGCCAAATCAATTCGTGTTTAATTGCAGTGTTTTTGTTTAGAAATTTTTGTTGTAAATAATAGCTTTTATGTTTCCAATTTTAAATGTATTCATTTTGAAATACAGTTACGATTTTATTTATTAATTATCATTTTCATAAAGGGAAAATATATTTGTGTTATCTATTTTTGTTTTGAGATATCTACATATATATTAAAATGTGAACATCGGAAATTGTCGTACCTTTTTTTATCTATTATAAAAGGAGGGGAATGGTTAGGTTAGGTTAGGTACTGTGCCATAGATGTCCACAAAAAATCAGCTGTTAAGGCAGGTAAATATTGGTCAAATATCTACCATAAGTAGCATCAATTATTTGCGAAATGTTAATATTAAGTGTCAGCCCATTATCTTGTGTTCCAGTATAACCGCAGTAAAAAACGCATAAAAATGAGATGTCTGAAAAGATAGCAACCACAGAACATATAATAATATAAAAGTAGCATATACACCATGTCTATGATATACACCATTTAACATAGAAGCCTGTGTCGCCAAAATGCGGGTTAGGAACGTGTGGGCGGGAATAGACAGTCATGCGCTGTGACTATTCTCAGACAGAGTAGTATTAAGTTGTAAATTATTTCTACTCTTGTTGAAAGTTTCTTTATTTTTATATCGAAAAAGTATACTACTTCCTAAAATAATATAATGACACTTAAACTTATTTAAGTATGATATTATATTAAATAACCCCATCCCCTGGGGGAGGGGGGGGGGGAATCGAGTTTGGTGTAGTTGAATAGCTTTTTCAAAAATACTGAACACGTATTTTTTTGTTTTTCGATGCTGTATGTACCATTCGAAATATTCGACCATCCCGGAGCCTTTTTGACACCCTGTATATCAATATACTTATAAAGAACTTTTTGGGTGCTATCCAGAACTCAAACTTGCCGAATACTAACCGATAACAAACCGCTTGTGGCCGTGAATCCGAACAATGTTCTTTTAATGTGATCATTATCTATGCATATGCGTTAATTCCTAACCTAACTAATAGTATTGATAATCACCATTGTTGTAAATTGTCTTTTTGTAGTGTGGCTTGGAAGTTAAAGAAGAAAATCTGACAGACACCGACATTATGAAACAAACATATGAAACAAATAATTCTTGCGGTGCTAACTTCACACGGGTGAAGTAAATGTTCTTTTATTTAATACTAGTGCATTGGACTCGGTGTTACCCGGGGATATTGATTTAATTAAACATAAAGTTATCATGCCCATCCAACATGCCCACCCAACATACTAACAACACCACGGTTCACCACGATTTGTTTTTTCCGGCTTCATGAAATTTACTCAAAATATCCACAAATTATACACCTAAACTTAACCTATCCATTAGTGAAAACCGGAATAAAATCCATTCAGTAGTTATTGAAAAAATCGTGTAAAATTATATTTTCTCCCAGGAAACACCAGGTCTTATCTTAGAATTTGTATATGAAAATCAAAAATAAATAAATAGGTTACCTTACCTGTGTGAAGTTAGCCCCCCTTTTGTTGAAATTCTAATTTTTGAAAGTTGTGCCAAATTGTGCTATACTTGTGCTACATTGTGCCAAAATATTTTCCCCCTAAAATAAAAACAACACTGGAAAAACCCAAAAAACGATTTTTTTTAGTAGCCCCCCTTTTTTTGAAATTCAAATTTTTGAAAGTTGTGTAAAATTGTGCTAGTTGTTCTTAACATTGTGCCAAAACATCAATACTCTAATATAATTTTCCAGCCCCCCAGAACAAAAATACATTTTTCACCAGCCCCCCTTTTGCTGAATTTCAAAATTTTGAAAGTTGTGCTGAATTGTGCTATACTTGTGCTACATTGTGCTAAAATATTTCCATACTAAAATAAAAACTGCTCTAATAAAACCAAAAAAACGTTTTTTTTTTTAGTGTGAAGTTAGCCCCCCTTTTGTTGAATTTCAAAATTTTGAAAGTTGTGCTAAATTGTGCTAAACTTGTGCTACATTGTGCCAATATATTTCCACCCTAAAATAAAAACTGCTCTAATAAAACCAAAAAAACGTTTTTTTTTAGTGTGAAGTTAGCCCCCCTTTTGTTGAATTTCAAAATTTTGAAAGTTGTGCTGAATTGTGCTATATTTGTGCTACATTGTGCTAAAATATTTCCACTCTAAAATAAAAACTGCTCTAATAAAACCAAAAAAACGCTGTTTTTTTTAGTGTGAAGTTAGCCCCCCTTTTGTTGAATTTCAAAATTTTGAAAGTTGTGCTAAATTGTGCTAAACTTGTGCTACATTGTGCCAAAATATTTCCCCCCTAAAATAAAAACTGCTCTAATAAAACTAATAAAACGTTTGGTTATTTTTGGTGCGAAGTTAGCCCCCGTTTTGTTTAATTTAAAAATTTTGAAAGTTGTGCTAAATTGTATTATACTTGTGCTACATTGTGCCAAAATATTTCGCCCCTAAAATAAAAAATTCCCTAATAAAACTTTAAAAAACGTTTTTTTTTGGTGGGAAGTTAGCTTCCTTTTTGTTGAATTTCAAAATTTTGAAATATGTGCTAAATTGTGCTATACTTGTGCTACATTGTGTCAAAATAATTACCCCCTAAATTAAAAACTGCTCTAATAAAACTAAAAAAACGGTGTTTTTTTGGTGTGAAGCTAGCCCCCCTTTTGTTGAATTTCAAAATTTTGAAAAGTGTGCTGAATTGTGCTAAGCTTGTGCTACATTGTGCCAAAATATTTCCACCCTCAAATACAAATTGCAATAATAAAACTAAAAAAACGTTTTTTTTATTGTTTTTTTGTGAAGTTAGCCCCCATTATGTTTAATTTAAGAATTTTGAAAGTTGTGCTCAATTGTGCTATTTGTTGCTTACGTTGTTCCAAAATATTTCACCCATAAAATAAAATAAAAATTATTTACTTCAATATCTGATAAAGATTATATTGATATAAACATTAAAAGAATAAATAAAGAAAAAGAAAATTTATAGACCATAGTTATTTATTATACATGTATATACACATTACAGGTAACGGTAAACATATAATTAATAATAAAAGGATATTGTATAGGCTCTCTTGCAACGCAAGATATTTACGCCACTGATAAACCAATTTAAAATTTTTTTGAAAAGTTAAATAGTGATTGTAGCTTTTAAATTCAAACAATTAAATTTCGTGTAGTGGCGTCAGACTGGCGCCGAATCGACATCACCAACAATATCTATAAACACAGTTTGGATACGAATTTTTATTTTATTTTATGGGTGAAATATTTTGGAACAACGTAAGCAACAACTAGCACAATTGAGCACAACTTTCAAAATTCTTAAATTAAACATAATGGGGGCTAACTTCACAAAAAAACAATAAAAAAAAACGTTTTTTTAGTTTTATTATTACAATTTTTATTTGAGGGTGGAAATATTTTGGCACAATGTAGCACAAGCTTAGCACAATTCAGCACACTTTTCAAAATTTTGAAATTCAACAAAAGGGGGGCTAGCTTCACACCAAAAAAACACCGTTTTTTTAGTTTTATTAGAGCAGTTTTTAATTTAGGGGGTAATTATTTTGACACAATGTAGCACAAGTATAGCACAATTTAGCACATATTTCAAAATTTTGAAATTCAACAAAACGGGGGCTAACTTCGCACCAAAAAAAAACCAACCGTTTTTTTAGTTTTATTAGAGCAGTTTTTATTTTAGGGTGGAAATATTTTGGCACAATGTAGCACAAGTATAATACAATTTAGCACAACTTTCAAAATTTTGAAATTCAATAAAAGGGAGGCTAACTTCACACTAAAAAAAAACGTTTTTTTGGTTTTATTAGAGCAGTTTTTATTTTAGTGTGGAAATATTTTAGCACAATGTAGCACAAGTATAGCACAATTCAGCACAACTTTCAAAATTTTGAAATTCAACAAAAGGGGGGCTAACTTCACACTAAAAAAAAAACGTTTTTTTGGTTATATTAGAGCAGTTTTTATTTTAGAGTGGAAATATTTTAGCACAATGTAGCACAAGTATAGCACAATTCAGCACAACTTTCAAAATTTTGAAATTCAACAAAAGGGAGGCTAACTTCACACTAAAAAAAAAACGTTTTTTTTGTTTTATTAGAGCAGTTTTTATTTTAGTGTGGAAATATTTTAGCACAATGTAGCACAAGTATAGCACAATTCAGCACAACTTTCAAAATTTTGAAATTCAACAAAAGGGGGGCTAACTTCACACTAAAAAAAAACGTTTTTTTTGGTTTTATTAGAGCAGTTTTTATTTTAGAGTGGAAATATTTTAGCACAATGTAGCACAAGTATAGCACAATTCAGCACAACTTTCAAAATTTTGAAATTCAACAAAAGGGGGGCTAACTTCACACTAAAAAAAAAACGTTTTTTTGGTTTTATTAGAGCAGTTTTTATTTTAGAGTGGAAATATTTTAGCACAATGTAGCACAAGTATAGCACAATTCAGCACAACTTTCAAAATTTTGAAATTCAACAAAAGGGGGGCTGGTGAAAAATGTTTTTTTGTTTTGGGGGGCTGGAAAATTATATTAGAGTATTGATGTTTTGGCACAATGTTAGGAACAACTAGCACAATTTTGCACAACTTTCAAAAATTTGAATTTCAAAAAAAGGGGGGCTACTAAAAAAAATCGTTTTTTGGGTTTTTCCAGTGTTGTTTTTATTTTAGGGGGGAAATATTTTGGCACAATGTAGCACAAGTATAGCACAATTTGGCACAACTTTCAAAAATTAGAATTTCAACAAAAGGGGGGCTAACTTCACACAGGTGGTTACCTTTCTTGGAAGTTCTTTATTGTAATTTATAAAAATCCGTTTATTTATATTGTAAAATGCATATCTTTCATTCAAACTCATGGTAGAAAGATATATATTTGTAGGTATCATGATTCAAACTGACATTCACATAGAGTAATTGTTTTCAGCGTCTTATATTCCATGGCTACTGTGTTTTTCTATAAATGACATTTCTTCGTTATAACATCATAGAAACAAAAGACGCTATGCAAAATTTTCTGTTTTATCTTTTGATGTTAAATCTTAGATTTTCATAAAATATTATTAGCCACGATACTGCTCGTAAAAATTATCTGACTATTGGTGAAAACTGCATTGAAATCGGTTCAGTAATTCCGGAGTCTATAAGTCACACACAAACGAACATTCATTTTTATATACACTCACGGAAAAAATTAAAGGACCACTTTTATTTTTCGAAAAAATTGCTCATTTTCAAAGTAATGCCGATAGGTCAAATATGATCCTTTTTTTACTTATAGGATATGAAAATTGAAGAAAATTTTTATCGTCTTTTTGAGTTTAGAGGTATTTTTGTGTTATTAAAATTATTTTTGTGACCAAATCGCGGTTTAATAAAAAATAAAAAAGTTGATTTTTTTTTGCAATTTTGAAAGATGCCTACGGGGATGTAAAATTTTTTTTCTAAAATTTCAAAATAACCATTTTGTAGGAAATTTTTTCAGCTTTAAAACACTTTTTCAAATTTGTTTTATAATTTTTTGGTGTCGCGATATTCGAGTTTGAATGAAAAAAGTACCAAAAAGTTTTAAACGATCATAAAGGGCCTAATGTTGGTCGCACAAAAAAGAATATTAAAGCTTAAATAATCACCTATTGTCTAGTAGTATTTAAAAAATGTTTAATTTTAACTTAACCCTTCAAATACGAAAAACAAAACAGTGTTCGAATTGAAATAATCCTGTAAAAATTACCTTTTTTTAATCATAGATCTAATGTTTAAAATGTATCCAGAAATTAAGTTCTACCAAAGAATATGAAAATTAAACTTATTACCTTCTATGTGAACAAAGGTTCCAGTAAAAAATCTTTTAATTTGGCTGAGAAATTGCACTTTGATTTTTTTGTATACGTTTAGGACTTGACCGTACTTTTTATAACAAGTTTTTCTTTGGGATTTTTTTTTCGAAAAAAAAATCGATTTTTGAGAAAAATTGTAAGAGGGAAAAAGTTTTTCTTTCTTGTTAAAGAATATTCATAATTTTTTTCAGATGTTTTATATCAATATTGTGGGATCAAGTTTATTTTTAATAGGGTACTTTTTCATCCAAACTTGAATATCTCGGCAACAAAAAATGTGACAATCGTTTTTTAAAAACCATTTTGAAGCTGAGAAAATTTACTAAATGATGAATATCATGGAATTTTGAATAAAAAATCATACATCCCCATGTGAAGTTTCTATAACTGCAAATAAATAATTAATTATTTTTTTAGTCAACTACGTGCGGACAAAAAAAAATTAAGTTACTTTGAACGAATAAGCAGTGAAAATTCAATGAAAATTAATTTAACTGTCGAAATCAAGAGTCTTTCATATGTTGTTGAACGTTTTTTCATGATTACACGCAGTTGACTAAAAATTGAAAAATTGAAATTTTTTGCAATTATGGAAGTTTCACTCGGGGATGTACGATTTTTTTTTCAAATTCCATGATATTCATCATTTAGTAAATTTTCTCAGTTTCAAAATGCTTTTTAAAAAATGATTGTCACATTTTTTGATGCCGAGATATTCAAGTTTGAATGAAAAAGTACCCTATTAAAAATAAACTTAATCCCACAATATTGATATAAAACATCTGAAAAAAATTATGAATATTCTTTAACAAGAAAGAAAAACTTTTTCCCTCTTACAATTTTTCTCAAAAATCGATTGTTTTTCGAAAAAAAAATCCCAAAGAAAAACTTGTTATAAAAAGTACGGTCAAGTCCTAAACGTATACAAAAAATTCAAAATGCAATTTCTCAGCCAAATTAAAAGATTTTTACTGGAACCTTTGTTCACATAGAAGGTAATAAGTTTAATTTTCATATTCTTTGGTAGAACTTAATTTCTGGATACATTTTAAACATTAGATCTATGATTAAAAAAAGGTAATTTTTACAGGATTATTTCAATTCGAACACTGTTTTGTTTTTCGTATTTGAAGGGTTAAGTTAAAATTAAACATTTTTTAAATACTACTAGACAATAGGTGATTATTTAAGCTTTAATATTCTTTTTTGTGCGACCAACATTAGGCCCTTTATGATCGTTTAAAACTTTTTGGTACTTTTTTCATTCAAACTCGAATATCGCGACACCAAAAAATTATAAAACAAATTTGAAAAAGTGTTTTAAAGCTGAAAAAATTTCCTACAAAATGGTTATTTTGAAATTTTAGAAAAAAAATTTTACATCCCCGTAGGCATCTTTCAAAATTGCAAAAAAAAATCAACTTTTTTATTTTTTATTAAACCGCGATTTGGTCACAAAAATAATTTTAATAACACAAAAATACCTCTAAACTCAAAAAGACGATAAAATTTTCTTCAATTTTCATATCCTATAAGTAAAAAAAGGATCATATTTGACCTATCAGCATTACTTTGAAAATGAGCAATTTTTTCGAAAAATAAAAGTGGTCCTTTAATTTTTTCCGTGAGTGTATATAGATATATCGACGCTCCCCACAAAAAGTAACATGTTTCAATTCTCTGACGAATAGTAACATGTTTGCGGTTTGAGACGTAAACTAGCACGTTTCAAAATTTATTCGACAGCTGACACGTTTGAATCTTAGCCACGAAAACTAACATGTTTCAATCGTAGCCACGAAAACTAGCACGTTTGAAATCTTTACTACGAAAACTAGCATGTTTCAACTTAGCTTGCGGGAGAAATTGGATAAATGATTCGCTTAATAAGTAAGCAAGGGCTTTTACTCTGATAACAATTTTTCATAGATGAACAACAAATTTTTTGATGAAGAATTCAAACGAGTTAGTTTTCATTATAAAAACTCGAAACGTGCTAGTTTTCGTCTGAATAATATAGATGATCATTATCTATGCATGTGCGTTAATTCCTAACCAAACTAATAGTATTACCAGATAATCATCATTGTTATTAATAAGGCTTGGGCAAAAATAATCGATATATCAAAATATCGATATTTTTTTTTTTAAATATTCGATAAATATCGTCGATATTTTTAATTTTCATAAATCGATAAATCGATATTTATTTACGAGTATCGAATTCGATATATTTTTAATTCAGTTTAGTATAATTGGTAAGTGTCACTCCGTACTATTCTTGCTATCCTTGGAATACATAGTTCAAAATGCTAGTTATATTTTTAACCACGAAATCGCGTAGTGCCAACTTACCAATAGTCAATGCAAGCGTAACATGAATCCGATCTTAAAAAGATTAAAAACACTTTGTCAGGTTTGTCTATGGTATATTTACGTATACTTTTAAACGTCAAACAGTAGTTGACAGCTAAAATTCAAAAATTTAAAATCGGTCACGTGACTAGATTTGACGCAGCGTCCAACGTCACATGAAAAAGCATCTTTACAAAAAATGTCGATACATCGATATTTTTTACTCGATAATAATAATCGATGCAGCTTAAAATTATCGATTCGATATTTATCGACATATTTTTTTCATGTGCCCATCCCTATTATATATTGTCTTTTTGCAGGGTGACTTGGAAGTTAAAGAAGAAAATCTGACAGACACCGACATTCAAAATGAACAAACAAAAAATCAAGATCTTAGTGAAGAAATAAAATACAGTGATACATATTCAAGCAGTGAAAATAAAACTGATTGTAAATATGAAACAAATAATTATTATTCTAAGTCAAGATTAAAATATTCTGGTAAAGGACGTTTTAAATGCGATCAGTGTGACTATAGGTCTAAAAAGAAAAGTAATTTAAATGCACATAAATTAATACATTCTAACAAACGACCGTTCAAATGCGACCAATGTGAACATAGTTGTAAACAAAAAGGTAATTTGAATACACATAAATTAATACATTCTAATAATCGACCGTTCAAATGCGACCAATGTGAATACAGTTGCAGAGTAAAAAATAATTTAAATAGTCATAAATTAAAACATTCTAATAAACTACCTTTTAAATGCGACCGATGTGAATACAGTTATAAAGAAAAAAATGATTTAAATAGACATAAATTAACACATTCTAATAAACGACCGTTCAAATGCGACCAATGTAAATACAGTTGTAAACAAAAAGGTAATTTGAATACACATAAATTAATACATTCTAATAATCGATCGTTCAAATGCGACCAATGTGAATACAGTTGCAGAACAAAAAATGATTTAAATAGTCATAAATTAAAACATTCTAATAAACTAACTTTTAAATGCAACCAGTGTGAATACAGTAGTAAACAAAAAGGTAATTTAAATAGACATAAATTCACACATTCTAATGAACAACCGTTCAAATGCGACCAATGTAAATACAGTTGTAGAGAAAAAAACAGTTTAAATAGACATAAATTAACACATTTTAAATTGAATGGTAATATGATATAAATTTACATATAATTAACGTTCTTTTATACTGTGTTTATAATAGGCATGATGCCAGTAACAAAGTATTACTGAAATTTTGATTTTAAATAATGAAATAAGTTAAAAAGGTTCTGAAAAATGTATTTATTTTTATATTAAAAGCGAGATTAATATGATTTTTGTTAAAATAAAAACACCAAATACAGCAATCCGCCATATTTGTTAAAACACCAGTCAGAGTGGGTGACGTCACGGCTACGTAAACGTCATTTTTGTTTCATTAATATCTGCACTGTTTATAAATTATTTTGTGGTTTTAAAATATCAATTTGCTCAGTTTTGTGTTACCAAAACTAAAACCAAGAAACATTAGCGATGGAGCAAGGATTTATTATAGTTGACAAGGAGTGTTTACATAGGCGTGACGTCAAAAATACGCCATGACACCTGCGAGCGTTTTGGCGTCAAATTCAAAATTAGTTTTAAAAGGGAAAATTTTTGTGATTAAACCTTTATTTTCTGCAGAAATAAGCATTTTTTGGAAATAAGAAACACGTAAGATCATCATAAAATAGTTTTTAAAAATTAGGCATTATGCCTATTGTATACAGACCAAAATCTATTTTATTATCATTTACTAAGATCTTTTAAGGCCAGTGCAGTATTTACCAAAGTTAAATTCTCCATGTACTATGGGCTTCAGAAGTCACCTGTCACCCTAAAGGGCAGAATCGCTTACAACAGATACAAAAATATTAAGACAAACATCATCGGATTTTTTTTCTAGAGCGGAGCTTATATAATTACATCAATATTTACGTCCATTTCATTAATTAATTTTATATCAAGTATACTTCTTTATATAAATTTTTTTTAACAACACGGTATGTACAGGGTACCCCAGATTTATTGATGTCAAATAAATGAGTGAACTTTGAGGAAACTATTATTTATGTCTGAAAAAATGTCATCCATACATTATATGCATTATGGAGGTTACATAAAATCAGTTCAGTTCAAATATATCTCCTTTCTCACGAGTTTCATTCGTTTTGAAAAATGTCCACACGAGGCATGGATTATATCTCAAATCTTAAATAAAAGTTTTTTAAATTCATCAATTTTCAAGCGTTTCACATTGCCTAGTTTTCCTAGTATGTAGCCCCATGCAAAATAATCCAAAGGATTTAAATCTAGATTTAGAAGAAGCGGCTTTTCAGATGGTTTGATAAAATCAGAGACATTATCTCACTCAATTGTCTTTTTTGCGTTTGTTTTATAAATGAAATTATTTTATTTATTTTAATATTAATTAACATAAGCATTATAAACTTTGTACATGTTACATTCTGTTACGCTCAACGTATACCACCGAGTTCTTGTGCTTGTTACTTACTTCATTCTATCTCTACCAACCTAAGAACACTACATACAACAGCGTTATGTGCAAAAGCCTTGGCATTAGGCAGCAAATGCTTCTTTAAAACTGTATCGATATAGTAATTTTGATTAACTTTTACCCCTGGTTCCACAAAGCAGGGGTTATTTGAGCGTGTAGTTGTAGCTTGTTTCTGCAGTTCCAAAAATGAAAACTGCAGTTATAAAAGCTAATTTGTATAGTTGGAAAATTGCAAGTAAAAAAATATAAAAAAGTGTCAGTGTAAAGCAAAAAAAGTCACTCTAATTTGTAAGAGAGAAATATACAAAGTGTAGAGCAAAAAAAGGTATTTGAAGTTGAAAAAATTTCTTAAAATAACCCCTGCCACAAAGTGTAACGGTAATTTGCCTTTTTTGATAATGCTCCTCAAACCATTACACGAGAGACATTCTGGAAACGTTGACAGGTAATTTACATTTAGGAACAGCAAGAGATCACTATATTGTTCTATTGATTCTGAGCGTCCAGTAAAAGAAACATTTTCTCATCGGAAAATAACATTTCTGATTGAGCATGCCGAAAGGGTAACATTTTACATTTTGTTTGCTTCCATTATGATTAGACACTATTGCAATTTTGTTTTGTAATAAAACTTTCACACAATGTAAACACACACCGTACAAAATATCTTGAAAAACTCACGAGAACAAATTTTAAGATAATCTAAAAGTTGACATTAGTAATGCTGGGGAACCCTGTATTGTAATATTAAATATATAATGTATTTGCTAAGAATATTTAACAGTAATATTACGTATACAATAATTTATTGTCAAGTTCTCTGTAAAATAAACAATTTATAAAGTTATTAAATACATTTTTTAATTTTTATCCTGCCTGATTCCCCTTGAAGGCAATTATTATAAGTTGTAGTTTTTAACAGCAGGGCTATGGAGTCGAAGTTTAAGCAAGTTTTGGGTGGCTCAATCTAGAGTCACTCCACAGGGCCGTAACTACCATAGGGGCAGTGCCCCGGGGCCCTCGAGCATAGGGAGGACGCGAACAAAGTAGGTATTTTTTGAAGTCAACTCATTTTGTTTCAACACGGAGAAAATTATAATAGAACTATCTACAAAAAAAGAATGTTCCTCTACCATAATATGTTGCCCACAAGTTATCAACGAGTAAATTTTTATTTTTAAATGTGTTTTTTAGCCGTTTTGAATAAAATTTTGAATTGGAAGTTGGCACACTTACATATTTATAATCATAAGGAATGCATTTTCCAAAAATTTTACTAAAATCTATTTACTAATGGTCGTTATAAAAAAAATAAATGGTTTTGGTTTTTATTTTCTTTAGAAAAAAAATACATGATTAGTACGTCTGGTACGTAAAAAAACCCTGCACTTTTTGATTGGGGTATGACACTTTCTGTGCTCATAGATAAGGTCAAAAGAATAATTTTCAGATAGGGAGCCACTTTAAAATCCGTGTAGAACACCATTATATCGGCTATTAAAGATGGCCCCCACCGTTTTTATTAAATTGACTGTATCTCAGCTCCTAGTCATCTGATTTCAATTTTCTTTTGTTTGTTTTAAAGTTCTTATTGAGTAATTATTTTTTGTCATTATTCATTTTTCTCTAAATCTTAAGGGTTCCCCACAATTTTCGAAAATCTGAAAATGTTACTTTCTTTACGAACTTAATTTTTATATAACTTTTTTATTGTGCCCAATATCATTTTTTTACATCATACAAAAAAGAAAGACATTTTTTTCTGCGTTCCATTGATAACAAGATAATACTGTTTTAATTAACAACTTCTTTGGAAAAAGTGTGTTAAACTAAGAAAAATTGACTATTTTTGGATCATTCCATTTCAAGTTTACCTTTTATCATATGAAATTTTATGTTGGGATCAATTTTCTCATATGGTATAGCTAAAAAATTGAAAAATCTGTCATGGATGTCACTGAACTTTCTTATACAATAAAAAAATGTACGTGTATCTACTAATATAAAACAAATAATTTTGGCTTACTGATGACAGATATAAAAAAATTAATAGAACATAAAGAATAGATAATAACGTTCTCTACATTTTTTGTTATAAACATTTCATTCTGTCATGAACTTGTTCAAAAAAAATGGAAAAAAATAAAAAATCAAATAAAAAGGATTTTTTTTTAATTGGTAAGAGATACAAAAAAATTAATAGAACATAAACTATAGATAATAACGTTCTCTACATTTTTTGTTATAAACATTTCATTCTGTCATGAACTTGTTCAAAAAAAAATTGAAAAAAATAAAAAATAAAATAAAAAAGATTTTTTTTTAATTGGTAAAAGGTACAAAAAAATTAATGGAACATAAACTATAGAAAATAACGTACTCGACAACTTTTATTTCAATAATTTATTTCTGCTTTAAACCATTTCAAATATAATTGAAAAAAACGATTATAACCTCAAAAACTTTTTTTGAGAGGAATTGAACATAACATAAATTATAAATAATAATATTATAAGTAAATTATTATTTAAACATTTTCTTCCAACACTTTTGTAAAAGTTTTGTAAAAGTTTTGTAAAGTAGCGATAGATTTACAAAAAGAACATAAAAAGTCATTTTTTTGTACTTTTTCACACTAATGCACTATGGGCCAGGAGACCCTGTTCTGTGGCCAAAAGTCTACTTTCGAATTTGAGAAAACGAATTAGACCACTGAATTCGGTATTAATTGAAGTAGTTATGATGATAATTACATGTTGATTAATCAATTCCTGTTCAAATGACAGGGGCGCAAAGTTGAAAAATGTATAAAAAAAAATTATGTTACTGTCGCTTGTAAAATGTAATATTTATTGTAAAGTCATAAATTTCAAGCCGTATATTTGGATTATTTCATTCGTGGAAGTTCAAAAATTATTTTAAATGTCATATGAATGCGTTATTTTCAGTTTTACTGAAGTAAAACCACATTTTTAGTATAAAAAAACAAGATTTTTCAGCAAAGCACCTGCTGCCGATTGCGAATACTGAAAGATACCGCCTTGTATTAAGTAATGAGACCCACGAATGTCTTCTCTAGGATGTGCACTTCAGCCTAGATTTGCCCCTTTTCATTTGCTTGACTGTGAAACTCTTCTAAACGTACAAGAATGATATGTACAATGTACATATTTATTTCACATTGTATAAACGAATATAGTACTACGAGTGTACAAACTTTCTCTGGACCGTGAAATTTGAGGGGTGTCTTCCTTTTATGATCTAAGCACCCATTAAGAAAATATTTTTCTAAATTCAACCCCTAC
Source organism: Sialis fuliginosa (assembly GCA_961205875.1). Classification (NCBI taxonomy): domain Eukaryota; kingdom Metazoa; phylum Arthropoda; class Insecta; order Megaloptera; family Sialidae; genus Sialis; species Sialis fuliginosa. The sequence continues at coordinate 2,245,835 of OY540819.1, read as the reverse complement.
GGGGGTAAAAAGGGGTGTAAAATTTTGTATGGGAAAATATTTTTTGGTTGGATTTACTTGAAACTTAAAACGAATACTCTACAATACAAATAATGAAACTAGTATTTACATAAGTATTTCCCAAAATTAAACGGGTGCAAGGAGGTGGAAAAGTTTATATGTCGAAAAAAATTTGTTTGTATTCACTCGAATGAAACATTGCACACATATTGTACAAGACAAATAGCATTTTCGAAAATTCAACCCCTAAGAGATGGGAGGGGGGGGGGAGGTTATTGGTGTTTAATTTTCAAAATTATGATATATTTATTTACATATTTTTTTACGATATTAAGGTAAATTCGGACAAAATAATATTCAATTAAAATAAAAATTTCAACCCCTAATAGCGTAAAAGGTGGACGAGGGTGGGTTTTTGATATGTTTATCTGCATAGTTTCTTTAGTTATACAGGTGAATTTGGACAAAATAGTCTTCAATAAAAAAAAAAAATGATAATTCAACCCCTAATGGCCGGGGTAGTCAGGGGGTGGGTTTATGCAATTTTTAACTAAGATCCGAGATATTTACAATTATTTATAGGTAATAAAAAAAAAAATTTATATTTCATCCCTTGTCACGTATGAAGGGTTGCAATTAGTTTCATTCATAGTGTTACAGCGAAACTTTGTTATGGATTGTTGTAAGGAGATTACTTGTATTTAGATTCTTATTTTTTTACACCGCGTGCTTACCCTTATAAAATTAATTTTATTTAAATTGGATAACTTTTGAAATATCTTGGTCGCCATATTGGATCCGCCATTTTGAATTTTTAAATTTTATAAAAAAATTGAAATCAGCGTCCCAATATAACCTTATAAAATGAATTTTATTAAAATCGGATAACTTTTGAAATATCTTGGTCGCCATATTGGATCCGCCATTTTGAATTTTTAAATTTTCATAAAAAATTTGAAATTAGCGTCCCAATAAAACCTTACAAAATGAATTTTATTTAAATTGGAGAACTTTTGAAATATATTAGTCGCCATATTGGTTCCGCCATTTTGAATTTTTTAATTTTTATTAAAAATTTTAAATCAGCGTCCAAAAAAAACCTTATAAAATCAATTTTAATTAAAACGGATAACTTCTGGACTTTTGGCCATAGAACAGGGTCTCCTGGCCCATAGTGTAATGGTGAGGGTAAAAAATTTTTTTTTTCTAATAAAGTCATGAAAGGGTCTTGTAGGAAATTTATTCAAGTTTTTAAAACTGCCCTTAAATTTACTGTTTAATCATTAGTTGCTGATATATTGATGATCGAAGACAAAACAATAATTTTTCATTTAAAGGCAGATATCTCGGCGAAAAAAAATTGAGAGAGACCAAAAAAAAAGCAAATTAAAGCTGAATAAACAAGTTAACTGACCAATGCATTGGTTTAACTGAAAAAAATTTTACCGAGCCCGAGGACCCTTAAAAAAATTTTAAAAATTGGAAAATTTTTGTGCCCCACTATTTCTTTTGATTGCGCGATAACCGTAACTCAAAAAAAATTATGCTAAAAAATCTCAAAACTAGAAACTTGACGCTTTAAAATGCTTTTTGTTTTATTTCGATACGACCATTTTTCACAAAGATACAGCACTTCAAAAAACACCCCAAAAAAAATTTTAAATTCTTGTTCCTTTAATTGTTTGGATGAGTGTATGTTTACCTATTATTTCATATGCATGCAATTTATAATGTTTACAATGTAAATAATATTGAATCGAGTGAGCCGAATAATTTTAAGTTTGTCTGTAAATCGGGATAGGATAAATAAATAAATAAATTGTATTTGACATTCTTTTACTTCTTTTATATGTATATCAAAATTAAGTTTCTAAGTCTCATATAAATGTTTGAATTCGTTTTGCATTACAGTTTCACAGCGAATAAATTTGTCTTTCTTTGGCACATGAAAACCTAAATTAAATTGTTTAAAAATTGTTCGGAAAACCCCTCGTTTCACTGACTATATTTTTTTCATGACAATCAACTACATACATTCTTTCAAGGTTTGTCAAGTTCCTTATTTCTGCTGGCAAATATAATCGCTTGGATCTTTTCCGGCAGTAATGGGATGGTACAACAGGTATCTTGTCTATAAATTGTTTTACTTTTTTAATTTCTTCTTCAGGTATTTTATTTTTAGGTTTACACTTACCACGAGCATCAGGTTTTATCCGATTAGTACCTGTACTATTATTAATTGTGTGTCTTAAAGTCATCTGACTAATATCTAAAAGTTGTCATTAAAAACTTTTGACACACTCTTCTTTCAGTTCCAGGTAACTTAATTTTATATTCTATTGTTTTCAATCTTCGCAATACTTCGTTCTTAGTTCTCTTTCTTATAACATCCCTCTCAAATATACAATTCAAAAGCCAACTTTTCTTCTGCCCGTGCAGATGAATGAGCAAGCGTTACGACAGTTGTTCCCGAAACAAGAATTAATTTTTAATTGTTTTCCTTGGCCAGACCTCCTATTTACTTTTTGCACCTTTCGTTTATTTTAATTTTTTTTAATTTTGAAAAACCAGTATTATTGTTTGGACAATTCTGATTGCTATCTTCCTCTTTGTTTACTACAATAGGTTGCAGTTTTGTCGCCATATTAATTTCATTTTTTTCTGCATTTTCCCAGTCCTTGTTGGGATTTCATTAGTATCGTTATCGTTTTCCTCTTCTGTTTCATTAGGTAGTACAATTAGACGATCTCTGGATGTATTAAATAATTGACTTATTTCAATACTATCTTCTCCAGTAAATTCTCCAGAAGTTAAGTTGAGAAAGTTTGGTAATTCTTGGTCATTTGTTTCCAAAACCATCATATTCTCTAAACTAGTATAACTAATGTTATCATCTGTATTAATATCTTCATCATTATTTCTTGAAGAAAAAAAAACGATGAAACATTATTTTTATGGCTCTGTCAAACAGCAGGCGGACTGTCTGCGCGGACAGCCGCGAACTCTGTATCGTGTAATGTTGCATTACCCTGGTCAAACAGAAAGCGGACTACCGCGGCGGACAGCGGACAGGTTGTAAATTTTTACAGAGTTCGCGCGCGGACTGGATGACAAAATGAGTAAAAGAGAAGATAATGATGAAAAATTGATTGATATTGTGCGGTAGTGCAGTTGTTTGTATGACATTTCATCAGTATTTAACTCGGAAAACAACCCTCGATCGTAAAATGCCTTAGCTGTGAGTTCAGCAGTAAGACGAAAAAGGAAATGGATATGCCATAGTCAATGTGCATAACGCAGGCATTCTATATAGTTACTAGGCATTTTACGTTCGAGAGGGTTGTTTTCTGAGCTAAATACTGATGAAATGTCATACAAACAACTGCACTATCGCACAATATCAATCAATTTTTCATCACTATCTTCTCTTTTATTCATTTTGAAATTTACAACCTGCCCGCTGTCCGCGGCGGACTGAACGGTAGTCCGCTTTCTGTTTGACCAGGGTAATGCAACATTACACGATACAGAGTTCACGGCTGTCCGCCTCCTGTTTGACAGAGCCTTAAAAGAGAAGATAATGATGAAAAATTGATTGATCTTGTGCGGTAGTGCAGTTGTTTGTATGACATTTCATCAGTATTTAGCTCGGAAAACAACCCTCTCGAACGTAAAATGCCTAGTCACTATATAGAATGCCTGCATTATGCACATTGACTATGGCATACCCATTTCCTTTTTCGTCTTGCTGCTGAACTCACGCAGCTAAGAAAAGAAGTAATTTTTCTTCATCAGACGAACTGCTGGACATGATGATCACTATATGAAGAAAGAATTTGCCCTGGTTCGCCGTCACTTGCGCGTTCTGTTTGACCACTCTAATCCGCTTCCTGTTTAACAGAGCCTTTATTCGTAATAACATGATTATTAAAATGACTATTAATTAAGGTGACCATTTTATTTTTAAATAAAATGAGTAGATAACAGAAAATGGCTTAAAATATCACTGTCGATAGAAGGAGGCGGGTATAAATATTATGATATTCAGTTGACTGCACACGTTTTAATTCGAATAGGAACTAGAGAAACAACAATAATAAAAATAATTCCAATATTGTAATAATATCAAAAATTGTATTGCTTCCTCGCAATATCGAAGATACTAGAAACTCGTTTCAGATTGAGACAAAAAAAATGTTCTCCGATTTCAAAATTTTAAATTGATTTATCCGTTTCACGTCAACGCAAACACTTTTCGTCCGTCTCTGTCTGTCTGTCCGTCCGTGTGTTCGTCCGTCCGTCCGTCTGTCCCCTGAATTCTTGTCACACGCATAACTCATGAACCACTGAACCGATATTATTGAAACTAGGTCGGATGGTTGGGTCTGGCTTGAGGACGGTCCAATTTCAAAATCATCAAAATCGTGTGTAAAGGGGAGGGGTGACACCTCAAAATATTTATTTTTTCAAGATATCTCAAGAACGACACATGTTACGTGAAAATTTTATAGAATATTTTTTGTAGAGCATTAATTTTCCCATAATATGGGTCTACAATGTTTGTTGTAAAATATTCCCTTTAAAGGATTTATCTCAATTTATTTTAAAAATTCGTATTTTGTTTTTCTAAATTGATATTGCTTGGATATATTAAATGTCATTTTGACGTTTTAAATGTCATTTTGACATTTGCATAAATTTAGATTTAGATTGAAATTTCCAAAAAATTAAAAATATATGTAAAAATATTCAGGTGCGTTTTAAGAAAAATTTCGAACTAATATTTTTTAGTAAAATTGTATAAAAATTAAATGGTTAACCAATTCCATACAATTTATATACAAACTATCGATTTTTATTTAAATTGTTGAATAATTAACTATCTTTGGAGAATTTAGCACGAGGAAGAACTGTGCATTTACTTGGCAGATGTTTTTTATAATTATACTCACTTTGCTTTTGAAGATTGGTAGTGACAGCGACTGTTTTAAGTTCATTACTTTTGATTTGTATATTAACACCGCACATTTGTAACATCTTAATACTCCTAGACATATTTAATAATACTTTGAATAATAAAAGTACAATTTGAGAATAACACACGTTGTTTATACACTGGCTTACTAAACAGTACTGAAATTTTGTTAACGGTTTTTATTGATTGTAGACTTTCAAAACACTTTCAGTTGTAACTGTGTAGTCAACAATCAAGAATAAAATTGTCATACTTTTTGAAAAATTAACCCTTAATTTATTAAATAAACAAACAATACTATAGTTCACAATTAACATAATGTATGCTATTTCGAGATTTGATAGGTACTATTACGATACAATATCATTGTCGGATATGATATTCGTGATTCAGAATTCGGCGCTTACGATATTTTATCTGGCGGTTACGATACTTCAACTATTAACAGGTACTTTTAAAATATCTTAAGCACCATTATGATACAATATCATTGTCGATTACGATATTTTGTCAAGCAGATCTCGGTGCTTACGATATTTTATCTGGCGGTTACGATACTTTATAAAACAATGGTAGATACGATGGTCAAAGTTTAAACATATTTTTTAGCGAGAAAGAGAAGTTTATCACTTATGAAACTTTCAGAATCGCTGGGCAGTACCAAGCGGATTATTATAACCAAAAAAACTCAATTTCACTAAAATGGCGCTTACGATACTTTGCCTTGTAGGGGACGATATATAGATGGCAATAACTGCTGTAACCGTCGTAAGTATATATTTTTTATTCATTACGAAACGTTCTGTATTTAAATTATTTTATTCAAAGTCAATCAATGACTTTTTAATCAAGAGAAAATCAGGTAAGTTTCCATTAATATAAATAAATAAACTGACAGTTTTATTTGTTAAAATTGAATATGTTTAATTCTAAAAAAATACGATTAACGTATTATGATAAATGTAAGTATTATATATTATTTGTGGAATACTTTTTCAGTTTTTGTATTTATTTATTCCTTTGTGACTTTTTTGTGGGGTTATGTCATTTATTTATTATGTTTCAAATTAATGTACTTACATAATCACTATTATTACTAAAAATTGATAAAGTTGACAACCGTAATTAATACATTTTAAAAAGTTTAAAGGGTGTGCATTTTATGGCCAAGTCATGCTATTTATTACATAGTTTTATACTTTTATCCAATTCAATCGACTGTTGAGAAACACTGGTATGATAGGTAGAGTAGATGTCCGCCATTGAATCTCTGCTAAGCGATGACAACAAATGCCCGTTGTTGTATTCTAGTGATTGTGTGTTTACTGTTTAATACTTCCTGATAGTTCTCAGTAAATCTATTATTTATTTTATGTATATTGTAAAATTAGACCTAACAATAAGTTTATAAAAATGTTTCACGTGAAACAAGAAGATATAAAAGAAGAAATCGATGAAACCGATCTTCTGCAAGATATTGAAATTTATGATGAGTTGTTAAGTTATTATAAACAAGAACACCAGGTAATGAAAGATAATTGTTAATATTGAGTGATTGAAATAACACCTTCATAATTTTATAGTAAAAAATAGGTTATGTATTGTTTCAAATCATAGACTTGAAGCATGGACTGAGCATTCCCAATCCAGCTGTGAACTAAACACTGGCGAAACAGTGTGAGAGAGACAAAGCGACTGTTCGGCCAATACCTGTATCTTTCTACAATTCTAATTGACCTACAGAAAAGAGACAGGTATAGGCTGCTTTGTTTCTTTCAAGAGAGTGGTCAATTTTGTGAGGCTATTGCTCAGTCCATTCTGTAAGTCTATGGTTCGAATTGAATCGTACTGTTTGACATATTATTTGATGCGCATGCGTAAATGTAAAAGTAAAATAAACAGTGGCTCTAAAACAATCATATTAAATCTTATTTATTGTTATGTAAATAGATTCATACCAGATAAATTTACTAAATACTTGTAATGAGAATAATTAAACAAGATTTTTTAGTAAAATTTTTATAAAAATTAAATGGTTAACCAATGCCAGGCAATTTATCTGAACACTATCGGTTTTGGTGAATTTAAGACGAGGAAGCACTGTGCATTTGCTTGGCAGATATTTTTTTGCTACTGTTCGATATAATTTTCACTGGAAGCTATACACTCGAATTTTTTAAATAAAACAGAGGAGAGGGGTCGCTCTGATAACGACTTTGAACGCAGATATATCGTGACTGAAGGGTTAAAATCTAAAAGCCATAAAACCTGTTTTGTTGCATTTAGGAGACCTATCTAAAGACACCCCACTTAATGGATTAAGTGAAATTTTTTTTTTGATATACTTTTCAGTCCATAGACAGGAAGTGGATCCAAAAAAAAATTTGTTTAATCTTATCATTTCTGTTTTTTTCGTCCGTATACCAAATTTTATTTTATTCGGTATAAAATTTATATAGACAGATGGACGGACAGAACGAAACTATAATGTCCGGTATTATAAAGGAGCTAGCAAATTTGCTAGCTAGCAAGCACTTTCAAATGAGGTATTCATTCTGTGATAGTATCTATGGATTAGCTATGAAATTTAGAGCAGTGATTCTTCAACGTATTGTAACACAGTTGGCGACTCTGACCGTACAAAGTAATTTTCATAATATCGTCACTGTTTTAATACCGTTGGTGTTTACATACCACGTGTGCGCGAAAATTGTCAAACATTTCATGAAACTAAAGGGAACATCGAAAATTGTCGTACGTTTTTTTAGTATTTATTATAAAATGAGGTGAATGAAACTTATATCATGTAGATGAGCACAAAAAATCATGTTTGGATGTTGCCGTTAAGGCAGGTAAAATAAAGTTAACATACACACATGATTTTCCCACTCGCTGTTTGTATATTTCCCCTCGCATCGTTCAATAGCATAGCAATACTCCTAGCGCCATCAAGCGGCAAATGTTTTGGGTTTATGTCAAACGTAGAGAATGTCAAATCAATTCGTGTTTAATTGCAGTGTTTTTATTTAGAAATTTTTGTTGTAAATAATATTCATTTAATAATTATCATTATCATAAACGGAAAATATATTTGTGTTTATCTATTGTTGTTTTGAGATATCTATATATATTAAAACGTGAACATCGGAAATTGTCGTACCTTTTTTTTATAAAAGGAGGGGAATGGTTAGGTAAGGTTTAGGTACTGTACCATAGATGTCCTCGAAAAATCAGCTGTTAAGGCAGGTAAATATTGGTCGAATATCTACCAAGTGACATCAATTATTTGCGAAATGTTAATATTAAGTGTCAGCCCATTATCTTGTGTTCCAGTATAACCGCAGTAAAAAACGCATAAAAACGAGCTGTCTGAAAAGATAGCAACCACAGAACATATAATAATATAAAAGTAGCACACTATTATACTATATACACCATAGACATAAAGGCATGGACTGCGCCATCCGTATCTTACGAGTGTAAGAAAGTGGACACAGAGACAGAGCTTGGTTAAACCAGCTTCTATCTCCTTCTAAGTTTATGACGGCAGCGTGTAAGAAAAAGATAGAATATGGTTTCACCCCGCTCCATCTCTTTTTTCTTCACGACCATTTTAAAATGTGGATCACGCTGTCCAGTACTACCAGGGCCGGATTAACAACGTAGCAGGAGTAGCAAATGCTGAGTACTACATGTCTATGATATACACCATTTAACATAGAAACCTGTGTCTCCAAAATGCGGGTTAGGAACGTGTGGGCGGGAATAGACAGTCATGCGTTGTGACTATTTTCAGACAGATTAGTATTAAGTTGTAAATCATTTCTACTCTTGTTGAAAGTTTATTTATTTTTATATCGAAAAAGTATATTACTTCCTAAAATAATATAATGACAATAAAACTTATTTAAGTATGATATTATATTAAATACCCCCATCCTCTGTGGGTGGGGTTGGGGGGTCGATTTTGGTGTAGTCAAATAGCGTTTTCAAAAATACTGAACACGTTTTTTTTTTTTTTTTTCGATGCTGTATGTACCATTCGAAATATTCGACCATCCCGGAGCCATTTTGACACCCTGTATATCAATATACTTATAAAGGACTCTTTGGGTGCTATCCAGAACTTAAACTTGCCGAATACTAACCGATAACTACCGCTTATTGCCGTGAATCCGAACAATGTTCTTTTAATGTGATCATTATCTATGCATATGCGTTAATTCCTAACCTAACTAATAGTATTGATAACACAGGTTTACAAAAACGAAAGTTTATGAATATTTGACGAGACCATTGTATTCTTATGTATTTTGACGTCCTGAATCCAAATAGAGGTCCGTTGACCTTGGTTAGCTCAGTTTTGCTTTCAAGGGGGACATCTTTTGCAATAAAATTTTTGCAAGAATCTTTTCAACCCTCTGCGCTATGAGTACAACCCTTAAAATTTTAAATAGCATGATAGGGCAAGTGATACCTCATTTTAAAGGTTTTTTCATTCTAAACAAGGTGGTTTTTGTTTTTTTCAAATCTGTTTAATTTTAGTCAAGTTATTTACATTTTTAATTCCATGAATGCATTAATTTTCTGATCAACAAAATAAACATTTAGAACTAAAATTCAAAACAAAGTAGGCTTATTTTCTTATCAGATAATTCACAAAAATTTACTAACATCCAAAACTTTAATTAATTCAATAAATGTTCAAATTGAGCTCCGCTAGCTTTCATACAAAAATACAAGTTATGCTCAAAATTATTTCTCACTTGTTGAAACGTTTGGGGAGTTAGTTGGCGACATTCGTCGATAATAAGCCTACTTTGTTTTGAATTTTAGTTCTGAATGTTTGTTTTGTTGATCAGAAAATAAATGCATTCATGGAATTAAAAATGTAAAAAACTTGACTAAAATTTAACAGATTTGAAAAAAACAAAAAGCACCTTGTTTAGAATGAAAAAACCTTTCAAATGAGGTATCACTTGCCCTATCATGCTATTTAAAATTTTAAGGGTTGTGCTCATAGCGCAAAGGGTTGAAAAGATTCTTGCAAAAATTTTATTGCAAAAGATGTCCCCCTTGAAAGCAAAATCGACGTGTTCCAGCGTTTTTTCAAAATCTTATTTTAACTGACCAAAAACGCGACCGTTTCGTTTTCGTTGCGCCACCCTATATATACAGTGCGTTCACGATGAAAAGAACATATTCGTTTAAAATTCAGGTAATTATTTAAAACGCTCGGACCCGTCGATTAGTATTTTTAGTTGCGGATTTTTTTACATAAGAAAATTGTATACAGGGTGTCTCAGGAAACACATATGCAGTCATCATTGATTTTTTTAAATGGAACACCTATATACTATATCATTTTTGAATTGTGCAATAAATTCTGAACATTTTTTGTACAGCATATCATATCTCTAAAATCAGTGGTTTTCGGAATAATGACGTTTGAAAATTGACATTTTGAAATACACACAAGTCAAATAAAATGTTTAAATTGAACAAATACACTTGAATTTTTTTTTAAAAGCCAACAAAAACAACCTGGTATTGCAAAAAAAACATTGAATTTTTTTAGTTTTTTTTTAATTTTTTTTTTTTTCTTTTTTTTTTCTTTTTTTTTTATTTATTTTTTTTTTTTTTGCAATACCAGGTTGTTTTTGTTGGCTTTTAAAAAAAAATTCAAGGTGTATTTGTTCAATTTAAACATTTTATTTGACTTGTGTGTATTTCAAAATGTCAATTTTCAAACGTCATTATTCCGAAAACCGGTGATTTTAGAGATATGATATGTTATACAAAAAGTATTCAGAATACACCGTACAATTCAAAAATGATATAATATATAGGGTGTTCCATTTAAAAAATTCAATGATGACTGTATATGTTCTTCTTAAGACAGCCTGTATACAATTTTCTTATGTCAAAAAATCCGCAACTAAAAATACTAATCGACGAGTTTGAGCGTTTTTTCACTGAATTTTAATAGAATTTGTTCCTTTCATCGTGAACGCACTGTAGATATACAGTGCGTTCACGATGAAAGGTACAAATTCGTTTAAAATTCAGGTAATTATTTTGTGGAAAAACGCTCGGACCCGTCGATTAGTATTTTTAGTTGCGGATTTTTTGACATAAGAAAATTGTATACAAGGTGTCTCAGGAAAAACATATGCAGTCATCATTGATTTTTTTAAATGGAACACCCTATATATTATACCATTTTTGAATTGTGCGATAAATTCTGAACACTTTTTGTACAGCATATCATATCTCTAAATCAGCGGTTTTAGGAATAATGACGTTTGAAAATTGACATTTTGAAATATATATTTTTTAAAAGCCAACAAAAACTTCCTGGTATGCCAAAAAAAAACATTGAACTTTTTTTTTTTTTTTTCTTTTTTTTTCTTTTTTTTTCCTTTTTTTTTGCAATACCAGGTTATTTTTGTTGGCTTTTAAAAAAGTTTTCAAAGTGTTTTTGTTCAATTTAAACATTTTATTTGACTTGTGTGTATTTCAAAATGTCAATTTTCAAACGTCATTATTCCGAAAACCGCTGATTTTAGAGATATGATAGGCTGTACAAAAAGTGTTCAGAATTTATCGCACAATTCAAAAATGGTATAATATATAGGGTGTTCCATTTAAAAAAATCAATGATGACTGCATATGTTTTTCCTGCGACACCCTCTTTACAATTTTCTTATGTCAAAAAATCCGCAACTAAAAATACTAATCGACGGGTCCGAGCGTTTTTCCACAAAATAATTACCTGAATTTTAAACGAATTTGTTCCTTTCATCGTAAACGCACTGTATATATAGATAATCGTTTTCTATGCATGTGCGTTAATTCCTAACCAAATTGTCTTTTTGCAGGGTGACTTGGAAGTTAAAGAAGAAAATCTGACAGACACCGACATTCAAAATGAACAAACAGAAAATCAAGATCTTAGTGAAGAAATAAAATACAGTGATACATATTCAAGTAATGAAAATAAAACTGATTGTAAATATGAAACAAATAATTCTAAGTCAAGATTAAAACATTCTGGTAAAGGACGTTTTAAATGCGATAAGTGTGAATTTAGCTCTAAAAAAAAAAGTAATTTAGATGCACATAAATTAACACATTCTAACAAACGACCGTTCAAATGCGACCGATGTGAATATAGTTGTAAACAAAAAGGTAATTTGAATACACATAAATTAATACATTCTAATATTCGACCGTTCAAATGCGACCAATGTGAATACAGTTGCAGAGTAAAAAATAATTTAAATAGTCATAAATTAAAACATTCTAATAAACTACCTTTTAAATGCGACCGATGTGAATACAGTTGTAGAGAAAAAAGTCATTTAGATGCACATAAATTAACACATTCTAATAAACGACCATTTAAATGCGACCAATGTGAATATAGTTGTAAACAAAAAGGTAATTTGAATATACATAAATTAATACATTCTAATATTCGACCGTTCAAATGCGACCAATGTGAATACAGTTGCAGAACAAAAAATGATTTAAATAGACATAAATTCACACATTATAATAAACTACCTTTTAAATGCAACCAGTGTGAATACAGTAGTAAACAAAAAGGTAATTTAAATAGACATAAATTCACACATTCTAATGAACGACCGTTCAAATGCGACCAATGTGAATACAGTTGTAGAGAAAAAAAAAGTTTAAATAGACATAAATTATCACGTTTTAAATGTGACAAATGGGAAATACAGTTTTAAATTGAATGGTAATATGATATACAGCCGTATTCATAAACGTTCCTTATCTCGAGGTCTGAGGAAGCCTTGAGAAGGCTTCCTCAGATCCAAGGCTCCCTTGTTTCATAGTCAGATCTCATGGTGGAAAGATTACAAGGTGGGCTCGATAAACAAATGACATCTACTATTGTGACGTCGCGTCGTGTACTTTATGTGTCAGATGAGTCATTCCATTTATAATCATCTTTATTAAAATATAGAAGTTGCGCCATTTTTAATTTTGATGATAGTTTAATCAGTTGTTATTATACTTATTAAATAACAGAAACTGTACTTAGAAAAATTTTAATGGCCATAGTTCGGGGGTGGTGACCGTTTTACCCTCTTAAGATATGAAGATTTCGTCGATTTTCAACATTTTTTCAACTCGCTATAGCACGCGTTCTAATAAAGCAATTATAACGAGCTTAATGTCATTTGAAAGACTAAAGAATCTAGTTTCAATTGATCTAGCACAATTTAAAGTTTAAATTACTTTTATGTAGATAGAGGCTTTTCAATTTTATTAATAAAATTGTCATTTTTTCTATTTTTCGAAATTTTTTGGCTCTAAGGTTAAACTGAGAATGCTATAATTATGTGTAAGTTATGTTCATTTATAGTACATCTTTTATTAAAAAAATTTTGTTAAATATCGCAAAAATCACGAAAACACCAAAATCAGCTGTTTTCGAAGCAAAAAAAAAGTTATGTGGGGGACGAGATAAAATTCTGAATTTTTTTTTACAAATGCTCTAAATAGTTATCTTTGAAGGCCTTATAGATTCGTTTTGTTATTTTCATTTTTATAGCAACCAGAATTTTTTATTTAAATTTAAAAAAACACGAAAACTTCAAAAACGGTTATTTTTTAAACAATACAGAAATATGTTGGGCACAAGATAGAATTCTGAATTTTTTTTACAAATGCTCTAAATAGTTATCTTTGAAGGCCTTATAGATTCGTTTTGTTATTTTCATTTTTCTAGTCACCAGAATTTATTGAAATCCTCAAAAGTGTGATATAGTAAATAATGAATTTTTTGGACATCACGACAATATTCATAATGAAAAGAAATATTTATAACAAACATATAATATTAAACTTTTCACAGAAGAATAATAAGTATACTTCAAAATCAATTTAACAATTAATTTTTTTGTATGTTTTAACATCATAAATATAATAATAATAATAATAATAATAAATAATAATATAACATAATTTTTTTTGTTTATTTTCGAAAATACATGATTTTGGAGTTTTTACACTTTTAAGGATTTTAAAAAAGTCTGGTGACTCGAAAAATGAAAATAACAAGAAAAAGCCAATTGGCCTTTAAAGTTAATTACTTAAAGCAATTATAAAAAAAAATCAAAATTCTATCTCGTGCCCAACATATTTCTGTATTGTTTAAAAAATAGCCGTTTTTGAAGTTTTCGTATGTTTTTAAATTTAAATAAAAAGTTCTGGTTGCTATAAAAATGAAAATAACAAAACGAATCTATAAGGCCTTCAAAGATAACTATTTAGAGCATTTGTAAAAAAAAATTCAGAATTCTATCTTGTGCCCAACGTATTTTTGTATTGTTTAAAAAATAGCCGTTTTTGAAGTTTTCGTATTTTTTTAAATTTAAAAAAAAATTCTGGTTGCTATAAAAATGAAAATAACAAAACGAATCTACAAGGCCTTCAAAGATAACTATTTAGAGCATTTGTAAAAAAAAATTCAGAATTTTATCTCGTCCCCCACATAACTTTTTTTTGCTTCGAAAACAGCTGATTTTGGTGTTTTCGTGATTTTTGCGATATTTAACAAAAAAATTTTAATAAAAAATGTGCATCAATCAAGCTGACTTTTTGTGTGTACTGAGTACTATAAATGAACATAACTTACACATAATTATAGCATTCTCAGTTTAACCTTAGAGCCACAATAAATTTCGAAAAATAGAAAAAATGACAATTTTATTAATAAATTTGAAAAGCCTCTATCTACATAAAAGTAATTTAAACTTTAAATTGTGCTAGATCAATTGAAACTAGATTCTTTAGTCTTTCAAATGACATTAAGCTCGTTATAATTGCTTTATTAGAACGCGTGCTATAGCGAGTTGAAAAAACGTTGAAAATCGACGAAATATTCATATCATAAGAGGGTAAAACGGTCACCACCCCCGAACTATGGCCATTTTTTTTTTCTAAGTACAGTTTCTGCTATTTAATAAGTATAATAACAACTGATTAAACTTTCATCAAAATTAAAAATGGTGCAACTTCAGCACCTTGATGATTTTATATGGAATGACCCAGATGGAAAATTCATGTGTTGTTGTTGTGTAGAATTCTCTTTGATATATGGTGAAAAGTAAATTATATAGAATGCCGGGTGTTTATTTTGCAGTGGAAAATTATAAAACTTCAAGTTATCTTAATAAGAAAAAGGATTCTGAACATATGAAGTTTTTGTTAATTCCCAAAAATAGAGAAGTGCGTGAATTGTGGTTGAAAGCATGCGGGACTAAAAATATCAATAAGGTACTGTCACCAGTCTTGGATCATACCCTAGTACTGGATTCTTGTTTAATTAAATGTACTAAATTAGAAATGTTTGTTGATATTTGATTACATACTGTCATTATTGAATCATAATCTATGAACACTTGACTGTAAAACAGCTTAATTTGATGACGGCTAATTTAAAGTAATTATTAGTGTAATCTATTTATTAATTATTATATTATCATAGCATCTGCTTTACATTGTTTCAAATTTTACGATTCTCTATATTTTTAATATCTTTTGTGTCGTAGTACTTATCATTTTATAATCATTAGCAAGTGTCCTTCTCTGGATGCCCATTACTGGTTTTATTTTATCTATTACTAGAGAAAAAACATAAACAAAATAAAAGGCTATAATTTAAAAATGAAACTATATTTGCGGACTTTGGTAATTAAACTGATTTAATAAAGAGGTACCTACTAGTTTTATTAGTAACTTTGGTTCATGAGAATTATAAAAGTTGATCAATCTCAAAAAACAGTATATCTTGCTCTTAAAGCGTCCAAGACTTGTGCCAATACCTTATAAAGTCAAGTAGAGTTTGCTCGTTGAATTTTACTGACAAAGATTGGCGACTCAAAGATATTCTTTTGAATAATCCTGTCATCAAGAGGTTACTAAATCCAAACGCTTTGCTTTCAATAAAACTTTTAGATTTAGAAAAAGGAGTTGTTATAAGAAAATTACGAGCAAATGAATGCTATAAAGCATGGTTGTGACAGATAATTTGACTGTTATCAACAAATTTTGTATAATAAACGTAGAAGACAAACAAGGAAATCTTATTATATTATTTATTATTATTTTTCTTTTATTCACTTTGTCTGAAATGACAGCACAAAACTATAGATTGAAATGTGCAACTACATTTAGAGGTTATGTTTATATTATGTATCATTTCATCATAAAGCTTTTGAATAAAAAAAATGTCCACATTTTGTGAAAAAAAATAGTAAACATAATGTAAAAAAGCGGAATGTCCGCTCAAATAGTGGACATTTGGTAACCCTAAACGTAAACTGAGTAACAAGGAATCACATTTTCTCATTGGAAAACAAAATTTATGATTGAGAATGCCGAAAGGGTAACATTTTACATTTTGTTACTTTAGCTTCCATTATGATTAGACACTATTGTAATTTTGTTTTGTAATAAAACTTTCACACAATGTAAACAATATAATAATCAACACTTTGAACACAAACCGTACAAAATATCTTGAAAAACTCACGAGAACAAATTTTAAGATAATCTAAAAGTTGACATTCATTAGTAATGCTGGGAATCCTGTATTGTAATATTAAATATGTAATAATGTATTTGCTAAGAATATTTAACAGTAATATTAAAATACCACAACGTATGATATACAATATCTCCACGTATACAATAATTTATTGTCAAGTTCATTGTAAAATAAACAATTTATAAAGTTATTAAATACATTTTTTTATTTTTATCCTGCCTGATTCCCCTTGAAGGTAATTACACTACTTAACAACGTTTTTTACCCATGGATGAAAGTAATGAGAATCGGTAGAGTAAGTCACCCTTAGTTGAATTTTGAAGTGGAAAAAAATTGGACGTCAAGTTTTAAAAATATTTATAATAATTATATTTAACATTTTTTACATATTTAAAAGACAGTCAAAAGTGGCACAAATTACTTTTTCTTTTATATTGATTAGTGTCAATTTCTCTGAACCCTTTTCTGTAACGTTCCTGGTATCGTGGGTCCATATAAGACCCCAATGAAAATAAATGAAAATAGCTCGTGTTTTATTTAAAAAATCTAGCACTAGTGGGTGAATTATAAAATAATAGTCCTTTTAGAATATAGATATTAAACCTTTATTAACCTTGTAACAAACGTAACATTTTTTAATGAATTATTACTAATAGTGTTTGATTTTAGGAAACAATTTTCAGTCCGTACATTAAAAATCTAAAAAAAAAGAAAAACAACAAAAAACGTAACTGAATAACTTTCCTGTTACCTTACACTCTAACTTTAAGAAAATATAATCTAGGGGGGGGGGCAAAATAAATTACTGCTTTTGGCCCCCTACAGGCGCCATTTTTGAGTTAGAAAAAAAATAAAAAATATGGGCATATTCTACTAATTGAGATGTACATTTTGACATGCCACACGTCTTGGTATACAATTTTTTTGTTTTTTTTTTTTGGATTTGCTTTAAAGCCCCCGACAAGCACCATTTTTGATTTAAAAAAAAATAGAAAAAGGGTCAATTTCCGCTTGTTTGGTTATACATTTTAACGTGCCACATGCCTTAGTATAAAAAGAAATATTTTTTTTACTTAACTTTAGCTCCTTATTACCCCCCTGAAAAATTATTTATTCAATAAATTTGTACATATTTTACTAGAGGGTGTCGTTTTACATGTTCAGTAAAAATTTCAAGTTTCTAGCTTATATAGTTTACGAGCTATTTCGCTTTGAGTGAATAGCTCGGACGGACGACAAAGTTAGATTAATAGGGTTTCGTCGGAACACCCTAAAAAAATGACACGCATTACAAAACTACAAAACTGTTATCTAAGAACAGCCATACAGATTAGTTATACATATTATCACATTTAGAACACATAACAGTCTGTACTGAATGGTTCTTACAGATAAAATTGCAACATTTTAGACATTTCAGAGATTGTTTTTGGTCCTTCTTTCTATCACATAAATAGCAACGTCCCCTTTTGCACGTCTGTGAACTTAGCATCTCATTTGTTAGCATCTCAAAAATAAACTTCAGTTCTACTCGCATCCAGCATAGTTCTATAGTTCCTGATAAGTTTTAACAATAGTTCCGTTAATTTTTCCAAAAAAAAAGTGTTCCGAAAAAATGAGATGCTAACTTCTCGTAGCATATCATAGCATCTCAGCGGAATTCAACGATTTGGCATCGAAATAGTATAATTCCGGAGAGTTCCACAGTTTGCACGTTCGTTATCAATAGTTCTGTCGAAAAAACGTTCAAACAAAAAGTACAAAGTATTCCAAAAAATTTTTTCGGCTGTTTAGAATTTTTTTCGATGAGTTCTGAACAGTTCTCGATGAGTTCTGATCAGTTCTCGATGAATTATAGTTGTCTTAAACATAGTTCTTGAGTACAAAGTATTTCAACAATTTTTTTTCGATATCCATCAGCATTTTATATCCGCGAAACATGAGATGCTGGCGGTTAAGATTTTTTTTCGTTGAGTTCTGAACCGTTTTCGATGAGTTCTGATCAGTTCTCGATGAGTTCTAGATGTCTTAAATATAGTTCTTGAGTACAAAGTATTCCAACGATTTTTTTTCGATATCCATTAGCATCTCATATCCGCGAAACATGAGATGCTGACGGTTTGGATTTTTCTTATGAGTTCTGAATAGTTCTCGATGAGTTCTGATCAGTTCTCGATGAGTTATAGATATCTTAAACATAGTTCTTGAGTACAAAGTATTCCAACAATTTTTTTTCGATATGCATCAGCATCTTATATCCGCGAAACATGAGATGCTGGCAGTTTGAATTTTTTTTTGATGAGTTCTGAATAGTTCTCGATGAGTTCTGATCAGTTCTCGATGAATTATAGATGTCTTAAACATAGTACAAAGTATTCCAACAATTATTTTTCGATATCCATCAGCATTTTATATCCGCGAAACATGAGATGCTGGCGGTTAAGATTTTTTTTCGTTGAGTTCTGAACCGTTTTCGATGAGTTCTAATCAGTTCTCGATGAATTATAGATGTCTTAAACATAGTTCTTGAGTACAAAGTATTCCAACAATTTTTTTCCGATATCCATCAGCATTTTATATCCGCGAAACATGAGATGCTGGCGGTTTAGATTTTTTTTTGATGAGTTCTAAACAGTTCTCGATGAGTTCTGATCAGTTCTCGATGAATTATAGTTGTCTTAAACATAGTTCTTGAGTACAAAGTATTCCAACAATTTTTTTTCGATATCCATCACATTTTATATCCGCGAAACATGAGATGCTGGTGGTTAAGATTTTTTTTTGATGAGTTCTGAACAGTTCTCGATGAGTTCTGATCAGTTCTCGATGAGTTCTAAATGTCTTAAACATAGTTCATGAGTACAATGTTTAAAACATCTAGAACTCATCGGAAACTGATCAGAACTCATCGAGAACTGTTCAGAACTCATCGAAAAAAAACATAACCGCCAGCATCTCATGTTTCGCGGATATAAATTGCTGATGGATATCAAAAAAAAATTGTTGGAATTTTCTGTACTCAAGAACTATGTCTAAGACATCTAGAACTCATCGAAAACTGATCAGAACTCATCGATAACTATTCAGAACTCATAAAAAAAATCCAAACCGCCAGCATCTCATGTTTCGCGGATATGAGATGCTAATGAATATCGAAAAAAAATCGTTGGAATACTTTGTACTCAAGAACTATGTTTAAGACATCTAGAACTCATCGAGAACTGATCAGAACTCATCGAAAACTGTTCAGAACTCAACGAAAAAAAATCTTAACCGCCAGCATCTCATGTTTCGCGGATATAAAATGCTGATGGATATCGAAAAAAAGTTGTTGGAATACTTTGTATTCAAGAACTATGTTTAAGACATCTAAAACTCATCGAGAACTATCCAGAACTCATCAAAAAAAATCCAAACCGCCAGCATCTCATGTTTCGCGGATATGAGATGCTAATGGATATCGAAAAAAATCGTTGGAATACTTTGTACTCAAGAACTATGTTTAAAACATCTAGAACTCATCGAGAACTGATCAGAACTCATCGAGAACTGTTCAGAACTCATCGAAAAAAAATCTTAACCGCCAGCATCTCATGTTTCGCGGATATAAAATGCTGATGGATATCGAAAAAAATCGTTTGAATACTTTGTACTCATGAACTATGTTTAAGACATCTAGAACTCATCGAGAACTGTTCAGAACTCATCGAAAAAAATTCTAAACAGCCGAAAAAAATTGTTGGAATACTTTGTACTTTTTGTTTGAACGTTTTTTCGACAGAACTATTGATAACGAACGTGCAGACTGTGGAACTCTCCGGAATTATACTATTTCGATGCCAAATCGTTGAATTCCGCTGAGATGCTATGATATGCTACGAGAAGTTAGCATCTCATTTTTTTGGAAAAATTAACGGAACTATTGTTAAAATTTATCAGGAACTATAGAACTATGCTGGATGCGAGTAGAACTGAAGTTTATTTTTGAGATGCTAAGTTCACAGACGTCCCTTTTGCGCCCAGATGTTCCAGGAATGTCCATATTTGGATTTTCTCTTTGTGACAAAAAAAAATACGTACTTGGTATCGTGGGTCCATTTGGACCCCAAGTCTAAGCGCCGTACGTCCGGTACCCGCCGCAGCACGCGACGTAATGAGATTACAAAGGCGCGCGTACCCGTAACTCAAAAAATTAAATTTTTATAGCAGTAAATGTGTGCGTTGAGGTCCAAATTGACCCCACGATACCAGTTTAGGGTTAAGGTACTCCAGCAGTAATCGGCTAACATATTTTTATCCCAAAAACCTTGGTACCTCTCTTCAAAGGATATTAGATCTTGATGAAAACGTTCACCATGTTCATCGCTTACGTTTCCTAGGTTTTCAGGAAAAAAAATCCAAGTGTAAGTTTAAAAAAAGAATTTTGAACATGTTGACACCCATTATTTTTTTGCTTATTATGTTTTGTTGTTGACCAGGAAATTTGCCACTACCGTTTTAAAAGAATATTAAGCAACTTTTTTAACACGGTCAATATTGTTATTCTTTAAATTTTCCTTATTTGGGGACCCACAAATATCCCTTCTTTCATTTTAGATCGAGCAGCCATGTTAACTAAAATATTAAATACATCAAAAAATACCTTATATTTCATAAAATAGCTGTGGAAATGATAAAAAAGTGCATTGTCACGGAGAATACACCAGATTCCAAAATTTGAAGGAAATCGGACAACAGAAAGTTTGTTAAAAATCGGTTGCAATATTTGTGTTCCACATACGACCATACATGTGAAGTTAAGTAAAAGCTTGTAAAAAAATTTTTTTTTAAATAATTTAAGAAAAAGAGATGTTAAGCGGATTCTAAATTACGATTTATTTTCTATCTCTGGAAGATCACTGGTGTACAGTAGATACAGTACAGGTCCTAACACACTTCCTTGAGATACTCTTGCTTTAATTTCTTTTAATTCAGAATATGCATCTTCTTGCTTAATTCTAAAGAATCTCTCAGATAGATACGATTCCAGAATATCGGTGTATTGCTTGGGGAGGATAGTTCTTAGTTTGTAGTTTAGTCCCTCATGCCAAACTTTATCAAATACTTGCGCCACATCCAAACTTTTGCTCTTCTAATGTAATTTCAATGGTATTGATTATTCTGTGCACTTGATCAATTGTAGAGTGTTTGGACCGGAAACCAAATTGGTGGTTAGAGATCAGAGATTTCCTCTCAATAATCGGTTTTAATCTTTTGATTAGTAATTTTTCGAAAAGTTTCGGTAAAACAGGCAACAACGAGATTGTCCTATTAGACGTAACTTCATGCGGTGGGTTTCCTGGCTTTGGCATCGTAATAACCTCCGCCACTTTCCATAGTTTGTGTACATATTATTTGAGTCTAAATGCAGCATTGATAATGTTGGTGACTTTAACAATTGCTTTTCTTGGAAGATGTTGTAGAACTTTTCCGGTTATTAGATCAAATCCCGGAGCTTTATGTTCTTTATAATCTCGCCCTTAACTCTCATTCGGTGTAACAAATTTGTTCTCTTCGTTTTCTTAGACGATATCTTCTATTGTTATTTCCTGTTCACTTTGAAAATTATAATTTTTTCGATAAAATGCAGTGTTGCATTAATTTTTTACATGAGTGTATAAGGGGCGGCAAAAATCCTTTTTGTCCGAAGCGGCGGAAAAGCTAGATGGGGTCTTGAATATATTGTGTATATGATATAAGCAATAAAATAAACGTATTAAACAAACAAACAATAATTGAATTATTCACCAACATGATGTGCGCAAACAGTTAGATATTCATCAGCTGTTTTTTCATCATACTGCTGAATAACAGCCAAAAGCTGCTCGTTTGCGCGATGTTATTCAATCCGCGAATATAGCGGTATAATTTCTACTGCATTTATTCTCTGAAAAATGGCATTTGCTCTTACCTGTTCTGATCGTAATGCCACAATTAGTGGCAACGTAAGGACACTTGAAACGCTTTATGCCATGACTCAACACTGTTGTTTGTTCGAAGAAGATTGGCTAACTTGATGTTCCTACAATTTCACATATTTATATTAAATCGAGGATTACGTCGAACACGACTAATCCAATTATTTTCAAAATATTGTAAAAAATTTTGATGTTCTTCAGTGTTTCCAAAAGTATTCAACAATTGATCTGCTATGTTTTCATAATGACCCGAAACATCTACTTCGTCGTAAAATGACAATGCCACGAATTTTCAAATATATACTGAGTTTACATTCCTAGCTCTTGCATTTTACACCGAATTGCCTGGGTGAAATGAAAATAGCAACCATGTACGTTTAGCATTTGGAAAGTAAATGTCTTATTGCATTTTCTTCACTTTTTTCGAAATCTATAATGAATGTAATGGATTGGGTGTTAATTAACCCATCGAACTCCATTATTAATCGTAGCGCTCGAGTGTATGTTTCCTCGGTTTTATTGGCTAATAAACAATAAATCAAAGGTAAAACTTTATTACCAAAAACTCCGTGTTGTAGAACATTTCAGGACAAACTTTAAATGTTCCATCAGCTAGTCAAGTTTGATACTGAGATAATATTATAATCCGGTCCGAAAGTGAACCAAAAATAATAACTCGATTGATATCTTTATTCCCTGTATCTGCCAGTAAAAATTTTTCTGGTAGGACAGATTTTGTTAGTAAAAGGTAGGCCGGTAAAATTATTTCTGACCTAGAATGGGGATTGGATATCAATTGATGTTGCCTTTTGCAAGCTCGCGAAACAGTCTTTTCTATAGAACGGAGTTTAGGAGCTCTCACAGTCACTGTCTGTGATACAGCATTATTAACAACTAGCTGCTACCCGCGGCTTCGCTCGCGTGGTTTCGAAACTCCCATCCCCATGATATTTTTTCCACCGAATCGAATGAAACCAATTATATATATATATATCCAATGGCGCTACAGCTTCTGAATTAGTCGCCTCCAGTCAGTCCTGTTTTGGGCATCTCGCTGCCAGTTATGTTTCCCCAATCAAAAAGTGCAGGGTTTTTTTACGTACCAGACGTACTATTAATTATATTCAATTTCTTAGCAGAAAGTTGTGGGGTTGAGTGTTTCTTTTGGATATACATATAATACAATACACATATAAATTAGAACATATATTTATTTAATATTTAATATTGACAGTTGTAAAGTTGTGAAAATATTCTTAATAATTAGCAATTATTTTTATCAATAAAAATCATAATTTTTAATTGAGTTAGCGGGGTCGCTACATTACTCCCCTCGCAGTAACTTGGCTCTAATATAGGTAATCTATATGTTAAGTTACGATCTAAGAAAAATGTACTGTCTTCTGCTGCTTCGTTATAATGGATACATTTTTATCGGCAAGCAAAATAGCTGGTTTGAGGCGATCAATTGAAACTGTAACTTCTTTTTCTTTAATTTGGATTGTAAAATATTTGTCAGCTCGCTTGATGATTAGATAAGGTCCTTCATATGGTTGTTGGAGTGCTTTTCTAATTCCGTCTCGTCGAATGAATACATGTGTAGCTGTAGATAATTCCATGAATATGAAGCTACTTCTGGTACTATGTCGTGAAGCCGGA
The DNA here is from genome assembly GCA_961205875.1 of Sialis fuliginosa. NCBI lineage: Eukaryota > Metazoa > Arthropoda > Insecta > Megaloptera > Sialidae > Sialis > Sialis fuliginosa. Next base: position 2,221,657 of record OY540819.1, on the reverse strand, counting down.
CCAGGTTTCAGTGAACGAAAGTGACAACGTAAATTGTCGATAAATGTGTTAGTGTTTATATCAATTTTGCAAGGTGAGAAAAATTCACCTGGAAGGCGTAACCATTTCTGCCGGTGTTGCTTTGATATCTTCTTTATATGCTGCTCTAAAACCTAACATCACTATGGGTAGTTCGTCAACCCAAGCTGAAGAATATCGACATTCGATTGCTGCCTTTAATTGACGATGAAGTCTCTCGATCATACCGTTTAGCTGTATAATATGTAATATCGGCAATAACAAAGCGCCAAGTGAGGTCACGACGAAAACCAAAATCAGGTGATATTGTTTCAAATCCAAATGTTGGAATAGGTGTTCCATTCGCAGCATATAGGACATAGTCAGATTTAGAACGTCTTCTAGGTAAAAATTTGACAGGATAAACACATATATCTGAACCTGTGTCGATTAAAAATTGTATTTTTGAAATTTTGTCTGTAATGAAGAGACGGCTTGATGTAATGGTGTCGCACGCCGCCATTAACGACTCCCTTTTGGCGTTTCCCTGGAAATAATTACAAGGAGCATTACATTTTCGTGCGTTCTCTCCATAAGTTCTGTGGTACCAACATTGTTCGTCAAATTTGTTTTCTTTATTTATTGCCGTTTTATTTCGTTTTTGATTAGTAAGTGTTGAATTGTGTTGTGATCTGGAACTTGAACGGGCTTTTATATGTTGATTTAATTGTGCTGACATATTTGTTAATTGTTTTGACAGCTCTTCAAATCTTTGTTCCAGTGATGATTACGTGACAGATGTACTAGCCACGTGTTGCTTGGGGACGATTTCATTTACTTTATCCGCAATTTTCCCTAAATCATCTAAACTAGCAGATGATTGTAGCGTTAGAATTGTTTGAAGTGAAGATGGATGTCGATTTAACCATAACGTCTTCACAAATTCAGTAGGCATCGCTATGCCTGCAAGTTGTTGAAGATGCCGAAGAAACTGTGATGGTTTTCTGTCACCGAGTTCCTCGTGCTCTAATAATTGACGAATTTGCTGTTCACGCGACGCAGAGAGACGATTTATTAATTCTGTTTTTAAAATATCGTATGCGTTCTCTGTCGGTGGATTTGTAATAATATCTTGAACATCTAAAGCATGTTTTGCATCTAGATTTGCAACTACATAAAAATATTTGCGTGTTTGACTTCTTATATTATTAAGATTAAATTGCGCCTCCAGCTGTGCAAACCACAGTGCTGGATTTTCTGACCAAAAAGGTCGTACACGTACTTGTATTTGTTAAACTGTCGGTTGAATAATATTTTCTTGTTCTTGTTCAATCATATTTCTGTTGTATACCGGGTGTTCCAGACCACCCGTCCACTATGTTTTACGCCCAAACTATTGAAGATAGAGTTTTATGATAAAAAATTTACTATATATATCGACCCTAAAGAATTTCATAAAAATGTTTTCAACCCCCTAAAACTCCTCCTTGAGGGGTAGTTTGAGGGGTACATGCCCGTTTCTCAGCAAAATCAAATGGAAAGATATATCCAAAAGTAGATAATTTTAAAGATCATAAAAAAGTAAGAAACTTTTGTAAAAAAATTTTTTTCATACATTCAATTGTTTAGAAAATATGGCGACTTGATCCTAAATTTTAGGGTTTTACTAAAATTGCTCTAGTTTCGTTAAATACTAATGAAATTTTATTTTTTAAATTTGTTTTGAAAGTAGAAATAACGTACTTTCTAATGATGTATGATTATTTGAGATTTGGATAATTTAAAGTGTCATACGAGACATATCAAAAATTCAAAACTTTAATTGGGGATAATTCAAAAATTTTAAATGGAATGGTGTATCAATTAGTACTTTATCTTAAAAAATATATTTAAATTAACAACTTTTGTTAAGAAAATTTAATTTTAAATTTTAAATTTTATTTACAAAAAAAAAAAATTATAATTTTAAATTTTAAAATTTATTAACGTAAGTTGTTAATTTGCATATATTTTTTAAGATAAAGTACTAATTGATATACCATTCCATTTAAAATTTTTGATTTATCCTCAATTGAAGTTTTGCATTTTTGATATGTCTCGTATGACACTTTAAATTATCCAAATCTCAAATAATCATACATCATAAAAAAGTTCGTTATTTCTACTTTCAAAACAAATTTAAAAAATAAAATTTTATTAATATTTAATGAAACTAGAGCAATTTTAGTAAAACCCTAAAATTTTGGATCAAGTCGCCATATTTTCTAAACAATTGATGTATGAAAAAAATTTTTTTACAAAAGTTTCTTACTTTTTTATGATCTTTAAAATTATCTACTTTTGGATATACCTTTCCATTTGATTTTGCTGAGAAACGGGCATGTACCCCTCAAACTACCCCCCAAGGAGGAGTTTTAGGGGGTTGAAAACATTTTCCTGAAATTCTTTAGGGTCGATATATATAGTAAATTTTTTATCATAAAACTCTATCTTCAATAGTTTGGGCGTAAAACATAGTGGACGGGTGGTCTGGAACACCCGGTATATGTATATCACGTCGGGGTCACCAATTGTGGGGTTGAGTGTTTCTTTTGGATAAATAATACAATACACATATAAATTAGAACATATATTTATTTAATATTTAATATTGACAGTTGTTAATTTGTGAAAATATTCTTAATAATTAGCAATTGTTTTTATCAATAAAAATCATAATTTTTAATTGAGTTAGCGGGGTCGCTACAAAGTGTTAACTTATGTAATTTTGCTTCCTCGCAATATCGAAGATACGAGAAGCTATGTGATCGTTTCAGATTGAGACAAAAAAAAAGTTCTCCAATTTCAAAATTTTAAATTTATTTATCCGTTTCACGTCAAGACAAACACTTTTCGTTCCGTGTCTGTCTGTCTGACCGTGTGTCCGTGTGTCCGTCCGTCTGTCCCCTGAATCCTTGTCACACGCATAACTCACGAACCACAGAACCGATATTATTGAAACTTGGTCGGATGGTTGGGTTTGGTTTGAGGACGGTCCCATTTAAAAATCGTGTGTAAGGGGAAGGGGTGACACCCCAAAATATTTATTTTTTCAAGATATCTCAAGAACGACACATGTTACGAGAAAATTTTATAGAATATTTTTTGTAGAGAATTAAATTTCCTATAATATGGGTCTACTACGTTTGTTGTAAAATATTCCCTTACAAAGATTTATCTAAATTAATTTTAAAAATTCGTGTTTTGTTTTCCTAAATTGATATTTGATTGGATATATTAAGTGTCATTTTGACGTTTTAAATGTCACTTTGGCGTTTTAAATGTCACTTTGACGTTTTAAATGTCATTTTGACATTTGCATAAATTTAGATTTAGATTGAAATTGTCAAAAAATTAAAAATATATGAAAAAATATTCAGGTGCGTTTTAAGAAAAAATTCGAACTAAGATTTTTTAGTAAAATTTGTATAAAAATTAAATCGTTAACCAATGCCAGGCAATTTATCTGAACACTATCGGTTTTAGTGAATTTAGCACGAGGAAGCACTGTGCATTTACTTGGCAGATGTTTTTTCTGTATCATGATGTATAAAAAAGTCTTGTGCCGACCAGGGTAGTTTATTTTTTATTCAATAAAAATAAATTATAATAAATAAGACACCATCCTCCCAGCACTTTCCTACTGGTCTTTTTCCCTCAACTCTACATCGCAGTGTTTTTAGAGGTATTCGGTTTTCGGGCATTCTAGCTACGTGTCCTGCCCATGTTTTTTTTTTATTCAATAAAAATAAATTATAATAAATAAGACACCATCCTCCCAGCGCTTTCTCGGTTTTCCTACTGGTCTTTTCCCCTCAACTCTACATCGCAGTGTTTTTAGAGGTATTCGGTTTACGGGCATTCTAGCTACGTGTCCTGTCCATCTCAGTCGCCTTAATCTGATGTCTGCAGCTACGGGCATTTGGTCATACAGTTCATGGTTATATTTGAGACGCCACACACCATTTTCAAATGTTGGTCTAAAAATCTTCCTCAAAATTTTACGTTCAAAGACATTCAACATTTCTTCACTTTTCTTAGTGAATGCCCATGCTTCACAGCCGTAAGACAGTACTGGTTTTATTAGGTTTTTATATAGACGGGTCTTTGTTTTTGGATGGACATTACGAGATTTAAAGATCGGTGCCAGGGAGTAGTATGCTTTATTGGCCATTTTTATCCTGTTTTGGATGTCAGGGAATTCTGAATTGTCTTTGGATAGTATTGTTCCCAAATATGCGAAGTTATTGACAACTTTAATATTGTGGTCACCTATCGTGAAGTTTTGCCTGATTCTATGTTTTTCTCGTGTTTGTACCATGGCTTTGGTTTTGTTTTCGTTGATTATCAATCCTGTTTTCTTGGATTCCTTTTCTATATTTATATATACTTCTTTGATGTATGATACCGATCTTCCAAAGATACTTAAGTCATCTGCATATCCTGTAATTTGTTTTGACTTAAAGAGAAGTGTAGCATTAGTATCAACATTTAATTTTCGTATGATGTATTCTAAGGCCAGGTTAAACAGAATTGGTGCTAGTCCATCTCCCTGTTTCAGACCTGTGTCAATTTCAAACTCTTCTGATAGCACGTTTTGAATGCGTACTTGTGCTTTACCTTTGGACATCGTGGTTGTAACTAATTGAGTTTGCTTGGCAGGTACCCCTAATTCTAACATAATTTCATAGAGCTTCTCTCTACGTATGCCATCGTATGCTTGCTGAAAATCGACAAATATTTGATGTACATCAATATTATATTCCCAACATCTGTTTAAAAGTAAAGATTTGGTCCATGGTTGACCGGTTTTTCCTGAATCCAGCTTAGTATTCTCCGATGATGATTTCTGTTACATATAATAATATATGTAAATATATTAGATCACAGTAGTTGTGATATATATAGATTGAAACAGTTGTTTTACATATGTCAATAATTTTATACTCATAAAATTTGTACTTAATTAAATAAATATTACATACGATTATTACGTTTGTTCCTGTAAATACACGACAGAAAATGGCGACGAGGATTATGGGATTATAACTATTTTGATTAAATAAAAATAAATAGTACAATACAAATACAGTAAGAAATCTCTATTACAATATTACGTATAATTACAAGACTACGTGTACAATGGAAGAAATTCTACAGAATTTAACTGCTGTTCTTACAAATTTACAACAACAGCAAGTACAACTATTAACACGAAGAGTTGCAGATACAAAAATAGACAGTGATAAAATACATGGAGTGCAACTAGCGCCTTTCGATGAAGCAAATGAAAATTTCGATTCATACTTACAAAGATTCGAAAATTACTTGGAGCTAAGGAATCTGAAACCTGATACAGATGATAATGAACGCAGGTGCGTACAAATATTGATCAATTGTGTTGGTCCGAAAATTTATCAATTACTTACAAATCTTACGGCACCTGATTTACCGAAAACTAAGAAGTTCGAAGAACTAATATCACTTTTAAGAACACACATGTGTCCAAAACCTAGTATTGTTGCTGAACAACATAAATTTGGTTCAAGAGTACAACACGAAGGTGAGTCTATATCTACTTTTCAAACAGAATTGAAGAAACTTACAAAACATTGCAATTTCATGTGTGAGAGCTGTAATAAACCTACAGTTAATACACATTTACGTTCACAATTTACAAGAGGTGTGCGAGACGGCGATATACGACAAAAATTATTACAAGAAAACTCAAACATATCGTTCGACGAAGCAGTAAAGATAGCATTAACTATTGAACTGTCAAAAACAGAAAGTAGAGAAATGCAGAAACCTCAAGAAATTCATAAAGTACAAATTAAGAAAAATGAAGATAAAAAGAATACATTCACAAGTAACCACAATAAACAAAATAAAAGAAAAACATTTGGATCTGCGAATACAAATATTGAAAAATGTTACAAATGCGGCAGTAAAAATCATAAGGCAAATACATGCATTGTGAAGAATTTGAAGTGCAAACTTTGTGGCAAAGATGGACATGTACAAGCGGTTTGTTTTAAGTCTCATAATCAAATTACTAGTTTACAAACTGATAATGATACATTTGAAGAATCAATTTACATTATAAATTCAATATCAGATGGTTCTTCAGACAAATTTATTACAAAGATTAAAATCGACGACAAACCGTGCAAATTCGAAATTGATACAGGTGCAGCGGTATCTACGTGTTCCGAAACTGTATTTAGAAAAATGTGTCCGCTAAAACAAATTTTACCTACATTTGTCAAGCTGAAGACTTATACAGGTGAAATTATAGATCCATTAGGTGTTGCCGAAGTTAAGATTAATTACAATAATCAAGAACATTCTGGCAAACTTTACATACTACGCGGTAATGTTGATTCAATCCTTGGCAGAGAGTGGTTACGTCAAATACAATTCAATTGGGCTGAAATTAACAAAATTGAATCTATTACAAAGGACTGTTACAATGAAAATTTAAACCAATTATTACAAAATTACACTTCACTTTTCTCAGAAGAAATTGGCTACATAAAAAATTACAAATGTTCTCTTAAATTAAACGAGAACGTAACTCCGGTATACATACGTGCAAGGCCGGTACCATACGCTATAAAAGATCAAGTTGAAAAAGAAATTGATCGACTAGAAGATGCAGGCATCATCAAGAAAACGACGTATTCAGCATGGGGCACTCCTGTTGTTCCTGTTATAAAAAAGGATGGTCGAATACGACTATGTGCCGACATTTGCAAGAGGATAATTACCCGATTCCTCGCGTCGAGGAAATATTCGCAAAAATGTCTAATGGCGTACATTTTGCAACACTCGACATACATCAAGCATATTTACATATGGAAGTGGACGATTATAGCAAGAAATTACAAGCACTAGTAAAGGTACATACTTAGTAAATCGTCTTATGTTTGGAGTCAAAGTAGCTCCGAATGCTTGGCAACGTTTCATGGATCAAACATTACAAGATCTTGATGGCGTTGCATGTTTTTTTGACGACGTTATTATACAAGGCAGTAATTATACCGAATTACTAAATAGACTAGAAGCGGTGTTCAAATGTCTAAGCAAATGCGGTTTACACGTCAATAAAAACAAGTGTCAATTTTTCAAAGAGTCTATTTCATATTTAGGCCATAGAATCGATCGTGATGGATTACACCCATTAGAAGATAAGGTTGAAGCTATTCGAAATAGTCCTCAACCAAAGAATGTATCTGAACTACGTACATTTTTAGGGTTAGTTAATTATTATCAACAATATATATCTAACCTAGCAATGAAATTACATCCACTACACAATCTCTTACGGAAAGATACGAAATACAATTGGTCTACAGAATGCAATGCTGTATTCGAAAAATTAAAAGAAGAAATTACGAGCAAGAAGGTATTAACACCATTAACGTTAACCTACCAGTTACGCTTGCTACAGATGCATCACCATATGGATTTGGCGCAGTATTATCTAACATTATGAAAGATGGTACAGAACGTCCAGTCGCTTTTGCATCAAGATCATTAACAAAGTCAGAGAAGAATTACAGTCAACTGGATAAGGAAGCTACAGCTTTGATTTGGGCTTTAAAGAAATTTTTCCAATATTGTTATGGACGTAAAATTACAATTATTATTGATAACAAGCCTTTATCTAGAATATTACATCCAGAAAAGAATCTTCCGGCAACTACAGCTTTACGACTTTTACACTACGCTAGTTTTCTAGCAGGATTTGACTACATCATCGAGGTACGTTCTACATTAGATCACTCGAATGCTGATTATCTATCAAGGGCAGTTGAAGATTTAAATAAAAGCACTTCTAATGAAATCGATGATGATTCTGCTTATTATTTAAATCAATTAGATACAATGCCAGTTACAAGAGCTGAAATACGTACAGCTACAAAAAAGGATCCCGATTGTAAGAAATTATACATGGAACTTCAATCTGGAGAAGGAAATGTAAATTCATTACATGAATATTCATTACAAGATGGTTGTATATTCTACGGAATAAGAATTGTAATACCTAAAGAAATACAAAACAGAATTTTAGAAGAGTTACATACCGCTCATACAGGTATTGTTAAAATGAAGGCATTAGCCAGAAGTTACGTATGGTGGAAAGGAATCGATCAGGATATCGAAAATACAGCAAAATCATGCAAAAGTTGTTGCATGGTGAGCAATAATCCTGCTAAAGTCCCTACACATCCATGGGAATATCCAAAAGAACCATGGAGCCGTCTACACATCGATTACGCAGGACCGTTTCACGGTACAAATTTTCTCGTGGTGATAGATGCATATACAAAGTGGTTTGAGGCAATTCCTACAAACTCTACAACGTCAAAAGCCACTATAAATATATTACGTGAGTTATTTGCACGTTTTGGGTTACCAATACGTATATGTGCAGATAACGGTCAACAATTTAAATCATACGAAATGTTACAATTCTTCAAGGCGAATGGTATAAATTACAAATTTACAGCGCCTTACCATCCAGCAACAAATGGGCAAGCTGAGAGATATGTACAAACTTTGAAACAAAAGTTACGTGCAATGATGGATGAACCAGAGAAAGATCTCAACATTAAGTTATGTCGTTTATTAATGCAGTACAGGAAATTGCCAAACTCCACAACTGGACTTAGTCCTGCTGAACTAATGTTTAAGCGGAATTTCAGAACACGTATTGACATAGTACAGCGAGATCTAGGAATCGAGATGGAGGATCGTCGTACATTACTTGACTTTACAAAAACATTAGAATATAAAATTGGTGATTACGTTCAAGCCAGATTTTATGATGGAACTAAATGGAAATTTGGTCAAATTACAGCTAAAAAGGGCAAACTACATTACGAAGTATTAATTGACGGAAAATCACATATCCGTCATATTGAGCAATTACGTCTGACAAAATTCACGGAACATAATACAACCATTATAGATATTCCTACGCCTACAGAACCAGTACCAAGTCAGTTGGAAAAGAATGTTGAAGAAACTACTAATTCGGAAGTTCCCTCTACAGTGCCAGATACATCTGTACCGTCGACCAGTTTCAGTGGAAATACACAAGAAATACAAAATCCTGAAACTACACAAATAGTACTTCGTCGATCAACTAGAATACGAAAAGAACCTGATCGTCTTGGATATTAACCCTTCGTTTATATTTACAACTTGGGGAAGTGTTACATATAATAATATATGTAAATATATTAGATCACAGTAGTTGTGATATATATAGATTGAAACAGTTGTTTTACATATGTCAATAATTTTATACTCATTAAATTTGTACTTAATTAAATAAATATTACATACGATTATTACGTTTGTTCCTGTAAATACACGACAATTTCAGCGAAGGGTTCTAACTTTAAGCGTAGGATGTTGGTGAAAACCTAGTATATGGTGTTCAGTAGAGATATACCCCTATAGTTGTTACAGATTAATTTATCTCATTTTTTGTATATTGGACAGAGGATGCTTTTCTCCCAGTCTTCGGGCATTGTTTCTTCCTCCCATATATGCAAAATGAGCTTATGGATTGCGGATGTTAGTTCCTCTCCTCCATACCTGAGTAATTCTGAAACCAATTACAACCCTTCATATGTATATGTGACGGGGTGAAATATTAAATTTTTCTTATTTTTGGTTTTAGTAGCCTATGCCCTTTCTTGGGATGCAAGCTATCTCACTGCCAAATTTCATCAAGATCGGTTCAGCGGTTTAGCCGTGAAAAGGTAACAAACAAACAGAGAGACAGACAGACACACTGTATTGAGAATTTCTTGATGATTGATAGATATCTTGATACTGATAGAAGAACAACACTCAACAACTATTGATTTTGTACTATATTTATTTGGAAATTTCATCGGCTTTTATAGCAAATAAAACTTACATAACTTACATAATAATAATTAAAATTACTTATGTAACTTATATAACTAATCGAACATTTCTAACTCGTAAACAGATTTTATAAACTAAATATAATTAATGATTTTGCCGTAACATTCCGCCCGCCTCGTCTCCTGAAGAAGGGGACGAAATATTTGATTCAATTTGTAGCTAAATTTTGTATCTTGAGCGTTGGTAGATTACATTTGGATTGTAATTTTGTGCCGCCCGCCATAACCAAGTTTCCATTGGTAATGGGTCAGCATAGTCAACACCTGAGTTCAAGAATGGTTTCGATGGAGTGGTTCTGATAGTCGGAAGTTGTCCCATGAGTTGCTGGGCAGTAATACCGCGATGTCGAGCACAGCGCACACAGTGATGAATATATGATCGTACTGGAGTGCGACCACCTAGGATCCAATAAGATCGACGGATATATGCCAGCGTGACTTGGGTTCCTCCGTGTAGACTTTTTTCGTGAGCGTTAGCGATGACCAAGCGACTGAATGCTGAATTCTTTGGCAGAATTAGAGGATGCTTGGTTTCAGGATCGAGAAGAGAGTTGCGCAGCCGTCCGCCAACTCGAAGTAATCCTTGCGAGTCAATGAACGGGATTAGTTTGAGAAGGGTGTTTGAATTAGCTAGAGAACGGCCTTGAGAAAGTGTTGCTAATTCTGCTGAAAAGTAGGCCTGTTGCGTCGTTTTCACCCAAAACAAACGTTCTGATTCAAGTTCGAGTGGTTTCAGCGGTTGATGCATTGGCGATCGGAGATTGCGAGAGAAAATTCTTCGACAAGTAGCAGTTATTCTGAGGAGACGAGTTAGCGACGAGTAGCGTTCCACCAGATTCCACAGATTTGGGTAATCTTGTGTACGTGTAGTTGTGACGATCTTTGCTTTTTCTTCAAGATCGACGTTTGGATCTAGAGCAGGTGATGAAGTAGGCCACAATGTTGAGTGATGAGTGAGCCATTGTGGTCCATTCCACCAAAGATAATCTTCTTTTAATTGTTGAGGCGTGAGACCGCGAGATGCACAATCGGCAGGGTTTTCCTTCCCTGGAACATGATGCCAATGAGCTTGTGGCAAAGTTTCTTGAATATTTGTAACTCTGTTATGTACATAATCTTTCCACCTAGAAGGGTGGCCTTTGATCCATGTGAGAGTTACCGATGAATCTGTCCATAGATGGATCGGAGCGTGTGCAAGACCAAGAATATCACGCACATGAGCAGCTTCACGTGTAAGGATTGCCGCAGCAGAGAGTTCTAGTCGTGGAATTGTCATACGCTTAAGAGGAGCAACTTTCGTCTTGGCTCTGAGTAGAGTAGTTTGGACGTTGTCCAGACCGTAGATGACACGAAGGTAGAGAACAGCGGCCATAGCGTACTGAGAGGCATCAGAGAATCCATGTATTTCCACGGCAAGCATCTTGGATGACGTTCCTAACCATCGAGGAATTGATATGAGCGAGATATCTTCTAGCTGATCTAAAAATTGTAGCCAAAGATGAGATAGATTTTCAGGTAGTTTCTCATCCCAATGAGAATCTTCGCACGGATTGTCACTGGTGCTAGCCAGCCGAGAGGATCAAATAGCTGTGCTATACGAGAGAGCACCGTGCGTTTTGTAAACTTCGAATCATCTTTCTTACTAGATGTCGAAAATACAAACGCGTCAGAGTTTGGTTGCCACGCAATGCCGAGAGCTTTGAAGAGAGGATGACCATTTAGCAGTCGAGCGGATGTCTTCGCATGTCGATTGGTCGAGATATTAGATAGGATTTCTTGATCATTTGCTGCCCACTTTTGTAGTTTGAAACCGCCCGCCATGCAGAGGCTGTCAAGATTTCGTACTACTTCTTGGGCATCATGTATATTGTCAGCTCCACCAAAGAAGTCATCGACGTAAGTACCATGACGAATTACGTCGAGTGCGAGAGGAAAACGATGACCTTCGTCCTTGGCTAGTTGTTGAAGGACACGTATTGCGAGAAATGGAGCTGGACCGAGTCCATAAGTGACAGTCATTAGTTGATATGCTTTGAACGACTGTTCAAGATCGTGCGACCAGAGAATTCGCTGATAATCCCAATCTTCTGGATGGACCCGTATTTGACGGAACATTTTCTCAATGTCCGCAGAGAAAACGAACTGGAATTGTCTCCACCACAAAATCACGTCTGATAAGTCTGTCTGAAGCTTAGCACCAACATGTAGAACTTCATTGAGAGAGCGTCCATTTGTCGTTTGACATGAACCGTTGAATACAACTCGAAGTTTCGTGGTAGTGCTTGATTCGCTAGTGACGCCATGATGTGGTAGATAAAAGGTTCGCTGAGTTTCTGATACGTTATCTGGAACACGACGCATGTGTCCGAGATCTTCATACTCTCTAAGAAACTCGGTGTAGAGAGAGTGTAATGCCGAATCTGATGAAAATCTTTTCATCATTCGAGAGAGCATTCGAGAGGCTGAGGCACGAGAATCTCCAAGGTTGTCTGGTGAACTCTTGAAGGGAAGACGTACCACATATCGGCCTGATGAGTCGCGAGAATGAGTTGCGAGGAAGTGAGCTTCACATTCTTCTTCCTCTTGAGAGAGTGTAGGCTGATTGGCAGGCTGAGATTCTTCTTGGACCCAGAAGCGTTGTAGTAACTCTTGGAGGTCGTAATCAATGGAACACTGTAAGCCGTGAATTGGTTGGATTTCTTGATAACTTTCTGATTGATTTGAGAACATTCCTGAGATAATCCAACCAATAGATGTGCGCTGAGCGATTGGTGCATTGCTTGTTCCTTTGATTATGTCTGCTTCGAGAAGATAACCATAGATGTCTGCACCTAAGATAATGTCTATCTTTCCAGGTGTCGTGAAGTTTGGATCGGCAAGAGTCAATCCACTAAGATGAGGCCATTCACACTGATGAGAAGCGATTGATGGTAACTTAGCTGTAAGTTTCGGTAGTACGAATGCAGTCACCTTGCACTCGAACTGAGATTTGAAGTGTGGGCGCAGAGTCAAGGTAACGACGCCTTTCGTCGTACCTGATCGATGAGCCCCAATTCCGATGAGAGGTATGGACGCACTTCGGCGTTCTAGATGTAGTTGTTGAACGAGAGCTTCACTGATGAATGATATTTCCGATCCTTGATCAAGAAGAGCGCGTGCTGCTATTTCATAGCCTTGCGGAGATCGTAGGCGTATGAGAGCAGTGGCTAAAAGCACTTGAATGCTTTTACCGATTGGATGAGGCATCACATGGTTTGATGTTGCTGTCGCAAAGTTGTCGGTGTTGCGATGTGGAGGTTCGCACGGCATCTTCTTGTCTTTGATAGGGTCGGCTATTGTGGACTGCGACTGTACCATTTGTTTGGTCGATGAGTGAGGTGCAGTCCCACCATGGATTGAGGTGTGATGTTGGGCGTTGCATTGATGACAACGCTTTATGCTTCTGCATGATGCTAAACGATGAGGTCCGAGGCAATTGTAGCATAGGTTATACTGAACTAGTATTTCCTTTCTCTCTTTTGGCGTCTTGCCTTGATAAGATGGACATGCCGAGATGTAATGATCTGCATTGCATAGAGAACACACATGATAGGATGTTGGCTTGTGTGTTGATGGTTGTTCGACCGCACTAGTATGAGTTTTGACTTCTGAAAAGTGTCTTGGACCGTGACCTGGTTTCGCAAAGCTTCCTGATGTGTTGCGTATGTTGACAACTTCCAGGGCACGTATTCTTCCTTCCAAGAAAGCATCGAGCTGATTAAACGAAGCTGGATCGGTTGATGCTCCACGATGGAATTCCCAGGCTTCGTGAGATTCCGGGTCTAGTCGTCGAACGATATGATAAACTATTATATAGTCCCAGTGCATAACTGGAGCGCCAAGTGCGCTCAATGCCCCAAGAGATTCTTTGATTTTAGCCAAAAGATTTTTCAACTCACTTGCTGATTTCCGTTGAATTGGCTTGAGCTTGAAGATGGTATCTAGGTGTGCGTCTACTAGAATTCTTTTGTTTTCATATTTTGCAACTAACGTGTCCCATGCACGCGCAAAGTTTTCATTAGATACTTGCAGGTTTGCAATTAGTTGAGCTGCTTCACCTGTGAGACTCGTCTTTAGGTAATGAAACTTTTCCACGCAGGACAGTTCTACGTTGTTGCCAACCATGGATGTAAACAAATCTTGAAATGGACGCCAAGATTGATAGTCACCAGCGAACTTTGGAAGTGAGATCTTAGGCAGAGAACGTACTTGAGCCCGCTCAAGGCCGTTAAACCGATCAGCAAGAGCAGCTCCTGGTGGTGGTTGTGTGGCATTCCTCTGTTCAAGCATTACTAACATGGTTGCACGAGTGTCTGCATATTTCTCTTCACATTGAGCGTAAACATTATTGGTGAAGTATGGATACTCTCTGATAGCGTCTGTTAGTCGACTGTTGCTGAGTCGTTCATGCGTAGATTCAAATTTCTTCCAATTTGAGTCTAACAGTGTGATGCGTGTCTGAATTTGAGCTCTTGTGATGTTTTCTTCTCCGAGGTTTCGAATGTTTTCGATGGCACGATTTATTAGCAAAAATCTTTCATTTTGTTTTTCAATGAGACATTCGTTGGCAGCCATCTTGAAAACACAATTAGAATATCTTGAGAGAACTTACGATGCTTGATTTTTTCTTCTTCTCCACGAACAAACTTCTAAATCCGGCTCTCGAAGGACCACAAAATGTATTGAGAATTTCTTGATGATTGATAGATATCTTGATACTGATAGAAGAACAACACTCAACAACTATTGATTTTGTACTATATTTATTTGGAAATTTCATCGGCTTTTATAGCAAATAAAACTTACATAACTTACATAATAATGATTAAAATTACTTATGTAACTTATATAACTAATCGAACATTTCTAACTTGTAAACAGATTTTATAAACTAAATATAATTAATGATTTTGCCGTAACACACACTTTCGCATTTATAATATTAGTATGGATTGTTAGCCCAGTTTCAAGACTAGTTGTTGCAGTTTCCCGTATATTTGCAATCATTGCAGCAATTTCACAAACTTGAGGAGCCGGGTCATGGTTGTGTAATTTTGGGTGACAATTACGGTGTCGTCTTGTGATATCGCTTCTGAAATTTCTCGCATCGCCAAGAAGTTTTTATTTCGTTACATCTACGTTTTGAGTAAATATACCCACGATAATGCAGTTTGCGTTCACCCCGCAACATATCAATAAAATTTTCACGCTTCAGTTAGAGGTAAAAAGTATTTTAAAAAATAAAAAGGATGTTACGGTAGCGTGGGTGGTAGCCGCCCTTGCCATCAATGAACGGGTCCTTTTTTTATTGTGCGAGCCTAGAAGTCGCTCAGTTCCCTAGCATATAGCCAGTGAACTGGATAAGGCGGATAGGATAGGAAATCATATAAAACTTAATCCAAATTTCGATTATTAGAAACACTTTTATTATAAAAATAACAAAAAAAAATTAAAACAACAACATGACAATTTACTCCCCCGAATTTACTTTCATACATAGTAACTAGTAGTCATATTTTGAATATTATCATAGCGAGAAATAAATAAATAAAATAAATCAATCAATAAAAGAAATTTAAACCCATAAATAAAAGTAAACACACAGTAAAAAACTTAAAACCTATCTCTTACCTTATGACGCAGGAGAATCACATTGTAGTGCCTACTTGCACACCCCAACACAATATTCGAACTGTCCCTCTAATCAAATACGCTTTGCTTTATATATTTGCCTCCCTGACCTCAAATTAAACTGCATAAAGTTCCGATATAGTGCAGATATCACAACTAAGCAAAAATGCACATTCCTTACATACTTAAACCATTTAATTATTACGTTAGTTACATAAGTAGGTAATTTTAAAGAATGTGTTATTTTGCTGAGCTGTGATTTTACTTCCATTCGCTCGATACTTTACATTACTCCCCCCTTATGAAAAGAGAAATACCGTGTAAGGTATTTATCCTTTTCCAAATTAATATGTGATGCTCCTGCCTCCAAGGTGTTTCTTAACTTCTACCCTAGGAAAAAAAAAAATTCTAGAGTCTCTACTTAAAGTCACTATTTTGTTCTTATTACTCATATCCCACACATTTTGGCTCTTAGAGTCCCCTCACATTATAGGTTGAATATAATCCCGCCTCCCTGCACTCTGTTCAATTATTAAATTCTGTTAGGTAACACCCACGGATGATCACTAACCCTTCCACGGCTACGCGTTCGATACGGTACCGCTCCGGCATCCCCTTGATGGTGTGCAGCAGCTTCTGGACCACCCCCACCATTTTCGTCAGGATTAAAATTGGCTTCTTCCTCGTCGTTGGAGTCACCACTGTAAAAATACTCCTCATTTGCGTCGGCCTCAGAGTCACTTGAGTCTACCTCGACTGGGAGTTGTGTATTGACCAATCCTCTTGTATGCGAGTACTTGGTTGGTATGTCCCCCAAATCTTGTTCTATCCTTCCATCGCCCATGTTATCCTCTTCTTGCTGGTCTGGGGTCCCATTGCCGGCAGGTCGTTCAACCTCGACTGCACTCCCTTTACATAGTTTCAGCCGATTGGCATGTACCACGTGTTCCTTACGCCCGTTAATGTCTCTAATTTTGAACAGCACCGGCCCTTTTCTTTCTATAATCCTGAAAGGGCCCACCCATGGTTTTGCCAACTTCTTAGAGCGGTTGATCTTCTGAGTCGGATCATGAAGGTACACTCGATCGCCTTCTTGGAAGTTCCGCTCTTTGGTCTTCCGATTATAGCGCTCCACTTGCTTATCCGTGGCATCCTTGGAACATTTTTGAACCCTAATGAACTCTTGTTTTAACCGCTCCATCATTTCCGCAGCGTAATTCTCGTCGTAGTCGTACCTAAGCCCCCTTGGTTGAATTATGTCATCAAACGGAAGTTCCATATCCCGACCATGTAGAAGAAAGAATGGACTTTCTTGGGTTGTAGCGTGAACATGGTTTCTGTATGCCATCAGGATATACGGGATCCACGAATCCCAATCTCGTTGATCTTCACGAATATAGTGGGATAAAATATCTTTAATCACCCTATGGGATCGTTCGACCATCCCGTTGCCCATAGGATGGAAGGCTGTCGTCCGAATCTTATTTATTTTCAGTAACGAACACACTTCCTTCATGAGATTAGACATGAAGTTCGTACCCTGATCTGTTATTAACATCCGCGGCGTCCCATGCCTTGTTATTATGTGTGTCACGAAGGCCTTTGCTACGGTGTCAGCTTTTTGGTCGCGCAGAGGTATAGCTTCAAGATATTTGGTGAAATAATCTTGGAAAGTCAGCAGATATTTGTTTCCTTCTAATGACGTCACTAATGGTCCCACAATATCCATGGCCACTCGCTCAAAGGGGAATGATGTCGGTGGAAGTCGCTGCAATGGTGCTGGCTTAGTGACAGCAGTTTTTCGTTGGGCACACGACACACATTCCTCACAGTACTTTTTTACATCTTTAGCCATGTTTACCCAGAAGAATTTTCTTCGAAGAAATTCCAAAGTTCGCTTGTACGACTGATGTCCCGAGAAACATAATGCGTGGTAGTCATGGATCACTCCCTCCACCATTTTCCTTGGTACTACCAGCTTGTCATGTCGGCCATCTATCGGTCTCGGTTTATATAAAATCCCATCTTTATCCAGAAAATAGTCCTGGTAATCCCGGTCGTCTTTTAGTCGTTCAAAAATTGGGGTTAGGCCTGAATCCCGTCTTTGCTCTTCTTTAATAATGTCTCGGTCCCAGATCGGCTCAAGTTGTTGGGGTTCAGCCTCAACAGCGTTCACCTCGATGCGTGAAAGCGCATCAGCATTTCCGTGTTTACGTCCCGCCCGGTGAATAATTTCGAAATCGTATTCGGCGAGAGTGAGCGCCCATCTAGCAAGTCTCGAGCTCGGATCTTTGATGGACAGAAGCCATTTCAAGGGCCTATGGTCCGTAATGATTTTGAACCTTCGCCCGTAGAGATAGCATCTGTAATATTTTACGCCCCATATCACAGCTAGACATTCTCGCTCCGTCGTAGAATAATTGCGTTCGGCCCGGTTAAGTTGTCGGCTGGCGAATGCAATTGGCTTCTCGTACCCGTCACATACTTGCCCCAATATGGCAGAAATCGCGTACCCAGATGCATCGGTTATCAAGATGAATTCTTGTGAAAATATCGGATAATGTAATACGGGACTTGTACATAAAGCCTGTTTTAGTTTATTGAATGCTTCCTGGGCAGATGCATTCCACCCGAATTTACTATCTTTCTTTGTTAGCTCCGTCAGAGGCTTGGCTATTTCCGAAAATTTGTTGATGAATCGTCGATAGAACCCAGCCAACCCCAAAAATGCCCGGATATCCTTCACACATTTTGGCTGCGGGTAGTTCTTTACGGTCAGTATCTTTTCTTGAACTGGTTGGATGCCCTCAGCCGAAATCTTGTGGCCTAGATATGTCGTTTCGCTTCTCAGAAACTTACATTTTGCCGGCTTAAGTTTCAGATTAGCTCTGCGTAAGCACATCAATACCTCACTGAGTCGATGTAGATGGTCGTCGACTCCTGACGAGTTGAAGATGATAACGTCGTCCAGATAAACCAAGCATTTATCTCCCGCTAACCCAGACAGCACAGTGTTCATCAGTCTTTGGAACGTGGATGGTGCATTCACAAGACCGAAGGCCATCCTTTTACACTCATAGTGCCCATCTGGTGTTGAAAAGCCCGTTTTCTCTCTATCTTCCTCTGCTACTTCAACTTGCCAATATCCTGATGCCAGATCCAAAGTAGTGAATAGGTTGGCATTTCCCATTAGGTCGAAGGTCCCTGGTAAATTCGGCAAAGGGTAAAAATCTCGCTTCGTCACTGCATTGAGTCCTCTGAAATCTATGCAGACTCTAATTTTGGTTTCTCCATTTTCGTTCTTCTTTGGTACCATTACGACAGGTGCCGACCACGGTGATGTAGATGGAATTATTATATCATCTTTTAACATTTGATCGATTTCCTTCCTTAACACTTCACGCTGCGCATATGGTACCCTGTACGGTGCCTTGGCGACTGGCGGTACGTCTTCAGTGATAATACGATGCTTTACCCCTCTGGCACATCCTAACTTTGTCCCTTCCAAGAGGAATACATCTTCAAATTCTTCTAAAACGCGTAGTATTTTCTCTTGGACTCCCTTTTCCAAATGATTCAATTCCAGTTGATCCCTAAGCAATGGTGTTCGTTCGGTATGGAAAATTACATGTCTTTCTCCTGATTTCTGCTTCGGCCATTTTGCTATTTGATTCGCTTCCTCTGTTTTTATTTCTTCTATAAATCCGATAGTTGTTTTCGCGGCAACGGTAAGTGGTTGTTCTGTCACATTTATCAGTTTTATTGGTACCCCATTATCATTGGCCACGGTGGATACGACGCGGGCTGCCATCACGCCATGTATCAAAATTTCATGGGGCTCGACCAATACTTGACGTCCCGGAGGGAAAGCCTCCTGAGTGGCGATATATACACACTCATTCTTGGCTGGAATCGTTACGGCTTGTTTTAAGAATACAGAAGGTCTGCAAACCTTCATATCCCCGTTAGCGTCCCCCTGTTGCAGCAGAAGGTGCTTTGAAGACCGAACTTCTCCGCTTAGAACTTGGACTTCCCTCTTACGGTCGCGTGGAGTACTGATTTTACCCTGTTTGTGGCCGTCAGATATCTCTTTCGAGTTCCTCGTTCCAATAAACTGATTTCTCTCATCGAATGTGACTCTTTTCTGATAAATTTCGCCCTGGTCCGTCTCAGTTTGATCCATGCTCTGTTTTTCCCCTTTTTTCTTCTTCTTTTTTTTGTATCCCCTGAATTTCCCTGTGACTTTTTCACGTCCCCATAATGGCCCGTATTTGATTTGTGACTGGCCTGGTCACACCCATGTTCCCGTTTCTCAATTTTATTTGGCTCTTCATGACAGCCCCCATTTATTCTTGCTGCCCCCCGGTTCATTCCTTCCCATATATTTTCTTTCTTCCTGCGGGACCACCGATTGGAGTCGGGTCTGTAGCCCGCCGTCTCCCTTTTGTGGCCCTGGATCCCGCAATCTCCAGTTGCCCCTCGCTTAACATCTTCCCCGATATATGCTTTCTTCCTGTAGGACCACCGGTTGGAGTCGGGTCTGTAGCCCGCCGTCTCCCTTTTGGTAGTCCTCATCCTATTATAATAGCTTTCTCTCTTGGCCTCCTCTTCTGCTGCTTGACATCTGAGATCTTGATTGGTGAACAACTTACTGCGAACACTGCCCAGTTGAAGTCTGTTATTTATATAGTCAATTACAGCTCCATGGTTTTCTAGGAAATCTCGTCCCAGCAGTCCGTCCGCGGTGATCGGTAAGTCGTCACACACAATACAAGACACATCCTTGAAGTGGCCTTCAATACTCAGTTTCATTGCTGCATATTTGTTACTGAAGTATTCATGTCCCGTTATACCCATTAGCGTGACCGCTACTCCTTCAAATGTCGGTAGGTGCCCGGCTTGAATAACCCGGCGGTTAATTAAAGATACAGACGATCCTGTGTCGATGATGAAATATAAAGTTTGGTTATTCAACCGCGTTCTGATCATACTGGGCACCTCATCCCCCCCTCTCCAAATGTGTGGAATAACTACACGGTTTTGTTTTTGTGCGCTTCGGGTCGGGGTCCACTCGAAGTCGCCTTGGTGTTTAACGGCCTCCCGAAATTTCTTTGAGGCCCCCAAGTTTGTCTTTTGTATCCCCAATTGGGCCCCTGTTGATGTTGAGGGCACCTCTTCTCCAAATGTCCCGGCTTTCTACACGTCCGGCATACTGGTGAGTTTGGGCAATTGTAAGCAAAATGCCCGAATCTGTAGCAATTATAACATTGCGGTCCCATCCTCTTGTCAGGCCCATTATCCTGGTTGGCTTCCCTGTCTTTATCAGCAAAGAATGTATGGCACTGTCGATCAACGATGGTCTGATTTAATTCTTCCTGTTCTGCCAGTTCTGCTGCCCGATCAATAGTGAGGCCCACCTCCCGCATGTATAGGGTCCCTACGGCTTTCAAAAGTTCCTTGTTTAACCCCAGCTTGAACTGCATCAGGACGAAATCTTCGAACGCCTTGATAACTCCCTCGCTTTGTGTTCGTGTTGCTCCACGTAATTCTTCTTCTAGTGCCTCTTGGCCAATTAGCTTGAGCCTGGTTACGAATTGGCCCACTGGTTCATTTCTTCGCTGGAAGGTCTGCGAGAGTTTAAGTTTGGCCGCCCCTGGGATGCACTTCTGGGTGAATTTACCAATAAGCTTTTCTTTTAGGAATTGGTATGTGGCCTCAGGATGACTAAAATCGCCTTCACTTTTATAATAATTGTATGCTTCTCCCGTCAATCTGCAGCGCACAATGCTCAGGATTTGTTTGTCCTCTAATTCGTCGAGAGACGCCCTTTGTTCGACACGCTCAAAAAACTCCCGGACATTTTCTTTCCCCGAAAATGTGTCGAATGAATTAACTATTGCCCCTAAATTTATTCTTGCCCTAGGCATCTCGACCCTAATTGCCGGTACCGCTGGTTTTGGTTCCGTCATTCTTATTTATTATGCCCCACCTTATATATATATGAAAAAGACCCCAACCCAATACTATAATATAAGAAAATTTACTAAATATTAACAATTTAACAAAAATCATACAACATATTTAATTCATCCCAGCAAATAAATAATATTATTACGAAATATATTCCCAAAAATTATTAATTAATATTAATAATTTATCAAAAATTGTACAAACATATTTATTTCAACCCAGTAAATAATATTATTACGGAATATATGTATTCCCAACAAAAAAAATTTAATTAATACATATTTATTTCATCCCAGCACATAAATAATATTATTACGAAATATATTTCCAAAAAATGTTTAATTAATATTAATAATTTATCAAAAATTGTACAAACATATTTATTTCAACCCAGCAAATAATATTATTACGTAATATAGTCCCAACTAAAAATTTAATTAATTCATATTTATTTCAACCCAGCACATAGTCTTATTATGAAATATATTCCTGCCAACAAAAAATAATAATATTAATAAAGTTATTAAAATTAATTTAACCCGACACATAATGACATAACAGTCAAAATTATAAAAATATGAAATTTAATAAAAAAAAATTATAAGCCCTTAAGCCTTTATGATTTCCTCACCTTTCCGTCATTGATGAATCCCACCGCTGCCACCATTTGTAGATCTGCAAGGGGGCTAAAAGGATGTTACGGTAGCGTGGGTGGTAGCCGCCCTTGCCATCAATGAACGGGTCCTTTTTTTATTGTGCGAGCCTAGAAGTCGCTCAGTTCCCTAGCATATAGCCAGTGAACTGGATAAGGCGGATAGGATAGGAAATCATATAAAACTTAATCCAAATTTCGATTATTAGAAACACTTTTATTATAAAAATAACAAAAAAAAATTAAAACAACAACATGACAATTTACTCCCCCGAATTTACTTTCATACATAGTAACTAGTAGTCATATTTTGAATATTATCATAGCGAGAAATAAATAAATAAAATAAATCAATCAATAAAAGAAATTTAAACCCATAAATAAAAGTAAACACACAGTAAAAAACTTAAAACCTATCTCTTACCTTATGACGCAGGAGAATCACATTGTAGTGCCTACTTGCACACCCCAACACAATATTCGAACTGTCCCTCTAATCAAATACGCTTTGCTTTATATATTTGCCTCCCTGACCTCAAATTAAACTGCATAAAGTTCCGATATAGTGCAGATATCACAACTAAGCAAAAATGCACATTCCTTACATACTTAAACCATTTAATTATTACGTTAGTTACATAAGTAGGTAATTTTAAAGAATGTGTTATTTTGCTGAGCTGTGATTTTACTTCCATTCGCTCGATACTTTACAATATTTATTTATTTATAATGAAATATGAAAATAAAGTATATTACCCATTTCTTTTCTAGAATAACAAATTCTCATAAACTATATAGAAACCAAATTTTTTATTTAATCTAGTAAGTAAATAATAAGCTGAAATCATAAATAATCCTTAATATACAGGGTGTCCGAAAATTCGCCTACTCCACTTCGGGAGGTGATTCGAGACCGAAAAACAAGCAAAAAAGTTGATATAAACATAGGTCCGGAAATGAGCCGTTTTCGAGTTATATGTTCAAAAATCGTAATTTAGAATCTGTTTGGGATCCCTCTTTCTTAATTATTTCTTAAATTAAATTTTTTTTTATTTGTTATTTTTATTTAATTTTCAATTTTTATTTTTTATCAAGTTTATCGTCGATTTTTCGTGAGGAAATGAAATGATTAACTAGTTTATCCATTGCTTTCAAGGCTGATATAAAAGGAACTATTGCGAATACACCTACATTTTCATAAATCTCAGTTTGTCTGCAGATTTTAATAATTTTCTACAAGTATTTCCTTCAAATTTAACACCTTGGTAGTTCTTTGATACAACTTTTACTTTATAAGGCCAAAGCATAGCTTTTTCTTCGCCAAAAAATATATGGTTTACAAAACCACTGCTTAACATGTAAATCGGGAATTATACATTTTTGTACAACAAGTATGTCTTCATTTTTTTTGAAAAGTGGTGGATTGACAGTACTATGGCAGTTTCTAGCTTGCTTTTTATCATTGCCCAATAAACAAAAATTATTATAATCATTCGTCAGATCTCCATAATGAGGCGCAATTACGTCATTATCGTATTCATCAGTGTCTGTTGCTAACTCACAAATATCTGTCTTATTTCCAAATCAGTCAGTTTTGCATACCATTTACCATGAGTATAATTTTAAAATCTGCAGAAAAATTTAAGGGTATATTATTTATATTTGTTAATTCAAATAAAAGTTGCATATTGCTGTACGTTTCTTTTATGTCTGAAATTACGCATGACAAAACTAATCTATAAACACTTGTCTTTATCGCTTTCTTCATCTGAACCGAATTCGTATCTTTCAGGAAACACAAAAAAACTAATAATGAGTACTTACGCAAAAGCCATTGTCCTTAACACAATTCAATGATTAGCAATACTGATTTGGTTGAATTCTCATTACTTGTTACAGTATAAGATTTGCTTTTTAAAAATTAAATATTTAAATCGTTTTTTGATCATATTTCGCTTAGAGTAGCAGATTGGACCTACATATGTTATAAGAGGATTTTTTTTTCATGTTTTACGATGTAGAATTTTTGTCAAACTTAAACTTGCTTCTCTACTACCGTGAACACTAAACTAAAAAATATTGCGCAATAAGTCCTACATACGACACAGTGAAAAAATATGACGCAATAAAATTTAAGCTTGTTAAAACTTTTCTAAAATCATTGTGCAATCTTCAATACGATTGCGAAAATCGGTTTTTCATTTTTTTACGACAATTTCAGCATTTAAAATTTGTTCTTTAGCTAATTATACAAAAAAAAAGTCCTATACAAAATTTCCATAGGATCAATAGTTCTAGAGATATACGGCTGAGAAAAATTGGAGTAAGGCGCGTACTCCACTACATGTTACGTACAGTAGTGTATACTTATAATATAACCCGGGAAAAAATTTCAGATCTGAAGTGATCTCGGTTGATCTTCATTTTGGAACAAATCAGATCTTTGTAAATAAATAAACTTTTGTCTACCTTAAATAACAAATTACTACACATATACTATATAGAAACCTTGCTTATAATTTAATCAATTAAAAAAAAACTGTACAGAAACGTATTGAATGATATTTGAGGCCTGTGTATTAAATTAATAAATAAATTCACAACTCACCCCCTGTCACAGATGAAGGGTTGTAATTGGTATCATTCGATCCAGCGGGAAAAATACTTCGGGATACTAGCGGTATGGGGGGCAAAACAACCCTCTATCTAACACAGGAGTCGAGATATTTACGATTTTCTATAATGAATACCATAAGTAGCGAAACAGAGAAAAATTCACCTAGTATCCCGAAGTATTTTTCCCGCTGGATCGAATGCGACCAATTACAACCCTTCATCTGTGACAGGGGGTGAGTTGTGAATTTATTTATTAATTTAATACACGGGCCTCAAATATCATTCAATACGTTTCTGTACAATTTTTTTTTTTAATTGATTAAATTATAAGCAAGGTTTCTATATAGTATATGTGTAGTAATTTGTTATTTAAGGTAGACAAAAGTTTATTTATCTACAAAGATCTGATTTGTTCCAAAATGAAGATCAACCGAGATCACTTCAGATCTGAAATTTTTTCCCGGGAAGGCTTTTTTCTACAACCGTGTAAAAAAGTAGGCTTTTTCATTGACATTTCAGTGTGTAAAGTAGTACTTTTGCGCTCGTCGTGCGTAAAAAAACTTTTTACGCACGGCGTGCAAAAAAGTGTTTCCATAGTAACACATACATTATTACATTTTTTTACGATTAATGAATTCTATAAATACTATTTAGTACGTCTGGTACGTAAAAAAAACCCTGCACTTTTTGATTGGGGTATGACACTCTCTGTGCCCATAGATAAGGTTAAAAGAATAATTTTCAGATAGGGAGCCACTTTAAAATCCGTGTAGAACACCATTATATCGGCTATTAAAGATGGCCCCCACCGTTTTTATTAAATTGGTTGTATCTCAGCTCCTAGTCATCTGATTTCAATTTTCTTTTATTTGTTTTAAAGTTCTTATTGAGAAGATTATTTTTTGTCATTATACATTTTTCTCTAAATCTTAAGGATTCCCCACAATTTTTGAAAATCTGAAAATTTTACTTTTCTTACGAACTTAATTTATATATAACTTTTTTATTGTGCCCAATATCATTTTTTTACTTCATATAAAAAAGAAAGACATTTTATTCTGCTTTCCATTGATAACAAGATAATACTGTTTTAATTAACAACTTCTTTGAAAAAAGCGTGTTAAACAAGAAAAATAGACTATTTTTGGATCATTCCATGTCAAGTTTATCTTTTATCATATGAAATTTTATGTTGGAATTTCTTGGAATCAATTTTCTCATATGGCATAGTTAAAAAATTGAAAAATCTGTCATGGATGTCACTAAACTTTCTTATACAATAAAAAAATGTACGTGTTTAGTGTTTAGCACTATTTATTAAAACATTTACAAACGTTACACAATCCACAATTTAAAATAACATAAAAATATCAACTGTCACAATCTAAAATCAAATCACTAATTGTTTTTCAAATAAAATTTTCACTTCACAGCTAACTATTAAAATTTATATCACAATATACGCGATCGCTACATAACCCCCCTGCTGAGATGATGACTTAGGGGTCTATGAGTCCGCGAAACGTACGCGTCGGCCTGACTTCTTCGCCTTCTGGGGCGATGATGTAGTAGTGATGCGTGTCGTCGAAGATACTGTGCAAAGCTCTACGGGCTTCAACGCAGTGATTGTGTGAAGTGTGTTGGCAGCTTCATCGTCTTGTAGAATGTACGCTGGTTTCACTCGGTCGATTGTTACGCAGTCTTCTCGGCCTCGGATCTTAATTACCACATTCTTTTCATTTCGACGAACTACCGGATATGGACCGGTGTATGGAGGCTGTAAAGCGCCTCGGATAGTATCGTCGCGGAGAAATACGTGTTGCGCCGTGGTAAGGTCTTTAAATACGAACGTATTTTGCTTAGTATGTCGAGATGCTGGCTGCGGTCGGATCTTGGCGATAACGTGACGTAGTCGGGTCACAAAATCAGAACTGTCTGATGACGTATCTGAAGAAGATACGATGAATTCTCCGGGTAAACGGAGAGATTCGCCGTACACTAGGTCCGCTGAAGTGGCCTGGAGATCTTCCTTCCACGCCGCGCGAATACCTAGCAAAACGAAAGGTAGAGCGTCGGTCCAACGATTATCGTTATGACACATGATCGCGGCTTTCAACTGTCGGTGAAATCGCTCTACCAACCCGTTAGCGCTGGGGTGGTAAGCTGTCGTGCGCGACTGCTGGAAGCCGATGAGTTTAGCAAGTGCCTTAAATAAATGAGCTTCGAATTGGCGACCTCGGTCAGTCGTGATACATTGCGGCGAGCCAAATCGAGAAACCCACATCGAAATGAAGACGGTAGCGACGCTTTCAGCGGTGATGTCCTCCAGGGGAATTGCTTCAGGCCATCGCGTGAATCTGTCAACGGCGGTAAGGCAATAACGATAACCAGCTGACGATGGTAGCGGTCCAATGAGGTCTATGTGCACGTGGGCAAAACGCGCTTTAGGAAGTGCGAAATTACCGAGTGGTGAATGCACATGACGGGTAATTTTTAATTTTTGGCAAGGAATACAAGCGCGCGTCCATGCGCGGCAATCTTTACGCACCTGGGGCCAAACAAATCGTTCAGTTACCATCTTCGTAGTGGCGTTAGCACCTGGGTGACTGAGTTCGTGGATACTGTTGAATACTTGGCGACGGAAGGGGGCCGTGACGAAAGGTCGAGCGCGATCCGCCGAAGTATCGCAGTAAATTTTTTCGTTTGTTCCGGGAATAGGAATTTCTTGTAATTCGAGAGCGGTACCGTCGTGTAGTAATTTTTTTAGCTCCTCGTCGTGTTGCTGGGACTCTGTCAAGACTAACATGTCAACTGGAGCGGTCACAGCTTCGGTTCTCGAGAGGGCGTCTGCAACTACGTTATCTTTACCACTAATATGTCGCACATCTGTAGAAAACTGAGCTATTAAATCTAACCACTTGAGTCGTCGTGGAGAAGCTGAGTCGGCAGATTGTTGAAAAGCATATATAAGTGGTTTGTGGTCGGTATAGATCGTAAATGGACGGCCCTCTAGAAGAAAACGGAAATATTTTACTCCTTGATAAACTGCATAAAGTTCGCGATCGTATGGCGCCCAGAGTTTCTTTTTATCGTCGAGTTTTCGCGAAAAGAACGCAAGAGGTTGCCAAGTGTTATTGACTTGTTGTTGGACGACTCCACCGATCTGGTGATCTGAAGCGTCAGTGAACAGAGCTTGGGGAGCTGACGGTTCTGGGTGCGCTAACAGAGCTACGTTGGAAAGGGCGGCTTTACATTCCTCGAAAGCTTTGCACCGTTCCGGGGTCATGTTGATTGGCTGTGAACCTTTTAGCTTGGGACCGGATATGGCAGCGTCCAGCGGGGCCTGGAGGTACGCTGCATTGGGAATGAAAGGTCTGTAAAAATTGAACATACCCAAGAATCGGCGAAGCTGTTTAGCTGTTTGCGGTACGGGGAAGTCTTGAATAGCGGCGACTTTCTCAGCTAGCGGCTTCGTACCTTCAGCGGAAACTGTGTGCCCAAGAAAAGTAAGTTCAGTTTGCTCTAAGACGCATTTGGCTGTGTTAATTAATATGCCGTATTCACTGAAACGCTGCCACAGTTGACGCAAATGTTTTTCGTGTTCTTGCGTAGTGCGAGAGTATACGAGAACATCATCGATGTGACAAATACAGAAATTTAGTCCGCGCAACACTTCATCCATAAAACGCTGGAAGGTCTGTGCTGCGTTCCGTAGACCGTATGGCATATATAAATATTCAAAGAGGCCAAATGGTGTTGTAATTGCCGTTTTTGGTATATCACTTTCAAACATCGGAATTTGTGTATATGCCTGTACGAGGTCGATCACAGAAAATATTTTGCAACCAGCCAAGTCGCAGGAAAAATCCCTTAAATTTTTGACAGGATAACGATCTGGAATGGTTCTGTTGTTTAAGGCGCGGTAGTCTCCACATGGTCTCCACCCAGTCTTTTTCGGCACTAAGTGTAGAGGAGAACTCCAACAACTTTCTGAACGTCGTACAGTACCTGCACGTACTAAATCTTCAAATTCAGATTTTGCGATGCGTAGTCGGTCTGGAGCAAGTCGTCGTGTGCGGCAAGCCACTGGCGGTCCCGGAGTTGTGCGAATATGGTGCACGGTTGAATGTTTCAAAACTCGTGGTAAGCCAATTGGGCGAGTGATATCTGGAAACTCGGTAAGTAAATTATTGTACGTCGAGTTACCGCTTATCGTCTTTATGCTCACGTACGACCCCTGCTTGACTACGCCAAAAACTGATAATGACGTAGTACCATCCAGTAATTTTTTATGTCGTAAATCTGGCAGAAGGTTAAAATACTGTAGCAGATCGGCCCCAATTATGGGCGTGGGTACGTCTGCTACGATAAATCGCCACGTAAAATCTCTTCGTAAACTGAAATCCAAGTGAAGTAATATCCATCCGTACGTTGAAATAATTGACTCGTTCGCGGCGTGTAAATTATAATCTGTTTTCACTCTGCGGTCCTGGAGATATTTCCGGGGATATACGCAGAGATCGGAGCCAGTGTCAATTAAATATTGTACTTTAGTACGGCGATCAGTTACAAATAGGCGGTGGGAAAATAAATTTTCTTGACAGACGCTCGTTTCCGCTAGCGAGGCCTGTCGGAGTCGTTTCCCTGGTTGCAAGGTTTTCGGCACTTGTGCGCCTTGTCACCCCAATGGCGATGGTACCAGCAGAGTCCATCGTTCTCTTCACTCTGCGAACGGCTGTGTGACTTGTTGGAGCGACTTTTTGAACGTTCGCGTGAATGTTTGTTCAATGCGAGAGCGGCTACTTGACGTGACAGATCGTCGATCCGCTTCACAAGTGTTTCTATTCCCGGAGAGTTTGTAACGGTATTAACAGCGGGTTGTGGCGTCACTTCATGAATTTTATCAGCCAATTGTGATACCGCGTCCAGTGAAATGTCAGGTTGTGATGCAATGATAGCCTGCACGTGAGTCGGTAAACGGTTTGCCCACAAAGTACGTAAAAATATATCAGATAGTTCATTTGTACCTGCGAGGTTTCTTAAGTGCCGTAAAAATTGTGAAGGTTTTCGGTCGCCGATTTCTTCTTGAACTAAGAGTTGACGAAGTCGTTTTTCTTTAGAATCAGATACACGGCGTATCAATTCTGTTTTCAAACGATCATAACGTCCTTGTGCAGGTGGATTTGTTATGATATCTTCTACTTCCGCCGCGTATTTGTGATCGAGCTGTGACACTGCGTGGTTAAATCGTGTAGCATCTTGTGTTATACCACTTAAATCAAATTGTGTTTCAATTTGGGCGAACCATAATGCTGGTTTTTCAGGCCAAAATTGTGGTAACCGGAGAGCTACTCTATATACCGCAGGTTGTTGTTGTTGTTCGATTTGGTGCTGTAACGCTTGAATTCGTACCTGTTGTTCGTTTAACAGGGTCTGCTGTTTTTCTAGAAGTTCTTGTTCTGCCATATGTATTTATAAAATATCTTCAGAATATAAAAACTTCGTTTCGTCAGACGTCGGGGGTCACCACTTTAGTGTTTAGCACTATTTATTAAAACATTTACAAACGTTACACAATCCACAATTTAAAATAACATAAAAATATCAACTGTCACAATCTAAAATCAAATCACTAATTGTTTTTCAAATAAAATTTTCACTTCACAGCTAACTATTAAAATTTATATCACAATATACGCGATCGCTACACGTGTATCTACTAATATAAAACAAATAATTTTGGCTTACTGATGACAGATATAAAAAAATTAATAAAACATAAACTATAGATAATAACGTTCTCTTCATTTTTTGTTATGAACATTTCATTCTGTCATGAACTTGTTCAAATAAAATGGAAAAAAATTAAAAATATAATTAAAAAGATTTTTTTTTTAATTGGTAAGAGATACAAAAAAATTAATGGAACATAAACTATAGAAAATAACATACTCTACAACTTTTATTTCAATGATTTATTTCTGCTTTAAACCATTTCAAATATAATTGAAAAAAACGATTATAACCTCAAAAACTTTTTTTGGGAGAAATAACATAACATAAATTATAAATAATAATATTCTAAACAATTTTTTCTTTAAACATTTTCTTCCAACACGTACCGTTTCAGAAATAATTCGAATAATTATAAAAATTACAGTAAACATCCGTTTCCGGTTTAAAAAAAATCAGGTTTTCTATCTTAAAACAAATTAATCCTAAATATAAAATTTTACCTTTCTATGTACTGTCATTTTTGAGTTACAACGTTTACAGACAAACAGATACACACACAGACAGACATGGTGATAAAAATAGTCAGAATTGATTCAGGGAAGGTATAAATGGACATTTCCATCAAAATCTCGAATCCGAGAAACCAATACAGGTAAACTTGACTTGGAATGATCCAAAAATAATCTATTTTTCTTAGTTTAACACGCTATTTCCAAAGAAGTTGTTAATTAAAACAGTATTATCTTGTTATCAATGGAACGCAGACAAAAATGTCTTTCTTTTTTATATGAGGTAAAAAAATGATATTGGGCACAATAAAAAAGTTATATAACAATTAAGTTTGTAAGAAAAGTGAAATCTTCAGATTTCGGAAAATTGTGGGGAACCCTTAAGATTTAGAGAAAAATGAATAATGATAAAAACTATTTTTTTAATAAGAACTTTAAAATAAACAAAAGAAAATTGAAATCAGATGATTAGGAGCTGAGATACAGCCAATTTAATAAAAACCGTGAGGGCCATCTTTAATAGCCGATATAATGGTGTTCTACACGGATTTTAAAGTGGCTCCCTATCTGAAAATGTTTCATTTGACCTTATACATGACCACCGAAAGTGGCATACCCCAATCAAAAAGTGCAGCGTTTTGGCTTTATTTGCCACGAACCAGACGTTCTATATTGTATTATAGTATTAAAGAAATGACTAAAATTTAAGTACTATATTAATTATTGTAATAAACAAAATTAAATTAAATATAAACAATACCTTAAGGTTTTTTCTTGGCACAATTCATGGTATAATGTGTAATTTTCATATATCAATTTAGATTTTGCAGATAGTAAATTTAAAATTACAGAATTTGCAGCTTCTGATATCTCTAGTGGTGCACTTTTATGTTCTTTGTCAGTATCACAACTTATCCATCTTATATTATAGAGTAACAAATTATGAAACTCATTTGAATGAAAATAGAACTGTCAAAAATTTTGTCCAAAGCTTACATGAGTTGAATTTTAATATTAATATAGCAAAATACAAAGTATATAAATTAATTATTATATTATATTATTTATAATATTATATAATAAATAGGGTTGTAGAAAAAATATTGTGTGCACCTCGGGTGTAAAATGCGTTTTTCGCACTCGTGTGATTGTTAGTCTCGTCTAGCGCCTCGACTAACAAACATTCACACTCGTGCAAAAAACTATCATTTTACACTCTAGATACACAAATAACTATTATGCTTAGGAGAGTTGTTTAATTTACAGAGTGACGTCAGTGCCGGATTAAATCAGCGCGGGGCCTGTAGTAAATGTTATAAAAAGGCCATTGATACTGGCGTCGCTAGGGGGGGGGGGGGACTCCCAGGGCAGAAATCGATAGTGCCCCCCCCCCCCTAATTAAAATCAATATAATTATTTTTTATACATTAGGCGAGTGTCACCCCCTGTGAATTTTTATGACAAAAAAAATATTTCTTCAATAAATTGGACGGTTATCACTCCTTATAAACTTGACAATGACAAAAAAAGTTAATTGATTCAATTCATTAGACATTTACCCCTTGGAAGTTTTAAATAACCAAAAAAAGGAGGAAAAAGGCTTTATTTTATTAACAAATGACGGGTGTCACTCGGGGCGTTTAATGTGGGCAAATTTAGAAAAATCGATTAAAAATCAAAGATCAGAGTTTTACAAATCGATTTTTCGATTAAATCAAATTGAGATTGGAAACACTAAAATTAAATTATTAATTACTGTAGATTTGGACACCCCGTATCAATCATTGGACGGTAGGTGGTAAATCCAATAAGATATATTTTTCCGTAAAGCCGCGGGGTCCTCAGAGACGCGGGCCCCCTAGCATTTGCTACTCCTGCTACATGGTTAATCCGCAAATACTGATTGGTTAAATAGCTATTGAGACTACGTTGTCTTTATAAGCCTTGGGCAGGCCCAGATAAAAATATTTATAATTTATATTATCTTACATTTTTTCAACTATTCATAGAATATTTTCGAGTCCACCCGCTTCTGTTACTTCTACTGAAAGAAGCTTTAGAATCCTGAAAAGTGTAAAAAAAAATTTACAGATCGACAATGTCTCAGGACAGACTAAATGGTTTGTCAATCCTGAATATAAATTGTGACTATGCATGAAAAGTTGATTTTTCAAAAATAATTAAAGCATTGGCAAATTCTAATGCACGTAACGCATTTATATAATTGATTTTTCCGTTTCAGTTCAAGACAAACACTTTTCGCTCCGTGTCTGTCTGTCCGTCCGTCTGTGTGTGTGTGTGTTTTTTTTGTTTTTTTTTTCAGGACGGTGGAAACCTTCAAAAGGTACTGAGAAGTTGTTCCCAGTAGTGTGGGATTCTTACCCACTAAAACCACCTACCTTTTCTGCTGACCTTACTTCCCCGCGGAACCGCCGTTAGGCATTACTTCGCGGGGAGGTCATAGCCATTGCTCTTCCTCAAGGAAAGAAAAGAGTGTACCCCCTTTCCGCGCTGTATTAGGGAATAGTCCTATCCCTTTCTATTCGCCTGAGTTCTAATAGTACCGTCGTTGTGAATGAATTGACTGCATCCCATTTTCCCGAGGATGCCAACATGCAGTCCACTAAGTTCTCCGGGGTTAGAGAATCAATACAAAGTATTGATTGAAGTCTCATGCGGAGATCTTCGAAGCGGGGGCACCCAAAGAATACATGCTCTGCATCCTCGGGCACTCCATGGCAGTGTGGGCAGTAAGGTGCTTCATCCCTCTTAAATTTAAAGAAATATGCCCTGAAGCACCCGTGCCCTGATAGCAACTGAGTTAGGTAGAAGCCCACCTCTCCATGACTTCGTCTAACCCACTTGTCAATGCAAGGAATCAGGCGATGGGTCCATCTACCCTTAAATGATTCATCCCAGTTTGTTTGCCATCGTTCTAGGCTTAACATTCTTTCGCCGCAACGATCCTTCCTCCTGTTGACCGGCTCTCTATATTGCCGCTGGTTAAGTATCTGCCTTTCAGTTGCCATGATGTCAATAGGCTGCATACTCGCTATGACGCATATAGCATCATCATACACTGTGCGATATGCGCATGCAACTCGCAGTGCACTCAACCGGTATACTGCCGCCATTTTCCTCCTATAGGATTGTACCTTTAGAGCCTCTGCTCAAATTGATGCACCATAGAGTAACACCGATGTTCCCACTGAGGCTAGTAGTGCTCTTCTGCTCTGCCTCGGGCCACCTACGTTGGGCATTATTCGCGTTAATGCAGCATTTGTGGTTGCCGCCTTGTTGCTAGCGTATGTTATATGATCTTTGAAACACAATCGCGCATCTATTAACACACACTGTGTGTGTGTGTGTGTCTGCCCCCTGAATCCTTGTTACACGCATAACTCATGAACCACTGAACCTGATCATGCTTATTGTTAGTTATAAAACCGTTAACCATGACAACACTGTAAAAATTTACTTACACTAAGAAGCTGATATTTCAGAAACGCATCTGTCAAACACATATTTTAGTCGAAATTCAAAACAGAAGAACATAATTTCAAAAGAGAAATGTATTTACTAGACATAGAAATACAAAAGGAAAGAGTAAAAAAAATTAAATAATAATTCAAAGTATTTTTATTTATTTATACATAATAGTCATCAAACAAAACCATCGATAAAAACTATATTCATCCATATCATTAAAATAATTTGAACGGGCATAATTCAATCTTGGAAAGCCAAACTCAATAATGTCTATAATATCTAAATCGTCCTCAAAAATATCGTGCATTCAAATATCCATGATTGAATTCAACACAAAACAAATTATACTTAACATAAAGAAACAGAACTATGTGACAGACGTTTATAGGTTATGCCAGTGACATAGAGAATGGACAGTGCATTCTGTATTAACACAATGGTGTAACATCTGTTCAAAAAGTGAGAGAGAGATGCAGTGTAGTTTGGAATATATCTATTTCTTTTTCTAAGAAACTGATTGGTAGCTTACTACAGTTCAGGGTAGTATTTCTGTCAGATATATTTTTGTATCTATCTTGTGATTTTTGTGCAATAAGTTTTTATTTAGAAAAGTAAATAATATAAACAATAAACATACTATAATGGTTCATATTTTATCGAGGAAATTTAAAAAAAAAACATCAATTGATCTGATTGAAATTTGCAAAATTATGAACGGATATTCCGGGAAAATAACATTTTTGCTACCAAAATATACAGGGTGGTGCAACGAAAACGAAACGGTCGCGTTTTTGGTCAGTCAAAATGAGATTTTGAAAAAATGCTTGAACACGTCGATTTTGCTTTCAAGGGAGATATCTTTTGCAATAAAATTTTTGCAAGAATCTTTTCAATCCTTTGCGTTATGAGCACAACCCTTAAAATTTTAAATAGCATGATAGGGCAAGTGATACCTCATTTGAAAGGTTTTTTCATTCTAAACAAGGTGCTTTTTGTTTTTTTCAAATCTGTTGAATTTTAGTCAATTTATTTACATTTGTTGTTCAATGAATGCATTTATTTTCTGATCAACAAAACAACAATTTACAACTAAAATTCAAAACAAAGTAGGCTTATTATCGAGGAATGTCGCCAACTTACTGCCCAAACGTTTCAACAAGTGAGAAATAATTTTGAGCATAACTTGTATTTTTGTATGAAAGCTACCGGAGGTCAATTTGAACATTTATTGAATTAATTAAAGTTTTGGATGTTAGTAAATTTTTGTGAATTATCTGACAAGAAAATAAGCTTACTTTGTTTGGAATTTTAGTTCTGAATGTTTGTTTTGTTGATCAGAATTAAAAATGTAAATAAATTGACTAAAATTAAACAGATTTGAAAAAACAAAAAGCACCTTGTTTAGAATGAAAAAACCTTTCAAATGAGGTATCACTTGCCCCATCATGCTATTTAAAATTTTAAGGGTTGTGCTCATAGCGTAGAGGATTGAAAAGATTCTTGCAAAAATTTTATTGCAAAAGATGTCCCCCTTGAAAGCAAAATCGACGTGTTCGAGCGTTTTTACAAAATCTTATTTTAACTGACCAAAAACGCGACCGTTTCGTTTTCGTTGCGCCACCCTGTATATTAATAAAAAATAGTTTTAAATCAATTCCCACGTGGTTGCTACAAAATGATGAGGTGGATTGCTACACTTACAAACAGCACATACAAGATTTAGTTAACAAAATTTTAAACATTCTTTTGATAGTCCAGTAACTTTATACATCACCGCATGCGTTAAATCCGGTAGTTCTGATTTTTTGCAGACTTGTTTACGATGTTGGCCTAATGAATAATCCAAGTTTGTGACCTCGAGCGCCGAACGCAACTTTGTCAAAAATCGAAAAAACCGCGAAAAAATCGTTATTTTTTCAAATTTTGGCGATTATAACCCTAAAGGACTAGTTTTTGAAAAAACTTTTTTAGAACTTTTTTAAAGTAGATTAAATTTGCTACAATATGACACTAGAATTGTCTCTGTAGACCCAATAGTTTCCGAGATTAAGCCTTTCAAAGTTTATCATTTTTTTCGAACTTCGCAATTTTTTGCAATTCTGTCGTTCTGAATGAATTTTGACCCTGATTATACTATCGAAGCCCTGTACTTTTATGATGGGATGTTAAAAAAGAAAATGAACGATGATGTTTAAGCTAAGCTACGAATAATGAAGTAAAAAAGATAAGTAAAACAAAAGTTAATAAGTTTATTTGTTAGGAAATTGAGTAATATTCAAAATCAAAAAATTAAATTAATTTAGCCCTCTTGAAAGGTCCCGGTTGAGGTTCGTCCGTATCTGGACGTATTGGGATGGCATATCCCCATCAGGGGATGGTGATGAATTGTCGACGTCTTGTGCCCACAAGTCATCTTCCATTTCGACATCGGACAGATCGTCGCCTTCTGGGATATCTACTTCTGCAACATCAGGTATATTGTCACAAGGTGTTGTGGGGCTGCATCTCTGGTCATCATTTTGGGGTTGAGGCCTTATGGTGTGGATATCCACCCCCAGGAGAGAGGGTTCAGTGTGACTCTCAACCACGCCTGTACCTTTAAGAAGATTGTACATGAGAATAGAAAATGATGAATGATATGTAACTGATGCAAGGACAAATTTTTACCTGATGGTATGTCCGCAAGGAGTGAAATCGAGCAGAGTCTCGTGTAGGAGGTAACCTGGCTAGATTGAAGCTGGTTTTCGTCGCAGCCCTGGTGAATAGTTGGTACCGCAGCTCGTCAAAGTTATGGGTGTTGGGGTTGCCTCCGTATAGAGCAATTATGACTCGCTCTCCTGCTGCTGCTATCTCGTCAGGTGTAGAGTTGGTGTCGAGAAAAATCGCAGCTTACTTTTCAACGTCCGGATTTTTTTCGACTATGGACATCATTTGCATCTTCCCTAAGCCAAAGAAGCAGGATGTCGAGTCACAACCACTAAAGGCATGGATGAAGAGGAAAAGCTCTGGTTTCAAAGAGGATTTTGAAGAAGCGATGCTGGAATACATGACATCTGATGCTTTGCCTCTTCCACATTTATTGTAAAAAATTTCACGTTGGTTTGAGATCGCAGTAAGGATGATCAGCAAGTCAATGTCCTCACCAACGACTACCACTATATCATAGGTAGAGGCAGCAGTTACAGCTGTAGTGTTGATGAGCCTATCAGCATCTTCCTCTGCTTGGAGTACTTAGGCATGAAATTTTGGCTTTATAGTTCATCACCATACCATATAATATTTTAAATGTTCTGTTGTATTATAACTATTTAATAATAATAATAATAATAAATAGTGTATGCCAATAATAATAAATTAAATTCTAAGTTTATCTAAGAAGACAAAAATTAAAACTTTACCAGTTTATTTAATCTTAATCTAATATTACGTGACGACGATGTTGACATGTTTTCATTATCAGAGATAATTGTGAACGACTCACTAGAAGAGATCCTGGAAGATCCTGAAATGATCAACTCTATATTTAATGCTGTCTCTGTAACCACGGTAAGGTAGCAAAATAGATAAGATGGCGGAGCACTGGGGACCAGTTGCTAGGTTCCGATTCGTGACTTCACACGAGCAATACTAGCACACTCCGTCGGAGGTAATTGGAACTTCATCCCGCTAGAGTTATTCGAGTGACGTCTAAAACATTGCAAAAAATTGCGAAGTTCGAAAAAAATGATAAACTTTGAAAGGCTTAATCTCGGAAACTATTGGGTCTACAGAGACAATTCTAGTATCATATTGTAGCAAATTTAGTCTACTTTAAAAAAGTTCTAAAAAAGTTTTTTCAAAAACTAGTCCGTTAGGGTTATAATCGCCAAAATTTGAAAAAATAACGATTTTTTCGCGGTTTTTTCGATTTTTGACAAAGTTGCGTTCGGCGCTCGAGGTCACAAACTTGGATTATTCATTAGGCCAACATCATAAACAAGTCTGCAAAAAATCAGAACTACCGGATTTAACGCATACTACCCCATACATTCAGGCGACAAAGTTACTGGACTATGATATTAGAACAAGATATTAATATTGGTTAAAAAAATTCGAAACTTATATTATTTAGAAATCAATAATTGTTTCTTTTTTTAAATACAATTTTTTGTATAACGTTAATTATTTTAACCTCTTTATATCACAGCTTTATATACATATATCTATGAATATTTTTAATGTTCGGGACCAAGAATGAAATAGTTACACTCCTGTTTAAAAAAAGGACAAGTATATTCCAAACCTGTTTCTATCTCTTTCTTTTGACACGGCTCTGTGTTTGAGTCAGATGTGTGGTCCATTCTCTATGTCTATGATGTGACAGACGTTTATAGGTTATGCAGTAATGTCCAGGTTATGTCGTTTGCCGATGTAATGACCATGCACGAACACTCGATTCCTATTAGTTACTTACTTTAAGTTTGACTTGAGACCTCGCTAGCAAGGACTTAGATTTAAGATAGACTTACGAAATTGTACAGAACGGCGGCGCGGCGCAACGAAAATCGTTGTCTTAAGATTGACTTTTATTTAAGTCAGACTCGACTAACACGGTGCAAACTAGTGTAAGTCCAGGAATAGGTAAATAAATATACAATTAACACTGTCTATATATTATTATTTCATATTTGCATTATACAAACAACAAATACATATCATATATTATAAACAAGACCAGAGGCGCCGGAACTAAATTCTTTCTGAGGGGGGGGGGAGGGGGGCAGAACGAACCTCAAAAATTAAGCTGACATTACTTTACTTGGCGTACTTAAAATTCAAAATTGCCTTCAATTTTCTTTAACTTACTTAATATCGTATTATTTTTTTAAATAAGAAAAAATTAACAGAGATACTAAGTTTTCAGTTTATTGTCTCTGACTACATTCGTGGTTACATTTTATAATGTGTTTGTGAGCATTAACATCAGTTTACAAAAATTAAATAATTTTTTTAAGAGTACATAAATTACACTAGACTCCAAAATGAAGGGATTTTTTTCAATATTTTTAGGTATTTTTCAATGGCTGCATCTCCGTGAAAATGGCCGTTAGAAAATTTTAATATCCTTTAGGATAACCTCTTTTTTTAAAGATGAAACGCCGAAAAAACAATTTCAAAAATGTATATCAATTTTGAGAGGTTTTACAGGAATTTTTTTACGACCATTTTTGACCATGTTATTTGAATCAAAGTTAAAATCACATATTTTATTTTGAAACCTGAAAGATGCAGCCATTCAAAAAAAAACTAACAAAAATTGAAATTTAGTATACAAAAAACAGACGTCACTTCGGGGGGGGGGTAGTCATTGCCCCACCCCCACTGAAAAAAAGAGAGAGGGGAAAGCTGACCCCCCCTGACTCCGGCTCCGGCGCCACTGATCAAGCAATCAGATTAAAACGATAATTCAAAAACATTTTTTTCTTTCAAATACCTAAACTAGGATGTTTTTTTTTATTTTTTTTTTCGGTCCCGCAGACCTATATTTTAGCTTTGGATCAAAAGTTAATTGTCCCAAAATTTCAGACTCATAGATCAAACCTGTGGACGGTGCAAACCGAGTCTTTGTCCCATTTGATTAACATGGGAAAAATAATTTTTTTTACATACGCGTGAATATCTCGTTGAAAAAAATGTTTTTTGAAAATTTCTCAAAGGAAAATTTTGTAGAGAATTAAGTTCTCAATTCATAAATCCAATAAATTTTAAGAAATGTTTGTTTAAAAATTATTATAAATATTGAATTTTACTTTTTATGATAATGTTTAAACGAACATATCTTTAAAAATATTCGATCTATGAATTGAGCACTTGGGATCTTTTTTGTAAGAAATTGAATTCTCTATGATATGCTGTTGTAAGAAATTAAAATACATACATTTTTCAATGAGATATTCACGCATAAGTAAAAAAGTAATTTTTTTCATGTTAATCAAATGGGAAAAAGACTAGGTTTGCACCGTCCACAGGTTTGATCTATGAGTCTGAAATTTTGGGACAATTAACTTTTGATCCAAAGCTAAAACATAGGCCTGCGGGACCGAAAAAATAAAAATAAAAAAACACCCTAATCTACACGTTATAAAAAATACAAATGAAAATTAAATGTTAACAAAAACTTTTTTTTATACCTACAAAATTTAATTACATTAAGCCAATGCAGTCTTAGCTCTTTACATGTCAATCTAATCACTAAAGTATTCGATACACATATTCTTCAGTTTCTCTACATCTAAATTAAAAACAATCGCAGTGTTCTTGTGTTTCTTTGTATCATCCACAT
Source organism: Sialis fuliginosa (assembly GCA_961205875.1). NCBI lineage: Eukaryota > Metazoa > Arthropoda > Insecta > Megaloptera > Sialidae > Sialis > Sialis fuliginosa. The sequence continues at coordinate 2,180,707 of OY540819.1, read as the reverse complement.
AATCTACAATCATCCCTCCTCGAGCTTCGCCTTGCAGAACGACAGTCACAGAGTAAGGTAAGACTTTGAGCACGAGAGACTGGTCTATAACTGTAGCCATGAGCGCACCATCGGCGACCCTCCATATATTATCTGGGCTATTTTCAAGAGATTTAGCTTCGGCTTTGTTCATGAAATTTATTATATCGGAGTCAATTTTACCCAGGATATCTTGCCTCCATTCCTGAAGAAGTATTTCAAATAAGAATGTTATCTTCGATATTACGATACCGATATTGGTGCAAATAATAGACCGGTATTTATAATTAGTATTAAAATTCATACCGGATGTTTTCCAGCTGATTATTTTCAAAATAACGAATTTTCAAAAAACAAAATTTTTCGGATGAAAGTTCATAGTTTCAAAGGCACTAAATATTGACATTATGAGGTGACCTTAGAAAAGTCACCTTGATAGATTTTCAGATGCAACTTTTTTTTCAAATCTTAATTTAAGAGAAAAATAAACAACTTCTATCTGAAACATTTTTTCTGAAAATGTCTTTGTTTTATGATACGGAGTAAGACAGAAACTGAATTTTCAATAATTTTTTACTCGAAAACTATTAATTTTTTAAACAAATCACAAAATTAAAAAAGTACTTAGAATGAAGCAAGGATTCTCGGAGAATTATTTTTCAAATTTATTATTAATTTTTTTATGTAATTTTTTATAAAGAAAAGTATCCGAAAAAAAAATTAATTACAAATTTAAAAAAATCTGTGAGAATCCTTGCTTAAATCTAAGCACTTTTTATCACCTGCGACTATTTTTTTAAATTAGTAGATTTCGAGTACAAAATTATTGATAATTCAGTCAAAAGTCTTGCTCCATATCATAAAACATACATTTTCAAAAAAAATATTTCAGCCAGAAGTTTTTCTCTCTTAAATTACGAATCTGTAACAAAAAATATATTTTTTGATTTTTTCTGAAAGTTTGTTATTTTTGAAATAATCCGCTGGAAAAAACATTTACAAAATAAATGCATAGCGCTTCTTCTGCTAAATTCAGGTAGTTAATTATTGAACAATTTAAATAAAAACTGATAGTCTTCAGATAAAAAATATTAGTTCGAAATTTTTCTTAGGCGCACCTAATAATTTTTTGTCGCACATACCCCCCACCCCCCTCCCCCAAAATATTCAGTGTTCTAAAAAAACGTGTTTTGAGATAACATCAGTTCAAAATACCATAAAAAAATACTTAATAATTAATAAAAATACTTCATCGGTGTTTATTAAAAATTGTTCAATAATTAATTAACTACCTTTGGTGAATTTAGCACGAGGAAGCACTGTGCATTTACTTGGCAGATATATATTTCCCGATATATGGTAGATTTTATTTTTAATATAAATTTTATATAACTGACAAAAAGCTACAATCATATAAAATAAATAATATTGATTTAAATTAATATCTTTTAACCCATTAACGCCCGCCGTACACACTTGTGTACACCTCATTTTATAATTCGTATTGCTTTCTATGAATATTAATTCACAATATTTCCTTAAAAATCAGATGCTAGTAGTGCAACAAACAAAATCTGTTAACGTTATTAGTTTCATGAGTGTTTAAATGTGTTTTAATTGCTGCGAATTATTTGTATATTAATGTATACAGGGTGGGGCATTTAAAGTGTTACAGTTGATTATCTCAGAACCATCGCATATTTGAAAAAAATGTTTGGTTGTAAGGGGGTAATCGAATAGTAATATTTATTTGCTATTTTAACGTGGCCTTCAAGGATATTTGAAGGTCAACATCATTTTTTTAAATAGGAACCTATAGTTTTCATATAGTAATCTTATTCTACGTGAAAAAATACGAATCTTTCATTGAAAACATTTTTTTGAACAACTCAAGCTTTCCAAGGTATCTAACAAAATAATTCGAGATTTTGAACTTTCAAGAATTTTTTACTCAGAAACCACAAACTTTAGAAAAAAAGTACAGGATACACAAAATATTTATTTTAGTCTAATAAAGCGTGGAGAATTATTTTAAAAATTTTAAAAACTTTTTCTATTTATTTTATTTTAACAAAAACAAAAAAAAGTATGAAATGTTAAAAAAAATCTAGAATAATTCTCCAAGTTTCATTAGACCAAAATAACCATTTTTTGTATCTTGTACTTTTTTTCTAAAGTTTATGGTTTCCGAGTAAAAAATTCTTGAAAATTCAAAATCTCGAATTATTTTGTTAGATACCTTGGAAAGCTTGGGTTGTTCAAAAAAAAGTTTTCAATGAAAGATTCGTATTTTTTCACGTAAAATAAGATAACTAAATAAAAACTATAGGTTCCTATTTAAAAAATGATGTTGACCTTCATATATCCTTAAAGGCCACGTTAAAATAGCAAATTAATATTACTATTCGATTACCCCCTTACAACCAAACATTTTTTGGTTGAAACATTTTTTTCAAATATGCGATGGTTCTGAGATAATCAACTGTAACACTTTAAATGCCCCACCCTGTATATGAATAAGAGACATGTGATATGCTAATATATTTTATCCAACTGAAGCATGTAATATCGAATTTTGTTTAAATCATATGGAACAACTAAAATATATACATTTTTAAATGTAATTTATCTTAAAAAATTATATCAGAAAAGCAGTCTCACAAAAAATAGGCTTCATATTTGCCGAATTTACTCACATGAATGCACACCGTTATTTTTTTTCTAAATACAAAAAAAAATATCTGCCTTGGGAACCACGGAACTTTCTTATACCTAACCTAACCTAACCTAACAGTGAATTGTATACGTGATTCTTTGTTTATTAAAACATTTCTAACAAACTAACAAGATATAACAAAATGAATAATATATTATTCTCTCCATTATATAACAAGTGATTTTTTTTAACGTAATAACTGAAAACGGATGTTTACTCCTGTAAATTTTTAGATTTGAAGAATTTTTGTATGTAATTATTTAGATTCATCTACACTCTTTACTCTCAGTATTACGTATAGTCCCATGATACCTACGGCAAATACACACACTGTTCAATCTTTGTAATACGTATAAGAAAGTCCCATGACACTCATGGCAGATATTTCTCCTCTGTTATGAACCATTTGAATTATAATAATTTTTTTTTTTTAAATTCGTTTTTACAAAAAAATGAATAGAACATAAATTATAGATATAGATATTACCTACATTTTTTAACTTGACCATTTTTCTCTATTTTGCACTGTTTCAGAGTAATTCGAAAAATTAAAAAATCGACGTAGGTAAACATCCGTATCCGGTTGAAAGATCGTTTTCAAAAATAGGACGTTTTCTTCCCAGCCAAAAATTAATCTTAAATATAAAATATCAGCCTTCTACGATTTGTCGTATTTGAGTTACAGCGCTTACAGACAGACAGACAGACATCATGGCGAAAATAGTCAGAATGGATTCAGGGAAGGTCAAAATAGATAATTCCGTCAAAATCCGAGGTTCGAAAAAAATCGTATATTTCATATACATGGTATAAGAAAGTAAAAAGTTTTCGTTGTAATATTTAGTTAAATATATTGTATGTGTACTTCATTTCATTTAAAAAAATCTGTTTTTGTTTTCTCTTGGGCATTAATGAGTTAAGAAAGAAATAGTCAATAAGAACTCCCATTTAAAATTATATTAAATTTGTTCTCAGGCCAATAATGGAAGATCAAATAGTTTACAAGAGTTTAAAAAGTTATATCTCCAATATTGAAGATACAACTTTTCACTTTTTCACGGACTATATATTAGGGTGTTTTTTTTCGGCCCCGCAGACCTATGTTTTAGTTTTGGATCAAAAGTTAATTGTCCCAAAATTTCAGACTTATAGATCAAACCTGTGGACGGCGCAAACCGAGTCTTTTTCCCATTTGATTAACATGGGAAAAATTACTTTTTTACTTATGCGTAAATTTCTCGTTAAAAAATTTATTTATTTTAATTTCTTACAGCAGCATATCATAGAGAATTAAATTTCTTACAAAAAAGATCCCAAGTGCTCAATTCATAGATCAAATATTTTTAAAGATATGTTCGTTTAAACATTATCATAAAAAGTAAAATCCAATTTTTATGATAATTTTTAAACAAACATTTCTTAAAATTTATTGGTTTTTATGAATTGAGCACTTAATTCTCTACAAAATATTCCCTTGAGAAATTTTCAAAAAAAAAAATTTTTCAACGAGATATTTACGCGTAAGTAAAAAAATAATTTTTCCCATGTTAATCAAATGGGAAAAAGACTCGGTTTGCGCCGTCCACAGGTTTGATCTATGAGTCTGAAATTTTGGGAAAATTAACTTTTGATCCAAACCTAAAACATAGGCCTGCGGGACCGAAAAAATAAAAATTTAAAAAACACCCTATTATATATACCTTTGTTATACTTAAACCAATTATAGTTTCCCATGGAACTAAATTAATCGGTTTAAGCTCTTCTTCAGTGGTTGAACTAAACACAATATGGCTAGCTTCCGGATCCATGAAGAAATTGAACTCCACACCGGGTTTTATGTTTCCTAAGCCAGCTACGTTTCCTCCCAGCACATACAACTCTTTTAAGTTCCTTCTAAACGTTGGATCGAGCCGAATGGCCATCGCGACATTCGACAATGGCCCAAGTGCAACCAATGTTATTTGACCTAAATAAAAATATATATCGGTTACATGCACATACAGAGTGTCTAAATACAAGGGGGCAGTATGGGGATCTCGGAAACTATAAGAGATAGAGATTCGGTTAAATGAGAGAAAAGTTACCTTTAAGAGGGGACAGTTCAATGCTGTATTTACATTACACAAATATTTCATAGCCTACTAGATATTAGCCAAAAACCATTTTAGTCCGAATTTTTTCATCGTGAATATTTCTTAAGCGACTTGAAATTAAAAAAAAATGTTTCTAATAAATGCTGTAGGGTTTAATATTGTTTATTTAGAAATATTTTTTTAATTTTCAGGAATCTCGTAGTTTTTGAGATATGAGACTAACTTATGTTTTCTTAAATAGAAGCAATATGCAATTTTGTAATTTTTGAACAGAAGATTTTATTACCTTTTCAATGATATGCAATTTGACGTACTTACTTTTCAAAATATCTCAAAAAATGATCAAAAAGTATTTTTATTTATTTAATACCCTGTATGATCTAAAGATGGCAATGACAATCAACATTAAGATTTTAAAACAACTGAAAATTTACTTATAATCTAACATAGCATGAATTAACTATTGCATTAATAAAAAAAGACATATTTTATTTATTTAATACTCAATATCAACCAAAGATGGTTATGGCTATCAACAATAAGATATTAAATTAACTTATAAAAAACGTGATTAGTAATTAATTGTATTCATAAAAATAATTAAAATTTCAGTTGTTTTTAAATCTTATTGTTGATTTTCATAGCCGTCTTTGTATAAAATGTGTATTAAATAAATAAAAAATCAAAATTACAAAATTGCATATTGCTTCTATTTAAGAAAACATAAGTTAGTCTCATATCTCAAAAACTACGAGATCTCTGAAAATTAAAAAAATATTTCTAAATAGACAATACTAAACCCTACTAAAATGGTTTTGGCTAATATCTAGTAGGCTATGAAATTTTTTTGTAATGTAAATACACCATTGAACTGTCCCCTCTCAAAGGTAACTTTTCTCTCATTTAACCGAATCTCTATATCTTATAGTTTCCGAGATCTGGTATTTAGACAGCCTGTATATAAATATTTGATATTCCGATTTTTAGTACTTATTTAAATATTGTAAACTTGATATAAAATTAATTAAATGGACGTATATTTGTGTTTTTATTTAAAATGATGTAACGACATAAGCTACGTCCTAGAAAAAGTTAACCGATGATGTTTGTCTTAATATTTTTGAATCTTATAAGCAATTTTGACAATGGCAGATAGTACTTGTAAATGTTAAGTATGCACTTACGTAAAGTACACATTTACAAAAGTACTTTGTAGTTTTGTAAAAGTATTTTAATATTATAACTTTATAAGAAAAATATAAAACCGACTTAAAAAAAACCTAAAAACTAAATTTAATAGTTTTTTTAGTTCGGATTTTTTTTCTTTATTAAAAATATCCTTATTGACTCAAAACCAGGATTAGCTAATTAAAAGGTTAAGGTACAGGGTCGTAACAGCCCCGTGGCCTTCGAGCATAGTTCATTAAAATTAATAACAAGCGTAATTGAGGTAGCAACGAAAAAAAAGGCTTTCAATTTTTATATTTTATATATAGTGAGGGTCCCTCGGTCACTTGCTGCCCCCGGACAAGAGCCTCTAATTACGGCCTTGTTAAGGTGTATTAATTGCTTAATTAATTAATTCACCTTGAAATTGCGAAAAAAATTAATGTTACATTCGCTGAACCAGGTTTACGAGAGTATAGGCCTTATTTGTATCAAGCAGTGCCGGATTAACAACGTAGCAGGAGTAGCAAATGCTACGGGCCCCGCGACATTGCGAAAAAATATCTCTTATTGGACTTACCACTTACCGTCCAATGATTGATACGGGGTGTCCAAATCTACAGTAATAAATAATTTAAATTGAGGGTTTCCGATCTCGATTCGATTTAATCGAAAAATCGATTTTTGAATCTCCGATCTTTGATTTTTTTAAATCGATTTTTCTAAATTTGCTCAAATCAAATCAAGAAAGTTTTGTTTGTTAAAGTGGTGTTTTATTATACACTCCTCAAAAAAATTAAAAAAGAAGCAAAACAAAAAATTAAAATTTTCAAACAGTTATATTTCCGCAAAAATTAATTTGATTTGCGTGTTCCAAAGGTCATTCAAAAGCTTGCACTTTCTAATTTTTGAATAAAAATTTCAACAAATTTTATCATCCCTTTCCGTTAACTGAATTCAATAAAATATCCATTATTCTTTTATTAACGGATCAATTTTTTTTTTCAAGGGGAGCGGGTGAAACTATCGATTTACTCCCCGAGTTTCACCAGGGGGGGTGGGGCCCCTAGCGAAGCCAGTGCCAAGGGCCTTTTTATAACATTTGCTACAGGTCCCACGCTTGCTTAATCCGGCAGTGATTGTATGTTCATACCAAGATTTTCTTTGACCAATCGTATCATTGCATCAACTGCATGCTCTTTCTGCGCATCTTCTTTGGTTGGTGCATCAGGAAAATCAAAATCTCCTAAGCCATCGTCTCCAAAAAAGCTATCTGTTTGCGGTGTATTCACTATAGATCTATTTAAGCCGATATAAACAGGGATCTACAAAAAAATGTTTAAAAAATTAAATAATAGTATGCCAAATATTTTGGAGTAGAAAAAAGTCAAACTGGATATATTTAATAATAAATAATTATAATATTTGCTTCCTCGCAATATCGAAAATACGAGAAGCTATGTGATCGTTTCAGATTGAGACAAAAAAAAAGTTCTCCAATTTCAAAATTTTAAATTGATTTATCCGTTTCACGTCAAGACAAACACTTTTCGTTCCGTGTCTGTCTATCTATCCGTGTGTCCGTCCGTCCGTCCGTCTGTCCCCTGAATCCTTGTCACACGCAAACTCATGAACCACTGAACCGATATTATTGAAACTTGGTCGGATGGATGGGTTTGGTTTAAAAATCGTGTGTAAGGGGGAGGGGTGACACCCCAAAATATTTCTTTTTTCAAGATATCTCAAGAACGACACATGTAACGAGAAAATTTTATAGAATATTTTAGAGCATTAAATTTTCTATAATATGGGTCTACTACGTTTGTTGTAAAATATTCCCTTACAAAGATTTATCTCAATTTATTTTAAAAATTCGTGTTTTGTTTTTCTAAATTGATATTTGATTGGATATATTAAATGTCATTTTGACGTTTTAAATGTCATTTTGGCGTTTTAAATGTCACTTTTACGTTTTAAATGTCATTTTGACATTTGCATAAATTTAGATTTTGATTGAAATTGTCAAAAAATAAAAAATATATGAAAACATATTCAGGTGCGTTTTAAGAAAAATTTCGAACTAAGATTTTTTAGTAAAATTTGTATAAAAATTAAATGGTTAACCAATTCCAGGCAATTTATCTGAACACTATCGGTTTTAGTGAATTTAGCACGAGGAAGCACTGTGAATTTACTTGGCAGATGTTTTTTTTAGAGTGTTCTTATATATTGGGTAGTCTATTTAAATTGATACAAGCAAATATCTCGAATACTAAGGTTTTTTTAGAGAAAATGTTTGGTACAAAAGTTTCAGGGCTAGTTAATTGACCTTGAGTGGAGATTTAAGGTCATTTTGATGTCAACTTCATTTTTTACTTTCTTATACCCATGTATATGAAATATACATACAGCAGTATAAGAAAAAATATTGTTAAGCCGAGTATTTTCGAAATCCGGATTTTGATGGAATTATCCATTTTGACCTTCCCTGAATCCATTCTGACTATTTTCGCCATGATGTCTGTGTGTCCGTCTGTCTGTAAGCGCTGTACTCAAATACGACAAACATAGAAGAGTGAAATTTTATATTTAAGATTAATTTTTGTCTGGGAAGAAAACCTTTTTTTGAAAACGATCTTTCAACCTGATATGGATGTTTACTGAGGTCGATTTTTGAATTTTTCGAATTACTTTGAAACAGTGCGAATTAGAGAAAAATGGTCAAGTTAAAAATTGTAGGTAATGTTATTATCTATAGTTTATGTTCTATTCATTTTTTCGAAAAAACAAATAAAAAAATAATTAATTATAATTCAAATGGTTCATAACAGAGAATAGATATCTGCCATGAGTATCATGGGATTTTCTTATACGTATTACAAATATTGAATAGTGTGCGTATTTCCCATAGGTACCATGTGACTTTCTTATACGTAATACTGAGAGTGAACAATGTAGGTGATTCTAAATAATTATTTTAAAAAATTCATTCTGACTGAATCATAAATGTTGAAAAAAAATGTATGAGGAATAAATTATAAATAATAACATACTCGACATTTTTTTCTTATTTCAAAAATAATTCGAAAATTCAAAAATTGATAAGAGTAAACATCCGTTTTCGCTTATGTTATTACGTTCAAAAAACATTTGCCAAGTAAATGCACAGTTATATTTATATTTTAATTAGTATTCAGAGTAAACTAACTAGTCAAACAGCATTATCTTTAGAATAAAATAAGTTATATTTTTTTTTAAATCGAAGCAAGATTATTTACTAAAATTTTCATTTTTGTTTTTATTTTTTATAAAAAATGTAGACAAATTAATATTTTGTCTCAAAAAGATTTTTTTTAAATACATAATTCTATCTTGATAATTTTGCGTAAAATGCACAGTTTTTAATATATTTGGAATTAAAAAAAATAGCTAAAAAATTCATTATGTTATAACTTTTTTATAAATAATTATAAAAAATCATAATATCTTTTATAACATATTGTAAATTCATGAAAATCCTCGAGGTTGACCTTAAAAGTAATTTTTTATTTATGGACCCATACATAATACATACATTCTTTTCTTGTAAAACAGTTAGCGTTTTGAGTACATTGACGACCACGTTGTCCAGCCTGGTGTTTCCGGAAACGCAAGTGATGGCCACGATTTCAAAGTTATCATAAATTCGAGATGCACGTATCGCCATCGCTATGGCAACGGCGTCGTCCGACCCAGCGTCGGTATCAATTATGAGTTTCGTTGGTTCTTTCTTGTAATCCACTGTACTGAAATATAAATTATCAGGTCAATTAGATACATTAGCTTTCGGTTTCAGTGGTCAGATTTTGTTTCTTCTTCGGTTTCGAAACGAGTTCATAGTTCAATCGATAATAATAAGGTTGAATATCATTGCTTCCTCGCAATATCGAAGATACGAGAAGCTTTGTGATCGTTTCAGATTGAAACAAAAAAAATGTTCTCCGATTTCAAAATTTTAAATTTATCTTTCCGTTTCACGTCAAGACAAACACTTTTCGTTCCGTGTCTATCTGTCTGCCCGTCCATATGTCCCCTGAATCCTTGTCACACGCATAACTCATGAACCACTGAACCGATATTAATGAAACTTGGTTGGGACTGGCTTAAGGACCGTCCCATTTCAAAATTATTAAAACCGTGTTGAATGGGGGGGGGGTCATCCAAAATATTTATTTTTTGAAGATATCTCAAGAACGATACATGTTACGTGAAAATTGTATAGACTCTTTTTGTAGAGCATTCACTTTTTACTTTCTTATACCATGTATATGAAATATACATTAGTATAAGTAAGTATAGTGAAGCCGATTTTTTTCGAACTCCGGATTTTGACGGAATTATCTATTTTGACCTTCCCTGAATCCATTCTGACTATTTTCGCCATGATGTCTGTGTGTCCATCTGTCTGTCTGTCTGTAAGCGCTGTAACTCAAATACGACAAATCGTAGAAGGCTGATATTTTATATTTAAGATTAATTTTTGGCTGGGAAGAAAACGTCCTATTTTTGAAAACGATCTTTCAACCGGATAAGGATGTTTACCTACGTTGATTTTTTAATTTTTCAAATTACTCTGAAACAGTGCGAAATAGAGAAAAATGGTCAAGTTAAAAAATGTAGGTAATATTTATATCTATAATTTATGTTCTACTCATTTTTTTGTAAAAACGAATTTTTGAAAAAAAAAATTTATTATAATTCAAATGGTTCATAACAGAGGAGAAATATCTGCCATGAGTGTCATGGGACTTTCTTATACGTATTACAGAGATTGAACAGTGTGTGTATTTGCCGTAGGTAACATGGGACTTTCTTATACGTAATACTGAGAGTGAACTGTGTAGGTGAATCTAAATAATTACATAAAAAAATGATTTCTGGCTAAATCATAAATGTTAGAAAAAAATGTATGGGGAATAAATTATAGATAATAACATACTCGACATTTTTTATCTAAAACATTTTTTTCTTATTTCAAAAATAATTCAAAAATCCAAAAATTTACAAGAGTAAACATCCGTTTTCAGTTATTACGTTAAAAAAAATCACTTGTTATATAATGGAGAGAATAATATTACCTATATTATTCATTTTGTTTTCTTTTGTTAGAAATGTTTTAATAAACAAAGAATCACGTATACAATTCACTGTTAGGTTAGGTTAGGTATAAGAAAGTCCCGTGGTTCCCAAGGCAGATATTTTATACTTTAGGTCACCACGTTTGTTGTAAAATATTCCCTTACAAAAATTTATCTAAATTTGCATTTGTTTTTTACAACCGCTATTTACTTTGACATATTAAATATTATTTTGACGTTCTAAATGTCATTTTGACGTTTGCATTACAGAAAAATTTAGATTTGATGAATTTACCACAATGATGCACTGTGCATTTACTTATCAGATATTTTTATTTTTGGAATCTTAAAAATACTAAATAAAATTATATATTTAAATGTTTCTTTTTATAACTCAGGTGTACTATAATTATGCCAAATCTCAGTTTTCTAGCCCAAACGCTTCAGTAGCTAGAAGGCTGTGACAGACAGACAGACAACTGTTCCTTTTAACGTGAATAACGTGCAGATATCAGTTTGAGCGCTAGTATAAATTTAAAATCAGTATGTCTCGACACTCAGAGCAGCTACCACGCAGATTTTGGTTTCAAATTATAGAACTCGATTAGATCTATGAGGTACAAGTACAAATCAAAACATTTAAATAGTTTTAATGAGTGAAAAACTTCATATTACAAAAAAAATCATATTTCCACGATGTCGCTTGTAAATATCAATTGAATTGAAAAAAAAATAGTATATAAGAATATATTCTCTACGCAATAACATTTTTAATTTTTTTATTAAATATTTTTAAATTGAATAAAAAAATTTAAAAAAGTAAATTTTGCATTTCTACGATTTCGAATTAATTGTTTTTACGTTCGTACAAATCATAAGAAATTCAGATAAATTTATATAAGAAGTTTATGTCCATTTTACAAAAATTCAAACGATTCTGTGTAACAAAATTTTTTAAATATTTAAATTATTTAATCCCACTCCACGTATTCACGTCAATCGTTCGACTGTGCATCCAGACACAGTTTTTCCGATTTCCATATGGAACACTTTGTCTAATTGTAAATAGACACATCTCACATTTCCAACTTATACATTAGAATATTTTACATAAACAACAATTATTTTTATTTTCATAAGATAATATTTTATTTAAAAAGTTTTGCATAGATAAATTGAATGTTCTACAAAAAGATTTTGAGATATTTTGAGAGAAACGAAATACATACATCAAAAAAATATTCAGTCAGCCTGAAATACTGCATATTATTTCAAGTTTTTAAAATACATAATATAGTAGAGGGAAATTAGCATTTTGAAGTGATGCATTCGGGAAGTTGAATTTTTTTTTATTTTCTCTTTATATGTTCGAAGATTAGTTGAAAATCAAAAATTTGGAAAAATCGGCCATGTGCGTCCCGAGAAAATTGCATAATTGTGCATTTTTGATACATTTCAAGTATATCGCTACACTGTTTTTGAAATATCTCCGGTTCTATAGGTCGTAGGAAAATTTAAAAAAAATTAAAATACTTATGAGTTAATAGACTATAGAACTGCATAGGTAGCGTTACTTTTCAAACGCATCATAACCTCAAAAATAAAAAAAATTGTCGAAAAACTTTTTTTATCACTAATAATGCAATAATTAACGTAAAAATGAAGGGATTTTTACGAAAATAAGAGGAAATATGTATTTTTATGTTATAAATAAATGATAAAATTTTCAAAAATAAAATTTGATTTTTACACCCACAATCGGTCATTTTTGAAAAAATGAAAAAGCTCGCCATTTAATGAGAAAACGGCGTAGGATAAATTTTATTTTTTTTAATAGTAGATTCTTTTATGTATTTTCTTGTAAACATATGCCAAAATCTGTTAAATAAATTAAAATATCATAAATAATGTATTAACTAATGCTCGATCAAGGCCACGTGCGTGTAATATATGTTTATACTTTATTATTATTATTATTATGTATCTTTATTCTGTGGTTTATACCACATTTTAATAGTCTTATTATAGATGTTTTGTATTTATTTCTAATATTGCATATTTTTTATGTTATTTCAAATGACTTTTAATATTATGTGAGTGTGATTCAACAAGAATTGCGTTTTTTTAAGATTTTATTCGCAGTAGTACCCAAATACAACATTTTTTAATAAAAAAAAAACGATATTTTAACTTATTTAACAGATTTTGGCATATATTCACAAGAAAGTACATAAAAAAGTCTACAATTAAAAAAAAAAAAATACCCTACGACGTTTTCTCATTAATTAATTTTTTCAAAAATGGTCGATTGTGGGTGTAAAAATCAAATTTTATATTTGAAAATTTTATCGCACATTTTCAACTCATCTTCGAACATATGAAGAGAAAAAAATCCAACTTCCCGAATGCATCACATTTTATGTCTCTATTCCCTCTACTAGAAGAATAATATTTTACATAAACAACAATTATTTTTATTTTCATAAGGGAATATTTTATTTAAAAGTTTTGCATAGATAAATTGAATGTTCTACAAAAAGATTTTGAGAAAAACGAAATACATAAAAAAAATATTCAGTCAGCCTGAAATACTGCATATTATTTCAAGTTTTTAAAATACATATTAAATAATTATTAACACTTACTTCCATTGTTTCGTTTCTGTCATATTGGAATCAAATTTTAATTTTTCTTATTAAAAATATCAATCCAAGCCTTTCTTAAATATTCAGATTAAATAAAAACACTTTTTATTACTATTAAATTTCAATAATACACATTAATATAATATAATTAATATAATTAATATAACAACTTTGCTACTTATCAATTGAACTGATAATTATATTTTCTGAAATATTTGTGATTATACTGTTTTGATTAGTTTTGAATAGAAACTTTGCTAACTTACATAATATTGATAGATAAATCATTTTATTCAATAAGTGCATATTTTATATGCAATTGTAAACAGGGGCGTCTAATGCGGGGGTACATCGTACCAGGGCGCCAGTACTTGGGAGGTAGCAGCAGTAGCGACCTAGGTGGGGGGGGGGGGGGGCAAAGGGGGCATTTGCCTCGGGCGGCAGTTTGTTAAGGGCGGAAAATTTGAGGTTGCAATCAAAAAAAAAAAAAAAAAGGTCATCAAAATTACTAGACAGGCGCAAAATTGTGGATTGCCATAGATCTTAAATTTTTGTATATTTAACATATAGTGCAAGGGGGAGGGGGCAAGTTTGCCATCTGCCCCGGGCGGCTGTAACCTACGGTACGCCACTGTGTAGCAGGTAGGTATTGGATCCAAAACTGTTTATTTAAATTTTAGGTAAAAGTTAAAGGTAAGTAAGGTTAGATTATTTTTATTCAATTTTTTTTCTTCAAATTATCTTCTGTAGGCTTTTGTGGCCGTTGTTCATATAAACTAAATTTTTGGGCTATTGTTGAAGTTTTCTTCAGAAGGGTTTCAGAAACGTTGACAACAACCTATAATAAAAACAAAACAATATAATATAAAAAATATCTGCCAAGTGCTTCCACGTGCTAAATTCACCAAAGGTAGTTAATTATTGAATAATTTAAATAAAAACTGATAAAGTGTTTAGATAAATTGCCTGATATTGGTTAACCATTTAATTTTTATACAATTTTACAAAAAAAATATTAGTTCGAAATTTTTCTTAAGACGCACCTGTATATTTTTAATTTTCGTATATTTTTAATTTTTTGGTAATTTCAATATAAATCTAAAATGCAAACGTCAAAATGACATTTAATATCAATTTAAAAAAACAAAACACGATTTTTTAAAACAAATTGAGATAAATCTTTGTAAGTGAATATTTTACAACCAACCTTATTTTTTTATGTTATAGAAAATTAAATGGTCTACAAAAAATATTCTATAAAATTTTCGCCTAACATGTGTCGTTCTTGAGATATCTTGAAAAATAAATATTTTGGGATATCACCCCCCCCCCCCCCTTACACACGGTTTTGATGATTTTGAAATGGGATCGTCCTCAAACCAGACCCAACCATCCAGCCAAGTTTCATTAATATCGTTTCAGTGGTTTATGAGTTATGCGTGTGCCAAGGATTCAGGGGACAGACACACAGACGGATGGACAGACAGACGGAAGGAAAAGTATGTCATGACCTGAAACGGAAAGATCAATTTAAAATTTTGAAATCGGAGAACAATTTTTTTCTCATTTTAAAACGATCACAAAGCTTCTCGTATCTTCGATATTGCGAGGAAGCAAAAGATTCTATAAAATGTTCACGTGTGCCGTAGATATTTTGAAAAATAAATATTTTGAGATGTTACCCCTCCTCCTTACACACGATTTTAAAATGTGACCATGATTTTGGCTCTCCTAAAATTTATTTTTGTGCCCTCTTTCAATTTTCATGTCGCGGACCCATTTTGCCTTCCCCTTAGGCCGGTTTTTCCAACCCCTAGCTACGCCACTGGACATACATGAGGTTAAAAAAAGTTTCTAATTAATATAAACATCAAATTGTATAACTAATACAAAATTTTATTTATTTTTGGGAAAACATTATTTTTTGACCCACTGTACCAGTTGCAACGGGTAAAATGAAAAGTCGGCCCCTATGCTATCGACATACCTCCTACCTAATTGTTTGATTTTTATATTTTTTAGGTATAACAATATCTTAAAATATACCTAAATAAAATTAAAATATACATTGTTTGTCAATGATTTTTCAACATTTTATCGAAAGAGATAATATGTTTTCTCTTTTTCTGATGACGTGTCTTTAATAAAACTATAGTGACGTACCACATACAATGACGTATCTCTTTTTAATATATTATTCCGGTTATAATATTTAACAATGTCAATTCATCACTTGTAGTTGAATCTAAAGTAGAGTTATATCAATTGACATTTGTGCTACCTACTGTGATTTTTAAATCATAAATTAAAACGACAATATTATCGTATTATAACTCAAGTGATAAATAGGTTAAATAAAGAAAATCAAAGAGAAAGTATAGTGGTTTACTGTATTCGATATTTTTGGAAATACGTAAAGGATCTAATTTATTAAAATGAGTGATAATAATTCAGAAACTCCGAATAGCAATACTCAACAAACTCCAAAAGGAATAGAGGCATTAAAACAACATTGCTTAGCATATAAAATAGATGTAGCATTATGGAGCATAAGAACAATTACAATTTTATTTGGGCTGGCTTACCTAGTACCAATATTTGGGTAAGTGTTTAAAAACTGGTTTTTGTATATTGTCCTTGGTATTAGTTATAATACTAACAATATCAAATTCATTGTTTCTTATTTTATAATTTCAGAAATGCATACAATTCGTACTACAAAGTCCTTCTAGCGAACGCAGCTATTAGCGCATTACGTCTTCATCAAAGATTACCACGAGTGCAATTTACAAGAGAATTTTTATCACAACTATTAGTAGAAGATAGTTGTCACTATCTTCTGTATTCTTTAATCTTCTTATATGTTTCACCAGCTACTTGTATCCTTTTATAAATTAAAGTGGGGTTATTTTAGATAGAAACGTGGACTCAATCTCTGTCACAGAAATCAATCGAATTACGAAATGTCAGATAGAACCAAACAGAATTATAAAATACGACGAAATAATGTGTATTTGTACAGTGTTAGCATATTTTCGGTGAAAAAGTAGATTACGTCCTAAAAAGTTAGGTTAAACTGGAAATTTTCATGCTTAAAATTGCATATATATATAGTTATTCAGAATGTTGATGTTCTAATAAATAATTAATAGTATATGTGGTTAGGGCAATCTATTGGGGCGAAAGGGGGTTAATATAGTTTAAAAACAGGAATTCAATTTCCGTTTTTAAATAATTCTGTCAAATAAAAATATAAAATGATTTTTTTATTGTAGATACACTACTAATCAAAATTTTTATTGTTATTTATTTAGGGGGAATTATTTTAAGGGGGGAAGTCAAAAATTGTCAATGGTCACATTCACGACTGACCTGAACAACGAGCTTTGATTGGTTGATTCATGGAATTTGTGGTGAATTGTACCAGAAATTTAAAGAATGTAATTTTTTAAGCGTGTAAGGAAGTGAGATAGAAGTAACCATAAAGAGATAGTATATAAATATCGTAATCCCTATACTCGCAATGTTAAATTTTTTATTTTATTTTGACGATATCTTCGCTCACTGATGGTCAATCATTTTTAAATTTTGAATGAAGCTTATAATAACCTTTTTTTAATTTTTTACAAAATTTGAGCTTACTCTTGAAACTTAATTTTTCCGAGAAATACCTTAACAACGCCTTAGACAAGGAAAAATAAAGGATAAATAACACATTTCCTAACGTTGTAACCATATCGCACCACGAAAAATCGCTCCACGGATCATTGACGTATCATTCAGATTTTAAAATAAATATCAATTGTTTTGAATTATAAAATTAGTTAATAATAAATGTTTTATATTGAGTTTAAAACTATTTCAGTGATAATTGATTAACAGAGAAATATCTATTTGGAACTATCATCTCTTATACATACTAAATTCAATAGTAATTTAAAGCATATTTGCATATTATAATTTTTCAACTGAAGCCTATGGAATACTATGCGATTTTGACAATTAAAAAAAGATAGCCGCCGACAAATTTTGGTAACAGTTTCATATACGGACTAGCATTGGTTGTTATGTATCCATAGTCATTCCTAATCTAAGCGTTAACGCTGTAAGACAATCAGAGCTCGTTAGATAAGGAAGTGCGATATCCGAATATAAGCTATCTCAAGTGACACGTTTATAACATTGAGTTATCGCTTCAGTTATATTATGAGTACATTTACACAGCGCTGTTATTCCGGTTTTACTGTAACCTATGTAGTTAAACCGTTTTAAGCGATGCTGTTTACACATACGAGAATAAGTAATGCCAGCTGGAATAAAAGCATGCTATAAGTTCAATAGCGTACCAATAAGAAATCCCAAAAATACTTTGTCCCGTCTACATCTCACGAATTATGCTTTTTTTTGTTTTCCATCTTTTCGTCTCGGGTATTTTAACTGGCGACGCTTTTTCAAATGTTATTGCGAACTGCATACAATAGATTTCCTATACTCCGTAGATACTTATATTTTTTGGGGTTGGCTAAATAGATATAACTATGTCCATGCAGTCTACACGCGTCTTTATTCCGGTTTAGTTATGCTATGCCTGTAGCTATATTCATGTGAGTCCAGTGACGGTTTATGTTTATGTCAGACACGTTCAACATATTCCTTTCGGAAGACACGACAAAACCCGAATATGTTCGATCTATGATAGCGATTCGCATGGCCTCACCTGAATACAGCTCACGCAACACTACTGGCCTGTAGGTTAAGAGGAATAGAAAAACTAACCCCTGATTAGTTATGTCGGGTGTAATGCGTCATCTACACGCATTTTTAAACCCGGATTTACTACACTGGTTACAGTAAAACCGGAATAAACGTACTCCATGATGATATGCAAATACATTCCTTAATACATATTTAGTGGTTTTGGTGCCGGTCTTGCTGTTTGCAATTTTACATTCGGCTAGTTATTCATTGACGTTATTAGATGTGAGTATAGTATTATAAAATATTTTGGTTTACTCAAACGGAAATTATTATTTTAATTGTATACAAATTTAAATATTAACGGGACACCCCCTCAATCTGTTCTTTGTGTTAAAAAAATAAGGTAGCCGCAAACTTAGCGATGATAATTAATATTTAGGCTATGCCCAATCAGAGCTGTTCCAAGTACAAACAAAAAGTACTCGAGTACCGAGTACAAGTACACTGTCTAAAATGTACTCGAGTACCAAGTACAAGTACACAATTAGAAGTACTCGAGTACAGAGTACAAGTACAGAGTACCGAGTACATTTTCAATATTGAATGATGAGGGAGTGGGGTGGCTAAGGGACCTAACTAAGGGTTGTGCTTATAATAAAACACTAAATTGTTTATAATCCTATTTTATTTGCTTTAAGAATGACGAAATTTTCAAAATTCTCGTATGTGAGAGCATGGCGACGAACATTGTTTACAATTGTCGCAAATGAAAAAAATATATATTTATATAAGTATATATTTAGACTTAATTGTAATTATGGACATAACACATAAGTATGCATAACGCATATGAATATTAGGTACCTACATATACATAAATATCTGCTGAAATCACTCACTATTAGCTCTAGCTCATACGACATACCTACACTATTGATATACTTGTAAGATTACTTAAAAAAAATAAATAAAAATGTTAACATTTGAATTAAAATTCAAACTCGGCTATGGAACCGACTTATTTGGCGCCAAGGCAGTGAATAACTAATATGTTTTGTGCAAATCTGAACTCGCATAAAATTGTACTTAATGTGTAGTTCAATGTACTCGAGTACACGGAAATGTACTCGAGTACACGAAAATGTACTCGAGTACACAAATGTACTTGAGTACATCAAAATGTACTCGAGTACACGGAAATGTACTCGAGTACTTTTTCGTCGTTTAAAATGGGTTCAGTACAAGTACAAGTACATTAAAAGTAAAGTACTCGTGGACTGAGTACCGAGTACACTAAAAGTACTTAGAGTACAGTACTCGAGTACTTGTACTCGAGTACCGCACAGCTCTGTGCCCAATGCACAGGTTGACTGCCAAGAATAAATCACAAAAAATGTCTTAGATGCCAAGTAGAAAATAATTATTAAAATCGTATTCTCAATTAGTTCTATTGTTTTTTTTTTTTAATTTATCAAAATCGACAAAAATTTATATATATATATTATACAGCGGTCGTATACGACCGCCATGGCAGCCAACCTGTTAAATAAAATTTTCCAGGGTGTCCACTTTCTGGAAAGTCAAGGAAACCTAAAGTGGTCAGGGAAAGTCAGGGAATTTATTTAAAATTCTGAAAAGTCAGGGAATTTATTAATTTTTTTTAGAAAGTCAGGGAAAAAAGTGTATAAATTTAAGTTGACGAGCAACAAAAAGAAAAAGGTCATTGAATTGAAAGTAAGTAACAAGTGTAAAAATTTCAAGTATGACCAAAAAAAAAAGATCTTCAAATTTTATTTCTGCACATTCTTGCCCCAGGGTCTCCCCGAGTCAGGGAATTTTGAATCTATGTTCAGGGAAAAGTCAGGGAATTTTATTTCCAAAAACCAGTGGACACCCTGGTTTTCATGTTTTTCTGAAAATACTACTTTTCTATCAATTTTTTCCGTTTTTTCCTGTATATTATGACGTTTTTGGTAGCTGAAAAATTTTTAAAGAAGACTATAGTCCTTTTTTTAAATAATTTATAAACACTGTCTGTAAAAAATCGATTAAACTTAAAAATTTGTTAAATTCCTAAAAAAATCGATTTTCAGTGGAGACGAAAATTACAAATTAATAAAAAAAAGCTAGTCTTCTTTAAAAAATTTCATAATATACAAGAAAAAATTGATAGAAAAGTAGTATTTTCAGAAAAACATGAAAATTGCTATTTAAAATACACGTTAAATTTAAAGTTCATACACTATAATATAAACGTGTTGTATATTTATTTATATATATCTGTCCGGCAACGTTACTTTTATACACTTTGTTCCTACCGAACCGATATTGGTTTTTTTGTTATGTTACTTCATATAAGGTATATAAAAACACGGTAGTCTCATCAGCATTGACGCGGGAATTGACATCACTGCGAAGACATATTCAAATGTTAGAAATGTATAATAGAATGTCAATTACAAAAAAATCCTTGTTTTCGTATTTTTGATATTTTAACAACGCACACAATCAAAGAAGTACAAATTCGACATTGCAAAATCATAAAAAAACTATCACAGACAATTTGGTCTATTCGAGAAGTGTTATTTTTTACCATTCTTAAATTGGAAATACGTTCTGTGATTCTGACAGCTTTTTAAGATTTTGCAATGTCAAATTTGTATTTCTTTGATTGTATATAATATCAAAAAATATGAAAACAAGAATAAATAAAGGATTTTTTTTTAAATTATTATTATTATTATACATTTCTAACATTTGAATATGTCTTCGTAATGACGTCAATTCCCGCACCAACGCTGATTGCTCATAGAGTTGATGAGACTACCTTGTCTTTATATACCTTACTTCATACTTCTTCCAGTTAACTTTGTAGGTTTCATTTCTTAGCTATAAAAGGTCTCTTTGACCCGATAAATATCGGGGTTGGGGTGCAAAGCACCCAGAGGCAGAGCCCCCAGTAGCCTAAATATTAAATGTCAACGCTGAGTTTGCGGCTAGCTTATTTTTTGGTCACAAAGAACAGATTAAGGGGGTGTCCCGTTAAAATTTCAATTTATATTCAATATTCAACTTAATTTTACAGACGTTGGGACAGAATTCTATGTGGTTCGCTCGACTTCTCATATCTTTTGTGGAATTCCAATCAAGAAATATCCTTCGTTTGGTCAGTTTTACAGAAATTGTGTTGATGCCGTTTACAGTTATTTTATTGTTCAGGTATGAATATATTAATATGTTTATATACAGGGTGTCCTACGCAGGGGTGTGCTGCGAAACATGTAACAACCGGCTCGCTTTTTTTGTTTCAATCAGAATAAATCAAAAACGAAAAGAATCAGCCAATTTTAAACTATAACTAGATTTTTTTTCATTTTGATTATTACTGTAATTAAATGTAAAAACTTCATTTGAACCGAACTCACTCTTTGCGCAGTAAACTGATATCAATGCTGGCTACAGCATTAGTTTAATAATTGAAATATTTAAATACTTTGCCCGTACCACATTTCCGCAGAGGGTGGCTCAGTGGGTAATGGATACGCCGGTTAGAATGATACCAAAATCATCCCATTCGGACTTCTAGTTTCTGAGTTAGATCACCCTGAAAACGTTACGTCAAGTTTCTGAATTGCCCACCCAGTATCTGGCTGGCGTTAAACACTAGACGTTATTTACATCAAAGTTTTGACGTAAACGTTATTCTAAAACTTAAACTAAAAATATACACCTTAACCACAATAAAATAATGTCACTCGACACGTGTTTCGACTTCACAAGAAGTCCTCATCAGGAGCCTAACAGTTCCAGACTGGAACTGGAAGGTGTTGAAAATATGTCAATTTTCTTATAAAAATAGTCATAATTTCTAAACCGCTCAGTAAAATCCCACATATGCTTATATCAAAATATCCAAAAAAAATAAATGCTTTAAGATTATCAATCAAAAAAATATACATTGTATTTAAAAAAACATAATTTTGATTTGTAACGCACATATGGAACACCTATATAAATGTAACTTTTTTAAAATATGCGAAAAAAAAAAAGTGAAACAGGTAAGGGAAAAAGTGAAATAGGCCTCTTATGGAAAATATTATATTAAAAAATATTATATTATAAGAAAAAATATTATAAGAAAAGCTACAAAGGCAACTTTTATTTATCTTCTTTGTGGCATATCAATGCGAAATTGTAACTTTAATTAATATCTGAGCTATACAGAAAGTTATGTGCAAAGAATTAAAATTTAATTCACACGTTTTGACATCGACTAACAGGGAAATCTGTAGGGGTGACACATCACTTATTAAGGCGATTCATATTTTCAGGTCGCTTTAACAAACCTTTAATGATGTCAGTTTTTATAATTCTCCTACAAACAAATTAGTTTTTTAGTTGCAAGCTTGTTTCACTTTCACCCCATTTTTTTGGTGTTTCATATTTACCCCGCACGACCCTATAAAAAAAAATACGAAGAACGAATATTCCTCAATACTTTATTTAATGTATTAATTTCTTATTTAAAAATAATTTGTTTTTTGTTTTCAGTGGCCGAGCTAGTTTACTGACACCTATAATATACTATCAGTTTCTATTACAAAGATACACATCGCACCGCAATCCCTACACAAGAAACATGTTCAGAGAATTGCGTGTGACTGTTGAAAACACAGCAAACAAACCAAGCATGCCTGGTATTTTACGCACGGCGCTACTTACCGTGGTTCAAATTACACTTCGTCTTGCGCCGCCTCAAGTCGAAGCTCAGTAATTTATTTAAGTGATGGTGTAAACGTTTTTTAGTAGCTTGTTATTCATGTATTATGTATCATTAGGAATACGTGAGATTTTCATAAGTTTTGGAAATTTTAAATCACTAAATTATTAATATTTCAGTTGTTCAGTACTATTTTACTACATAACAATATACAATTATCAGGCATTAAATATTTACCCTCGGCAAAAATATTTGGTGAATTAAAAGAGTCGTAGTCAGGGCTTCGAACCGTTATTTTTTTCGTTTCGGTTTTCGTTCCTATATTTAGGTTCGGTTCCAGTTTTCGTTCCGCAAAAAATAACGGTTTTTTCGGTTTTTGGTTCAGCTCCGAGTGATTAATTAAAAAAAAAAATTATTTGTATTAAAAAAAAAATGTTCTACCATAATTTAAAATATTTTATAGTACTTGTATGATAGTCCGAACGACAATTGAAGTGGAAAAGAAGATCATGTTAACGCGCGTATTTTAACATGTACTGAACCGTAAAAACCGATATTTTTATTTCGGTTCTGTTCCGGTTTTCGTTCCGGCAAAAAATAACGGTTTTTACGGTTTTCGGTTCAGTTCCGGTTCGAAGCCCTGGTCGTAGTAGCCTTTGTACAAATATAAAGACGTATTATTGGTGCATTTTGAAATGCCGCTTCGAAATAAACTGATAAATTTTAAATTAGTCAATAATGTTTTGTTTTCAACTTAAATAAATCCTAAATAGAACTAAATAATATGACAACCGGCAACTATGTATGTTCAGATTCGTATACCTGAGACTTTAAAGAACTTAAAAATGCAATTGGTTCGATATTTTTTAAATCGCAAAAAGTCCCTAAAAAGTAAAAAATTTTAATTAACAATTAGCGTGTTTCTCTACTCTGCTCGTTCATATTGCCCTCTCACTCGTGCTCCTACGAAGGAAGTGAGTGGAAATAATATGACAACTGGCAACTATGTTCAGATTTGTATACCTGAGACCTTAAAGAACTTAAAAATGCAAAAATCTGAAGATAGTTACTGGTTGTTATATTATTTCCACTCACTTTCTTCTAGCGTCTCGTCTAAATATTTTTTGAAAACACAACACTATTGACTAATTTAAAATTTATCAGTTTATCTCGAGACGGCATTTCAAAATGCACCAATCAAAACAACACTTCTACTCTCTCAAGGTGAAATTTCTTTTGTTTTAATCAACTTGAAATAAACCAGCAGCTGTATTCAGGTGAGGCCATGCGAATTGCTATCATAGATCGAACACATTCGGATTTTGTCATATCTTCCGAAAGGGTAATTCTCTGCGCTACGGAATATGTCGAACGTGTCTGATGTAAACATAAACCGTCACTGGACTCACATGGATACAGCTCGTGCATTGCCACTGAAATAAACAATAAAAAAAAAATAAAAAAATAAACAATATTTGACCGTAATGACCCCTTGAATTTTTATTAATGTAGTATAGTCCTTAAAAAAACTATCGTCTGGTTTATATTATTAAAGATTACAAAGTGCCATCAGTTTGTATATTGTCTTTTTTCAATCAATAAGTTTTATTTTTGATATTGTTGTGTAGTTATTAGGTTGTACGTACAAATTTAAATATTAACGGGACACCCTCTCAATCTGTTCTTTGTGATAAAAAAATAATCAAGCGTTAACAATTAATATTTAGGCTATGTTCGATTAACGTGTATTTTAAATAGCAATTTTCACACTTTTCTGGAAATACTACTTTTTTTCCTGTATATTATATATTTTTTTAGTAGTTGAAAAATTTTTAAAGAAGATTATTAATTTGTAAATTTCATCTCTGCTGAAAATCGATTTTTTTAGAAATTTTAAAAATTGGCCAGCCATCAGAAAAAGTCATAATATACAGAAAAAAATTGAGTAGTATTTTCACAAAAACGTTAAAATTGTTATTTAAAGTACACGATAGCCCATAGAGATAATATAACATAGAGAAAGTGAGGCAGCTAAAAACGATAACTGTCAGTAGAAAGAGAAAGAAAATATTATGGACCTCTGCATGTTTCCATAGAGATGACATTCCTATTTTATGGTTATCTATGTGCTTACATCTGACCATAGAATATACATCTGACATTCTATGCACGACTTAATTTGTAGTAAAATTCTAGTTTTTTTTAATGGTTTTTTATTAACTATTAAAAATAAATTTATTAAATTTCGACCAAACAAAAATTTTGTAAATATTATGTACAGTCGCCTGCAGAACTCGTCTGGCACCCTAAAGGCTAGAATCGCTTACAACAGATTCCAAATTTAAAGACAAACATCATCGGTTATCTTTTTCTATCAAGTTTAATATATTTAAATACTAAAATTCGGAATATCAAATATTTATTGCCACAAAATTTACATATACAATTTTCAATAGATTACATAATAATTTAATTGCACAAATATATATGAGTACCCATTATAAACGAAGAGTAGTTCTTTATCTAGCAAATGAATTTCAAAATATCTGTCTTTGTTTGATACATGGAGAAATGATTTAAATATTATAATAATCAAATGGGAGGAGCCTACTAAGTTTGTGATAAACGAAAATGAATATAAACTGCAAGATCATTAATGCAGGCGATTGTACATAAATATACATATATACAAAATAACTTGACATTTCTTTAATTATACGCCATTATGCAAAGAAAACTTACGATTGCATCAAAAGACAAAGAGTGCGTTCCGAATTAAGCATCAAACGCATGAACTGCAATACTGAAGCGCAACGCTTTGAAATCGTTTAGTTTTTTCAATGCACGCATAGTACGCATGAAGTGCTGAGTGGAATACTAATATTAAAAATGGATACCAGACAAAATATTACTGATAGACTAAAATGTAGATAAAGAAAACTTCACAAATGATTGTTGTAATGAAATAATAACCATAATAGCAAAGCTGAAACTGACAGAGAAGTAAAAACTGCAAATGATATAGTCCGAGCGCGTTCCGAATTACTAAACAAGTGCATAGACTGCATCAACGCGTTAAACGTGTTGGCTGCCTCAGATGGAAATAGTAGCTGTGGGGAGTTCAAAGCGAACAATACTTAAATCGGAACACGTTTCTGTGTATTCGAAATTAGAAATGTCGCTTTCTCTTATGGTTGATGTCCACTTACATAAAATGCTATGGCTCACTTCCTCTATGTTATATTATCTCTATGGCATAGTCTAAATCAGTGGCGAGCTATATTCATGTGAGTCCAGTGACGGTTTATGTTTAGATCAGATACGTTCGACATTTTCCGTAGCACAGAGAATTGGCCTTTCGGAAGACGCGACAAAATCCAAATGTGTTCGATCTATGATAGCAATTCGCATGGCCTCACCTGAATACAGCTGCTGGTCTAAATATTAATTATCAAAGCTGTGGTTATTTTTTGGTTAAAAAGAACAGATTTAATATTTCAATTTTTACAGCCACTCATTATATATTTAAACCTCTGAAATATTTCCCAACTATGAATGAAGAGTATAGTAAATATCTTTTACTTTATATGAAATGTATATTTATGATGCTTGCAAACAAAACAATAAATATAATATAACTTACTAATTGATTCTTATCAGGTTATTGATATATCGAAAAAATACGTACTATTATCTACCTATTTATTTTAGTATTTTTCAAAATTTACTAATGTCCAATATTGTAAAGAAATATCTAAAATTTGTGACAGTTCCATGACGTTTATTGACAGTTAAGCGCATGTACGGTAAAACTGTGGTGATTTATATATTTTAATTTGAACACAGTATTAGTTTGAAAGAAATACTTTTTTGAGGAAAATGTATTACGGTATTGAAAAAAAAAAAGAAACTTTAACAAAATAATTAGAAATTTTGGACTTTCAAAAATGCAAAAAACAAAATTTTTTATTCCATTGAAAATTTTAGTAATTTTTTTTATAGTAATGGACATTAATGAAGTATTTAAATATACCTACCCTCAGTGGCGTAGTAAAAAAAATTCGGGGGGGGGGGTAAATTGATAAATACATATGAGTTAAATTTTTTTAACGGATGTTTTCTCAAAACATACATTTTTTAGAACACTGAATTTTCCTGGGGGGGGGGGGGGGTCCCAAACCCCCCTCATTACTACGCCACTGTCTACCTTTCATGTACTAAATTATATAGACATTATAAACAAATAGTGACCGAAACCGAATTTCGGTTTCCATCTAAATTTCGGCCGGAACCGATTTTTTTATAGTCATTTTGAGACAAGTTTGCTTAAGTTTTTGCTCAGTTTCGGCCAAAAATTACAGAAATCGAAATACGTATTGTAGGTCGAAACCAAAACCATACTTTCATTCGGTCACTATAAACCAGGGCTTCAAACCGTTATTTTTTACGTTCCGGTTCAAGTAAAAAATATATTGGTTCGGTTCATTAACTTGAACCGATTTATTTCGTTCCGGTTTAAGTAAAAAAATATATATCTGTTCAGTTGCGGTTTTCGGTTCAGTTCCAACAAGTGGTTAATTTGAATCGATCTGAACTAAAAAACTGATATATTTATTTTTCGGTTCGTGTCCAATTTTCGTTCCGACAAAAATAACGTTTTTTTTTCGATTTTTGGCTCAGTTCCGGTTTGAAACCTTGCTTTAACTGTATTTACCAGGGCTTCGAACCGGAACTGAACCGAAAACCGGAAAAACAGTTATTTTTTGCTGGAACCGAACCGAAATAAAAATATCGGTTTTTTCGGTTCAATACATGTTAAAATACGCGCGTTAACATGATCTTATTTCCCACTTCAATTGTCTTTCGGGCAATCATACAAGTACTATGAAATGTTCTAAATATGGTAGAAAAAAAAATTTTAATTTTAAAATTTAAATTTTAATTAACCACTCGGAGCTGAACCGAAAAAACTGGAAAAACCGTTATTTTTTTCGGAACGAAAACCGGAACCGAACCGAAATATATTTTTTTACTCGAACCGGAACGAAAACCGAAACGAAGAAAATAACGGTTTGAAGCCCTGGTATTTACAATGAAATAACTTATTGCTTTTTATATTTTTAACAGATAGAAATTAAACATTGGTATAAATATAATAACAGTATTTCATATGATTGTTAAATATTTATAAATATTAACCTTCAGAGTTTGACTGACAGGAGATACCGAGATAATATTAAATCTCTTGGGATCTAAATAAACATATTTCATATGTACTTATTATTAAAAAAATCTTAGATTAGGAAAGACTATGGATACATAACAACCAATGCTAGTCCGTATATGAAACTTACCAAAATTTGACGGCGGCCATCTTTTCTTAAATGTCACTTTCGTCATTTCCATGCATATTATCCCAGAGGCTGAAAATTTCTAATATGCAAATATTTATCACTGAAATACTTGTAAAGACAATATTATTAATAAATTTTATAATTCAAAACAATTGACATTTATTTTAAAATCAGAATGATTCACCAATGGAGCGATATGGTAACAACGCGTAATATTATGTTATTTGTCCTTTATCTTTCCTTGTCTATGGAAAAATATAGTTGTGAGACAAAATGGCAGCCAAAAATTTGGTAGTGATGTAACGATTAGTATACAAAATTTGGTCAAATATCACAAAGGTGTAGAGATTATAGTAAAAATGCAAAAGTTTCAGGATTTAACAATTTACAAAATAATTAAAGTTTTTTTAATTTTTTACTCAGAAACCATCAACTCGATGAAAAAATGGGTGTGACTGTGTCGGGATGCACAGTCGAGGGATTGACGTGAATACGTGCAATGGGGTTAAATAAAACTCAGACTCATGAATTGATACACCTTTTTTTTTTTTTTTGTTACATAGAATATTTGTAAAATGGACATAAAACTTATTGTTAGTCTAAATAAAAATATATAGTACATATTAAATAATATAATTATTTCTTATGATTTGTACCAACATAAAAACAATTTACAAGCGAAATCGTGGAAACACGAAATTATTTTTTTATTCAATTAAAAAAAAAACTTTAATTTAAAAATTAAAAACGTTACTGCGTAAAGAATATATTCTAGTATACTGTTATTTTTTTTTCAACTCGATTCATATTTACAAGCGCAATCGTGGAAATACAATATTTTTTATAATATGAAGTTCATTCATTAAAACTAATTAAATATTTTTATTTGTACCTCTACCTCGTAGATCTAATCGAGATCTATAATTTGAGACCAAAACCGGCGTGGATAGCTGCTCTGAGTGTCGAGAAATACTGTTTATCAATTTACGCTAGCGCGCAAATTGATCTCTGCGCGTTACATTCACGTCAAAATGAGACACGTGTGATTTGAGTTTTGACCACAGTTTTTATTGTTTGGTTATTACGCAAACCACAATAGAATTGTTCCCACTTTTTCTTTTGAATGCAAATTTCGTTACATCACTATTATTGGTATAAAAACAATTTAGGGTGTTTTTTATTTTTTTATTTTTTCGGTCCCGCAGGCCTATGTTTTAGCTTGGGATCAAAAGTTAATTGTCCCAAAATTTCAGACTCATAGATCAGACCTGTGGACGGCGCAAACCGAGTCTTTTTCCCATTTGATTAACATGGGAAAAATTAATTTTTTACTTACGCGTGAATATCTCGTTGAAAAAATTTTTTTTTGATAATTTCTCAGGGGAATATTTTGTAGAGAATTAAGTGCTCAATTCATAAATCCAATAAATTTTAAGAAATGTTTGTTTAAAAATTATCATAAAAATTGGATTTTACTTTTTATGATAATGTTTAAACGAACATATCTTTAAAAATATTCGATCTATGAATTGAGCACTTGGGATCTTTTTTGTAAGAAATTTAATTCTGTATGAAATGCTGCTGTAAGAAAGTAAAATAAATAAATTTTTCAACGAGATATTCACGCATAAGTAAAAATGTAATTTTTCCCATGTTAATCAAATGGGAAAAAGACTCGGTTTGCACCATCCACAGGTTTGATCTATGAGTCTGAAATTTTGGGATAATTAACTTTTGATCTAAAGCTAAAACATAGGCCTGCGGGACCGAAAAAATAAAAATAAAAAAAAACACCCTAAAAAATATATTACCAAACAAATAAAAAAACGATTCTCATTCTCGGTGATCTTTATTCAGTTTGATTATATTATAACAATTTTTTTTTTAAATTTAGTTAAAGGTGATTTTAATTTACTTATACCTACTGGAATATTTTTATTTTTTTAAATTTTTTTATAACCTAAACTCTCCCCAATTATATTTAATATTTATAATTCTTATTTGACACAGAAACTTGAAGTTTTTTAAACATTTGAATGTTTTTTGTATAAAATATTAATTAAGAATATAAATTATACATGTATGTAATATATAATAATTAATAATCATTGATAGCTTTTTTATGAAAATCTTCACTGTTTAATATTTTAAACAATCATGCCAGAGCTGTCAACAAAGTATTGTCAGTTCTGAATCATACTTAGTTCTTCTTGCACGTCATCAATAGATGTTAATTTTCATTTTTATACACATTGTTAATTAGTTTCTTATTGTATTTTTAATTTTTTTACTGATATCCAGTGTTGTTTTTTTTTAAAACTTATTAATTATTAAATACATATTACCAAATTCCATGTTATAGTATTAAGAGAATGGTGTTTGTTCAAATATTTGTTATTTTAAAATAAAGTTTTCTAAAATAAAATTTTTCATTTTAAATGAAATAGCTAATGAAATGACAAGTTCATTTCAATGGCTAGATGAGTTAACCTTTAACCTTTAGTCTTTAGTATAGTGTTGCCATCTGACTAATATGACATAAAAAGAGTAAGAAAATATTATAGTGAAATCGATTTTTTTCGAAATCCGGATTTTGATGGAATTATCCATTTTGACCTTCCCTGAATTCATTCTGATTATTTTCGTCATGATGTCTGCCTGTCGGTCTGTAACTCAAATACGACAGATTGTAGAAGGGTGAAATTTTATATTTATGATTAGTTTTTGTCTGGGAAGAAAACCTCCGAATACGAATATGTTTACTGACAATGAGGTCAATTTTTGAATTTTTTTGAATTACTTTGAAACAGTGCAAATTAGAGAAAAATGGTAAAGTTAAAAATTGTAGATAATAATATCATCTATAATTTATGTTCTATTCATTTTTTCGAAAAAACAAATTAAAAAAAAATTAATTATAATTCAAATAGTTCATAACAGAGAAGAAATATCTGCCATGAGTGTCATGGGACTTTCTTATACGCATTACAGAGAGTGAATGGTGTGGGTGAATCTAAATAATTTTTTTTTTTAAATTCTAACTAAATCATAAATGTTGGAAGAAACGTACGGGGAATAAATTATAGATAATAATATACCTACTTGACATTTTTTATCTAAAACATTTTTTTCTTATTTCAAAAATATTTTGAAAATTCAAAAATTGACAAGAGTAAACATCCGTTTTCGGTTAAGATATTAGTTATTACGTTTAATAAAATTCATTTGATACATATTGTAGAGAATATTATTATCTATAGTTTATGTCCCATTCATTTTATTCTATCTTTTATCTCCTATGGCAGATATTTTTATAAAAAAAATATCTACCTTGGGAACCACGGGACTTTCTTATACGTAATTCTAACAGTGAATAGTATACGTGATTCTTATTTTATTAAAACATTTCTGACAAACTAACAAGATAGAATAAAATGAATAATATAGGTAATATTATTCTCTCCATTATATAACAAGTAATTTTTTTTAACGTAATAACTGAAAACGGAAGTTTACTCATGTAATTTTTTAAATTTTCGAAATAAGAAAAAAATGTTTTAGATAAAAAATGTCGAGTATGTTATTATCTATAATTTATTCCCCATACATTTTTTTCCAACATTTATGATTTAGCCAGAAAGAATTTTTTTATGTAATTATTTAGATTCACCTACACTGTTCACTCTAGTATTACGTATAAGAAAGTCCCATGGTACCTACGGCAAACACACACACTGTTCAATCTCTGTAATACGTATAAGAAAGTCCCATGACACTCATGGCAGATATTTCTCCTCTGTTATGAACCATTTGAATTATAATAAACAATTTTTTTCTTCAAAAATTCGTTTTTACGAAAAAATGAATAGAACATAAATTATAGATAATGATATTACCTACAATTTTTAACTTGACCATTTTTCTCTATTTCGCACTGTTTCAGAGTAATTCGAAAAATTAAAAAATCGACGTAGGTAAACATCTGTATCCGGTTGAAAGATCGTTTTCAAAAATAGGACGTTTTCTTCCCAGACAAAAATTAATCTTAAATATAAAATTTCACCCTTCTACGATTTGTTGTATTTGAGTTACAGACCGACAGACGGACACACAGACATCATGGCGAAAATAGTCAGAATGGATTCAGGGAAGGTCAAAATGGATAATTCCTTCAAAAATATTTTTTTTGGTCGTCTCTTCAAGGCTCGTAACTTTGTAAATTTTAAATATTTTTCAATAAAAATTCGTATCGAATAAGTTGAATATATACTTAATAAAATGCCTTCTACCCGATCCTGAAATAATTAGTTACACCTATAAAAAAATCCCAAACGTTGACAATTTTTTGACCCATTACAGTTGCTTTCCCCTTAAGTAAAAAATTACATATTAATGGGTTAAATTACAATTAATGTACTTCAACCAGTGTTGCCAGAACGTACTTTTTAGTACGGTTTTCCTACTATTTATGACCCGACCGTACCAAAATAGTACCTCAGCAAAGACCGTACCTTTTGCTCCACAAAGATTTTTATATAAAATGTTTATTATGAATAACACCAATAAAAATAAAGTAAAAACGAAACGTACCTTAATTTTTTCGTCTATATCTACTTTTCAGTATTGACGGTTTAATTACTTGATAATTGATGTCTTTTAACACAAAATAAAATAAAGGGTATAATTAAATAAAAAATAATAATTCAAATACATTTCTAACAATTTTAACATTTGCAGGGGTCGAAACAAGTTCAGTGTTCAAAAATACTGATTTTACTGACACAAAAATCTAAAAATACTGACTTTTACTGACTATCTGAACCGAGTTAAAACATATAAATGTTATGTATTAAAAAAACACTTATAATTATTGACCTCCACCATCCCCATAGCCAACCTTTAGCACCTTTTTATTATGTTCATAGCAAAAATAACAAACATTACAGTTAATTTTTGTTAATTTTTCTCACCGAACTTGGCATAGCCAGTGCTAGGGTGAGATTATGTTGTTTATATGTTACAATGTGTAAAAAATATACATACAATTATGTCATAAAATATCTTCTAAAAGTTGGTAATAAACAATACAAATAAGTAAACAAAATAGAACATTATTTATAATTTGAATATAGTTTTCACGATAATTGTGTCGTTTTGAAAACAAATAGTGAGTTTTTTACGATAAATAAGGCTCCGATGTGAAAACTTTGAGTGCCAAACCCAAAAAACTGACCATTTTTTCAAAAAACTGACTTTTACTGACCAGTTTTGACCTCTGCATTTGTAGTACCAGGGGTTCATTAATCAGAGTTTAAAAAGTTGAAACCGTACCATTTTGTCAAATTTCGTACCATTTTGGTAAGCCTATCGTACTTTTTAGGGAGTTCATACTGGCAACACTGACTTCAACACAAGACTCATTAATAATAGAACTGATTGCGCTGGCGTGGTTCACAATACGGGCATTTACAATAAAGAATAATGTCTGGTATTATAAAGGAGCTAGCAATTACTTTCAAATGGGGTATTAATTCTGTACTAGTATCTATGGATTAGTTATGGAATTTAGAGCAGTGACACTTCAACTAATTGTAACACAGTTGACATCTTTCACCGTACAAAATAATTTTCATATCACTACTGTTTTAATACCGTTGGTATTTACCTACAACGCGTGCGCGAAACTTCAACAAACTCCAAAAGAACTGTCATATAAGTTTGATATCTCATTTGAAAGTGTTTGCTAGCTAACAAATTTGCTAGCTCCTTTATAATACCGGACAAAAATAAAACAAATATTTTTCACAAAACGTTTTTCTTTATTAACATTTATGCTACAGCTGGTATAGGTACAGGTATGTCAGGCTTTATCGCTTTAACATCACTGTAAACTGTTTCCGCTTTAGGTTCCACAACAGATACATTATCTGGAAGTGGTTTCTTAGGTCCCATTTTGCCGTTAGCGTCCCACGGCAACATGATTTTAACTTTAATCCCGAGCACTCCTTGTCTGAGTAAAACGTGTCTCGTTGCCGTATCTACGTAGTCGTTGCATGGGTCTCCTGAATGGATCATTAATCCGTCAACGAATTTCATCGATTTTGCACGTTGACCACGGAGTTTTCCTGATACCACTACTTCGCAACCTTTGGCACCGGATTCCATGATGAAACGTAATACACCGTAGCATGCACGACGAACTGCAAGGCCTCCGATAAGTTTATACCGAAGAGATTCAGCTTGTGCGATTGCGCATAAACCTCGTGTCGCTACCTGAAAATTAAATTTTGTTGAATACGTTTTATTTTATTTAAATAAAACACTTACTTTTTCTGCGTAGAGTTCTATTGAATGTTCGGGGAAGTTAAATCGTTTTTGGACGACTGATGTTAATTCACGAATACGACGGCCTTTTTCTCCTAAAACGTTTTGCGTTCTTGTTGCCATTATTATAATTTCAGTACGTTGTGGTGTTACACGTACTTCTACTCCAGAATATCCATCTTCGGCTAATTCACGGGTAAGAAATTCATTCAACTCCGCTTTGAAAACTCCATCTCCTACGAACTGTAAATAAAAATTAGGTTATAAGTATGGCTCCACATTATTTTTGTAATTTCTATTATAAATTTATAAATATAAATACTTGAAAGCTTTTAAATAAATATGAAATCGTAAAACATTTTAATTATATCTGTTTCATCTGTCAGAATCACATTCCGTTTATCAAAAATAAAAGTTAATATAGGTTATCGGCAACTAGGAATTGATATTCATCTATATATTTTTTGGGTTTTACTAATAATTTCTTAAGTAAAACGATTATTTTAAAACCATACCTTTCGCTTTTTCGATATTGTGGTTGCCATGTTTGTTTTAAAAGATTAATACGAATCCATAAATTCACTAAAGAACCAAACTGGAAAAGGAAGTTCGAATGGCGGAAATAGAAACCGATAGGTGGCGCATTTAAAAATGTGCGGTAAATACCGCACTTTAATGCCCGGTATTATAAAGGACCTAACAAAATTTGTTAGCTAGCAATTACATTCATATGGGGTATTAATACTGTACTAGTATCTATGGATTAGTTATGGAATTTAGAGCAGTGACACTTCAATTAATTGTAACACAGTTGGCATCTTTGACCGTACAAAATAATTTTCATAACATCACCACTGTTTTAATACCGTTTGTATTTACCTTCAACGCGTGCGCGAAACTTGTCAAAGTCATCAACAAACTCCAAAAGAACTGTCATATATGTTTGATACCTCAGTTGAAAGTGTTTGTTAGCTAACAAATTTGTTAGGTCCTTTATGATACCGGACATAAAAAAAATATTATTATTGGATGCTTTTATTGTTCTTAATTCTTATTAATTAAAAAGTGCTTCTAGAAAAAAACATTTATCTAAATTCAAAGCTAGTTAAAATTTTAATAAATACCAATAAAGAATGTATTTGGATAAATTGCCAAGTGATTTCCAAAATGTGTGCCGCGGCGTTTTTACAGTGGCAGAAGTTAATTTAATTTTAATAATAATATTTATTCTGTTAATTACTCTATGCTGAGTGTAGAAAATGTCAAGAATAAATAATAAATGAATGAATTTTCTCATTAATGCAATTGTATGACTTGCATAAAAATTTAAAAATAGATTTAGATTGAAATTGTCAAAAAATTAAAAATATACGAATATCTGAGCACCTTATCGGTTTTTATTTATATTGTTCAGTAATTAACTACTTTTCGAGAATTTAGCACGAGGAAGCACTGTGAATTTACTTGGAAGATGTTTTTTTGGTCGTTTTTAAAAAAATCTTAAGTTCCATGGCAGGAGGGAGCCCTCCAAAAATCCAGGTCCGGGTGTCCACGAATTCACGATAGACGATAGAATTGGAAGCCTCCCCTCACCCCATGGAATCGGCGCCTATTGTACATCTTATGCCCCTGTTCGCCCTGTTCTGTCAAACTTTTCAAGGTCGATTATGTTGAATTGTAGGTTATATTATTATCTAATTGTAAATATACTTAACAGATATACAGACAGATGTAATAAAGTTCATAATTATTAATTATTAAAATAATATGTACTGATTTTTATACAATTTAAAATGGCTGGATGGAAAGATAAATTATTTGGATTACTTGTTATTTGTTTATTATTTTTTGCTGTACCTATACGAATAAATAAAAACGATAATAGTGAAGATGTTGAACATGAACTATTTCATAAATTTATAAAAAAATACAATAAAAATTATAAACAAGGATATGAAGAATATAAAGACAGATTTGCAACGTTTAAGGTAGGTGTACAAACTTATAATTTCAATAAAGATATACGGTTATAATTATAATTAATATATTTCAGACTCGCTTGAAGGAAATAAATGAGTTAAATCAGAAACGTACATTGAACAGTAGTGCTTTATATGGAATAACACAGTTTTCAGACATGACACCATCAGAATTTCAAAGAAAACATTTAAAAGATCATGTACATCTTAAGATACATAATCATACACATTATCGACACAGAAACAAAGAATCTGATGAATCTATTGAAGTAAACCGTGTAAAAAGAGCCACAACTGATATACCGCTTAAAAAAGATTGGCGGTTACAAGGTGTAGTTACTAAAGTATACGATCAAAAACTGTGCGGTGCTTGTTGGGCTTTTAGTGCAATAGAAGTAATCGAATCAATGAATGGAATTAAAACTGGTGTGTTACAATCGTTGAGTGTACAAGAAGCTATAGATTGTTCAGGAAACAGTAATATGGGCTGTGACGGTGGAAATGTGTGCAGTTTATTGAATTGGTTTTATGTTAATTCTATAAAAATACCACCTGAAAATCAATACCCTTACGAATCGCAAACAAAATCTTGTAGGTTAAAATCTGACCAGTCAACGGGTGTAGTTGTGGCCGATTATACGTGTGATTAGTAAGTAATATTTATTTAATATATTATTTATGTAAGTAGATATTATTAAATAGCTGAAACTATAAAGACTAGGCTAGTAGTTTAGAGTAATCCGGAAATTTTTGACATACCTTTTTTTTGCTTAATTGCAAAGATTAGGCTAAAAAAAATAATAACATTGAACAAATTGTTTTTTTATTGCTCAATTTTAAATTATTCAATATTAACCCTTGGTTGCATAAAGCAAAATTAACCACGATTTGTTAATCAGTTGTTTTCAAACCAATATTAATGTTAATTCTAAACTTAATTTCGATTTGTAAATGAACAATTCACTAAATATGATCATTTTTTACCTTATAAAATTTATCATAAATGTGATTGTTTTTTAGAATTAACAACGTAATAATGGTTTTAAAACAAATGATTAACTAATCGTGATTAATTTTGCTTTGTGCAACCCAAGGTAAGTCGTAAAAATCAGCTCGCATTTAAAACACGATGTGATCGATTAAAGCGTTTATGACGAAACAATTTAGTTATTATTTTTCATGCGTTTTCCATGTTTCTCGTTTACACTTGTATATTTAAACATTGTCTGACATTTCAATACTGAATTATGACGTCACGTAACATGGCACGCAATTAAAGCGTTTGAAAAGTACTTTTTTAAAATTTGATATTTTGGGGGGCGAAACTTTAGTATTCGACGTACACACAGATTTAATATTTTTGTTTGTTGGCAATACATTATTTGGGTGTGCGCGCGCATATGATTTATGTTAGTGATTGAACGGTGTTCAAACGGTGGAGTATATGCGACCGCTAAAAGATTATAGTATAATAAAATATTATAATTATATTATATTAATAAACATATTATGTTTATTAACATAAAACTGATTATTTTTTTAAATATATTTAGTAATTTCATGTTCACACGTGACACATCTAAAATATGTGTGTATATTTTACTTTTCATATACATGTATAATTAACCAACGTAATGTGTAATAAGAAATTTTGGCCGTTTCCGTTACATTTTGGGTTTGGTGTAGATTTTACTTTTATTTGTATCTTTAATATACAATATTATAATTTTGGCTACACAAAAAACCAGGGCTTCAAACCATTATTTTTTTCGTTTCGGTTTTCGTTCCGGTTTGAGAAAAAAATATATTTCGGTTCGGTTCCGGTTTTCGTTTTGCAAAAAATAACAGTTTTTCCGGTTTTTTCGGTTCAGCTCCGAGTGATTAATTAAAACAAAAGAATTATTAGTATTAAAAAAAATTTGTCTAACATAATTTAAAATATTTTATGGTACTTGTATGATAGTCCGAACGACAATTGAAGTGGGAAATAAGATCATGTTAACGCACGTATTTTAACATGTACTGAAACGTAAAAACCGATATTTTTATTTTGGTTCTGTTCCGGTTTTCGTTCCGGCAAAAAATAACGGTTTTTCCGGTTTTCGATTCAGTTCCGGTTCGAAGCCCTGCAAAAAACTGTGTGCGATACTAAAAAAAAGCTACCTAGTTGAAATATAAATTTTTAAAATTTTCTGCTTACTAGTTTTTTTTATATTTGAACTTGAATTTTGGGTTCAGGTTGAATTTTTCCAAGTTGGCTAAACCTAAAAGTCAAGCTCAAATAAAAAAAAACTCACGAGCAGAAAATTCCAAAAATTTGAATTTTGACTATGTTCAACCAATACTACAATTATTTATTCTATATAGATCGTTTTTTTAGTATCGCACATTTTTTGGAAAAAATCAACCTAAACCCAAAACTCAAGCTCAAATAAAAAAAAACTGGCAATCAGAATCAGACTATGTTCGCTTTTATATGTCGTTTTTTTGGTATCGCACATATCCGACTTCAAAAACTGTTAAATTTAATTATTAGGTATACTTTTCAGTGTTTTTAGGGTTTTTTTTGAAGTCGGTTTTATTTTTTTCTTAAGTTTTTTATCTGAATACTAATATTTGATATAGTTTTGTAGGAAACGAAGACAAAATGTTAAATATAATAGCAAATCACGGACCTATAGCAGTTGCAGTAAACGCATTGCCATGGCAGAATTATATAAGTGGAGTGATCCAATATCGATGTGACGGATCACCATCATCATTGAATCATGCTGTAGAGATCGTCGGATATGATTTAACAGCAGAAATACCATATTATATTGTTAGAAACTCTTGGGGGCCTTATTTCGGCGACAAAGGATATTTGTATATTGAAATTGGAAGTAATATGTGCGGAGTCGGTGTCGAAGTAGCTTCGGCTACAGTTTAGTAAGAATTCTTTGACTGGGT
Organism: Sialis fuliginosa; assembly: GCA_961205875.1. NCBI lineage: Eukaryota > Metazoa > Arthropoda > Insecta > Megaloptera > Sialidae > Sialis > Sialis fuliginosa. The sequence continues at coordinate 2,140,927 of OY540819.1, read as the reverse complement.
GATTAATAAAAACATCTCCTGTTTAGTGACAGTACTTAAGGAGGCAGACCCAGTTGGGACTTCCAAAAAAAGCTCTTTTTTAGGTTTTTTTTTGGCCACGCGTTAAAATAATTAATAATAAATGATTTTCCACATGAAAGATATGTATTTACAGAAAACATTGTAATTTTTTTATGGCAAAATATTAAAAAATAAGTGGGATACAGCAAATTTGAGAGGGGTCCAAAAAAAAAGTGTTTTGCCGTGATCACTGCTGCTCGTCACTAGATCATCTTAAATAAAAAAAAACAAAAGGGATCATTAGCTAATGACATAATGCTCCGGATGAACGAAGGGATTTGAAAAATTTTTAATTTTCACAAAATGGCGGATATTGAAAGTCAAAGTTCTTTATTCGACTAAAATTTCACTCACATTTTCGGCTATAAAAAAAATAATAAATGTCCAAAAAAAATCCTTCGTTTATCCGGAGGACAATTAAGTATAGAATAAGTGAGAAAAATTTCAAATCGATCGGCAAAGCCGTTCTCAAGTTACAGTGATCACCGACTTCGAAAACATGGTTTCGAGAAAAAAAAGTTTTGAGTACGATTTGCATGCAGATAAAAAATTTATTTTGGAACTTACACTGAATCGTCTATGGACAGGACATTTGTCTGGAATTTTCAGAGAATACTTTTGAAATATATAATATATAATAATATAATCTATTTTGAGAAAATGCAAAAAAAAATTGATTTTATCCAAATTCTGACTGGGTCTGCCCCCTTGGGGAAAGCAATTGTGACAGGTCAAAAAAAATGTCAATGTTTGGGAATTTTTTTCATAGGTATAACTAATTATTTTAGAAACGGGTCGAAGACATTTTATTAAATATACCGGGTGTTTTTTTTAACCTGAAACTTTCAAATATCTCGAAAAATAAGCACTCTACGGAAAAAATTTCAATAATCAAAATTTAATCGTTCCGCGGGGGAAATACATTAGTGCAAAAAAAATACTCCCACACCCCTCTCTTTGTAGGTTGGGGAGGGGGTATCTTTGAATCTTAAATAGGAACCTCAATATTTTATTGCAGATACGGATTCTAGAGCTAAAAGTACGTACGATTTGACTGAAATATTTTGTTCGATTCATCATAGATGGCACTGTAATCGACAAAATTCATTTTTTTTCGATTTCTTTTAACAAGGAGCAACCAGATATCAGATGCACTAATTTGTTTTAAAAAAAATAGGGTTGTAGTAGTAGCATAGATAAACCTACACACCAAGCCGGTTGACCGGAAACTCGTAAACAACCGAGAAAAAAATTTATTAAATTCCTCTGTAAATTCGCATAACTTATGTACCAATTCAGTTGAAAACTAGCCCATCACGTACTGTAGACGGTAGTTTGCGCTACGGACCGACAACCGTGAATGGCCTGGCTGGATCCTCGATGCGATCGTTTTTTTTTTTTAAATTTTCCCGTTTTTTTTTGTTTTATTATAAATTTTGTTTCGTCTATTACAGCGCCATCTATTATGAATCAAAGAAAATAGTTTAATCAAATCGTACGTACTTTTAGCCGTAGAATCCGTATCTGCCATAAAAAATTGAGGTTCCTATTTAAGATTCAAAGATACCCCCTCCCCAACCTACAAAGAGGGGGGTGGAGGACTATTTTTTTTGCACTAATGTATTTCCCCCACGGAATGATTAAATTTTGATTATTGAAATTTTTTCCGTAGAGTGCTTATTTTTCGAGATATTTGAAAGTTTCAGGTTAAAAAAAACACCCGGTATATTCAACTTATCCGATACGAATTTTTACTGAAAAATATTAAAAATTTACGAGGCTCATAACGACAAAAAAAATTAATACTGTTGGTGTAAAACTAATCAAGTTAGAAATGTGTCATTATCAAAACAAAAAAGCGACGTAACAATCCTTATTTGTTTATATGTCACCAAATAGGAGATATTTTTTTTTTAGCCACCCGCTATAGTGTAAAATATAAAATATTTAATGTAAATATCATACATGACAGATAGATAATAATGTGGTTTTATAAAATATTGTGGCCTGCGCAAGTCGTATGTCCAAAAAAAAAATAAAAGGCGAAACTTTAGTTTAGCACATACGCACAGATTTCATATTTTTGTTTGTTGGTAATACAATTTCATGTCAGTGATTGAACGGTATTCAAACAGTGCGAATACAGAATATACACTTTTTATGTACTTAAATATTTAAGTACATTAATATATACTTAAGAACTTACGTTTGGTAAAGTACTTAAGTATTAAGTACAGTTACATTCATTTGAATAATTGTAATTAATTACAAGTACAATTACTCAAAAAAGTACTTAGGTATATGCACAGCTCTTGGTCTAAGTACCTACTTAAAACTGATGAAAAAATTGATAAGTGTAATACATTATCTATCTCTCTGTACATGTTAATATAATTTGAAATCTGTGAATTACACTAAATTTTATCTTTTATTATATAATTTCATCGTGTTCATCTTAGACCCATTGCATACTTATATTCAATGGGCTTAATAATAACACAGGTCAACTCATTTTGCTGTCTCTACTTGAACAGGTGATTTCAGAGGTTTTTGGCATAGTGAAACCATAGAGATAATATAACATAGACACCAATCATAAATAATAAGAGGAAACATTTCAAGTACTTGCGTCTTTGTTTTTTGACGCATTCGTAAGTTTTCTTTGCATAATGAAAATAACTTTCAAGTTATTTTGTATATATATGTATATTACTAAATATTTACAAATTTTTGTATGGTAGAAATTTAATAAACTTATTTTTAATAGTTAATAAAAAATCACTAAAAAACTAAAATTTTACTACAAGTTAAGTCGTGCATAGAATATCAGGTGTATATTCTATGGTCAGATAGATAATCAAATTGTAAATATGAACCGTCATCTCTATGGAAATATGCATTGTTTGACAATGATAGATAGAGGTCCACAATCTCTTCTTTCTCCTTCTACTGACAGATACCGTTTTCAGCTGTCTCACTTTCTCTGTTATATTATTTCTATAGCTGAATCGAATTCGTTACCCAAATTGCTTCATCACGTCAGGTTTTTGAGATAACCTAACCTAAAAGTCCCAAAATGACGATTTTAGCAATGTTTAAGAATTTATTACCAAGTTGGTAATTTTTTTTTGGTAAGAAATAGTGCTATCTTTCCTCTTTAAAATGAATTTTTACTTTTAACTGTACGATTTTTTTTTGCCGAAATATGCTAGTTTGAAGATATATTTTTATTAAATTAAATTATTATTAATCATTTCAAATTAATATATTTCAGTGAAAAAAAATCGTACAGTAAAAAGTAAAAATTCGTTTTAAAGAGGAAAGATAGTACTATTTCTTACCGTGAACAAAAACTTTAGAAAAAAATTACCAACTTGGTAATAAATTCTTAAACATTGCCAAAATCGTCATTTTGGAATTTTTAGGTTAGGTTATCTAAAAAACCTTACGTGATGGAGCGATTTGGGTAATGGATTCAAGTAGAGACAACAAAATGATGTCGGCCTGTGTAATTTATGTATAAACATTACATATAATTTTTTACTTTTTTTGTAACAATACTGATTATTCCATAAATGACCATTATTATGTAATTCCTTAGTATATAAGTAACGGAGTGGGATAAGTATAGTATTATAAAGTTTAAGGCTGATATATAAATAGTTAAGTATCATTGTTGGTATCCCCCATTTTACAAATTTTTTTAACCGAATCCTGTTTTTTTTTTTTTACTATTGTTTTGTATAACAGCATTTTTTAAAGCTGCCAGGTATTTTGGTATATGATTTGTTAGTCGTTCCTAGGATATTATAGTTGAAGTTTATCTCAATCAGGAAATCCAAATAAAAAGTTTTAATGTCGCTGATTTTTTATTTGAATTATAAATTTTTAAAAATTGCAAAAAAAAACAGTAATAAATAATAAGGTGCTTGTCTATTATATCCCCGGCGATTTGAAAAAACTAAAATCACTGGGAACATAAAATAACTAATTCTGTGTTTAAATATTTATATTTAATAGGTATTACATTTTTCATTATTTTTGAATAATTGATTAGTTTTGGGTTGGTTAGTTTACGTTAGGTTAAAAACGGAGATTCAATCTCCGCACGCAAAATTTAAAAATAATTTTATCAAATAAAATAAACGTAAAAATGGTGAAAATGTTTTAGTCATGCATGCGCATCAACTCTATTCTGAATAACTATTGACAATTCTGACAGCAGTCTCCCATGTTCTCCGTATTATGCAAAAGTACAATAATAAATAAATACATAATAAAATACATTAATATGATTTATATATACAGGATGGGGCATTTAAAGTGTTACAGATTATTATCTCAGAACCATCGCATATTTGAAAAAAATGTTAAGTTGTGAAGGGGTAATCAAATAGTAATATTTATTTGTCATTTTAACGTCACCTTCAAGGATATTTGAAGGTCAACATCATTTTTTTTAAATAGGAACCTATAGTTTTTATTTAGTAATCTTATTCTACGTGAAAATACACGAATCTTTCATTGAAAACTTTTTTTTGAACGACCTAAACTTTGTAAGATATCTAACAAAATAATTTTGATTAAATTCAAGATTTTTTTACTCAGAAATCATCAACTTTAGAAAAAAAGTACAAGATATAAAAAATGTTTATTTTGGTCTAATGAAACTTGGAGAATTATTCTAGATTTTTTGAACATTTCGTATTTTTTTTGTTTCTGCTAAAATAAAATAAATAGAAAAAGTTTGTTAAATTTTTAAAATAATTCTCCAAGCTTTATTCGACCAAAATAAACATTTTTTGTATCTAGTACTTTTTTTCTAAAGTTTATGGTTTCTGAATAAAAAATTCTTGAATTATTTTGTTAGATATCTTGGAAAACTTAGGTTGTTCAAAAAAAAGTTTTCAGTGAAAGATTCGTGTGTTTTCACATAGAATAAGATTACTAAATAAAAACTATAGGTTTCAATTTAAAAAAATGATGTTGACCTTCAAATATCCTGGAAGACCACGTTAAAATAACAAATAAATATTAAAATTCGATGACCCCCTCACAACCATATATTTTTTGGTTGAAACATTTTTTTCAAATATGCTCAAAAATGGCTCTGAGATAATAATCTGTAACACTTTAAATGCTCCAATCTGTATATAATAAAAACACAAAACAAATAAATCTTCGCCTTTTCATAATGTAATTAGTTACAGAATACCTATTCAGGTGGGGCATTTAAAGTGTTACAGTTGATTATCTCATAACCATCGCATATTTGAAAAAAATGTTTCAACCAAAAAATGTTTGGTTGTAAGGGGGTAATCGAATAGTAATATTTATTTGCAATTTTAACGTGGCCTTCAAGGATATTTGAAGGTCAACATCATTTTTTTTAAATTGGAACCTATAGTTTTTATTTAGTAATCTTATTCTATGTGAAAACACACGAATCTGTCACTGAAAACTTTTTTTTGAACAACCTAAGCTTTCCAAGATATCTAACAAAATAATTCAAGAATTTTTTATTCAGAAACCATAAACTTTAGAAAAAAAGTACTAGATACAAAAAATGTTTATTTTGGTCTATAAAGCTTGGAGAATTATTTTAAAAATTTAACAAACTTTTTCTATTTATTTTATTTTAGCAAAAACAAAAAAAAGTACGAAATGTTAAAAAAAATCTAGAATAATTCTCCAAGTTTCATTAGACCAAAATAAACATTTTTTATATCTTGTACTTTTTTTTAAAGTTTATGGTTTCTGAGCAAAAAATTCTTGAAAATTCAAAATCTCGAATTATTTTGTTAGATACCTTGGAAAGATTGGGTTGTTCAAAAAAAAGTTTTCAATGAAAGATTCGTGTTTTTTCACGTAGAATAAGATTACTAAATAAAAACTATAGGTTCCTATTTAAAAAAATGATGTTGACCTTCAAATATCCTTGAAGGCCACGTTAAAATTGCAAATAAATATTACTATTCGATTACCCCCTTACAACCAAACATTTTTTGGTTGAAACATTTTTTTCAAATATGCGATGGTTATGAGATAATCAACTGTAACACTTTAAATGCCCCACCTTGTATGTATAATAATTACCCATTAATTACTTATTTAAAAATGTTGAAATTAATTGTACAAACTTTACTCACATTGGCACTGATTTTTGCCTATCTGTAGAACTGGTTATTTTATGTTCTTGGTGATTTTATTTTTTTCAAACCGCCAGGGATATATTAGTCATTTGTTTTCTTTTAACATTTTTTTATCAATTGTTTTTAAATAACATTCTTTCGGTCTTTCAATTAAAAAAGCAGCAACAATGAAATGGTAGAAGTGGTCATTTCTGTTTTTTCACTATAAGATCTTTATAATTAATAATATACTACAACTAACAGATCATTTAATAATTCTGAACAGCTATTTTAGGAATCTAACTACCGTGTTATACCGGGTGTTCCAGACCATCCGTCCACTATGTATTACGCCCAAACTATTGAAGATAGAGTTTTATGATAAAAAATTTACTATATATATCGACCCTAAAGAATTTCAGGAAAATGTTTTCAACCCCCTAAAACTCCTCCTTGGGGGGTAGTTTGTCAAGTTTTTTGGTACTTATTAAGTATGTTATTAACTACTTTTACAAATTTTTATGAACAAAAATACCGAATAGTTTATTAGTTATATGCATTCAAAGATAGTCATCGAAAAAAAAGACACCTCCACGGGCGGCAAGGTAACGCATCCAATTTTTGTCTGAAATCAAAAAATCAAAGTTTTTTATAAAATAGAAGACATTTGCTGGATCCTGAACTATAATCACTAAGAAAAGTTAAAAATCAACAAAATGGCGGACTTGCAAAAAAAAAATTTTTTTTCGCACTTTTTTTGGCTCTAAAAAGTGCTGTAACAATAAAAATAATGATTGTAAAATTATGATTTTAGTTCAAGATCCAGAAAATTTAATTATCTTTAAAATAAAAAAAAATTCATATCGATATCTATAGTAGTTTTTGAGATATCTTGCCGCCCGTCTCAGAAAACATGGTTTCGAGAAATACGCGTTTAAAGTTTTAGTACAACATGTATATATGTGTGTGTATGTGTGTATATATTGACTATAACTTAAAAAAAAATTGATTCGGCAAAACGGGTTTCACGAGCGTATTCTACGAGACATTTGCCAACTTTTTAAGCAAAAAAAAAATCGATTTTTTGGTCGTGCTTGATGAGAACCTCCCCTTAATACCCCATTTGAATGTAATTGCTAGCTAACAAATTTTGTTAGGTCCTTTATAATACCGGGCATAAATTTACCAATTCTCAAATAATCATACATCATTAGAAAGTTCGTTATTTCTACTTTCAAAACAAATTTTTAAAAATAAAATTTCATTAATATTTAACGAAACTAGAGCAATTTTAGTAAAACCCTAAAATTTAGGATCAAGTCGCCATATTTTCTAAACAATTGAATGTATGAAAAAATTTTTTTTTAAAAAGTTTCTTACTTTTTTTATGATCTTCAAAATTATCTACGTTTGGATGTACCGTTCCATTTGATTTTACTGAGAAACGGGCATGTACCCCTCAAACTACCCCCCAAGGAGGAGTTTTAGGGGGTTGAAAACATTTTCCTGAAATTCTTTAGGGTCGATATATATAGTAAATTTTTTATCATAAAACTCTATCTTCAATAGTTTAGGCGTAAAACATAGTGGACGGGTGGTCTGGAGCACCCGGTATAGGGGATATCTGTACATTAAGGTGTGTCAAAAAAATATTTTTTTTCCACGCTCTCCTTACGAAATAAGTTAGGTTGTGATCTAAAATAAATACTCGTACCCTGTAGTTCACTTTCTCATTAAAATTATTCTTTAGTACGTCAAATGAAATTCCTAATTTAATTCGCATTTAACTTATTTAACTGTAGTCGTGAGAGCCTTTTAGATGTACATTTTAACAAATAAATCACTAAGAATGCCCTATAACTTTTGATACGTTGAATTGAGGATCATGACTTTGGAAACACTTCTGTAAAGAATTTTATCTTCTACAAAATGATGTCCTTCAAAAATGAGTCAGTAATACCAACTTTAGTACTAAAAAAATCATTTTCCCAATGTTATTCAAATGGGGAACGGGACCCCCCCCCTAGTGACACCTGTCGTAATGAGAGCGAATGTGTTTTTTTTTTGGACACACCTTACATGATTGTAATTATATTTATATAGTAATTATGTGCCATAAACTTGTGTTCTTTAATTATTATAATTGATTTTTTTTTATGAATTTATAGTGTATTTAATTTTTAAAGTGGTGTCCAACCTGAAAGTCTGCTCATTTTAAGTTGAAAAGCAATAACTATTTCTTAAATATTTTTCCTGGCTAGAAAAGGTTGCGCATCTCTGCTTTAAAAATGTTTTGTGAACAACATTTTTTAATAAAGAACAATAGAGTAATCCGGAAATTTTTGACATACCGTTTTTATTACTTAAAGATTAGACTAAAAAAATAATAATAGCATTGAACAAATAGTTTTTTATTGCTCAATTTTAAATTATTCAATATTAAAAGTCGTAAAAATTAGCTCGCATTTAAAACGCGATGTGATTGATTGAAGCGTTAGTGACGTCACAATTCATGTTCTGTCAAGCTGTCAATGTTGTTTGTATATAAAGTTTCAACACGTGAGTTCTAAAAAGAATACTAAAAATGAGCCGAAGTCCTAAAATTTGAGATTGTTGCCCTTAGAAAGCCGTAATTTCTCGAGTAATCAATTTTTTATATTAAAGTTGGCTTCCAGAGTATCGTGCAAGGCTATGGCAGCTAATAAAAATAAAAAAAATCTAATTTCACAACCCAACAAAATAGTAACCATTTTTGGTAACCTATCGAGCCTGCAAATTTTCTAACAATTAACAATGGACTATTTTTATGAATAATATTTGGTTTTCTTTTTTTATAACTAATTTCGTGTTTAAATATAAAAGATTAAAATGTATTCTCGAAAAGATTGCCAACCCTTGATTTGATAGAGAGAAATAATTAGGTTCTATTTGGGCATTCCATGTCAAATCGACCCCTTGAAATTTCTGTTCTCAAAATTTAACGATTTTTTTCTTTCTATGAGTCCACAGAGTCCGTCAAAATATTGCTATATAATGTTATATAATTTTTTTCTATATTCGGAATCATAAATACATATTTTTATTCTTTTTTTTGTAGGTCACGTTATACGACTCAAATTTTTTTAGGCCATTCCATTATTTCATCGTAAAATATCTTATAGATCATGTGGTTTTCACGACCTACAAGTATTTTTAAATAAATTACACCCCACGGAATTGACATGTTTAGGGCGTAGGTCAGGGCAAAAGACCCTTGATTTTTGTAGGCCAGTATAACCATAACATTTTACTATCATTTATCTAGCAAATGCGTGCCGAGTAGACGCAGGGCAGAGGGAATAATCACAGTCGGTATCCTTTTGATTGTCAATTATTTTGTTTTCAATAATTAACCTTTAAAAAACATCTGCCAAGTAAATGCACAGTGCTTCCTCGTGCTAAATTCACTAAAACCGATAGTGTTCAGATAAATTGCCTGGCATTGGTTAACAAATTTAATTTTTATACAAATTTTACTAAAAAATCTTAGTTCGATTTTTTTCTTAAAACGCACCTGAATATTTTTTCATATATTTTTAATTTTTTGACAATTTCAATCTAAATCTAAATTTATGCAAATGTCAAAATGACATTTAAAACGTCAAAGTGACATTTAAAACGCCAAAGTGACATTTAAAACGTCAAAATGACACTTAATATATCCAATCAAATATCAATTTAGAAAAACAAAACACGAATTTTTAAAATTAATTTAGATAAATCTTTGTAAGGGAATATTTTACAACAAACGTAGTAGACCCATATTATAGGAAATTTAATTCTCTACAAAAAATATTCTATAAAATTTTCTCGTAACATGTGTCGTTCTTGAGATATCTTGAAAAAAGAAATATTTTGGGGTGTCACCCCTCCCCCTTACACACGATTTTGATGATTTTGAAATGGGACCGTCCTCAAACCAAACCCAACTATCCGACCAAGTTTCAATAATATCGGTTCAGTGGTTCATTAGTTATGCGTGTGACAAGGATTCAGGGGACAGACGGACGGACGGACGGACGGACGGACAGACAGACAGACACGGAACGAAAAGTGTTTGTCTTGACGTGAAACGGATAAATAAATTTAAAATTTTGAAATTGGAGAACTTTTTTTTTGTCTCAATCTGAAACGATCACATAGCTTCTCGTATCTTCGATATTGCGAGGAAGCAATAATTTTTGTCCTGTTTTGCTTCCTCGCAATATCGAAGATACGAGAAGCTATGTGATCGTTTCAGATTGAGACAAAAAAAAAGTTCTCCAATTTCAAAATTTTAAATTTATTTATCCGTTTCACGTCAAGACAAACACTTTTCGTTCCGTGTCTGTCTGTCTGTCCGTGTGTCCGTGTATCCGTGTGTCCGTCTGTCCCTTGAATCCTTGTCACACGCATAACTCATGAACCACTGAACCGATATTATTGAAACTTGGTCGGATGGTTGGGTTTGGTTTGAGGACGGTCCCATTTCAAAATCATCAAAATCGTGTGTAAGGGGGAGGGGTGACACCCCAAAATATTTATTTTTTCAAGATATCTCAAGAACCACACATGTTACGAAAATTTTTTATAGAATATTTTTTGTAGAGAATTAAATTTCCTATAATATGGGTCTACTACGTTTGTTGTAAAATATTCCCTTACAAAGATTTATCTAAATTAATTTTAAAAATTCGTGTTTTGTTTTTCTAAATTGATATTTGATTGGATATATTAAGTGTCATTTTGACGTTTTAAATGTCACTTTGGCGTTTTAAATGTCACTTTGACGTTTTAAATGTCATTTTGACATTTGCATAAATTTAGATTTAGATTGAAATTGTCAAAAAATTAAAAATATATGAAAAAATATTCAGGTGCGTTTTAAGAAAAAATTCGAACTAAGATTTTTTAGTAAAATTTGTATAAAAATTAAATGGTTAACCAATGCCAGGCAATTTATCTGAACACAATCGGTTTTAGTGAATTTAGCACGAGGAAGCCTGTGCATTTACTTGGCAGATGTTTTTTTACTTTTTGTTCTGATTCGTTTTTGTTAGATAGGTAACTAATCGTGTTAATTCAACTATATTTTTTTAAATCTTTTTAATATTTTTCAAAAATCCTAAACAATAATTCCGTAGTCCAAGCGGGCGAAGCCGCGCGGGCCCAGCTAGTTAATAATAATATTAAATTAGACAATCATGTTTTTATTTTCAGACAATCGTTTTTTGTAGAGAATTTAATTTAATTTTCCGTAAAAAGTAAATCCAAATTTATTTATAGCTTATAGACAATAACAGAGCAATATTTCGACGAATGATTTAGTGGATGATTACAATATCATAGGTAGAATAAATCATCAAAGTATCGTTTATTCAATGGGTCAATTTGACATAGAATGCCCCTATTATTTATAAAATCAAAAATTATCTCATGTGATATTTCAAGTAGCACTAGTTTAAATACATAAATATATGTACAAAAATGGATTTTTGATATAAAATTTAGACTGTTTTTTATAGCTGCTTATGAATGATTTGAAATAAATAATAACTAAAATTAGTTTGTTTTATATGTAACCATGGGCGTCCTGAGAAGGGGGTAAAGGGAGTACTTGCCCCATTTCCACAATACATAATTCTATAATATATCTACTTGTGATTAAATTAAATAAAAGTTTATTAATGTAATTATTTGTCTAAAAGTTTGCCCCCTCTTTTTGAAAATATTCATCGGACGCTCCTGTATGTAACTATTGTGATAATCAGCATTTTCCAATTAGCCGCTAATTTAATTTAATTAAAATTAAAAAATACATAATGCATTTAATTAAAATTAATATAATATAAAAATATCGAAATATAATTTTTGTTATGTGATTAATCATTGTTGATTTGGATATTTGTAAATAAATAGATTTTATAATAATTACAAATAAGTAGAATTAGATTTCTATAATCAAAATAAAACATAATTTTGTATACAATAATAATTTAATTGTCCGGCGAGCAAACCAAATTTGCTAGCTAGCAAGCACTTTCACATGGCGTATCAAACCAAAGAAGGTTTGTGTAGCGTGCAAGGCATATACATACATATGTAATACTCTTATATAGCCAACCGAGAGAGAAGTTCAGAGCCAACACTAGAGTGCAGACAATCGTTTCTCACTCGCACAGAAGCAGTCGCGCGTCCTTTTGCGCATATTCGTGTTCACCATTACATGCCGAAACATTACGAGTAGGGCATACAAACCGGTTTTAACCGAAACCGGTTAACCGGTTTTTTGTTAAAATTTACCAAAACCGAAAAACCGGTTTTTCCCGAAAAACCGAAAGTCAATTATATATATTTTTTTGTTTCTTCAAATGACAAATAATTTTATTTTTTTACTGTTATTCATGAAGTGTTTATGTTGTGAATTTATTTTAATTAAAAAAAAGGTGACATCTATAAACTAACGCGCAATGTGTAAATAAAAATATAATAGCGGAGTAAATGGAATTTGAGGGTGTATAATAATATGTTAATAAAGGAGATTATACAATTTCAAGTTAAAATTTAGACTAATCAATTTCAAATTGGGAATTGTAAATTCCACATTTGAGATGAAAATAAATATATAATTTATTTCAATATAATATAATGTATTACAATACAAAATATATTTGCTATAGCTGCAATTATGGCCTCCACATACTATCACGAACCCCCAGATTGCAGTTGTTGGCGGACCCCATAAGAAATTTTTTCTTGGCCAGGCTTTTTTTCGGCCATTCAATTAATAATTTAAATACATAAATATACCATTCACTGACTTTTATTTTTGATCGCCGGGCCAGATCCCCCTTAGCCCTAGACCCCTAGGCTAGAGCCAAATTAACAAATCATAATTAATGCATCATATATATTATATATCATGAGTGACATATCGGATATAATTAACAATAATTTTCGTAATAATCGAAACTCAGTTTGAGTCATATTTACTGTCTTCACCTAGATCACTTTTAATACTAGCTTTTAAACTAACTTTACTAATTTAAAATTAATAGTTCCCAATTTGAAATTGATAAGTCTCAGTTTGAAATTGATTATTTACAGTTTGAAATTGAATAGTCTCTATTTTGAAATTGATTGTTCCCAATTTGAAATTGAATAGTCTCAATTTGAACTTGGAAAAAAAGGTATAATTAAATAAAATTTATTTTTTTAATATTAATTTATTATTTTATTTAAATAGTTTCAAATATTTTTTAAACTTAATTGAAAAACCCGATTAAAAACCGCGGTTAACCGGGTTTTCACTTTATGAAAAACCGAAAACCGGTTTTTGTAATTTTATCGGGTTTTTGTATTCCCTAATTACGAGTGTATTTTCAGATTAATAAGTTGAAAGGTAAATTCAAATCTAAAACTTGATTTCAAATTGTACCGCGCCGCGCATGCGCATTTCAGAGAAAGGCTGCTTATCTGCATCTCACTCTGACGTCTCCCGTTCCTCTTACAGGCTTAAATGGACGGCTGGCTATATAAGAGTATTATATATATGGTGCAATGTTAGTAAATACACAGGTAAATATACCAATGACCTTACACATTTATACAGTGTATTCCAATTTAATTAAGACATAGGAATATTAACATGGGGACAATTAGAAGTGTTGTAGTAACCTTTAGTCAAATTTAACGATGTGTCATTGGTGCATTGCCGCCTCGAAACTAACTGATCAATTTTAAATTAATCATATCAACAGTATTTTGTTTTCAATTTTAATAAAGATTAAAATACATTAATGAAATTAAAGTAAGCATCCTAGATAAAAGTATAATACTATTTTTTGGCAGATATAAATTTGAAAACAAAATACTAATTACTATTTTATTAAATTTTGTGGCAGCATTTCAAAATGCACCAATCACACATCGTTAAATTTGACCAAAGGTTACTACATACAACACTTCTAATTGCCTCCATGTTAAATTTCCTATGTCTTAATCAACTTGGAATACACTGTATACGTAATTGTCCCATATTTGTAAAACTGACTGACTGGGATCTGTTTCTGCTTCATAAAAAAATATTTATTATTTTAAAGGTAATAAAATAATTTTTTTGTAGTACACGTTGCTTCATAAATGACAAATATATTATTATTATTATTTTGTATAATTCATGTTATAACTTATTTTGGTGGTGTTTGTTTGTATAATTATCATTGATAGATTTATAATAATAAAATTATATCAAGATTACTTTTTTATTTGAAAAATAAATAAATAACTTAAAATATAATCATCCTGTTTTATTTTGTTCCTTATATTCATTCATCAAATTATTTATTATTAAATGTAAACAGTCGAAACGAATTAATCTCTTTTCTTGAATAGGTAAATAGCTCATAGATTCTTATCAAAAAATCTGTCAAGACATACACGAGTGTATGCTATAAGGATTCCGAAGAACATACTACGTGGAGCCCCTTGCAATCGCCATTTTTGAGTTAGAAAAAAAATAGGATCAAATTCTTTAGATTAATATTTACATTTTGACACCCCACATGTCTCTCAGTAAAAAAAAGTTAGATTTGAAGTGATCAAATCAGATCTTCATTGATCTGCATTTTGTGACAAAATCATATTTGTTCACTGAGTTACGATCTACAACGATCTACAGATATCTCAAATGATCGTTGTAACATCTTAATCTCTATCATCTACATCACTGGTTCCCAAACTGCGGTCCTCGGTTCCTTTGGCGGTATTGGGGAAAACAAAGAGAGTTCCGGAAGGACAGAAGGAGGCCTTTTTAATATTATACAATTTTATAAACTCTTTATTACACAATTGTACGCATATACGCACACACATACAGACATCTTTTTAAAAATAGTGTAAATATACTACAGTGACCTTAAAACATACAAATATGTTGAAATTTTTGATTTTGATTTTCGGACCGATTACAATAACTTCCAGTTGGGAAGTTATTTTTTTATTAAAATGTAAATGTCTTTGGACCCGACTGGTTCCTTTAGTTGGGAAGTTAATAATAATAAAATGAACGTGACTGAAGGTAAAAAAAATACTTCTTAAATATATGAAAGAAAATGAAGATTTTGCTAGAGGAAAATTGCGGTATAATGGTGGAAATAAAAAAAAATGGTGAGTAGTTGGTATTTTATTTATTTTCCTTTATTGTCACATTAACAATGTCATATATATAATACTCCTATATGGCCAGCCGTCCATTTGAGCCTGTAAGAGGAACGGGAGACATCAGGGGGCTTATTACAGTTCTCGTTGATCATTTCAACATCACTTAATAGTTTTGGATATGGACCGCAAAAAGGACCAAAAGAATGGCAAAAGGTGTATACATATAGGCTATATAAGGAATTTAGATATTTTATTTAATTACGAACCCAGAAAATATTCAGTTAGTGTTTAGATGATTGAAAAATTGTATATTTTATATAAATCAAAACATGGCGTGACTGGAAGTCAGGTGTTCTGAAGAAGTGTGCGAGTAATCGAAGCTACGCAAGCGGTACCGGTGGTGGACCACCAAAAGTTCTACAGCTAACAGAACTG
This sequence comes from Sialis fuliginosa, assembly GCA_961205875.1. Taxonomy (NCBI): domain Eukaryota; kingdom Metazoa; phylum Arthropoda; class Insecta; order Megaloptera; family Sialidae; genus Sialis; species Sialis fuliginosa. Next base: position 2,125,121 of record OY540819.1, on the reverse strand, counting down.
GAAGAAGATTTATTAGCAACAATAGATGCAGAATCGGCAGGTATGATAGATATACCTGAGGGAGGGAATTTGGGATGATTCATACTCTCAGGCACAGGTAAACTTTTTTCATTCTTATTAGTGAATCGAATATACACTCAAATATTTACAGGAGCTGGAAGACAAATCATGTTTTTGATGCTGAGTCTGAAATGGAAGATATAACGATAAACTTTGTACAGGATGAAAACGCCAATCCCTTTGCAGAGGATGTTGAAGATAGACCCCCACTCCTAATATATTTGTATCCCAAACTTGACCAACCGTTAAATCCAGTAATTATAATTCACTATTAGAGGCGAATAATAAATGCAAAAATTTAATGCAAAAAACAAACACTTTAACCAATCACTGTATTCGAAAGTACGAAAAATTGTTGCGTGTTATCCAGAAATTCTGAGTATGATAATTGTACAACTTGGTGGTTTTACCAGCCAAGAACACAGAGATCCAACCGAGATGAGTCTTGATGAACTCTTCGAAAATGATACTGCACTTGCAGGAATCTTCGGGTCAGGCAGGGTATTGACAAAAGAGTCATGTATTGACAAAGGAAGTGACAGCATTCGTCAGAATATTGTTACATCCACAAATTCACTTATTACAGATAAAATCTCACACTACGAGAAGTTAAGCAATACTTTTTCCCAGCCATCGGCTAGAGCAGAGTTCCTTAGATCAACCCACAGTGATGCGAAATCACAGGTGTCAGTGGAATTTGTTTACGAAACAGGCTCGTCGAAAATCAGTATGGATATAGAAATAGCTGCGATAAACGACTTTCCCGTGACAGGCAAGAATCTAAGGATACCTATTGTCAAAAGCGGATACTTGAGTATATACCAACAAAAATTCAGTATCAAGTTCACTCAATTAGTGAATGCTATATCAGACGTACTGGATCGTATGCAGCGTACCGGATACTATCAACAGAATCCGAGCTTACGCGCGTAGACATGTTGATATATGATATCGTATTTGGGGACGATTGGCTACCTTTGTGAAGTTAGCCCCCCAATACGTGCGAAAAAAATCGAAACGAATGCCATTGATTGCTCGGCGTTTGCTCGTGATTGCCATTTAAAAATTTTCGTTTGCCCCTTTTAAGTTTAGAAGTTAGGAATTTTTCAAATTTGGGGGGCCAACTTCCGCTCTCCAACATGAAAATTTCGGATTTTTTTCAATAAAAACTTGTATCATTTCGTTTGCCCTTTAATGCCCTATGCTCAGTTAAGCAATTAAAAATTTTTCAAATCTGGGGGGGCCAATTTCCTCCTCCCAACTTGAAAATTTTGGATTTTTTTCAGTACAAAACTTCTAGTGTTTCGTTTTCCCTTTAATGCCCTATCCTCAGTTTAGCAATTAAAAATTTATCAAATCTGGGGGGGCCAACTTCCTCCTCCCAATTTGAAAATTTCGGATTTTTTTCAGTACAAAACTTCTAGTGTTTCGTTTGCCCTTTAATGCCCTATGCTCAGTTTAGCAATTAAAAATTTATCAAATCTGGGGGGGGCAACTTACTCCTCCCAACTTGAAAAGGCTGTAGCCGGGTAGCAATGTAAAATCGGCCTCAATTAAGTTCAAACTATGGTACAATGTAGAAGTTGTTGTGATTATTTTTATATTACATTATTTCTATAGCATTTGTACATGTTAATATTGACTTCCAATGATTTTAATTTTTTTTAAGTATGTTCTACCACTTCGATTCTTTTCAGACTTGGTAGGGTGTAATACTAAAGTATGAAGATTATTTCATGAAATATCTGAAGTTGTCGCTCACCCACAACCATAAAATTTTTTTTTTTCAAAATTTCAAATTTTTTTTTTATTTGATAGAGTATGCGCAGCTTCTTGAAAATATTACCTGATATGCACCTTATTAACTTCTACATTGTACCATAGTTTGAACTTAATCCAAAAAAAAATTTCTTAAAAAAAAAATATTTTTGAAAAATTGAAAATAATTTTTTTTTCAAAAACTATCAACTTTTGGAGGCTAATAATTGGGAATTAGAATACTCACATGAAGAGCAACATTCACAATAAAAAATAGCCAAATCCATGTTGAGGCCGATTTTACATTGCTACCCGGCTACAGCCTTTCGGATTTTTTTCAGTACGAAACTTCTAGTATTTCGTTTGCCCTTTAATGACCTATGCTCAGTTTAGCAATTAAACATTTATCAAATCTGGGGGGGGGGGGGGGCAACTTTCTACTCCCAACTTGAAAATTTCGGATTTTTTCAGTACAAAACTTATAGTGTTTCGTTTGCCCTTTAATGTCCTATGCTCAGTTTAGCAATTAAAAATTTATCAAATCTATATTATAAGTATTATAAATAAAACAACTTGTTTGTCTAAACGTCAGAAATTATGTATTAAGAAATTTAATAAACGCAAGCATTCGATTCACAGAATCATCGTCAGGCTAAAAGTATAATAAACAAAACGCTACAAGTTTTGTATTGAAAAAAAAAATTCGAAATTTTCATGTTAGAGGGCGGATGATGCCCAGATTTGATAAATTTTTAACTGCTAAACTGAGAATGGACCATTAAAGGGCAAACGAAACACTAGAAGTTTTTATTGAAAAAAATCCGAAATTTTCATGTTGGGGGCTGAAGTTTGCCCCCCCAGATTTGATAAATTTTTAATTGCTAAATTGAGCATAGGGCATTAAAGGGCAAACGAAATGATACAAGTTTTTATTAAAAGAAATCTGAAATTTTCATATTTGGGGCGGAAGTTGCCCCCAGATTTGATAAATTTTTAATTGCTAAACTGAGTATAGGGCATTAAAGGGCAAACGAAATGCTACAAGTTTTTATTAAAAAAAATCCGAAATTTTCATATTGGGGGCCGGAAGTTGGCCCCCCCAAATTTGAAAAATTCCTAACTTCTAAACTTAAAAGGGGCAAACGAAAATTTTTAAATGGCAATCACGAGCAAACGCCGAGCAATCAATGGCATTCGTTTCGAATTTTTTCGCACGATCAGGACTAAAAAAACTAATTTGCAAAGTTTTTGCAGAAAATTTTGTCGACAAAATGCTCTCTGGTAATTGATATTTTAGTGCTGAGAGTGTGATCGATCAAAGGATGACCTCTCATCGGATCCTGTTGAGTTTATGAAAAAATTAATAAATTTATTTGATGTGCGATTGAAAGGCAAAGTTTTTAATAATTTCATTCAAGAATACTGTATCAAACCCTATAAAATTATTCTATTTACTGAGGATCAGCTTAATATTCTTGTTTCTCTTTTGGGAGTATATACATTCTATCATCTAGATTCCACAGGTTCCATAATTGCTAAATATCATGAAAACAACAACGCACTGTATTATTATTCCCTTATTTTATCAAGAGATGAACGGAAAAGTTCTTTTCATGTGGCCAAATTGATAAGTAGCGTTCACTCGTTACCATACATAGCTACGTTTTTATTACAAATATATTTTAACAATAAGAAAATGTCAATTATTGACAAACTAGATACGGATTGCAGCCTAGCATTACTTCAATGTGCCCCTTTGAATTTCAGTAATTTATGTTTAATATTTAATATATCAAAAGTCTTCGCGTCTTCCTCAATTTACCGTTTTACACATACCTACGTTCTTTACACATGCTTAAAACTGCTCTGCAAAAAATAGACAAATTAGACCTTAATGAAACACTATATCGCCATAAATACCGTAATGGCTTGGAAAAAGCTCCGCGATATTTTTCAAAGTTTTGGATTATATCTTCAATAAAGATAAGTGACATAGAGCGTCGAGTAATTAGAGATAGTTTATGTGATATAAACTCACGTTATACTAGTGACAGTCAGATACCGAATATAATATATGAAGCTATAATAGAATTCAAAAGAGACGCTCAAATAAAATTCTAAACGAACAAAATACATAACATTCTCAAAACGTACTCCTAATGTGTAATACCCAATACCTAATCTTAGACAACCCTGTCGTACTGTATGTCGAATCCTACCTTGACAGGTACAGAGGCAACCTCCATTCACATCAGGAAGAAGAAACTACATTTAAAGAAAATTAGATAGCTGATTTTGCAAAGAATGCCCAGAAATTAAAAAAAAAAAAAAAAAAAAAAAAAAACAATTTTCGTATATTTAATTGTAGTAACTGACAAAAAAGTCAAAATTCCTGTGGCACAAATGTTTTCAGAAAGGCATTACACTGAAGAGATTAGGACATTATTTTGCAGATAGTTATTGCCAGATGCAAAACCCCCAAATGAAGTTATCTGTGATCAAAGTAGAGCTCTACTTAATGCATCTGTACTAACAATAAGGTTTACTTACTAACAGAAATGCTAAAATAATATTGAAAAAGTGACTACACGAATACGAATCGACGTAGCTCATTTTTTAAAGAAATATAGAGACGTACTGTATTATAATACTAGGTGAAGGGTTTTGAGGTCCTTGTCATCATTTGAATCGATATTAGTGGACCAGTCTAATGTCGATAACACAGGTTTACAAAAAAAAAAGTTTATGAATATTTGACGAGACCATTGTATTCTTATGTATTTTGACGTCCTGAATCCGAATCTTAGGTCCGTTGACCTTGGTTAGCTCAGTTTCAAGGTCATTTTAAGGTCAAATTTTTAAAAATCGCTATATGATTCTGGTAAAAGGTGATATATAGGTTTTTCTGGCCGCTGATTCTAAATTTGTCATCCGTTGACTGAGGTCAGGTTCAAGGTCATTTCAGGGTCAAAGTAGGAAAAACCGCTCGAAAATTCTGACAAAACAGTACATATAGATTTTTGTGGTTGCTGAATTAAAATTTAAGGTCTGTAGACTTCTACAATCTCAGTTTCAAGGTTATTTCAAGGTCCAATTTTTATTTTTACAAATTGCTAAATGATTCTGGCAAAAGGTGTATATAGGTTTCTCTGGTCGCTGATTCTGAATTTAACGTCCGTTGACCTCTATGAGGTCAGGTTCAAGGTCATTTGAAGGTCAAAGTGGGAAATATCACTCGAAAGTTCTGACAAAACAGTACATTTAGGTTTTTGGGGTCGCTGTATTAAAATTTGAAGTCCGTAGACCCCTACAATGTCAGTTTCAAGGTTATTTCAAAGTCAAATTTTTAAAAATCGCTAAATGAATCTAGTAAAAGGTGATATATAGGTTTCCCTGGTCGCTGATTCTGAATTTGATGTCTGTTGACCTCTACAAGGTCAGGTTCAAACCTATATGTACTGTTTCGAGCGAGTTTTACCACTTTTTCTTGAAATGACCTTGAACCTGACCTCGTAGAGGTCAACAGACATCAAATTTAAAATTAGCAACCAGAGAACCCTATATATCACCATTTACCTGATTCATTTAGCGATTTAAAAAAATAAAATTTTGATCTTAAAATGACCTTGAAAATGACATTGTAGGGGTCTATGGACCTCAAATTTTAATTAAGCGACCCCAAAAACCTATATGTACTGTTTTGTCAGAATTTTCGAGCGATTTTTCCCACTTTGACCTTGAAATGACCTTAAACCTGACCTCATAGAGGTCAACGGATGTCAAATTCAGAATCAGCGACCAGAAAAACCTATATATCACTTTTTACCAGAATCATTTAGCGATTTTTAAAAATTTGACCTTAAAATGACCTTGAAATTGAGCTAACCAAGGTCAACGGACCTCAGATTCGGATTCAGGACGTCAAAATACATAAGAATACAATGGTCTCGTCAAATATTCATAAACTTTTGTTTTTTTGTAAACCTGTGTAATTAAAAGTAGCTTTCTTTAAACTTTTAACATATTTATTTATGAGAAAGTATGTATATTATATTTATACAACAAGAACACTTGTATACCTGTAATTCTTTTCACAGTATATAAATTAAATACCACCTTAATTAATTAATTACACTTTTTAAAGTGAAATTTTTCGATACACCCTTAGACCCTTCCGCGACTATCGCGTACATTGATTTTGCATTATTTTATATGTAAATCACAAAATCTATACACACTTTGTCGATAGTCGCGCTGCATATAATAGCATAGCAGCCATGATGCGATAGTCGCGCTACTAAAAGTCGAAACTATTGTTTTCCTAATAAAATTACATTGTTTTCCAACGCATGGGCAAGCGTTGGAAACTTGAACACATCAAAATTTATAAAATAAATAACTACTTTGAAATCGCACAATAGAATAAGAAATTATTGTTTCAAACAACGAAAAATATGGCATCATTGATTGCTAAAAATTAATTTGGAAATAAAAAAAATGAAGGAATTAAATACAGGTAAACACATCTTTGTATAATATGGAATCAATAATTTAACTTTTTATATAGTTTTTTGGATTATAAATGAAAAGAATAATTTATTTTTAAAATAAAAATTATTGTGTAGCATAATTTTCGTGAATGTAAAATACTTTTACACTAAAAAAAGTGATTGAAGCTATTGCGGCAATGCACAATTATTACATTTATATGCTACGCACTGTGCAAGAAATGGCAGATATTAAAAGTAAATATTTTGAGATGCATGGATTTCCTTTGGTAATAGAATGTGTTGATGGAACTCACCTTTAGATACAATCTCCAGGTGACAAAAATGAATGAAATGATACTTTTCATATAATGTCCAGCCATTTGCGATGCAGATTTAAAAATACACATGACAATGCGTTTCTTATAAACTTAAAGTGTTGAATCCTGCAACTGACTACGAAATTAGGTACATATTCAAACTAGAAACACTATACAATTGAGGTGCTTTTACCATAATATAACATACTAGCTGGACCCGTGCGGCATCGCTCGCGTAGACTACGGAATTATTGTTTAGGATTTTTGAATAATGTAGTTGAATTAAGTACAAACACGATTAGTTATTATTGTAATAATAAATAATCAACACCTAAATTACCTAAGAAACACGAACTTAATCACAAGAAAAAGAAAACAAAAAAATCTTGCACCAATTGCAGCAAACCAATATGTGATGAATATTCAGTCAGTCGATAAACATGCAACATCTGCTTCCAAAGATCCAAAGACTCATTCTAGACAAAATAACTTGTTAATATTTCATATTTTTAGATTGTAAAACAATGAAAATAAATTTTTACTGCCATACAAATATAAATAGTTTTTATTAAAAAAAAATTACCCATCCTAAATAATTCCATACAAATATGAAGGTATCCGGGTACCTCGATATACAGATAAAAGTATTAATAGAGCAACTGAACTAAAACTTGTAAAAATACAACGTTAACAATAAGTTAGGAGCTCTCATGTAGCCTATAACATAAAAAAACATATTTTTAAAACGCAAAAGTTACCAGGGTACCTCTCACACAGACACAGATAACGGTTACGGCAAATATTTTATAATGTTTCCTCATCAATCTGCGATGATGATCTAGGTATTAGGAATCATTTTCTTGACACTGGATTCATTTTACGAATTCATTTCAGAATTACTTTATAAATAATCAGCCATTACAGGAGCTAATGGTATTAACTTCGTCTTTTGAAGTATCAATTTTAAACTATCAGATACTCACTTAAATGTTAATTAAAGATAAAAATTGAAACTTGCAACGCAGCTATTTTCACAAATCGCATCATGTACCATAAAGAAAGCAGGAAAATGTAATTCCGAAAATGCTCTAGCATGTGCAGATTTCATTAAAAATATAAATGACGACTGATTCGGTGTCTTTCACACCAAAGAACCAGAAATCGATTCCAAATAAGGAACAACAGCATATGGAATAGAATTGACAGTACATCATGATGTCAAATATGCTTGGGCCGAGAAAAAAAAACATTGCTGCCATTTCAGAAGGGAATTCTTATTTTAAACAAATCTAAGTGCATATCAGAAAAATACAATTTTAAATTTATTCTGACAAATCGTATAAACCAAGATGTTTTGGAAAACTTTTTTATTGCAATTCGAGCTAAAGGTGGTTTACATGATCATCCTACTGAACTAGAGTTTAGGGATGTATCTCAAAACGGTGTCAAATGCATGAAAATTGCGGAAAAAACCTAGTGGTGCAGCATATAAAAAGAAGGCTAAGGAAAAAGAAGAAAAACATCAAAATGTAATAAAGCACACGAAAAATATACAAATTTTTTTCAAAATTAAAGTGTACTAGTCATAATTTTTAATCTATGGTCTCTAGAGGGGCGCCGATGAGGTGCTTGCATTTCGACATTCAATTCACCTCTGTGTATAATGTTATAATTTTGTGAAAGTCTAGTTATAGGAGTATAAGAAAATACACACGATTCTTTTATCATAACCATGATGACGCTTCAAACAAAATTAATCGAGGAATACGGAGATAGCGTGGTATTTGCGACAATGTTGAAAATGTCAACCGTGGTTTACTTTCGAGACTCTGAATTGAAACTTATTAATATTTGATACACAAAAAAGGGCCAAAAATGAAAAAGTATGATAATCGTAGAAGCAGCGGAAACAATAATTCGTGATGATATTAGGATTATCTTTTAACAAATTTTATAGACGGGGCAGACAACTTGGTTCCGAAAACATTGGGCAATGAATACTATTATTGCAAAAAATAAAGAGGGTAGGTCAGAAGTAATTAATAAAAAATGCACAGTAATTGCTCCACCCTATAAAAACTGCAAGAAGGAAAGAGATGAATCAAAAAGAAAAGAAACCGTTTGTGCGCTCTGAAAGCACCACGTAAGAAAACAATTACGTATGTCAATAACAACAAATATCACAGCTCATAGTTTTGTTTCTTTGTAATTCAAATACATTTGAAAATTTTTATATTTTTGCAATTATCAATGATAATTACTTTATCAAAAATGTAACATAGAAATTGTACCAGTATACCTATACTAGAGGCCTCGCCCCTGGGCGCTTCGTACTTCAACTGCAAACCGTGCCATATTTAGATACTGATATACAGAGCCGTAGTAACGCCGAGATTTGACCCCCGAGCACAGGGGGCCTCCAAACAGAAGGGTATTTTTTTTACGGAAACGGATTAATACAATTTTCAGTCAAACTCATTTTGTTTAAACATGGCAATAATTAAATAGAACAATTTACTAGTAAGACATTCCGAATATTTCTGTGAAATGAAATATTAAAAATAAATTTATTTTAAATCTTAATATTTTATATATTTATAATATATATACATATATAATAATAATAATATATATATTATTTATATATATAAGGACAGCAGTTACCATCAATAAGGACTCTGACAAGAAAATTTAAACATGATGAAGTCTTTGAATTTTTAACAGTAAAAGTTTATCATTTTCAGAACGAAACTGATAAAGACTGTAATGTGCATAACACCAGGAATTATTTTTGATAAATTCTAATAAGGGATTTCTAAGCCACATTACGTTACCACACAGTAGTGTAGATAAAGAAGCAACACAAGCTCTGGTCGTAATGATTACAGGCATTGCAAGTAGGTGGAAACAAATTGTTGCATATCAATTTACCAACAAAAGCTTAAGAAGACAAGACTTCGTTCAAAAAAGCTGAAGAAGTAGGTTTACGTGTGTATTCTGTTACTTATGATATGGGTGTGACAAAACCAGTGCATGTGAAAAGTGTTTGAAATAACTACATATAAATTTTCAAACATCCAATTTTATTAAACATCCCTGTGACGGATCAAGGAAATTATGTTTTTTTGGTGATATTCCACATTTTTAAAAATATAAAAAGTGGATTTTTAAAAAATAAAATTTTCACTATATCAAATTTTTTTGTTCAAAAGTACCATTTACCATCCAATACAGACAAAATTGAACATTTACAAGAATTAATAAAAACTCAAAAAGATTTAAATTTTATGTTGGATCCAAATATTAAGCTTCGATGTCAGTTCAGTTTAAAATTTTTTGGCAAAGGAAAATTGTAAAAATGAGTACAAAACGACATCTTGGTTCATTAATATTATATTGCAGGATTGTTCAAATTAACGACTGCTCATCATCATCCGTTTTTTGCATTAGGAAAAAAATATATTGATATATACAATGAATGTATTATATTCCCTAAAGAAAGCACTCTTTTTTACTGAGCTGGAAGTTGGAAATGAAAATAAATGGAAACCATTTTGAAAGTCTGCTACTTTATTAACTACATCGATTGACTTAAATAAAAAAAATTATAAATTTGTAATTGGATCAAGATTCACGCAAGATTGCATCGAGAATATCAATGTGTAGCTAATACATTTTTGGACCTTTTGACTGTAAATAAGAACTTGATATACCCCTTCCCCCTTCCCTTTTATAATGAAATTTCGTAAGACCAGAAGCTGAAGAATGCTCTCACCTATCGAATGACACACTTCCCAGAAGGCGTCAACTTCTGGAACCAAGCGCCACCACACTCTTAAAGAGTGCCGACTCCAGCCGCCAAGAACCGTTACGCCCGCACATGAAGAAAAGTACTTTTTATACCAAGTTCAGGACGGTTGCGTCATTAAAACCGAATAAACAGAATTTCAATGTTTTCACGAGGAAGCGGACACTCGAATAATATTTCATTTATCGAAATTAAAGCCAAACAGTAAAATTATGGAGAAAGCTACTGACACGGATGTATTGATTTCACTTTTGAATCATATGAAAAATTTCGCGAATACGCAAATATGGCAGGAACTGTAGGTAAAAAACTAGATCAGGAGTTCGTAGATTGCACTAAATTAGCTGGAACATTGGGACAGTTGTGTATAGTGCGTTACTCGGTTTCCATGCCTTTACCGGATTTTCTATCGCCGCGGTAAAACCAGACCTTTTAACAATAGAAAAATTTAACAATCAGAAAAAATAATAATTCAAAGAAAGAAAGTACAGAAGCGGTGGTTAAAGGCCTGTTGTAATTAATAAAAAAATAACATGTTGAAATTTAAATAATTCTTTTAGAATTTTCCTTAATTATTTTATAATTTTGTTTCGTTTATTTTTTATTTATCTATAGACCAGACGAAATAAGTAAGGTGATTAAACAAAAAAATCAAAGAAAATAAAAATAATTTTGAGCAGGTCGTTAGTAACATTATTAACGTTGTAGTTAGTTATGATGCCTAAAAGACGCAATAGCTGTAGCCCCCATACGAAAAATTTTCGGACACATGTTCATATAATGTTTTTTGCTTAAAATATATTTCTTAATTTACTGTTTAAGTTTGGCACGACAGTGCTGAATATTATTGTAAATATAATATTTAAACCAATAAAAAATAAATTAGCCAAAAATCCTTCTGACACCTAGAAAAGAACAATTTTCTTATATGTATTTCATTGTAATAATCTGCAAAAGTCAATTTTCTGTGGCACAAATGTTTTCGGAAAGGCATCACACTGAAAAGATTAGGGCATTATTTTGCAGATAATTTATACCAGATGCAAAAGCCCCAAATGAAGTTATCTGCGATCAATGTCAATGATAATTTTAACAAAAAGAAAAATATATAAATAATTTTGAACAGGCCAATAATAACATTATTAACATTGTAGTTAATTATGATATGGGATGGTCTAAAAGAGGCAATAGTCGTAGTTATGACAGCTAAAATGAATATGTATTGAATTTCTTTCGAAGATAATTTTGGATTACACCACAAGAAACCAAAGTGTAAAATGTATGATGGAGGTCATTCTCAAAGTGATTACGATTGCCGAAGAAATTACTTTGGAAACGCCAAGGGAATGTTGGTGTTATGTTGGCAAATAATAGTCAAATTTTAAAAGAAAAATGTACAAGTATTCGCTATATTGCCGATGAAGATAATACGACTATAAAAAAGTTCGTGAAGACAGAACTAACACGAACGTAGTTTATAAATTGAGTGACCGAATCACTAACAGAAAAAAATTTCCAAGCTATAACTTAAACTTGTTCTAATAATTTTATAATTGAGACATAAAATTTTCGTTTTATACTCGTATTCTATTTTATCTATTAAAAAAAGTATCATTAGTAATTTGAATCAAAATACAAATTACAAAAAAAAAATTTAACTGTTGTAAAGTATTAATTATGGACGTCAAATGTAACACTGATTGAATTTTGTGTAAATAAATAGTAGTCGCTCTGTTCTTGTTAACCACATATCAAACTAGTTTACATTTATTGATATTTGATATAAATTCCACAAAAGTTCTTAAGAATAAGGAAAATATATCGTCTGTTGCAAATAGCAGCTAGTGTGTCCAGGCAACACGAGAAGAAAGAAATTTTTCATCTTTAATAACAGCTACGCGCAGAAATTTCAGGAGGAATGAACGCTATCCAGCTCAACCAGAAGAGGTCGAAAGAGAAAATGTATCTTAAAAAAAGTAGTATTGTTTATATTAGCACATGTTGATTTTTTTTTCCATCAAATACAGAATTTTTAAAACAAAGAGGATTAGGTTCGTATAATAATATATTTATTTATTTAAGGAAATAAATTCCTTGAATCACCTAAAACTTTCTTTTCGACGTATTCAAGTTAAATGTCATATATAAATTATAAAAATAATTATTTTGTCATTATTTCTTTATTAATTACATATTTACATTTAATTATTTCACAATTCTACAGATATTTAGTCGTAGTATATTATTGCATCAACTGTTGCATCATGTGAATCCTTACTTGAGAAAGATTTAAAAAAAGTTCAACAAAGACTTTTTATCTCTTACAGAAAAAGATAAAGATAAATCAGATTTTTTTTCAAACAAATAAATTTTTTGCTAGACCTAACCAGAAAATTTTATAGAACAAATTGCTACAGAAATTTTACTTGAAACGCCTAGAAAATTAATTGAAAAAATTCGTCAAGGAGTATCACCAAAAAAGCATTCGAATTCCGATCCGATGTCCACTGCAATGTGTGACGAAACGTTGGCCGATAACACGACTAAATCGACGCAGCTTACATCCAGAAGCCAATATTCATATCAGGATCACCGCGGAAGCCTAACTGGACGTTTTTAATTCCTTAAACGGAACAACAAAATTGAATAACCCTTTAAACGGCCCTCAAACAAAGTGATATCACCACATTTAGTATTCTGGAAGACAGCTAAAAGACGCGTATCCTACTTTGGAGACCACTGCTCTATGACACTTCACTTGAACACTTCATCCCCACCCGCGGGTGCCATGCGCTAGATTACAGCGGCATTGTCGTCAAAAAATTTGTAACAAACACTTTTCAAAAATATAAGAATTGGAAACAATCGTTTTTTTTTTTATAAAACGGTCATTTCTTGAAGCTTGTTTGGATTGGCATGTCCGAATGAAGAAATAAAGCTTGTTTGACAAAACTTGGCTGGGCTACTATGTCACAACGTATCGTACCTCTCTACGAGATCATTAAATCAGAATCCCATTGAAAATTAGTTTGGCATGATACGAAGATTGTGTGGTCTAAGTACCAATTCAATACCAAATTGTAAAAAAACGATACGTTTTTCTTAACTTCTCTTAGTTCGTTTTTGTCTGACAACAAAATTAAATATAAAGTTGAAAATACACATGTTACTGTACCGAATGCGTCTATGGTTAATTTTGATGATTTTGTTGCTTCGTTAACACATATAAAAATATTTATTATAATACACTGCAAATACATTAGATATACTGAAAGAGAAAGATAATATTTTATATGGTTCATTATTACCTAGCCTTAAATCGTTAATAGATAAATTAGAACAACTAAAAATGAAAAAAAAATCAAATATGGAGGAGACATTACTTTAAAAGGATGCATAGAATGTTCCAATTGGTCGTACATTAAATCTTAATGTTGATAACAGTTTAGTTGCAGTGGTAGTTTGCTTTCACTTCATATTAAGATGATAGAGAAAACAGTTACAATTGAGAGAGAAGATATTTATTAAGAAAAAAGGAATAAATATTTGTGAAAATTTTGCAATAACATTAAGTGGCAGAAGTAATGAACATTATTTTATCATAACCATGAAGACGCTTCAAACAAAATTAATCGAGGAATACGGAGATAGCGTGGTATTTGCGACAACGTTGGAAAGGTCAACCGTGGTTTACTTTCGATACTCTATTGAAATTTATTTGTATTTGATACACAAGAGTAACAAATGAAGAAGGGGATTGCATGATAATCGTAGAAGCAGCGGCAATAATAATTCGTGATGATATTAGGATCATCGATTATCTTTTAACAAATTTTATAGACGGGACAGACAACTTGGTTCCGAAAACATTGGGCAATGAATACTATTATTGCAAAAAATAAAGAGGGTAGGTCAGAAGTAATTAATAAAAAATGCACAGTAATTGCTCCACCCTATCAAATCTGCAATAAGGAAAGAGATGAGTCAAAAAGAAAATAAACCGTTTGTGCGCTTGGCTCTGAAAGCACCACGTAAGAAAACAGTTACGTATGTCAATAACAACAAATAGTTTTGTTTCTTTGTAATTCAAATACATTTGAAAATTTTTATATTTTTGCAATTATCAATGATAATTATTTTATCAAAAATGTAACATAGAAATTGTACCAGTAAACCTATAATAGGGGCCTCGCCCCTGGGCGCTTCGTACTTCAACTGCAAACCGTACCATATTTAGATACTGATATACAGAGCCGTAGTAACGCCGAGATTTGGCCCCCGAGCACAGGGGGCCTCCAAACAAGAGGCTATTTTTTTACGGAAACGGATTAATAAAATTTTCAGTCAAACTCATTTTGTTTAAACATGGCAATAATTAAATAGAACAATTTACTAGTAAGACTTTCCGAATATTTCTGTGAAATGAAATATTAAAAATAAATTTATTTTAAATCTTAATGTTTTATATATTTATAATATATATATATAATAATAATAATATATATATTATTTATATATATAAGGACAGCAGTTACCATCAATAAGGACTCTGACAAGAAAATTTAAACATGATGAAGTCTTTGAATTTTTAACAATAACAGTTTATCATTTTCAGAACGAAACTGATAAAGACTGTAATGTGCATAACACCAGGAATTATTTTTGATAAATTCTAATAAGGGATTTCTAGACCACATTACGTTACCACACAGTAGTGTAGATAAAGAAGTAACACAATCGTAATGATTACAGGCATTGCAAGTAGGTGGAAACAAATTGTTGCATATCATTTTACCAACAAAAGCTTAAGAGGACAAGACTTCGTTCAAAAAAGCTGAAGAAGTAGGTTTACTTCTGTTACTTCTGCGGCAAACCAGTGCATTTGAAAACTATTTGAAATAACTGCATATAAATTTTCAAACATCCAATTTTATTAAACATCTCTGTGACGAATCAAGGAAATTATGATTTTTTGGTGATATTCCAGTTTTAAAAATATAAAACGTGGTTTTTTAAATAATAAAACTTTTACTATATCAAAATTTTTTGTTCAAAAGTACCATTTACCATCCAATACAGACAAAATTGAACATTTACAAGAATTAATAAAAACTCAAAAAGATTTAAATTTTATGTTGGATCCAAATATTAAGCTTCGATGTCAGTTCAGTTTAAAATTTTTTGGCAGAAGAAAATTGTAAAAATGAGTACAAAACGACATCTTGGTTCATTAATTATATTGCAGGATTGTTCAAATTAACGACTGCTCATCATCCGTTTTTTGCATTAGGGAAAAAATATATTGATATATACAATGAATGTATTATATTCCTTAAAGAAAGCACTCTTTTTTTTACTGAGCTGTTCTTGTTAACCACATATCAAACTAGTTTACATTTATTGATATTTGATATAAATTCCACAACAGTTTTTAAGAATAAAGAAAATATATCGTCGGTTGCAAATAGCAGCTAGTGCGTCCAGGCACACGAGAAGAAAGAAATTTTTCATCTTTAAAACAGCTACGCGCAGAAGTTTCAGGAGGAATGAACGCTATCCAGCTCAACCAGAAGAGGTCGAAAGAGAAAATGTATCTTAAAAAAAGTAGTATTGTTGATATTAGCACATGTTGATTTTTTTCCATCAAATACAGAATTAAAGTTTTTAAAACAAAGAGGATTAGGTTCGTATAATAATATATTTATTTATTTAAGGAAATAAATTCCTTGAATCACCTTAAACTTTCTTTTCGACGTATTCAAGTTAAATGTCATATATAAATTATAAAAATAATTCTTTTGTCATTATTTCTTTATTAATTACATATTTACATTTAATTATTTCACAATTCTACAGATATTTAGTCGTAGTATACTATTGCAGCAATTGTTGCATCTTGTGAATCCATACTTGAGAAAGATTTTTAAAAAGTTCAAAAAAACTTTTTATCTCTTACAGAAAATGATATAGGTAAACCAGATTTTTTTCAAACAAATAAATTTTTTGCTAGACCTAACCAGAAAATTTTATAGAACAAATTGCTACAGAAATTTTACTTGAAACGCCTAGAAAACTAATTGAAAAAATTCGTCAAGGAGTATCACCAGAAAAGCATTCGAATTCCGATCCGATGTCCACTGCAATGTGTGACGATAACACGACTAAATCGACGCAGCTTACACCCAGAAGCCAATACTCTTATCAGGATCACCGCGGAAGCCTAACTGGACGTTTTTAATTCCTTAAACGGAACAACAAAATCGAATAAACTTTTAAACGGCCCTCAAACAAAGTGATATCACCACATTTAGTATTCTGGAAGACAGCTAAAAGACGCCTACCCTACTTTGGAGACCACTGCTCTATGATACTTCATCCCCACCCGCGGGTGCCATGCGCTAGATTACAGCGGCATTGTCGTCAAAAAATTTGTAACAAACACTTTAAAAAAATATAAGAATTGGAAACAATCGTTTTTTTTTTAAATACAACGTTCATTTCTTGAAGCTTGTTTGGATTGGCATGCCCGAATGAAGAAATAAAGCTTGTTTGACAAAACGTGGCTAGGCTACTATGTCACAACGTATCGTTCCTCTCTACGAGATCATTAAATCAGAATCCCATTAAAAATTAGTTTGGCATGATACGAAGATTGTGTGGTCTAAGTACCAATTCAATACCAAATTGCCAAAATAACGATACGTTTTTCTTAACTTCTCTTAGTTCGTTTTTGTCTGACAACAAATATAACGTTGAAAACACACATGTTACTGTACCGATGGTTAATTTTCAAGTACAATTAATTCGCAAACAAACATATTTATTATAAGGTAGAACCAACGACAAATACATACATTAGATATACTGAAAGAGGAAGATAATATTTTATAAGGTTCATTATTACCTGGCCTTAAACGTTAAAAGATAAATTAGAACAACTTCAAATGAAAAAACATCAAATATGGAGGAGACATTACTTTAAAAGGATGCATAGAAAGTTCCATTGAAAGATTTGGTCGTACATTAAATCTTAATGTATAGTTTAGTTGCAGTGGTAGTTTGCTTTCAATTCATATTAAGGTAATAGAGAAAACAGTTACAATTGAGAGATATTTATTAAGAAAAAAGGAATAAACATTTGTCAAAATTTTGCAATAACATTAAGTGGCAGAAGTAATCAACATGGAGTTTTATTTATTTTGATGAAGTCTCAACCTACAAATACCGAAAATATTAATTCTAATTTAAAAATAGAATTAGAAGTCTTACATTATTTAAAAAAGAAAAGATGTCTAAAAATTCGTCTGCTCCGAAAAATTGTCACAAACTAACTCTCGCGCGAGAAGTGTGTTTTTGACCTCTATGTGAAGAAACAATATGTATTCATCATCTGGCTAATGCATTATTTAATAGAACACCATCCGAGAATCGACCAAGAACCACCGTGACACCGAAAGACGTCCAACCCAGATATTTTGAAGAGTGTTAACCAGGGAGCATGAGCTGTTGTCCATACAGAATTATAACAGCTCCTTTGCTTCAACAGGAGTCTACATCAGATAAAAAAAAACCTTATACAGGATGAGGCATTTAAATAACTCGAAAACTATTATTCAAATAAATTAAATGGAAGATTGTTGTACATAAATGCCAAGGACGCATTTTAAGGTATATACAATTAAAAAGAATTAAGAAATGTAGCCTGGAACGGTTTTTGGAGGAAATGAAACAAAATTAAAATGTTAGATATGTGGTAAAACCACAAAAAGAATAATAATACTCCGAATTCTTTGCGGGCAATGTTTATACACAAATAAGTATTTGTCAAACACCTGAGGATCTATTCACTAGAAAATTAAGGAACCAATTTGACTGTTACCGTGCATACAAGAGATTACCTCGATTACAGCAAAATACTCGAAAAAATACTATAGAATAATTTAGATGAGCTGATGGAAGAAATATGTGAAAGCAGTTAAAAAATTTCATTAACATGGAATCGTATAGCGAAAATAAGTACTTAAGTTTTTTAACAACATTATATCTAGTTAGACAATTCATACAGATATTAATGCAAATTATCCGTATCGTTTTATTCAGCTGTTAAAAGTACATTAATTAAACTAGTTCTTTTATTTATATTAAACAAATAATACAATAGATTAATCAATATAAAATAAACTTGGATTTTAAAACTTCATAATTAATATCATGTGCATTTTCAAGTTAATTTTTCACGTAAGTTGGTAGAGTTTATAAACTAAGTATTTTGGCGCCTTAAGTGATTTGACATTGTGATATACATGTGTAGTACATACATATAATGTAATAATAATTTAATGTAATATAATTAAAAAGTTCAGAAAATATGGAATCAAGAGTTATTTAATATAATTATTATTTTCTATTAAACGATGGTCGTCTACATAACTTGTCGGTCTCTTTAGACAGTTTGTAATAATACAAGTATCAAATAAAAATCACCCTGTAATAAACTATATAATAATACTCCAAAATTCAAAATTATTTCAGAATATCAATATAAAATACGCTGACAGTGAGAGTTAACTTACATCCACTTTTAGGCATTTCATAAGACATACCAACTTGTGTTTTGTAGAAAATAATTGTTGAAATTAATTGTTTGTTCTATACCGGGTGTTTTTTTTAACCTGAAACTTTCAAATATCTCGAAAAATAAGCACTACGGAAAAAATGTCAATAATCAAAATTTAATCGTTCCGCGGGGGAAATACATTAGTGCAAAAAATAGTCCCCCACCCCCCTCTTTGTAGGTTGGGGAGGGGGTATCTTTGAATCTTAAATAGGAACCTCAATTTTTTATTGCAGATACGGATTCTACGGCTAAAAGTACATACGATTTGACTGAACTATTTTGTTAGATTCATAATAGATGGCGCTGTAATCGACGAAACAAAATTCATAATAAAACAAAAAAAACGGAAAAATTAAAAAAAAAAAATCGATCGCACCGAGGATCAACCAGGCCATTCTCGGTTGTCGGTCCGTACCGCAAACCACCGTCTACAGTACGTGATGGGCTAGTTTTCAACTG
Source organism: Sialis fuliginosa (assembly GCA_961205875.1). Taxonomy (NCBI): domain Eukaryota; kingdom Metazoa; phylum Arthropoda; class Insecta; order Megaloptera; family Sialidae; genus Sialis; species Sialis fuliginosa. The sequence continues at coordinate 2,105,612 of OY540819.1, read as the reverse complement.
AATTGATAAGTTATGCGAATTTACAGAGGATTTTCATAATTTTTTTTCTCGGTTGTTTACGAGTTTCCGGTCAACCGGTTTGGTGTGTATGTTTGTCTATGCCACTACTACAACCCTATTTTTTTAAACAAATTGGTGCATCTGATATCTGGTTGTCCCGTTGTTAGAAGAAATCGAAAAAAATTGAATTTTGTTGATTACAGCGCCATCTATGATGAATCGAACAAAATAGTTCAGTCAAATCGTACGTACTTTTAGCCGTAGAATCTGTATCTGCAATAAAAAATTGAGGTTCCTATTTAAGATTTAAAGATACCTCCTCCTCAACCTACAAAGAGGGGGGTGGGGGACTATTTTTTTTGCACTAATGTATTTCCCCCGCGGAACGATTAAATTTTGATTATTGACATTTTTTCCGTAGAGTGCTTATTTTTCGAGATATTTGAAAGTTTCAGGTTAAAAAAAACACCCGGTATAACATACATATATCGTTATTGTATATTAATTAATATATTGTGTAAATGTTTATTTGCTAATAATAATTGCGCAAAAATTATTAACATCAATTACTGATAAATTCATAATTAAAAAAATCAGTAAAATACAATTATGGTCGCTACAACAGAGTGCTTCATAAGGGGCTCATTAGGAGTGCTTGGGGCGTACCTAATTTAGGCATACTCCAACTTTACCTCCTAAGAACCTCATGCGATTTTAGGCCACCCCCATATGTTCATATGTAGCCGCGGGCCGCACATAAGAGCATCGCGGGCCGCGGGTTGGCCAGCCCTGGTTTAAAACAACAACCATTGTAAACGCTTGGAGTCGACAAAATCAATGTGTAACTAATACATTTTTGGACCTTTTGACTGTACTTATAGAACTATTATGCAAGAAAATCACAATGTACAATATAAGGGGAACAGCCGTATAATTAATTAATCAGATCATATTATAAATCTCCCTCAAGCGAAGAAGAAAGACTCGCAAAACATGTTTTCAATGTAAAAAACCTATATGCGACGAACATTCATCACTCATACATATGTACCTATCCCCCACAATTTTTCTTACTACGCCACTGTAAATGTGTAATTAAATATAAAATATTCAAATTTTATCGACTTTTTTAAAATTTATTTCAATTATCTTACTGAAAGAAACAAGATTAAGTTTATATAAATGAAAAAAAATATAAAATAAATCCATTAAATACCACAAGAATCTCTTCTTAATAACTTGAATAATGCGAATATGAGCGGATAATAGAATCTGACGTTCACAAATAAAATTATTTTAACCAAAGGTTAATAATGGGTACCCGTAACATAAGGGTTAAAATCATCAAATGACCACTGAATTTTACAGATATACGTTTTAAAATAAACGATTCATACCTAACACCCTAATGAAAAAACGCAGTAGTGCAAATATACCAGCTTTAAAAAACTACGTAATGTTATTTGAATTCCGCAAATAGTAAGTGTTTTTATTAAATACATAAATACCTATATGTAGCACAAATCTTTACTTTAAGTAAGATGGTTATCGCGAGGTAAAGTATTAAAAAGAATTTTTGATCTTATGGAATGTTTTTTCAAAACGAAAATTTTCTTACAAAAAATGGCATATTTAGCTGATATCTTCAATTATTTAAAAACGAAAATATTCTCACATCACTGACAAACTGTCAGCATTTCAAAAATATATATCACTTTGGAGAACGCGCATAGTTAGTAAAGGATAATAGATATGTTTCTTTCAGTCCAAGATGACAATTTCGATGAAATAATTCCAATCATAAAATTAAACATTTAGAATTATTATTAGATGAAACAATTGTGTGCAGAATAAGATTCAATCACGCATCTACACCCAAGCATTTATATCGAATCGGATGCAGGGAAAACCCCTTCTATAATTGTGACAACAAAACATCATCTTTCAATGCCCGATTTATAACACGTGCAGAAGAGAAATGTTAGCAAACTTTGTCAAAAACAACACACCACTACCTCTTAACATCAACACAATCATCTTCCATCAAGAAAAAAATGTTAAAGTGATAATCAAATATTTAAAACTAAATAACCTAGTTTTATAATCGATATGGTAGTAAGATCGACCAGTTAGGAAACCCTAATCTGGAGCTAATCCTACTAATCCTAGGCACAGGGAGAAAAAAAAACAAAAACAAATAAATAAATAAAATAAAACAAGAGGGTCATTCTTAGTCAACTCTATCAGAGAAAAACGCTACTTTTACGGATTTTCATAATATTTACATATGTTGTTAAACTTACTCAAAAAATATAAGCTTCATTCATCATTTCGCAAAATTTTGCGTTTTTTGAAAATTACACGTATTTTAATTTTTGAAGAGATGACGCATATGCATTTAAATAATAATTTTTATCTCCGGATGTACTTATCGTAGCGAAATGATTTTTTTTTAGTTTTGTTCACAAAAGAACGGTCTTTTTAGACATTTTATCCGTTTTTAAGTAAAACAAAAATTTAAATTATTTTTTGTAAAATCAATTTTTTTTTTTAAATTTGAAGATGTGGTCAGGTGTTTAAAAATCTGAAAAAAATCACAAATATTGCTTATAGTATTCTCTATCATCCCTGCAATTTTTAAGGTGGACATATTTATAACGGCTTAAAAAAAATTTTTTAAGATTGCTATATAGAGGTCACGCGCACTATACATTGATATACCGTAATGAATTCGGATGTAAATGTTAAAATTATTGTTGTTTGTGTGTAATCTATAGAATTAGTAAATAGATTTAGAAATAAAGTAATCATACAGTGGGTTTCAAACTGTTTGTTTCACATATACACAAAGGTATACATATATACATATATACATACATTTCTACTGATTTTTATTTCTGTTTCTTTTCAGAATATCATAATTCTGGTGTAGTTTCTCAAAAATAAAATCTAAAAAGTTGTCTATCATATACATATCGCAAGATTGTCACTTTAAAAACGACTCATATAATTAATTTTAATTAATAAATACGAATAAACCAAAAAAATTAAATTAAATTTGGGAGATTGGATGGATTTTTTAAAATTTTAAGAAAATATAATTTACTTAAAAGTTTTTCTATTAACCCTCTCTCAACATAACATATTGATCACGTTAAACTCAGTTATAAGAAATGGTTTTTTTTCAAACAATTAGAATACACGAATCATTAATATAAAAAGTGGATGTTGGTGGATAATTTTATAATATTGCTCTGTTTTGTCCCTGAATATTAAATAGATCAAATTAGTTTTAATTGAAATGAAGGGTTCTATGCGTATTTTTTGGCTAACAATAATTGAAACAGCTTCTAAAGTGACCACATGTAATTTTCAGAGATAATAACTAACACAAGAGACGATATAATTAATTTTAAAGGTTTTTTTAATACGATAACATTCCTAATTTTAAGAATTTTTGAGAATTTACATACATTAATTCAAAATTTAAATACCTTATTAGATATGTGAAACAAACAGTTTGAAACCCACTGTATGATTACTTTATTTCTAAATCTATTTACTAATTCTATAGATTACACACAAACAACAATAATTTTAACATTTACATCCGAATTCATTACGGTATATCAATGTATAGTGCGCGTGACCTCTACAGTAGCGAGCATAGAAACTGCACCACTTAAAAAATTATGATTTTTTTCTTATTTTTCCTCTAAAACTGGTGGAACTAACAAAATTGTTATTTTATATTATGAATCAATTGAAGATGTGAATGTAATAATATTTTTATGATATTTAAACATTTATAGGTACTGATTTACTTGTTTAAAAAAAAAAACACTATTTTTGCTGACATAACATATTTATTTTTAAAATATAACTATATATTATATATATTATAATATATATTATATATAAACAAAATGAACAAAAACATTTCTATAATAATTTATATTATTTAAAATTATAATATTCAAATTTTTAATATTTTGTTGGACCCCCCTTGGCTTTTATGACGGCTTTTATACGACGTGGCATCGACTCAATCAGGTTGTGTATAAGATCCGTTGTTATTTCTTCATCCCAAACCCTTTTTATACTTCTTTGAAGTTCTACAATATTCTTTGGCTTTGTTGTCTGCAATTTCTGACCCATCACCTTCCATAAATTTTCTATCGGATTTAAATCTGGGCTGTTACCTGGCCAGTCGAGGGTCGTAATATTCAAATCTTCTAATAACTTTATAATCTGCAAAGATTCAATAGAAAAATATAAACAATTGTATGTATTTTTGTGAATAATAAAATTATGTATAAAAAAAAAATATATCTTACACTTCTCGCTCGGTGGCATGGCGCAGAATCGTCTTGGAAAATAAATTCCCGATTATTAGTTAAATGCTGCTCCATAGAAGGTACCAAATTTTCTTCGATGATTTTTTTGTACCCTGCCGCGTTCAGGTTACCATCTACGAAGACCAACTCTCCAACTCCATAGTAGGAAAAACATCCCCATACCATTTTACTAGCTGGGAACTTCACAGTTCTTCGCAGACATTCTTCCTTCAGGCGTTCCCCAGGTCTACGTCTCACATACTGCATGCCGTCGGACCCCATTAAATTAAATTTACTCTCGTCTGAGAACATGACTCTTTTCCAATGTTCTACAGTCCAATTTTCTTTATTTTTAGCCCATTCAAATCTTTTTTTTTTCATTTTTTGGGTTAAAAAGGGTTTTTTGGCGGGACGCCGGGCCAGTAAATTGAATTCCCGAAGACGACGGCGAATAGTATGGACACTTACTGATATTCCTGTGTTTTCTTGGAACTCAGAGCGAATGTCTACAGCAGATTTAAACCTGTCTTTCATACATATCCTCTTCAGAAGACGATTATCAGCCTCTGTTGTCTTCTTTTTTCTACCAGTTCCTTTCTTTCTGGAAACATCACTAGTTTCACTTATTTTTTTATTAAGTCGAGATACGGTCGCATGGTTACAATTAACTTTTCGACTTACAGCCCGCATTGACATTCCCGTCGATAGTAATGTCACGATCTCAATTTTCTTCGCTTCACTCAATTGTTTATATTTTGCCATAATTTCAGAAAACAGAACACACAGAAACAGACAGCACGATTACAAAATGTAAACTGATGAATTTATGTTCTAATAACAACCCTTTATAGTATTTTTACCTGACACAGCGGTTAAGAACGGTACGCCCTTCGTAAAGTAAAAATAAAACACAAATTTTGATTGGTGCAGTTTCTATGCTCGCTACTGTATATAGCAATCTTAAAATTTTTTTTTTGAAGCCGTTATAAATAAGTCCACCTTAAAAATTGCAGGGATGATAGAGAATACTATAAGCAATATTTGTGATTTTTTTCAGATTTTTAAACACCTGACCACATCTTCAAATTTCAAAAAAAAAAATTGATTTTACAAAAAATAATTTAAATTTTTGTTTTACTTAAAAACGGATAAAATGTCCAAAAAGACCGTTCTTTTGTGAACAAAACTAAAAAAAAATCATTTCGCTATGATAAGTACATCCGGAGATAAAAATTATTATTTAAATGCATATGCGTCATCTCTTCAAAAATTAAAATACGTGTAATTTTCAAAAAACGCAAAATTTTGCGAAATGATGAATGAAGCTTATATTTACAGGAGCTAATGGTATTAACTTCGTCTTTTGAAGTATCAATTTTAAACTATCAGATACTCACTTAAATGTTAATTAAAGATAAAAATTGAAACTTGCAACGCAGCTATTTTCACAAATCGCATCATGTACCATAAAGAAAGCAGGAAAATGTAATTCCGAAAATGCTCTAGCATGTGCAGATTTCATTAAAAATATAAATGACGACTGATTCGGTGTCTTTCACACCAAAAAACCAGAAATCGATTCCAAATAAGGAACAACAGCATATGGAATAGAATTGACAGTACATCATGATGTCAAATATGCTTGGGTCGAGAAAAAAAAACATTGCTGCCATTTCAGAAGGGAATTCTTATTTTAAACAAATCTAAGTGCATATCAGAAAAATACAATTTTAAATTTATTCTGACAAATCGTATAAACCAAGATGTTTTGGAAAACTTTTTTATTGCAATTCGAGCTAAAGGTGGTTTACATGATCATCCTACTGAACTAGAGTTTAGGGATGTATCTCAAAACGGTGTCAAATGCATGAAAATTGCGGAAAAAACCTAGTGGTGCAGCATATAAAAAGAAGGCTAAGGAAAAAGAAGAAAAACATCAAAATGTAATAAAGCACACGAAAAATATACAAATTTTTTTCAAAATTAAAGTGTACTAGTCATAATTTTTAATCTATGGTCTCTAGAGGGGCGCCGATGAGGTGCTTGCATTTCGACATTCAATTCACCTCTGTGTATAATGTTATAATTTTGTGAAAGTCTAGTTATAGGAGTATAAGAAAATACACACGATTCTTTTATCATAACCATGATGACGCTTCAAACAAAATTAATCGAGGAATACGGAGATAGCGTGGTATTTGCGACAATGTTGAAAATGTCAACCGTGGTTTACTTTCGAGACTCTGAATTGAAACTTATTAATATTTGATACACAAAAAAGGGCCAAAAATGAAAAAGTATGATAATCGTAGAAGCAGCGGAAACAATAATTCGTGATGATATTAGGATTATCTTTTAACAAATTTTATAGACGGGGCAGACAACTTGGTTCCGAAAACATTGGGCAATGAATACTATTATTGCAAAAAATAAAGAGGGTAGGTCAGAAGTAATTAATAAAAAATGCACAGTAATTGCTCCACCCTATAAAAACTGCAAGAAGGAAAGAGATGAATCAAAAAGAAAAGAAACCGTTTGTGCGCTCTGAAAGCACCACGTAAGAAAACAATTACGTATGTCAATAACAACAAATATCACAGCTCATAGTTTTGTTTCTTTGTAATTCAAATACATTTGAAAATTTTTATATTTTTGCAATTATCAATGATAATTACTTTATCAAAAATGTAACATAGAAATTGTACCAGTATACCTATACTAGAGGCCTCGCCCCTGGGCGCTTCGTACTTCAACTGCAAACCGTGCCATATTTAGATACTGATATACAGAGCCGTAGTAACGCCGAGATTTGACCCCCGAGCACAGGGGGCCTCCAAACAGAAGGGTATTTTTTTTACGGAAACGGATTAATACAATTTTCAGTCAAACTCATTTTGTTTAAACATGGCAATAATTAAATAGAACAATTTACTAGTAAGACATTCCGAATATTTCTGTGAAATGAAATATTAAAAATAAATTTATTTTAAATCTTAATATTTTATATATTTATAATATATATACATATATAATAATAATAATATATATATTATTTATATATATAAGGACAGCAGTTACCATCAATAAGGACTCTGACAAGAAAATTTAAACATGATGAAGTCTTTGAATTTTTAACAGTAAAAGTTTATCATTTTCAGAACGAAACTGATAAAGACTGTAATGTGCATAACACCAGGAATTATTTTTGATAAATTCTAATAAGGGATTTCTAAGCCACATTACGTTACCACACAGTAGTGTAGATAAAGAAGCAACACAAGCTCTGGTCGTAATGATTACAGGCATTGCAAGTAGGTGGAAACAAATTGTTGCATATCAATTTACCAACAAAAGCTTAAGAAGACAAGACTTCGTTCAAAAAAGCTGAAGAAGTAGGTTTACGTGTGTATTCTGTTACTTATGATATGGGTGTGACAAAACCAGTGCATGTGAAAAGTGTTTGAAATAACTACATATAAATTTTCAAACATCCAATTTTATTAAACATCCCTGTGACGGATCAAGGAAATTATGTTTTTTTGGTGATATTCCACATTTTTAAAAATATAAAAAGTGGATTTTTAAAAAATAAAATTTTCACTATATCAAATTTTTTTGTTCAAAAGTACCATTTACCATCCAATACAGACAAAATTGAACATTTACAAGAATTAATAAAAACTCAAAAAGATTTAAATTTTATGTTGGATCCAAATATTAAGCTTCGATGTCAGTTCAGTTTAAAATTTTTTGGCAAAGGAAAATTGTAAAAATGAGTACAAAACGACATCTTGGTTCATTAATATTATATTGCAGGATTGTTCAAATTAACGACTGCTCATCATCATCCGTTTTTTGCATTAGGAAAAAAATATATTGATATATACAATGAATGTATTATATTCCCTAAAGAAAGCACTCTTTTTTACTGAGCTGGAAGTTGGAAATGAAAATAAATGGAAACCATTTTGAAAGTCTGCTACTTTATTAACTACATCGATTGACTTAAATAAAAAAAATTATAAATTTGTAATTGGATCAAGATTCACGCAAGATTGCATCGAGAATATCAATGTGTAGCTAATACATTTTTGGACCTTTTGACTGTAAATAAGAACTTGATATACCCCTTCCCCCTTCCCTTTTATAATGAAATTTCGTAAGACCAGAAGCTGAAGAATGCTCTCACCTATCGAATGACACACTTCCCAGAAGGCGTCAACTTCTGGAACCAAGCGCCACCACACTCTTAAAGAGTGCCGACTCCAGCCGCCAAGAACCGTTACGCCCGCACATGAAGAAAAGTACTTTTTATACCAAGTTCAGGACGGTTGCGTCATTAAAACCGAATAAACAGAATTTCAATGTTTTCACGAGGAAGCGGACACTCGAATAATATTTCATTTATCGAAATTAAAGCCAAACAGTAAAATTATGGAGAAAGCTACTGACACGGATGTATTGATTTCACTTTTGAATCATATGAAAAATTTCGCGAATACGCAAATATGGCAGGAACTGTAGGTAAAAAACTAGATCAGGAGTTCGTAGATTGCACTAAATTAGCTGGAACATTGGGACAGTTGTGTATAGTGCGTTACTCGGTTTCCATGCCTTTACCGGATTTTCTATCGCCGCGGTAAAACCAGACCTTTTAACAATAGAAAAATTTAACAATCAGAAAAAATAATAATTCAAAGAAAGAAAGTACAGAAGCGGTGGTTAAAGGCCTGTTGTAATTAATAAAAAAATAACATGTTGAAATTTAAATAATTCTTTTAGAATTTTCCTTAATTATTTTATAATTTTGTTTCGTTTATTTTTTATTTATCTATAGACCAGACGAAATAAGTAAGGTGATTAAACAAAAAAATCAAAGAAAATAAAAATAATTTTGAGCAGGTCGTTAGTAACATTATTAACGTTGTAGTTAGTTATGATGCCTAAAAGACGCAATAGCTGTAGCCCCCATACGAAAAATTTTCGGACACATGTTCATATAATGTTTTTTGCTTAAAATATATTTCTTAATTTACTGTTTAAGTTTGGCACGACAGTGCTGAATATTATTGTAAATATAATATTTAAACCAATAAAAAATAAATTAGCCAAAAATCCTTCTGACACCTAGAAAAGAACAATTTTCTTATATGTATTTCATTGTAATAATCTGCAAAAGTCAATTTTCTGTGGCACAAATGTTTTCGGAAAGGCATCACACTGAAAAGATTAGGGCATTATTTTGCAGATAATTTATACCAGATGCAAAAGCCCCAAATGAAGTTATCTGCGATCAATGTCAATGATAATTTTAACAAAAAGAAAAATATATAAATAATTTTGAACAGGCCAATAATAACATTATTAACATTGTAGTTAATTATGATATGGGATGGTCTAAAAGAGGCAATAGTCGTAGTTATGACAGCTAAAATGAATATGTATTGAATTTCTTTCGAAGATAATTTTGGATTACACCACAAGAAACCAAAGTGTAAAATGTATGATGGAGGTCATTCTCAAAGTGATTACGATTGCCGAAGAAATTACTTTGGAAACGCCAAGGGAATGTTGGTGTTATGTTGGCAAATAATAGTCAAATTTTAAAAGAAAAATGTACAAGTATTCGCTATATTGCCGATGAAGATAATACGACTATAAAAAAGTTCGTGAAGACAGAACTAACACGAACGTAGTTTATAAATTGAGTGACCGAATCACTAACAGAAAAAAATTTCCAAGCTATAACTTAAACTTGTTCTAATAATTTTATAATTGAGACATAAAATTTTCGTTTTATACTCGTATTCTATTTTATCTATTAAAAAAAGTATCATTAGTAATTTGAATCAAAATACAAATTACAAAAAAATTTAACTGTTGTAAAGTATTAATTATGGACGTCAAATGTAACACTGATTGAATTTTGTGTAAATAAATAGTAGTCGCTCTGTTCTTGTTAACCACATATCAAACTAGTTTACATTTATTGATATTTGATATAAATTCCACAAAAGTTCTTAAGAATAAGGAAAATATATCGTCTGTTGCAAATAGCAGCTAGTGTGTCCAGGCAACACGAGAAGAAAGAAATTTTTCATCTTTAATAACAGCTACGCGCAGAAATTTCAGGAGGAATGAACGCTATCCAGCTCAACCAGAAGAGGTCGAAAGAGAAAATGTATCTTAAAAAAAGTAGTATTGTTTATATTAGCACATGTTGATTTTTTTTTCCATCAAATACAGAATTTTTAAAACAAAGAGGATTAGGTTCGTATATTTATTTATTTAAGGAAATAAATTCCTTGAATCACCTTAAACTTTCTTTTCGACGTATTCAAGTTAAATGTCATATATAAATTATAAAAATAATTCTTTTGTCATTATTTTTTTATTAATTACATATTTACATTTAATTATTTCACAATTCTACAGATATTTAGTCGTAGTATATTATTGCATCAACTGTTGCATCATGTGAATCCTTACTTGAGAAAGATTTAAAAAAAGTTCAACAAAGACTTTTTATCTCTTACAGAAAAAGATAAAGATAAATCAGATTTTTTTTCAAACAAATAAATTTTTTGCTAGACCTAACCAGAAAATTTTATAGAACAAATTGCTACAGAAATTTTACTTGAAACGCCTAGAAAATTAATTGAAAAAATTCGTCAAGGAGTATCACCAAAAAAGCATTCGAATTCCGATCCGATGTCCACTGCAATGTGTGACGAAACGTTGGCCGATAACACGACTAAATCGACGCAGCTTACATCCAGAAGCCAATATTCATATCAGGATCACCGCGGAAGCCTAACTGGACGTTTTTAATTCCTTAAACGGAACAACAAAATTGAATAACCCTTTAAACGGCCCTCAAACAAAGTGATATCACCACATTTAGTATTCTGGAAGACAGCTAAAAGACGCGTATCCTACTTTGGAGACCACTGCTCTATGACACTTCACTTGAACACTTCATCCCCACCCGCGGGTGCCATGCGCTAGATTACAGCGGCATTGTCGTCAAAAAATTTGTAACAAACACTTTTCAAAAATATAAGAATTGGAAACAATCGTTTTTTTTTTATAAAACGGTCATTTCTTGAAGCTTGTTTGGATTGGCATGTCCGAATGAAGAAATAAAGCTTGTTTGACAAAACTTGGCTGGGCTTCTATGTCACAACGTATCGTACCTCTCTACGAGATCATTAAATCAGAATCCCATTGAAAATTAGTTTGGCATGATACGAAGATTGTGTGGTCTAAGTACCAATTCAATACCAAATTGTAAAAAAAAAACGATACGTTTTTCTTAACTTCTCTTAGTTCGTTTTTGTCTGACAACAAATATAACGTTGAAAACACACATGTTACTGTACCGATGGTTAATTTTCAAGTACAATTAATTCGCAAACAAACATATTTATTATAAGGTAGAACCAACGACAAATACATACATTAGATATACTGAAAGAGGAAGATAATATTTTATATGGTTCATTATTACCTGGCCTTAAACGTTAAAAGATAAATTAGAACAACTTCAAATGAAAAAACATCAAATATGGAGGAGACATTACTTTAAAAGGATGCATAGAAAGTTCCATTGAAAGATTTGGTCGTACATTAAATCTTAATGTATAGTTTAGTTGCAGTGGTAGTTTGCTTTCAATTCATATTAAGGTAATAGAGAAAACAGTTACAATTGAGAGATATTTATTAAGAAAAAAGGAATAAACATTTGTCAAAATTTTGCAATAACATTAAGTGGCAGAAGTAATCAACATGGAGTTTTATTTATTTTGATGAAGTCTCAACCTACAAATACCGAAAATATTAATTCTAATTTAAAAATAGAATTAGAAGTCTTACATTATTTAAAAAAGAAAAGATGTCTAAAAATTCGTCTGCTCCGAAAAATTGTCACAAACTAACTCTCGCGCGAGAAGTGTGTTTTTGACCTCTATGTGAAGAAACAATATGTATTCATCATCTGGCTAATGCATTATTTAATAGAACACCATCCGAGAATCGACCAAGAACCACCGTGACACCGAAAGACGTCCAACCCAGATATTTTGAAGAGTGTTAACCAGGGAGCATGAGCTGTTGTCCATACAGAATTATAACAGCTCCTTTGCTTCAACAGGAGTCTACATCAGATAAAAAAAAACCTTATACAGGATGAGGCATTTAAATAACTCGAAAACTATTATTCAAATAAATTAAATGGAAGATTGTTGTACATAAATGCCAAGGACGCATTTTAAGGTATATACAATTAAAAAGAATTAAGAAATGTAGCCTGGAACGGTTTTTGGAGGAAATGAAACAAAATTAAAATGTTAGATATGTGGTAAAACCACAAAAAGAATAATAATACTCCGAATTCTTTGCGGGCAATGTTTATACACAAATAAGTATTTGTCAAACACCTGAGGATCTATTCACTAGAAAATTAAGGAACCAATTTGACTGTTACCGTGCATACAAGAGATTACCTCGATTACAGCAAAATACTCGAAAAAATACTATAGAATAATTTAGATGAGCTGATGGAAGAAATATGTGAAAGCAGTTAAAAAATTTCATTAACATGGAATCGTATAGCGAAAATAAGTACTTAAGTTTTTTAACAACATTATATCTAGTTAGACAATTCATACAGATATTAATGCAAATTATCCGTATCGTTTTATTCAGCTGTTAAAAGTACATTAATTAAACTAGTTCTTTTATTTATATTAAACAAATAATACAATAGATTAATCAATATAAAATAAACTTGGATTTTAAAACTTCATAATTAATATCATGTGCATTTTCAAGTTAATTTTTCACGTAAGTTGGTAGAGTTTATAAACTAAGTATTTTGGCGCCTTAAGTGATTTGACATTGTGATATACATGTGTAGTACATACATATAATGTAATAATAATTTAATGTAATATAATTAAAAAGTTCAGAAAATATGGAATCAAGAGTTATTTAATATAATTATTATTTTCTATTAAACGATGGTCGTCTACATAACTTGTCGGTCTCTTTAGACAGTTTGTAATAATACAAGTATCAAATAAAAATCACCCTGTAATAAACTATATAATAATACTCCAAAATTCAAAATTATTTCAGAATATCAATATAAAATACGCTGACAGTGAGAGTTAACTTACATCCACTTTTAGGCATTTCATAAGACATACCAACTTGTGTTTTGTAGAAAATAATTGTTGAAATTAATTGTTTGTTCTATACCGGGTGTTTTTTTTAACCTGAAACTTTCAAATATAACCCACCCCCCTCTTTGTAGGTTGGGGAGGGGGTATCTTTGAATCTTAAATAGGAACCTCAATTTTTTATTGCAGATACGGATTCTACGGCTAAAAGTACATACGATTTGACTGAACTATTTTGTTTGACGTGTTGGCGTTCGGATGGCGGTTTACCCTGGTTTTGGGTTTTGCCGGCGATCCGTTTGGGCTAGAATCGTCGGTGAGGTGTCATTCGACAGCTGGAAAGATTCTTCAGTGCGTGGCGGACGAAATTTCATTGTCCGATGAGGGATGGGGGGCATATCAATTTAAACAATTACAATAAACGAAATAGATAATAAAAATTTTTAATTATCAGTTAATATAAATAATCATTACGGCAATAAATTACCATTCATAATAATAATACTTTTATTTTCAAAATTTTGAAAATGTAATGTACCCAAATTATAAAAGAAATATGTAGTTGCAACATGCAAAAATTATGTTGACGTCCTAGATTAAAAATGCACCGTTTAAAAAAAGGATCTACAAAAATTACGTCTAAACAATGTAATATAATGTAGTCGCATGCAGAAGTGGTCGACCAGTTTTCATTCAAAATTGCTTATCACAAACCTAGTAGGCTCCTGTCATTTGATTATTATTAAATCATTTATCGATGTACCAAACAAAGACAGATACTTTGAAACTCATTTGCATAGAAATAATAATTATTTTTCAACCGTAAAATATTAAGAATGTCCGAGATTGAAAGTGAGCTGGAATTTGAAGATTAATTAATATTGAAATTAATAATGGTATTATACAGCGTCAATACTCAATTGTTAAAATATTGCATATGATAATGCACATATATTTAATTTATATCATTCACATGTATATAATTATTTTAAAAAAAAGAAAAAGATATGCAATATACATTACCTAGCGTCAAACAACATAAATGTTTAATTGTTGACAATTTTTGTCAATAAATAGATTTTGAAAATTCAATTGTTATACGATGAATCACTAAAACTTATGAATTAAATGTATTAATTAAATGAGTCAAAGACGAATCTACTGTCTTGCTATACATGCAATAGTATCAAAATTTAAGCACAATATTTTATTGTTGAAAATTTTTGTCAACGATTTTTTAATGTATTTTATAACTCACATACAATGAATCACCAAAACTCGTGATTTGAAAGTATTATTAATTCTATTTGCGTTTAAATTAATTCAAATGCTACAATTACATACATATTGTAAATCACATCAACGTATACCTTTATTTTATTACCACAAATACATATGTCTGTACATGGGCGCCGGGAGGGGGGTGCAAGGAGGTGCACTTGCACCCCCCTGGCAAATGAAATAATTAAGAAATACAATTGTTATTTTAAAATTTAATACATTTGCGACCCCCTGGCAAAATGAAAAAAACGACCCCCCCCCCCCCGAAATAGTCAATGTTCTTAAAAAAGTATGTTTTGAAAAACATTTGTTCAAAATACCTTCAAAAAATTTAACTCATATGTATTCACCCCCCCCCCCCCCCCTAAAAAAATTCTCACTACGCCACTGGGACAGTCACCAAACTTCTCTTCAGACAGAAAAACAGTATTCTATAGAATAATATTAAATAAATTTAATAAATAAAACATAAAATTTATTACATAATAAAATAGCATATAACAATACTTTAATTTGATATAATAATAAGTAACGCATATTTTTTAAACTATAGTTTATAAGCTCCACATTTAAGAAATCCATACAAAAGAACATCAATATTCAAGCATCAAGATTCCACACCTAGGTCTTGCCGACTGTTCTCGGCTAGAACTAGGTGTAGCCGGCTACACCTAGTTCTAACCGCACTTCGGGTTTTAGCCGTAACATATATGAGCATTTCCAGTAGTTTTTTAAAAAACAGGGCGCACGTATGTCACCGATTTTGCTCCCAATTTTTTTTTCTCAAAGTACATATCAAAAAAACATGTTTCCCAAAATCTTTTTCCCCCGCCCCCTTTTTTGACCGAATTACGATTTTTTAAACTTTTGAAATCGAGCGAAATTAGACTTTTTTCGATAGTACCTTATTTTTCAAAATGTCCTTTATTATGCATGTTATAAGGCTCATTTTCTTCGTTTTTTGTTGATCTTTCATTTGAAATCGGTTTCAGAGCCGAATATTTAATTTTGGCCGAATGCGGTACCAAAACATTAAGTTTGATTTTTTGTAAAAAGAGTCGATTTTGAAATTGCCGCCAAATATTTTGGTTTCAACCAAAATACTTCCGATAAAGGTCATTTTATTCTATTTTTTATGTAGTTTCCAAATATTTATAGATTTTTTAATTTGGTCAATAACTTTTAAAGTTACACTTGTTTTAAGATGTCTTATTTTTCAAAAAGCGCTATATTCACACCATTAAAACTTTTTTCTCTATACTCCAAATTGCACCAAATTTTGGCAAAAATTTCCTTTCTGTATCCTTAAAACAACCCTCAAAAAACATTTTTTCATATTGAGCTCCTAAGTGAGATATAATTTTTATAAAACACCTAATTACTCGTGTATTAAAGATAAGAATTTACAGGAATTTTCAGTGTTTCTGAAATATCGAATCTCCTGATAATCGAATAAAAAATATACCACTTAATTCGTTATGAAATTCCCTACAAATCTACATAAGTAAATTTTTTTTAGATTAATTACAAAACCTACAAATAAATAAAAACTTTGTACATCGATTCCTAATTTATTTAATAACAACTTTAAATGTAATAGTGTCTCATAACTTCGTTGTTTAATAGGTATGTACTCATTTCTAAGCCTGGCTCGCTTGCGCTCGCTCGGCTTTTATTTTTTTATAGGTTTTTTAATTAATCTAAAAATTTTTTACTTATGTAGATTTGTAGGGAATTTCATAACGAATTAAGTGGCATATTTTTTATTCGATTATCAGGAGCCCCAATATTTCAGAAACACTGAAAATTCCTGTAAATTCTTATCTTTAATTCACGAGTAATTAGGTGTTTTATAAAAATTATATCTCACTTAGGAGCTCAATATGAAAAAATGTTTTTTGAGGGTTGTTTTAAGGATACAGAAAGGAAACTTTTGCCAAAATTTGGTGCAATTTGGAGTATAGAGAAAAAAGTTTTAATGGTGTGAATATAGCGCTTTTTGAAAAATAAGACATCTTAAAACAAGTGTAACTTTAAAAGTTATTGACCAAATTAAAAAATCTATAAATATTTGGAAACTACATAAAAAATAGAATAAAATGACCTTTATCGGAAGTATTTTGGTTGAAACCAAAATATTTGGCGGCAATTTCAAAATCGACTCTTTTTACAAAAAATCAAACTTAATGTTTTGGTACCGCATTCGGCCAAAATTAAATATTCGGCTCTGAAACCGATTTCAAATGAAAGATCAACAAAAAACGAAGAAAATGAGCCCAATAACAAGCATAATAAGGGACATTTTGAAAAATAAGGTACTATCGAAAAAAGTCTAATTTCGCTCGATTTCAAAAGTTTAAAAAATCGTAATTCGGCCAAAAAAGGGGGTGGGGGGAAAAGATTTTGGGAAACATGTTTTTTTGATATGTACTTTGAGAAAAAAAATTGGGAGCAAAATCGGTGATATACGTGCGCCCTGTTTTTTAAAAAACTACTGGAAATGCTCATATATATAAAAACTGAAGACCTTTTTTTTTTTTTACTCATGTTAACTTCCATCAAAATTTTTCTAATCTAAATGCACCCCCCTAAAAGAAATTCTGCCGGCGCCCATGTGTCTGTATTATAGATAGAGTATCTAATAAATATTTTTTATAAGTAAAATATTGTTATCATCACCAAATATATATTATTATGTATACATATAATAAAACAGCGACATTTTATGACAATGTTATTAGTAGTATTTACATGTTACAAAAATTCGATGACAACGTTTTCACAAATATTTGTATACCCGTGTAGAATAATGTTAATGCAACATAATCTTAAACTTTTCTTAACTTTAAATCGTAAGTAAGCGGAGATGTCAACGGATTAATTATCATTAACGACGCGTTTGCAAAAATGTTTAATATAAAGTGACCAGACGTCCCGGATTGCGCGGGACAGTCCCGGATTTGAGTAGTCTGTCCCGCATCACAAATTGTCCCGGAAATCGTCCCGGATTAGACATTTATAACATTATATACAAAATTTTATTTAGATCGGGGAAAAAAATGTTCACCGTAATTTGAAGACCTTTTTTTAAAGTACATTTACTTACAAAAAATGAAGAATTGAATTTCAATTTAATGAGTAAAAAAAAAGGTCTTATTATTTTATTATTAGTAAATTTTATCTAAAATAAAAAAGCTTGTATTATTTAAATTTTTATAAAAAATTATTTTCATTAAATTTTTTTATTTTATTTAAAAAAAAAAATTGTTTTTCGTATGTGTGGGGGGAGGAAAGTGTCCCGCATCAGGGTTTTAGAATTCTGGTCACTTTAGTTTAATAAATAGTGAAATATTACTTTTTTTCCATAAATATTTGCGTACATGTGTAGAATAATGTCAATGCAATATAATCTCAAACTTGTCTAATCTTTATATGGTAATAAAATGGAGATGTTAACGGATTAATTTCAATGTAAAAAGTTTTAAAGAACATTAACACGTTTCATTTTTGTAAGCGTGCCTAATATTATGGGGACTATGTTAGAACACGTTAGTTTTATTGTCATTCTATCTGCACATGTTGCTTATTGTTAGATAAATAATTATTTTTCTATATATACAGCATGCCCCAAGACAGTGTTAAAGTTAAATATTTCATTTATTATAACAAATGGAAGAAAACTTTATTACAAAAGTTGTCAGGATAGACAAGTAGCATATTTTAAAAATAGTAACCTTTATATAGGTGCCCCATAAGTGCGTTACAAATCAAAGATATGCTTTTTTTAATTACAATGTATTTTTTTTTATTGATAAGCTAAAAGCATTTACGTTTTTGGATATTTTGATAATAGCAAGTGCCGGATTATACTGAACAGTTTAAAAATTATGACCATTTTTGTAAGAAAATCAGAATATTTTCAACACCTAATTTTTTAATTACAAAAAAAAATTATTTTCTGCTAAAAATAGTTTTGGCATATGCGCTCTATTATTGCGATATTACATCAAACATTTACAAAATTGTATTCTTTGTACAGGATGTATCAAAACTCTACTTAATTTTTTTCAAAATTTTCAAATGGAACATATTTTTATATTTTTTTCACATTTCCGAATTGCCTATTCAATTCTTAACACATTTTATAACCTATGTTCTATACCTAAATCCAAGGTTAGTAAAGTAATGGGTTGCCACATAACTCTGGCGGGGAGTGGCATGAGAGGGGAGAACGCGTCATCGTGAGGAACTCTGACATTATAAATCGCTGTCAAACTATATTTACTCTTTATTTTAGTTAAGCTGATTTATTGTAAGTTGTTTTTAAATATTTTCATTTGATATTGATAGTGTACTGAGTTTTAGATCTAAATTTTTATTATTTTATTATTATAAATTATAGTTTTAAACAAGTGTTTTTTTTATGTGTAACCAAGAAATGTATTTTCTTTAAGCATTGATTTCTGACATCATTTTAAAGTTTTTATGAAGAAATATTATATGTAATAATTTGTGCTTCTGTAATAAACAATAATATTTACTTTTTTTAAATACAAATATCCAAAAATTCGAAATAATTTGAAAAAAAACTTAATATATGAAACAACGTTTAAAGGTTCCTCAGGGTGACGTCATCACACGCAGCCGCTGATTGGTCAAAAAGTTATGAGGCAACCTATACATATACTAACCTTGACCTAAATCCAGCCTTTAAAAAGTTTATTTCAAGATTTTTAAAATCTTAACATGTTTTATAAAAACAATACAACTTTATTATAATCCTTAAAACAATTTGCTAGAAACTTTAACATCTAGAAATTAAATAAACAAAATGATACACAAAAGTTAATTTTATTTGTTCAAAATGTCCACCAGCGGCGTTAATACCTATCAAAGCCGGCCTTAGCAAGTCTGGCGCCCTAGGCGAGATTTATTTTTCCGTCCTCTCTCCCCCTAAAAAAATGTTAAAAAATCACCGAAAATGCCAATTAAAATTGATAAATTAACAAATAGTTGAATATCTCAACTTGGCGCGATCCTACAGACTCCAACTTTTAAAAAAAAATATAGCTTACATCATTAACTTTAAGACTATTAAATGCCCTAAGACCGTCGAGACCTCCTTCCCCTATTATGAACAAATTAAAATTGATAAATTAACAAATAAGTTGATTAGTTAATATCTCAGCTTTTATTAAAGGTTTTCTGGGTTGGTGAATAAGGATTTGTTAGTTAGTAGCTATCAAATAATCGAGTTTTCTTGTTGTTTTTTTTTTACAAATTAACATTGTTTATATTTAGCTATATTTTTTGCTTAATCGGGTTTAACAGATCGATACAAAATTTAAAGAAAAAAAAAGTTTACTCGAAAATTACTTATGCTTCATTGTGCGCCGCCCCACCCGGCCTGGCGCCCCGGGCGGTCACCCTGATTCGCCCCCCCCCCCCTAAAGCCGGTACTGAGACCTATCATTCAAATTAAATTAAATCTTCAAATAACTTTTTAAACGGCTGGATCTAGGTATAGAACATAATTAATAAAATGTGTTTAGAATTGAACAGGCAATTCAAAAATGTGAAAATATAGGGTGTTCCATTTAAAATTTTTGAAGTTCAGAGTTTTGATACAACCTGTACAAAGAATACAATTTTGTATATGTTTGATGTATTATCGCAATAATAATAGAGCATATGCCAAAACTATTTTTAGCAGAAAACATTTTTTTTTTTGTAATTAGAAATACAAGGTGTTGAAAATATTCTGATTTTCTTACAAAAATGTTCATAATTTTTAAACCGCTCTGTACAAACCCGCACATGCTTTTAATAAAAATATCCAAAAAAGTAAATGCTTTTAGATTATCAATAAAAAAAATATACTGTAGGATTCTTTATAAATCAAATATTGATTCCTTCGATTTCAGTGGACCAGTTTAATGTAGACAATACTACTCTTCAAAATTGTATTTACCTTTTTATTACAATTATATATACAATTTATCAAATTATATGTACTCTCTGAAAATTCAATATACACTCTGAAAATTCAATTAACATTTTACACTTTTTATTGTTTCCGACGCCAACATACATGGATCAGCGTCGAAAACTCAAATATAACAAACCAAAAATATGTAAATTATAATTTGAAATCGCACATATATGTACATTGTATTTAAAAAACATATCTTTGATTTGTAACGCACTTATGGGACATCCTATATAAATGTTACTATTTTTAAAATATGCTTCTTGTCTATCCTGACAACTTTTGTATTTAAAGTTGTCTTCCATTTGTTATAATAAATGAAATATTGAACTTTGACACAGTCTTGGGACATCCTGTATGTATTGTAGCACTGTGTATATTTTGTTTTTTCTGTTCAAAGATTATTGTTTCATTTCTGTTGAGTCTGTAACGTTGATTTTGTAGCGAAAATATAATCAAAATATATATTTCTGTTAACCGGCTATGATTTTTAATTATTTTATACCAAAAATACAGAGCCGTAACTAGAGGCTCGGGGGCCCCGGGGCAGCAGGTGATCGCGGGGCTCCCCTTATAGTTTTTTTGGACAATTTTGAAGTTTGTGACTATTTTCGAAAAAACAAGTTTTTCAATAAAAATGTGAATGCTTTCAAATTTTAATTATTAATATTTTTTGTAAACAATGAAAACTACACCAGTAAATAAATTTTTTGAAAAAACAAACAATAATTTCTCATATTGAGCTGCATAAAACTAGATTTATAGTGCGTCATATTAGCGAAATTTTTGTACCTTGTTGAAAAACGACCATTTTGACAGTTTTTCGTGTGCGATTTTTTAAAAAATATTTCCAATTCTATTGGCCGGATTGCAGAAATAAAAAAATCATTTTAAAATTCATCTTATGGATTTCCCTACAAAAATAAATTTTTAAAAATCTTATAATTTTATTACAGAACCTATTTACAACGACCAATAAAATCGATTTTAATAAAATTTTGGGGAAAGATATTCCTTATGATTATAAATATGTAAGTGTGACATGTTCCAAATCAAAACGGCTAAAAAAGACATTAAAAAATAAAAATTGAATCGTTGATATCTTGTGAGCAACAAAGGGACATTCTTTTTTTGTAAATTTTTTTATGTACTATGCGATAGCGCTAAAGATAACTTTAAATGTATTAAACTAATTTTTTTTTAGTTTTTATTTTTGAAATTTTTTTTCTGTGTTGAATCAAAATGAGTTTAACTCAAAACTTTTTAAATCCGATTTCGTAAAAAATATCTTCCTTTTTCGGGCCCCCTCTAAGCACAACCCCGGCTGCCCCGCTGGTAGTTACGGCCCTGCAAAAATATATGCTTTCACTCAGGAAAATAAAATATTTGGCGATTGTATCGTATTATACTCGTAAATAAAATAATTGACGAGATAATTCACAATCAATTGAATACAAATACACCCAATTCTGATTTTACACGATTTTGAAATAGCACGGTCGATTATTCGATAACAATAAAATAAAATAAAATTTACACGTATTAATTTAATTTTACAAGATTCATTTTTTATCTCTTTTAAGATAAATAGATATCCGTTGAAGTTTACATTTTTACTTTTTATATTTTTAAGTGATTTCCCTATGCATTTCAATTTCTTCAAATAATAAAAAAATCATATAAAATTAAAATAACGTTTTATTTGTAAAAAATTATTTTTACGTTTTATGAGCCTTTGAAACCAATTCCATTTTTTTATGTAATATATCTTTTTTCAACGATTTTTATTAGACTTGTGTAGTTCACGAACGAACTAGTTCAAAAGAGCGCTCCCACACGAGAACTACACGAACTAGTTCGTATGCGCTCCGCTCTTTTAGTTCGATAGTTCCCGATACACTTCAAATACACTGTTCTAAAAATGAGATTGTACGATTTTTATGTTTAATAATTTACGTTTTCAATACTTTATTACTAATTTGGATTTATTTTACTAAAGATATATTATATTGAATTTTTTTAGTTCACATGAATGCAATATGTCTTTCAAAAGGACGTGATTTTTATACTATTTTATGACAATCAACAAAAAGGAATGTCACAGATTTTAATGAAATTTAAATATATTGCTTATATTACTCTACAGTAAATAATGTTAAAAATATTCATATACATATATCGAGGGTTCGATTTAAAAAAAAGAAGATTATTGCAAATATATACATTTAAAAATATCTATCTTGTCTATAAATTAATAACGAATTCAAAATTGCAGCAGTTTGCAATTCTATCCAATCCAATATATCTAAATCAATAAATTTTGTCATCGTATAGTTCGGAAAAAAATTCTATGAACTAAAAGAACTAGAAGAACGAACTAGTTCATTAAAGACTACTGAACTATAGGGAGCGCTCTCTGTCATGAACTAAAATGCCCAACTCTAATTTTTATTACACGGTGATAGGCTGTACACATATACTGTGCAAAAATAGAATTGGGTGGGTAAGTTACACAAATATTTCAAATATATGACAACCAAAATTTAAAAAAAACTTGATTTTGCAGGCAATAATATCTATATTCTCAGTAGGTGTTCGAAGTCTTCTACATATGTATATTCTGTGTTTTTGTATTATTATTTCGTAACTTTCTTTTTTATCTCTGTGATAATATAATGGTTTTCTTTTGAGAGGAGATAAGACCAATTTCTTTTTGACTTCATCAGTGTAAGTAGTGCCAAAGTTCGCTTGAGTTATAGCAATTGCTATTCTAAAATCATTTTAATTGGAATCACTATAATGCTATAACACCTTGCTTTTGGTGTTTTCTTGTAATAATCGTAATACAATTTTAATTTATTTGCCCTGATCAACATAAGCCTATTTATATAATTGTGATTTTTAATAACTGTTTGCTGTGGATCTTCTTGGGAATTTTTTTCCAGTTTGACTGTAAAGTTGGGGATTTAAAAAAACGCATTTTGCTTACGTTTCTTTTGTTTTGTTCTGGATAGCCAATATTCTTCATATAAAATATATTTAATTATATTTAAATATTTTCTTCATTCTGCAATTTTCTTTTTGTCTTTTCTCTTTCAGTCTTTAGTAGAGGACAATATGTTGTTCGAGAAGCCTGATGGGTAATAATGTTTCTTGTGATGCTAGAAGTTTATTCCGGGAATTGAAGATTATGTATTTAATCAATGTTTGCCATTTTTCAACGGATCTATTAGAATCACGTAATAAATTGAACTTGCAAATCTGAACTGCTGATCAGAGTGGAAAATATGGAATGGTTGGTACCTACAAGATATTTTATAAATTTAAAATTTTTGTATGGGTTCGAATAATGTAGGGTAGAATAATTTGGGTTTTCTGCTAAATCAAAAAATTAATTGATGAAAATCTTTATAATACATTGACTCAAATTTCTTTGATATTTGCATAAATTCTTCAAAAAAGATTTTTTCCTCTGAAAAACTACTCGGTATCTGATTGTCACTAGTATAATGTGAGTTTATATCACATAAACTATCTCTTATTACTTGACGCTCTATGTCACTTATCTTTATTGAAGATATAACCCAAAACTTTGAAAAATATCACAAACTTTTTCCAAGCCAACGGAATGAATAAGAGCTGTTACAGTATTTATGGGGATACTCGATTATATTTCATTAATACCTATTTTGTCTATTTTTCGCAGAGCGGCTTTTAGCATATTTGTTTTGTTTAAAAAAAAAAAAATTACATTTTTCTACAATGTGGTATTTTTTATCATTATTTTAGTGCATCATAATGTTACCTACAATTTCACCATACAAAGTTTGGACCCGAGTCTTATAGTTTTCCAGTTATAAAATCTAAATTAATTCCCAAAGTAGCTATTTTGCTACCTACCCTATTAAATGAAACATTCATATATTTTTTTGTTCATAATTACATAATTTTATTATTTATTATTTATTAATTTTTTATATGAAGGTAATTTACATAATTTTAAAACTACAACAGGTACTCAGTGTCCTCCGTTAGACTGAACACAAGCCAATGCTCGTTTTTGAATAGTTCTTGTAATATCTATTGTTGGTAAAGTCTCTCTGATATGTTATGCCATTCTTGAGCTAAATAGGTTTTAGCATACACATACAGCCATAAGATAATACGTTTTTCTCACTTTTACATCTTTATTAATTTTATTTAAAGCTGGCATTTTGTTTTTTTATAAGGCTTTAAATAAATAATATCAATCTCTGGCGGTATTATTTTAAATCGGTTAATACAAAGACATGAACTGTTTGGATCAAAATTATCTTTTTCTACAATCGTGTAAAAAAGTAGGCTTTTTCATTATATTTTATTTATTAAATGGGACACTTGATTTCAATAATACTATCTTCACAAATTCCATCGGGCGATCCTGCTATTATTGGGTAGTTTTTAGACATCTTCAGACCACACTTCTTAATTTTTTTGCCGAGTTTAATAATGACGGTTTTCCGCACTTCATCTTCTAATATTCTACCACGTTTCATGGCTGGTGTGTCTGCAATTTTTCCTCCCATAATTAATGATAAAAGTGTTCCATCATTAGTTTTACAATGACTAAATTCAAATGCGCGAGAAGCTGTAATTATGCCATACCTCAGTTCATACCAAAGGTTGTTTTGATGTTGTTCTCTGGTCTCTTTCTCAATTTTAATAATAATGTCATCAGTCAAAACAAGCTTCTCCAAAAATTTGTCACAGGATTTATCTTTAAGTTTCAGTACAAGTTGGTGCATAGATACACTTTTTGTAACATCAAGAATATGATACTTCAACAACTCACAGTTGTTAATTTTTCTTTTTTTCCCCTCTTCCAAAAACTTCTCGAGCACTGCGTTATTTGATGGCAAACTAGGCCTACCATTCGATAAGTCCTTTCCTGTAATGTATTTCAGGCTTGTGCCAACCCTGGACAGTTTTGATTTCATCCAGTACATGTACAGAAGTACAGGATGGTTCTTCACTCCTGCGATGGACCCACATGAGGAATGCTATGGCATGCTTGCAGCCCCCTTGAGAAGCCACGCAATCATGGCATTCCACGGAAATAACTGCTTCTTCATCAACTATTAACGTGACTGCATACAACTTTGCATGGACCTGTTCTGGGTAAATTTCGCATTTCACTGTGCACATTTTTCCTTCACGTTTAACCTGTACATAGCTTATAACATCATCGCCATAAGATGGCCGTGAGGACCTAAAACAATTAATAAAATCAATTAGTAAGTATGTATGTAGATAAATATTCATGTAATACGATATTACATTACATTTTCTTGACCTAACCTTAAACTAATAAACCCATGACTGTAGTTTTATGGGCTTTGAGTTTTTAATTATGCCTTTAATATAGATTAATAATGTACTTACACGGAAGTTTTCACATTTCGAAATTCTGCCGAACAAAAGTCTTTGTTTGACGCAAGAAATTGTCCCAGCATCAACAAATCAATTCTAGGCAATTTACAGCCTTCATAAATCCTTGTTCCATCGCTAATGTTTCTCGGTTTTAGTTTTGGTAACACAAAACTGAGCAAATTGATAATATAAAACTACAAAATAATATATAAACAGCACAGATATTATCAAGAAGCTTTAACACAAGAGAAGTTCGAGAACGACAAAATGATTTGTGACGGCATTTGTTCTGATTGATGTTTAATCAAACATGGCGGATTGTGTATTTTGCGTTTTTATTTTAACAAAAATCATATTAATCTCGCTTTTAATATAAAAATAAATACATTTTTTTAAAGTAATCTATTTCATTATTTAAAATCATAATTTCAGTTATATTTAGTTACTGGCATCATACCTATTGTACTGGACTTTTATTTTTCTTTGATCTTGTATTCCACTACTTATTTTGATACCACGATAAATCATTAATTAAATATTTGACATAATAAAAGTTTTCTATACTTCAGATACCTAATTGTTCTACATTTTTCACCATAAAATGCGATGCAAGTAGAAACACGTGTAAAAACATAAAAAGTTACATATACATTATAATGAGAGAAGAAATAATAAAAAAGTAAACAAATCAAAATAGCATGGCTTGGCCATAAAATGCACAACCCTTAGACTTTTTTAACTATCGTTTTTTCAAGAATGTTTTTAAAAATGGTAATTTTCTTATCTTGACTATCATTTCTTGTAAAAATTGATATTAATTGTAATAATAGTGGTTTATTAAGTTCATTTCAAAACAATAAATAAAATACATAACCTCACTTTCAAGTAGTATATTTTCTTAAAACAATTTGTCACAAAAGAATAAATAAATACAGAACCTGAAAATCATATTCCACATTTTCAACAAAGGCAATTCAAATTTTTTTTAAAACATACCATACCCAACAATGAAAAGTATGAAATTCAGAACACAGAACAATATCCAAATGTTCATTACCGTCATATATTTTTATAGAAAAACGTATCAAATATCAAACAATAAGTGACAATAACATAACTTAATACAATACAAAATTTAAATGATAGATATAAAATGGATACCTACATGTTTTTTCGTAAATTGTATTAATATGTATAAAATAATAATTAAAAAGATAAAATAAATACATCCACATATTTTTAAATATTCACCTAATGTCTGGCGTTTAAAAAAACTTACATTGATCTACAAAAAATATAATGTTTATAATGATATAATTATTAGATCAAAATAAACATTTTGTGTTATGAGGTACCGTAAACCCAAGGTTATTATATGTATAGGTTACCTCAGTAGGTTGTCAAAATCGAAACAGGAGAGAGGGAACTACGTTACACCGCATGCTCAATTGCTGTCAGTCTATAGTATATCAAATGAATATATGGTAGAGTTCATAGTTTTTTTTATAATATTTTGTGATATTAAGCGATTTTAAGTAAAATAAGACTTTTTTGTTTAATTTAGGTATGTAGCCACTAATTTATGTTTTTTATTTAAATTTTCTCTACATACAATAAGTAACATAATTAAAATTTTAGATTATAGATCGAAAAAATGTCGGAAGGTACTGTCAGTATATGCAAAAGTAACTCTAAAAGGCAAAGGAAGAAGATGAAACCATATGAAACGTTAATCTTCAAAAGAAATGAATCAGAAAATGTTATCGTAATGAAAACTGATCACTAAACATACATTGACTATATGTATACATTGTCATTGTTCAATCTCCAATCCTGATCATTATCTGCTATGTGAGGATTAAAATATAATCAATACAATCATGGCAACTTTAAAAGTCATTTACACAAAATAGGAGTAACACAGTAAAACCATCAGAGATCTTCACCACATATATGTAATTTTCACGTACTCTCTATGATATTGCTTGAAGACATCTACAGGACACAATATTAATCTACCAGTATCTGTAGACTCACTTTTAGCCACGGAGAAACAATGGAATTACGAAGTGATTGTAGCATTAATTAAATGAGGCTATTCGCAGCGTACATGATGACAGCGCTAAGTAGCATTTACGACTTTGGCGGGCTAAAATGAGAAGTATGTAAACAAATAATTTCAATAAAATATCGCAATATATTGTATATGTATCTAATCTATCTAATATATAAAATTCTCGTGTCGCGGTGTTTGTGGTTAAACTCCTCCGAAACGGCTTTCCCGATTCTCATGAAATTTTGTGTGCATATTGGGTAGGTCTGAGAATCGGACAACATCTATTTTTCATCCCCCTAAATGTTAAGGGTAATCCACCCCTAAATTTTTTTTTTCAATTTTAGATAAATTTTTTTTTTAATTTTTTTATGATACAGCATTAGTAAATACATATAACCCTGAATTTTCAACCCTTTACAATCAACCCCTATTTTACCATCGCGATTTTTATTTAAAAAAAAATCTTTCTATCTGTGTATAGTTTAGTGTATAATATTTTAACTTTATTTATTTATATGTTCTATGTATAGTCAGCAATGCCAAAAAGACGTAAAGGGGCCAATTTGAGTCGTAGAACAACCAATTCAACAGTCATGCGAGATATATGAGCACGAAGGTCTGGCGAACAAATCCAGTTTCGGAGGAGTTTAACCACAAACACCGCGACACGAGAATTTTATATATTAGATAACGCTTTCGATTATAAGTACATCCCCGAACACTTATAGTAGATAATTATTTTTATTGAACTAAAAAAATGTTTCCTACAAATAATATACATTGCAAAACAACGTTTGCCGGGTCAGCTAGTAAATATATATTTTAGATAATTCTTTATGACTATAGTGCGGTTAATCATATTGACCTTTCTATTTTCAGTTAAAAATAAGCCCGCCACAAGTTCTCTCGGCGCTGTAATCGATTTAGTTTCTCCCGTCACCTGCTTCGCATCCAGCAAATAATAAATATTTTATTTAAAGTAGACAGTACAGATATAATAATAAATTTAAAATAATTACTATTATTAGACATAATATAAAGTAAGAAATAAAATATATTGTACTTAATTTAAGAATTTATATATTGTTGATATTAATGTAATACATAAATGCCAAAATAAACTTATTGTTGGTAGGTAAGTAGTCGTATCAATTCATGGTTTTACATTCTTATAAGAATGCTATATATAATAATAGCTTTCCAGCAGTTGTGAGAAACATGCCGCATTCCAATAAAATATATATATAAGTGCCTTAAAAATTAAAAATAAAGTATCATTAAGATTTATGAGCTTACAATCAATAACTAATAATAAGAGTTTACTTTTACATGCATTTATTTTTTTATTTTATAATACTTCAATAATAAATAATTACGATATTTTTATTTATTTATTAAATATTATATGCAATGATTTGTGCTTTTGTAATTACATGTATTGTTTAGTTTAAAATATCCAAAAATTCGAAATAATACGATGACAACGTTTAATAAATACATATGTATTTGCAAGCCACTTTCCTGTATTACATTTAAATGAGCATGCGGTGTGACGTAATTCCCGCGCGGGCGCTGATTGGTCAAATCTACTGAGGTAACCTGTTATATATAAACCTTGCCGTAAACCGAGGTTACTTTGCGCCAGTGGGGGTTACTTTGCTCCATTAGTAAAAGAGTTTCAATGTAGCTTTACGGTTATACATGATACATATTCTACCAAACAAAATGTAACAGTTATAGAAGGTTGCTTTGAAATATGATTGTTGCCTAAAATATCGGTGTACGTTCATTATTAAAGAAACAGCTAGTCAGTGAAGTGGTGGTCGATAAAACTATATTTTTTTAATGTGCAAAATTTGGTGTGTGTGGCGGTTCTTCTTCATAACTATCAAGTAAGTGTTTATGATTTCATGAGTTTCATCACAATGTCCCGGAAGAGTATT
This sequence comes from Sialis fuliginosa, assembly GCA_961205875.1. Classification (NCBI taxonomy): domain Eukaryota; kingdom Metazoa; phylum Arthropoda; class Insecta; order Megaloptera; family Sialidae; genus Sialis; species Sialis fuliginosa. The sequence continues at coordinate 2,075,415 of OY540819.1, read as the reverse complement.
TCTAATTTATTTAGAAGAATATTGTGTTGCACACAGTAAAAAACCTTGCTTAAGTCACAGAAAATACCAGACGTAAATAATTTATTATCGATAGAATGTAAAATTTGGTTATAAAATTCAAGGGTTGCTGTTGTAGTTGATGGACAGGCTTTAGCTGTTTTTAATGCTGTTTCAAAATTTGCTGATCTCAGTTCCATTCCGAAATATTTATTTATAACTATGTACTTAGCATAATATGACTGTAAACCAAAGGAAACAAAACGTTGGTTGATTTCACAATTATAGAAATAAAACCTTTGATATCTGCGGCGCTAACACGTTCAGCCAAATACAGCTTTATAAGGCAACAACCAAAAACATTTTTTGTTGCATTTTAGGAGACCTATCTAATGACATCCCACTCAATGGGGTAGGTGAAAAAAAATGTGAGTTCACTTTCAGTCTATGGAAGGGGGATCCAAAATAATTTTGACAGTGTTCGTTATAATATTCATTGGAAGTAGGTACTAATAAAAGCTACATTCTGAATTTTTTTCAGATTTTTTGAATCGATAGTTTAGAAATTAGGGGGGGGGGCGCTCTGATAACGACATTTAAATGCAAATATATCGTGACTGAAGGGTTAAAATCAAAAGGCCATTTAACATTTTTTGTTTCATTTTAAGAGACCTATCTAATGACACCCCACTCAATGGGGTAAGTGAAAAAAATAAAATGTGAGTTCACTTTTCAGTCTATGAAAAGGGGGCCCAAAAAAATTTTTTTTTCTAAAATCTTATCATTTCTGTTTTTATGTTATCAGTCTTCGTCCGTATACCAAATTTCATCTTAATCGGCTTAAAATTTTTGAGGACGGACATGGCGAAACTATAAGGTTTTCTACGGAAACCTAAAAATAGCCATAACTGGGGTCATATTGAAGACTGGTGCCAGTACCTTATTATAAAATATAACAAACATACATGCGAAGCGTGTGCACATCTAACAATAAAACCAAGGTCGCAATCGCTAGTTATCTCAACATAGACCAAGAGCTGGCTGCAAAAAAACTAGCCTATCGAGTAACAGGGTAAAATGTTTTTTAAAATGTTAGTACCTATAGCGATCATGAGAAAAATCATTTTTATTTTTTTCTAAATGAAAATAAAAATAAAAGATTATATGACGCCCCTCCCTACTATTCCAAAATTTAAAAAGATATTATTGGCTTTAGTATTTGTCGTTGGTAGTCCCACCAAAGCCTCGTTACCATTTTTTTTTCAAATTTTGTAATTCAGTAGTTACAGAGTTAGAGGGTGGGAGGGGGGGGGGGGGGGCAAAATAAAATACTATTTGAAGACCTCTTCTGGCGCCATTTTTGAGTTAGAAAAAAAATTAAAAATATGGTCAAAGGGGGGGGGTAAGGTTTTAAAATGCATTTTTTTTTTTAAATTTTTTCTGAATGTACAACATGTCGAGAGTATTGTGTCAAAATTTCAAGTAAATCGGAATAAAACCAACGAAGATACAGCGTTTCAAGCGACCGACCCTCATGCTTGATTTTTATACGGACAAACTGCACGTACAAGTAAAGAGGGTAGAACCCAACTTAGGCAAAAGCAAAAAGATGCATTGGACATCCTGAATGACAGTGTTTCACTGTACGAAGCTGGCATTGATGATTCTGTGTAATTATAAAAAAATATACCCTTTTATTGATGCTTAATTTTGGATGTTCGAGTATAATAAACTTTAAATCGATTTTCTCGCAAATGTCATTTTTGAAGTTCGTGAACATTATAACTCAAAATCTACTTGACCGATCCTTTTGAAATTTTAAACACTATTTCTACACATAAATCAACAGGTAATCACGGAGAGTTTTTTTTTTTTTTTACCATTTTTTTCCATTTTATAATAACAAATTCACCGAAATTTTTAGCGAAAATCACGTTTTTCACTTTCAAATGCTGCCAAAAATAATTAAATCGAAAAAAACAAAAAAACTCTCCGTGACTACCTAGGGAAACAAATCACCTTTCAAGCACATTTCGATTTTTTTGTTTTACATGATCCGGTAACGAGTTATGGTGTTCACCGCATAACAACTTTTTTTCGAGGCGCCTCCAGAGATTTGCTGTCATGGACTTATTTTTTGATATTTTTAATTGAAAATTTTTCCAAAGATACTTTAGATGTCATACTATAACGTGTATATGAAATAAATTTAATAAAAACAAACTTGTTTGTTTAAACGTCAAAATTTATTAAAGAAGAGGAAACCGCAAGCTTTCGATTCACAGAATCATCGTCAGGCTAAAATATAATAAGTAACAATTAAATACAATAAATATTTATTATATTTATTGTATTTAATTGTTACTTATTATATTTTAGCCTGACGATGATTCTGTGAATCGAAAGCTTGCGGTTTCCTCTTCTTTAATAAATTTTGACGTTTAAACAAACAAGTTTGTTTTTATTTATATTTAACGTCACTACTATTATATTATGAAATAAATTTAATATATATAAAGCTCAACGTCTGTCTGTCTGTCTGTCCGTTAGTTACCTTATCACTCGAGAACCACTTATCCGATTTACGTGTTTTTTTTTTTAATTTATAGGTACGTTCTCTGGCCAGGTTATAGGCTATATTTTTTTACGTTAGGTAACATAACAACTAAGCAGTGACGATAATAGTAAATGAAGTCGGAAAAATTTTTGCCGTCGGCGCGCTGTTTTGTAAACCGTTCAATATAGAACAAAATAATGTATTAAAGAATTGTGTAGAATCAAAAGTTTTACAATAAAGTCCGCGACACGATATGTCTAACTTTTATATTTAAGCCACAATGACTGCTTTTATGTTACAAAGAAAACATAAAATATTTGGGTTCTGTTTACATAGACTTATGACCTGCAAAACATTAATCCTTATCAAAATAAATGATTTCATCGTCATAAGTACTTAATGTAGATATAATTTGCCATTTACAGCATCCAATTTGGTCGTATAGTTTAGAAAATATCGAAATATACATATTGGAACATATTATTCGCGCGATTGTGACCGTGCGCGGGGAGCAGTGAGGGAACGTGCTAACACGCTGACAAGGGCAACACTCCAACTTGTTCTTTCTGATTTTCTTCATATTGAAATAAGTTGTAGAGGAGGGTCCCCTGATAACACCTATACCCGGTTTTGGGCGTAGACGGGTAATAGTTTAGAAGATATGACCCAAAATATTTTTTAATGCTGCATATATACCTAATTGTTTAAACTATAGCCATAAGCGTCTGTTGGCCTAGCAGTAATGATAACAGATCGTTAACCGATAGGTCCGTGGTTCGATTCCCAGTGTGTGTTGTGCTCTTCAAATTTTTATTTTTATTTTAATTACAAACAGTGACTTTTTAAAAATATATTGTTCTTTTGTAAAATATTTTATGAATTTATTTGTTTTCAATGTTTCTTTAATCAAAATGTACAAATGTACAAAATTTTGTTGGTAAACAATTCAATGTTGTAAAAATTGTAAACGTTTATTTATGAACGGTTGTACACTAGGAACATTTTATAAAAGATTGAAAATTAACACAGTTACTACATTTATACGAGTCTTGATGCTACAGCGGTGATCTTGATATAGATCTTGGGTTTTGGGTGTAAGCTGCGTCTTCTTTTAGAAGAGCCCTGAAGATGTTCACTGCAATGTGTGACGAAACGTTGGCCGATAACACGGTCAAATCGACGCGGCATACACCCAGAATCCAAGATCCAGTTACTACATTTATATTAATAATTATTTTGATTCATATGAAAAAAAAACATATTTGTCATAATAATGGTCTGGTTGGCTTTAATTGCGGGTGGTCTAGATGATAGTTGACACAAAGGGGCTGAATAAACCCTTTAGAGCTAACGGTATTTCGATTAAAAATGTATTGTTTATTCTGGTTATGACTCTATTGTGCCAACGACGGCGTCAGAGATTTTGTCGCAAGTAGAATTAGGATAATTTCTCCGAAAAAGTGTACACCATTGTTCAAGTAACGTATTTAAGGGCAGAATTTATTATTTATTTTTAGTTACTTGAGCATAGGTGATATTTTTTTATTTATAATCCCAATATTGAATTGTTTACCAACAAAATTTTGTACATTTTGATAAAATAAACATTGAAAACAAATAAATTCATAAAAGATTTTACAAAAGAACAATATATTTTAAAAAAGTCACTGTTTGCAATTAAAAATAAAAATAAAAATTGAAGAGCACACACTGGGAATCGAACCACGGACCTATTGGTTAACGATCTGTTATCATTACCGCTAGGCCAACAGACGCTTATGGCTATAATTTAAACAATTAGGTATATATGCAGCATTAAAAAATATTTTGGGTCATATCTTCTAAACTATTACCCGTCTACGCCCAAAACCGGGTATAGGTGTTATCAGGGGACCCTCCTCTACAACATATTTCAATATGAAGAAAATCTGAAAGAACAAGTTGGAGTGTTGCCTTTGTGAGCAGAACAGGCCGGTATTCTATTGATTGTCAATTGTTTATTTTGTTTTCAATAATTAACTTTTAAATTTAAATAGAACAAAAATTATTTTTACTTTTTGTTCTGATTCGTTTTTGTTAGGTAGGTAATTTAAGTGTTATTTGGTATTTATTACATTAATAACTAAACGTGTTTGTAATTAATTCAACTATATATTTTTTAAATCCTAAACAATAATTCCGTAGTCCACGCGAGCGAAACCGCGTGGGCCCAGCTAGTATTCTACTAATTGAGATCTACATTTCGATATCCTACACGCCTTGGTATACCATTTTCTTTTTAATTTGATTTAAACCCCCCTGCAGGCTGCTTTGGTTATACATTTTAACATGCTATATTCCTTGGTTTAAAAAAAAATTGATTTACTTAGCGCCCTCCCCCTTTGAAAAATTTACATGTCCCGCTCAGGCATAAAAAGATTTTTCTCATGGTCGCTATGGGTACTAACATTTAAAAAACATTTTACCCTGTTACTCAATAGGCTAGTTTTTTGCAGCCAGCTCTCGCTCTAACAAGATGTGCTTTTGCTCTGATAGTTGTTTCACTTTCCTCCCCACTCCTGTATGTTTTTATCACGTCGTTTTAAGCTTCTATAAAAACAGTTAAACTTAAATATGCCACAGCCAGTCTTCGTGAATTATAAGTCGTGTTTGTTTAGCACAAGCAAGCTATTTTCAGTATTTTATACCGTTGATAGAAAACAGTGGAGTTTAATTATTAGTATTTGAAACATTGTTCAAATACAATTTATATTTACTGTATTTTTTATCTCGAGTATTTATAATCACTAAAACAACCATGGAAGTAATAGTTAAAGAAGAACAGAGAAGCGGGAATGAAGATAAAAATGCACATATTTATGTTAATGTAAATATCTGTGACAATGTGAATGTTACTGTGCGGAAGCCAACTTTAATAAAAAAATTGATTACCTCTGATTTTTTCGTACAATTCAATTCTTTAGTATTTAAGGAACATTTTAAGACCAAAAAGAAAAAACTCGCCTGGGCGCTTTTTTAATAATTCATAAAATAAGTAACTATGCAGAATTATAACACGAATTTTATTTAGCATTTATTGTTTATTAACTTTTTACTCTACATAATAGACAAACAAATAAAAATAAATAATATGGGGATTCAAACTTGAGACCCTTAGTTTACAAGAAAAAATAAATAAAAATAAACATATATTGGGATTCGAACTCGGGACTTAGTTTACAAGATTTGTTATAATTTTTTGTAAATTTTAAAATATCAACCAAACAGTACTTTATATCGAAAAATCACAAGAGATACAATAATTTGGTTTTATTGAGAGGATTCTAAAACATATTTGATATTATCGATTCAATAATTAGTACTCGAGATATGAACTGTTTTCAATTTTATTATAAGACCTTTTTCTTGCGAACTTTCTAGGCTTTCAGGTATTCTTCCAATCTTTTTGAAACTTGGTAGAAAAATCGATGTTGTAAATACCTCAGTTAAGTTTGTTAGTTAGCGGAAATCCTTTATGAATTTCAAAATGAACAACAATCCAGCGCCAAAACACGCTTGAAAACCAGCATTGAATCTAGCAAACAAACCAGCAGCCCCTTAGGGGTTGTTTTTTCGGGATTCGAAGTAGCCTATGTCTTTTCTCAGAATGCATGCTATCTCTCTGTCAAATTTCATCAAGATCGGTTTAGCGGTTTAGCCAAGGCGATTTTTTTCTTTTTGGTCTTAAAATGTTCCTCAAATACTAAAGATTTGAATTGTACAAAAAAATCAGAGGTAATCAATTTTTCATTTAAGTTGGCTTCTTCATCTTTGAAATCTGATAAAAACAATATAAGTAGTGAAGAAGAAATAGTAGCATTAAGTATCCGTGATAAAATAGCTACGTTTAAATGTATGTGTGACTGTGATAATGATAGTAAAGACCTTAAATTAACCAACACTGAATTTTTCAACAAACGCTGTTTAAATACAGAAAAAAACATTGTTGTAACTCAAGGTTAGTATATGTATAGGTTGCCTCATAACTTTTTGACCAATCAGCGGCTGCGTGGGATGACGTCACCCTGAGGAACCTTTCAAACGTTGATTCATATATTAAGTTGTTTTCAAATTATTTCGAATTTTTGGATATTTGTATTTAAAAAAAGTAAATATTATTGTTTATTACAGAAGCACAAATTTTACATATAATATTTCTTCATAAAAATTTAAAAATGATGTCAGAAATCAATGCTTAAAGAAAATACATAAAAAAACATATGTTACACATAAAAAAACACTTGTTTAAAACTATAATTTATAATAATAAAAATTTAGATTTAAAACTCAGTACACTATCAATATCAAATGAAAATATTTAAAAACAACTTACAATAAATCAGCTTAACTAAAATAAAGAGTAAATATAGTTTGACAGCCATTTATAATGTCAAAGAGTTCCTCACGATGACGCAATCTCCCGTCTCATGCCACTCCACGCACAAAGTTATGAGGCAACCTTGTACTTACTAACCTTGGTTGTAACGGTTGTAACTGTGAACAATGATTGTGTAGAGAGAGACAACGCACGTGAGAGACAAGGAGAGAGCATTACAGGCAATCTTCAGCGAGCAACAGTAATGTGGGTGAAGAAGAAACTAGTGAACAACAAGTTAACAAGTGTTGTGATAGAGTTTTAAGATTTGTGACAAATTTAACAAAAGAACAAGCCGATGGGTTCTCGAAGTTATCTCGTGTAAAACTATACTGTGCATTGGTAATAACCATGGTCTTCGGTATACTTGACGTAGGAACAGACGTGTGGCTAATGTTTCAGTACTTTTTGGGTGGACAATATATCTACGGGACATTAACTATGGTGTTTGTGTGGGTGCCGGCGTTGTACAATACATACTGGTTATATCTAATGTAAGTACAGTCGGGACTCGTTTATTCTATGCCTTCTGAATCGTTTTGACACGAGGAAGTCGTGTTTATTCTAAGTCGAGAGGGGCTCCTACCAAGTTATGTATAGATCCTTGACCAATCAGCGTTGGCGTGGGAATTGACGTCACCACGAAGACGTATTCAAATGTTATAAATGTATAATAGAATATCAATTACAAGAAATCCTTTATTTATTCTTGTCTTCGTATTTTTTGATATTTTATCAACATATACAATCAAAGAAATACAAATTCGACATTGCAAAATCATGAGAAAGCTATCACAAACAATTTTGTCTATTCGGGAAGTGTCATTTTTACTATTCTTAAGTTGGCAATACGTTCTGTGGTTTGAGTTTTTGACAGCTTTCTATTATTAGCATTAAGGCCTATAAGCCCCCTCAACATTTTTTTTGTAAATTTTAATTTGCATTCATTTTTATAAGTTTTTTTTGGGGGAGGAACATGATTCATATAATCCCTTCTACCTTAAAAAAATATTGCACTATTTAATTTGCTTATTTTTTGAAAGTTGTATTATATTATTTAATTTTATAAAAAAACTTCATTTTTTGGGTGGTGAATACTTAAAAAAAACCTAATCCAATTAGCATCAAAATCAATAGGTCTGGTGTTCTCACTGAGACAAACATTTTCTCCAAAAATAATTCAAATCAGTGCATTTTTACGGTAGTTATCAAACGAAAGAAAATTCTACCTCCAGACACACAGATAAAAACACGCACAGCCACCATGCGGAAATCAACTTTTCGTTACGTTTTGAAGTTAGTACAATCAGAATCTGCTCTTATCTCGTACATGATTTTTTGACGGTATTACAATACTTCCATTTCTTTCAGACATGGAAGAAATAATAAATGTTGACTGTTACTAAAATAATTATTTAATATTATAGATAAAAAAATATTTTTTTATTATTACAAAAACAAGTAATATTCGCACTTTTCTTACGAATGGGAATGTTAAAAAATGTGCGAATAATTCGCATTGTTACATCACTGGTAAGTACAAACAATAACTACACATTTACACAAATAATAATATTGAGTATTGTGGAAATTGAAAAACTTATTTGTTTTAAATTGTTATCAATACAACATTCAACTGAAAAAACGGAGAAACAATGGTGTAGTCTGGAACTGTTAGGCTCCTGATGAGAACTTCTTGTGAAGTGGAAACACGTATCGAGTGTCATTGTTTTATTGTGGTTAATTAAGTGTGTACATTTTTGGTTTAAATACTTAAAGCGGTGTCTAATAGATTGAGTTTATTTTGAAAGTATAGAACAAGGGAGTAATAGCCTTATTATCAATAATGGGCCCCTAAGGGTTTAATACAATATATAAACCTTTTTTAAGGTTTAAATACTTAAAGCGGTGTCTAATAGATTGAGTTTATTTTGAAAGTATAGAACAAGGGAGTAATAGCCTTATTATCAATAATGGTCCCCTAAGGGTTTAATACAATATATAAACCTTTTTTAAGGTTTCGTAGAAAACTAGGAACCCTTACGGGTTCGCTCTGTTCGTCTGTCTGTATGTCACAGCCCTCCCATTCTCTCATTCATATACCTATTAAGATTAAATTTGATATGCGGACGTAGATTGAAAAGCCAAAAACAGAAGTGATGAAATTAAAAAAAACATTTTTTTGGACTCCCTTCCATAAACTGAAAAGTGTACTCAATTTTTTTCACTTACCCTATTGTGTTTAGATAGGTCTCTTATAATGCAAGTAAAATGTTTTAGGGTCTTTTTATTTTAACCCTTCAGTCACTAGATATTTACTTTCAGTTGTTATCAGGGCTTCGAACCGGAACTGAACCGAAAACCGGAAAAACCGTTATTTTTTGCCAGAACGAAAACCGGAACAGAACCGAAATAAAAATATCGGTTTTTACGGTTCAGTACATGTTAAAATACGCGCGTTAACATGATCTTATTTCCCACTTCAATTGTCGTTCGGACTATCATACAAGTACCATAAAATATTCTAAATTATGGTAGAAAATTTTTTTTCAATACAAATAATTTTTTTTTTAATTAATCACTCGGAGCTGAACCGAAAACCGTTATTTTTTGCGGAACGAAATCCGGAACCGAACCGAAATATATTTTTTTAATCGAACCGGAACGAAAACCGAAACGAAAAAAATAACGGTTCGAAGCCCTGGTTGTTATCATCTGTGTACGCCAAGACAGCAGTAAATTCAAAATTTACCTTTATAATGTACTACAAGCGCTATCAAATTCGATTGACGGATTATTAAAAAAATTTTTTTTTTCGAAAACTCAATTTTATATATTTATTTATATAATATATGTCAAAATTTAAATTTATCAGCAAACTCTGACATTATAAATGTAAAAGAAGGGACTCCTCAAGGATCTACATACATTATCACCACCATCTCTTAACCTAACTCTTGTAATATAAAAGATTTATATAAAATAAAAAGAGTCTTAAGTATAGAAAATAACAATACTTGTAAGCAGATGTTAAGTAACCATACATTTTTTATAGAAAACTTTTTAAAACATAATTTAATACACAAATTAAAAATATAATAGGTATGTACTTCAATAATACACCAATAAAAATTTAAAACATTGCATAAAACACCATTATGTAAAGGTCAATTTTGCATACTTACCCGGCTATAGCCTTTCTATAGTTCTGATAATACTCAGAACTATAGAAAGGCTATAGCCGGGTAAATAATTTATTAATTATGCTAACAATGAAGATAATGATGTATTATTATTTGTTTACAGATGTGGTCTAAACAAAAACACATGGCTGTACCAGTTTCAAAAAAATAAATGGCTGCTGATTGTTCTCTACATTGTTCCTATAGCGTCAGTTGTAGTAGCGCTTAATAACTTTATACTACTGTGGAACAACAAGATGGATAAACGAGATAGCCGAAAACAAACAGAGAATTTATTAGAACTGCAGATGGGTGATAGTTATCTGGAGGCATTGCCCCAGTTGACGCTGCAGCTGAGTGTTATATTGAACAATGTGGGGCAAGAAACCCAGAGCACGAGCTTTCTGAGTAAGTATAGAGACGCGTGTTGTCCAAGCGATTGTGACATTGCATTAGAGTGCGCTAGTTTAGTACACTCTTGTGAGTAAATATCTACGTTGTCTACACTAAATTGTTCACCTTAGCGAGACCCAAAGGTTATGTAGTCCGTAAGACAGAGAGGTTACACGATCAGCAGTCTGGCATCAGTTCAGTCCGTGACCTTGATCAAGACTGAGCGTGTAATGCATTGATTGACGGACTGATGGAATGGAATGACAGATATTTTGATATTTTTCATCAGTCTGAGGTCACGAATATGAATTATTCATAATTTAAATGCTATGAGAATATTTAAATATTTTTCTATTAATTATTGAAAATATTGAAATAATAAAAATGCCATAACGTCAGATTTCATTAAAATTTGTGGCATTATGTCAGTTTTTTTATTTACATATTTAAATAATTTAATTTCATTTAATGCCACGAAAATAAAAATATCTTATTACTAATTTTCCATATTTGCGACCTATAGCACGGAATTAAAGATTTTATAAAAAATAGTGAACGTAATTTCGTTTTAGGTTTTAAAGCTTAAAAAATCTATAAAAGGCTGTAGCAATGTAAAATCGGCCTCAACACGGATTTGGCTAATTTTTATTGTGAATGTTGCTCATTATGTGAGAATTTTTATGCCCAATTATTAGCCTCTAAAAGTTGATCGTTTTTGAAAAAAAAATTATTTTCAATTTTTCAAAAATATTTTTTTTTAAGAACTTTTTTTTGGATTAAGTTCAAACTATAGTACAATGTAGCAGTTGAAAAGGTGCATATCAGGTAATATTTTCAAAATGCTGCGCAAACTCTAACAAGTAAAAAAAAAATTAGAAATTTTGAAAAAAAAATTTTTTTGGTTGTAGTTGAGCGACAACTTCAAATATTTCATGAAATAATCTTCATACTTTAGTATTGTTTCTGTCTCCCACTGCCCGTTTATCTTACCGTCTTGGACATACATTCATTTCTTATGGTGATATACACATTATTACACATATAGTCCAGGCCACTACATGAAATCATATATTAAATATACTTGTATGTTTAATATATGATGAAATTGAGTTTCTTGAAGTACTTCGTATAACATTTTGCAAACAAAGCTATTAAGAGTATTTTGGCCCTGCTGAATCCAAAAATCGCTGTTACCAAGCCGAAACATTGACCGGAAATTTAATATGAAAGATGGCGACCAATATGGCGTTCCAACAATAATTTTCTTATTCTTGGCAGGCTTTTGAACAAAATTAATATATTTGTTTAACAACATTGTTGTATGCTACCCTTATGTGAAATTTAAAATTTGACACCTTTCTCCCCAAAATACAATTTAAACCCTTACTATGTACATAGTATCTAAAACCAATTGTTCTTATTTTACTTCTTTGACTTTAAAATAATAAATGAGGTAGAATTATATAAAACAACAAAATTATTCGTTTTTAAGTACAAGAGTTTTTTAGGGGCGCCTAAACATCCTTTATATTTTATTATATTGCATTATATTATTCTTATATGTACATTTATATTAATATTATTTAAATATAAAATTACACATTTAGTGATATATCGTGTAATTTTACTACCCTTATATTAAATTAAATATTTGCACCTACCCTCTCTTCTAGTGAAGTCCAACATCGAAAAAAAAAGATTGAAATAGTTTTGTTATACGAATTATTTCAAGAAACTCAATCTCATGTAGTGGCCTGGACTATATGTGTAATAATGTGTATATCACCATAAGAAATGTATGTATGTCCAAGACGATAAGATAAACGGGTAGTGGGAGACAGAAGCGTTCTTATTAAATATTTCGAGTTAATTTTATTTAAATAACTGTTTTTGTATCATTTTTATACTATGTTTACATTACATTATTTCTATAGCATTTGTACATGTTAATATTGACTTCCAATGATATTAATTTTTTTTAAGTATGTTCTACCACTTCGATTCTATTCAGATTTTGTAGGGTGTAATACTAAAGTATGAAGATTATTTCATGAAATATTTGAAGTTGTCGCTCAACTACAACCAAAAAAAATTTTTTTTTCAAAATTTCAAATTTTTTTTTTACTTGTTAGAGTATGCGCAGCATCTTGAAAATATTACCTGATATGCACTTTTTCAACTTCTGCACTGTACCATAGTTTGAACTTAATCAAAAAAAAAATTTCTTAAAAAAAAATATTTTTGAAAAATTGAAAATAATTTTTTTTTCAAAAACTATCAACTTTTGGAGGCTAATAATTGGGCATAAGAATTATCACATAATGAGCAACATTCACAATAAAAATTAGCTAAATCCGTGTTGAGGCAGATTTTACATTGCTACCCGGCTACAGCCTTTCGGTAAATAATTTTTTTTAATCAATAATGTTAAAGTAAACAAATGATAAGATAATAAAATACTTTTATTTATAGAAACAGAAAAAAAATGTCCAGTCAATACGTTCATTTAAAATGAAAGAAACTGCTGTTTTTAATTTACGACAATATGATTATAATTGAATTTTGTATAGAATGTAATTACCTCAAATGAAATTTTGCAATATAATAACTCAGTTAATACATTTACATAATATCAGAAAATAAATTATTTTTCCAAACAATTTTTTGTTATGTTAGTATTATTGCAATACAAGCGTTTTCCTTGTAACAATCCATCGTTTTTCCTATGAATATGTCTTGTTTTAACAGCATTACCGAGAAGACTGATGACAGTCTGAAATGAACGTGTAATACCTCCATCATTCCGTCAGTCTGGTATCATTCCATTCACGACCAAGGTCACGGACTGAACTGATGCCAGAATGATCGTGTAACCTCTGTCTAAGTCTGCACAGTATCACAAATAACATACATTACAGATATGTCGCGGTGGATTTCGATGGCCTTCTCTGTATTAACTGTGGCAAGAGTGACGTATTCATTTGCAACAAATAACATAGACAACATTGGAGTTAAAAAAGCAGCCACACTGTTTATTTGTCCGTTGCTCCTTGTTGGTAAGTATTCAATAAGTGTACCTGTTTGAGGGACACTTAAACCTAAGCACAGTGTTTGTATGTTTACTGTTTGCGTGAAACATAGACATAAAGACATGGACAGCACCATCCGTATCTTACGAGTGTAAGAAAGTGGACACAGATACAGAGCTTGGTTTAACCAGCTTCTATCTCATAACGGCAGCGTGTAAGAAAAAGATAGAATATGGTTTCACCCCGCTTCATCTCTCTTTTCTTCACGACCATTTTAAAATGCGGATCACGCTGTCCAGTACTACATGTCTATGGTGTGAAATATAAGTACAGTCGGGACTCGTTTATTCTAAGCCTTCTGAATCGTTTTGACACGAGGAAGTCGCGTTTATTCTAAGTCGAGAGGAGCTCCCACCAAGTTATGTATAGATCCTTGACCAATCAGCGTTGGCGCTGGAATTGACGTCACCACGAAGACGTATTCAAATGATTTTTGATATTTTAACAACATATACGAATATAAGAAGTACAAATTCGACATTGCAAAATCACGAAAAAGCTATCACAGACAATTTTGTCTATTCGGGAAGTGTCATTTTTACTATTCTTAAGTTGGCAATACGTTATGTGATTCTGACAACTCTTTATGATTTTGCTATGTCGAATTTGTACTTCTTTGATTGTATGTGTTGTTAAAATATCAAAAAATACGAAAACAAGAATAAATGAAGGACTTTTTTGTAATTGATACATTTATAACATTTGAATACGTCTTCGTGGTGACTTCAATTCCCGCGCCAACGCTGTTTGGTCAAGGAGCTATAGAGACTATGTATGTAAACCTTGGTATTTAATATGTATCGTTAATAGTTAATCGTGATAGTGAAATAATTTTACTTTACTTTTAATTTCGAATATGAGCAAGGTAAAGAGTGACGACGGTGATAAGTGTCTAATTAATTCTACAAAAATTTCAAAAATATGTTCGTTTACGCCATGACTCGAGAATGGTGGGAGGTGAAGGAGGCAGTGGCGTAGATAGCTTTTTGCGATGGGGGGCGATATGATCAGGCTCCGGGGCAAGTGGTGGCTGTAAAATATGGGAAATAAAAAAAATTATTAATGTAATTTTAAACTGAATGACCTTTTTTTTTTGATCATATAAACTGCATTCACTGTACTTTTTATCAGGGCTTCGAACCGTTATTTTTTTCGTTTCGATTTTCGTTCCGGTTCGAGTAAAAAAATATATTTCGGTTCGGTTCCGGTTTTCATTCCGCAAAAAATAACGGTTTTTCCGGATTTTGCGGTTTTCGGTTCAGGTCCGAGTGATTAATTAAAAAAAAAATTATTTGTAATAAATTTTTTTTTCTACCATCATTTAGAATTTAGAACATATATATTTAGAATATAATATAATAGTAGTGACGTTAAATATAAATAAAAACAAACTTGTTTGTTTAAACGTCAAAATTTATTAAAGAAGAGGAAACCGCAAGCTTTCGATTCACAGAATCATCGTCAGGTATATTTCTGAATTTTTATTTTAAAATATCAATATTTTGCATTATATTTATTGTATTTAATTGTTACTTATTATATTTTAGCCTGACGATGATTCTGGGAATCGAAAGCTTGCGGTTTCCTCTTCTTTAATAAATTTTGACGTTTAAACAAACAAGTTTGTTTTTATTTAGAATATACATACATATACCTATATTGTATGTTAGTCTGAACGAATTGAAGTGGGAAATAAGATCATGTTAACGTACTTATTTTAATATGTACTGAACCGAAAAAACCGTTATTTTTATTTCGGTTCTGTGCCGGTTTTTGTTCCGGCAAAAAATAACGGTTTTTCCGGTTTTCGGTTCAGTTCCGGTTCGAAGCCCTGCTTTTTATTACTAAAAAAAAAACGGTTATTCAAAATTTAAAAAAAACTGAAGACCTTTTTTTTTACTCTTACTTTACCTAATTTTTCCTATTTACTACTATTTTGTTCATACTTGAGAAATTTCAAAAAATGTCTGAATTTTCTCATGAAGTAAACTCATGGGGGGTGATTGATCATCTTACCCCCCCCCCCCCCCCCCTATCTACACCACTGGAAGGAGGAGAACAAATTTAGAATAAACGAAACTCGGTATTTCAGATAAACGAGTCCCGACTGTAGTTGTAAAAGAGAGATTTGAACAGTGTTGTTGTTGTTGTTATAGTTTCACGTGTGTTTGTTGTGTCAATGGGGTTCGCAGTTTCACCAACAGTGACGGGGGTGTGTCTGTTGCTGCACTCGGGTGTCCAAGCTGTGGCCGAGTATCTTGAGCGCAGAGAGGAACAACTAATAACTGTAACTAGAAGTATCCTAAACAGTGCGGTGGCTGCTACAATGTTTATATTCTATTATGATTGGTACATGCCTGGCCCTGTCGTCTGTTGGAAGTTATTTCGCCGCATGTTCTCGTACATAATGTACACATTACAGTGCATTTTGTTCACAGAACTGTGGTGTATATTAAACAGCAGCATATACGGTACTGTCTGGTACTACGCGGTACCCGCAGTAGCTGTGTTACTGTATATACTGTACGTACCAGCTGTGTTGTTACACAGACACTTTGTTCACAAACAATGAGCAGCCCTGCAGTGACTGGAGTTATTAGAAAACTGTGGTGTCTTCAAGGATTTGAATTAATAACAATATGCACTTATATTTATTTATTTAATGTTTAAACATTTTATTATACAGGCTGGGGCAATAGTGCGTGGAAGTTCGATAGCTCGTACACCATACTAGATAAAATCATTTTTCTAATGCAGATGTAAACTGTGGGTAAATGCCCATACACAGAAATTATTTTCAAATATACAGGGTGCTACAAAAAAGTGTGGCACGCCTAAGGAATTTTTTTTTAAATGGAATGCCTTAAATATTTTTGCTTCTCTTATGTTGTTTATTCATATCTAAAATATTACCCCCATCTAATGTCCGGTTTAGACGTAATAGTATTTTTTTTCAAAAAAAATGATGTTTACATTACTCCACTTAAAAATTCACCACTTCCGCGACCGCATCTTTGAAGAGGAAATTAAATATGGAGCTTATTGAAGGAGTTTGTAAGGTGCTCTTGTATAAATATCTTAGAACCACCATGTACGGGGTGTTCAAAATTAATTTTCTAATTTTGAGAACTACAAAGTTATTTTTCTCAGTTTTTTCAAATGGAACACCCTATATATTTTTTAATATTATTATGTAGAATTACTAAACGAACATTTTTTGTATTTACATCCTTATGGCTATTTGTAACCATTTTTTATTTATTCAGTAAAAAGTAGAAAATTCATCAATATTTACAAAAAAATAAGTTATTTTCAAATAAAATAAAACACCATGTACAGGTTATGTTGCCCATAAAAACAGCATTTTATGTTTCTGTCTCGATTTCACACTGCGCATTAGTGAACTTATATAGTTGTAAATTATTTTGGTTGTTTATGTTCGATAAAATAATAAACTATCTGTTCGCTAACTGAAAAAAAATCATGCTGTTTTTATGGGCAACATGGTGTTTTATTTTATTTGAAAATAATTTAATTTTTTTTAGTAAATATTGTTGAATTTTGTACTTTTTGCTCAATAAATCAAAAATGGTTACAAATAGCCATAAGGATGTACAATAATGTACATACAAAAAATGTTCGTGTAGTAACTCTACATAATAATATTAAAAAATATATAACTAAACAACGTTCTCATAAAACTAGTGTAAAATTAGAAAAACATAAATGTGATCAATGCGCATGGGCGTAGCCAGGATTTTGTTCAGAGGGGGGCAAAAAATTTTTTTTTGAAACCGATTGGTCGGCGTGTTTTGCCTAGTACCCCGAGGTAATAAAAGAGGGTTGAGCAAAAAAAGCTCTCACCTAAAAAATTTTATAAAAAATTTTTTTAATAAAAATATTTTCAATGGGCCTCAAATTTTTGGCGTCTGGGACCTCGAAATGTGTAAGAACGACTCTGATAAATGGCCATTAATGTAAACAAAATTTGGTAAATCCTTTTTTTCTTAAATTAAATTCTATCGTTTCGTTGCAACTAGGAACTTTGGATCGTGAAAATCCGTGATTTTCATTAACTTAATAAATAAATTTTTTGGTGTGTTCTTGATTATTATCGAAGAATTATAAAAGAGCTATAAAAAAATTAACATTTTCATTATTTATTATATATAGGTGCGCAAAAAGTAACAATGAAAAGTCATTCTTTTTTTTATTTCTTCTTTTATTTTCGCCACATTTTTTTTAAATCAATTAAATTTATATGTATGTGCATATCTTTTTGAAGACAAAATCCTCTACAAAAATGTACTCTACGTAGCTATTTTGGTGTTTTTATTTTTATTTATAATTTTTTTATTTAATGTAAAAAATCGATCTAATTTGAATTGATAATACACATGTATAGTTGAAATATCAAAAAAACGTTTTTTTTGTATAAAAAGGATAAAAAGGCAATGACATGAATAGTGGGTAGTTATTTTAACACAAAACACAGTTTTCACTGTTGCCAAAACAGCGACCTTTGCCTTTAGGTGTTTTTATTTTATTTTTAATTTTCCCTGATATTTTAGTTTACATGTAAAAATAAAAGATTGTGATTAAAAAAACTGATATTTGATTTTCTGGATCCAAAATATAAATTTACGTTCAAAAATCCAATGGACATCATAGAAGTCTAGAAATATCCCTGTTTGAACAATAATACTGATTTACTTATTACTTTTTGTCCACAAGCTAGGGGGGGGCAAGCGCCCCCCCCCCCCTGCCCCACCCTGGCTACGCCCATGTCAATGCGACTATAGTAGTAAACAAAAACGATATATGTTACAACATAAAATAACGCACACTAATGAAAAACCCTTTAAATGCGACCGATGTGAATATAGCTCTAAACGAAAAGTACATTTAAGAACACATAAATTAACACATACTAATAAAATACCTTTTAAATGCAACCAATGTGAATATACCTGTAAACTTAAAGCAACTTTATTAACACATAAATTGAGACATACTAATGAAAGACCTTTTAAATGCGACCTATGTGAATATAGCTCTAAACAAAAAGCACATTTATTAACACTTAAATTAACACATTATTATGAAAAACCCTTTAAATGCGATCGATGTGAATATAGCTGTAAACTTAAAGCAAGTTTATTAACACATAAATTGACACTAATGTAAGTGCGGTAGTGCGGCCAGTTTTTATGAAGGCATATATAAAATATCCTAGTAAAATAACTTCATTATGGGACTTATATACAAACATTGCAGTAACTAATATTGTATTTTGGTTAAACCTAATTAACATAATAATATAGTAGTAATGAAAGGAACGATTATTTTGATTGACTTGAGATATTTTATTAATTCAGTTTATTAATTTAGTTAAATATTTTTAAAACTTTAATTATTTATTAATTTTTTTTAATAATTATTATTAATTCATGATTTTTTATTTGTTATAAAAAAATATGAAGTGTGATGGACAGTTGCGATGTTTAAAAGAATATTGAACACAAGAAATATAAGTACATCTTTATTATTATAAACTTTTCGTTACAGTATTTCATGACAACTCTATTATTAATATGTAATGCGCATGTCCATCAGTCGTTAAGCGTTGTGGCGAACCCTTAACTATTTATAAAAATTAAGAAACATAAAAATTCAAACAAACAAAATTATCTGAGGCAATTTTTTTACCCGTTAATAAAAATGTTCAAATTTTGTTTTGAATAAAAAATAAAATAAAAACATTATTGTATTTGGGAAGCCAGGTGAATGCTTCACAAAGTATAATAATGTTTTTATTTTATTTTTTATTCAAAACAAAATTTGAACATTTTTATTAACGGGTAAAAAAATTGCCTCGGATAAATTTTGTTTGGAACTTTTATGTTTCTTAATTTTTCACATAAAATCAGATTCTAAAAATAAACATATAGGTTCTCTTTTAAAAAATCATAGTTACCATGATATTACTCCTTCAAAACTGAGTAACTTTTGTCTGTTTTCTGTAAGCAGCTCAATTTTCCAAATATAAATTTGAAAAATATAGACAAGGATTTTTGTAACATTTAATTTGTATATTAATTTCTTACAAACCTATGTAATATGTACCTAGTTATAAGAATGTACTTATTAAGAATATTATATTTGTATACCACAACACAACAGATACAAAACTTGTACACAAATAATTTCATCAATAAACTTTTATATAATTTATTTTTATGTGATTTTTTCACAAGTAGATTAATGAATAAAGTAAGTATTGCATGAATTGACTCGATCGAAGGGGAGGAGTGCCTCGCCTCGACCCCCCCCCCCCCCCTCCTTTCAGACTGCGTGCGCCCATGTCCAAAGCCATCTTTGAATGGTATAATATTGTAATAAATAAATTAAAATAAGCATAATTAAGTGCATGTTGTCATTTCACTTATCTTGCACCTATTTTTTAAAGAATAATTAATCTATATAAATACATATAATAACATGTCCTGACTGATTCATCATCGCCGAGCTGAAACTCCTGAACCTAGAAACGTGAAATTTCATAGGTGTATTCCTTTTATGATGTAAGCACCCGTTATGAAAGGATTTTTCTAAACTCAACCCCTACGGAGTTAAAAGGGGGTGTAAAAGTTTGTATAAGAAAAATATTTTTTGGTCAGATTTACTTGAAACTTAAAATAAATACAAATAATGAAACATGTATTTTAGTATTTTTTTGTTATACGTGTCTTCAGATATTTTGAAAAGTAAGTATATCTGGTTTAACATGGTAACATGGGTTATTTTAATGTGCAGTTGTTTCTGCAGTTCTAATATTGAAATTAGCAGTTGTAAATAGTAATTTGTGTAGCGCAAAAAAGTGTAAAATATCTAGCAAAAAAAGATAATTGCAGTTGTAAAAGCAAATTAAATTACTTAAGTACCTATAATTATTAATATGTTAAAAAGAAATTGCAATAATCAGTTTAGGAATAATTATATCAGACCAAAATAAAATAAAATGAAACAATTAAAAATGTTGAGTATCACTGCTCTAGTTCACACATACAGCCACTGAACGTAGAAAATGTGCATGCGCTGAAAGTATAATTTTGCAGTTGGTAGTAACGGCTGGCGTGTGATGTTAGACAACTAATATAGCTAACTCCCGTTGTTGTATTCTAGTGATTGTTTAATACTTTATAAGAGTTCTCAGTTCAGTTTTACTTACTTAATTTATGTATATTGTAAGATTCGACTTAAGTGTATAAAAATGTTTCACGTAAAACAAGAAGATATAAAAGAAGAAATCGATGAAACCGATCATCTGCAAGATGTTGAAATTTACGATGATTTTTTAATGTATTATAAGCAAGAAGATCAGGTAATAAAATACAATGTTATTATTAAGTGATAGAATAGCTTTACAATAAATGATGCCTTGTTTGACATAATTATGACGCGCATGCGTAAATGTAAAAGTAAATAAAAACAGCGTCTCCAAAACAATGGTATTGAATTTGAAGCTAATGAAATAAATGTTGAACATTTCATTTGAACGTATAGAGATATCGTCAACGTTTCTATCTCTATCATTCACATGTTTCTTCAAAATTACCGGAACACCTAACTGTTTTTAGCCGTAAAACATTTATAAATATCTGCCATGGGAGCCACGGGACTTTCATGTACGTAATACCATAGACATAAGAGACATGGATTGCGCCATCTGTATCTTACGGGTATATAAAGCAGGGCCGGATTAACAACGTAGCGGGAGTAGCAAATGCTACGAGCCCCGCGACTTTGCGGAAAAATATCTCTTATTGGACTTACCACTTACCGTCCAATGGTTGATACAATATACAAATATACAGTAATTAATAATTTTAATTTAGGGTTTCCGATCTCGATTCGATTTAATCGAAAAATCGATTTTTGAATCTCCGATCTTTGATTTTTTAAATCGATTTTTCTAAATTTGTTCAAATCGAATCAAGAAAATTTTGTTTGTAAAAGTGGTGTTTTATTCAGGGCTTCGAACCGTTATTTTTTTCGTTCCGGTTCGAGTAAAAAAATATATTTCGGTTCGGTTCCGGTTTTCGTTCCGCAAAAAATAACGGGTTTTTCGGGGTTCGGTTCAGCTCCGAGTGATTAATTAAAAAAAATTATTTGTATAAAAAAAAATGTTTCTACCATAATTTAGAATATTTATGGTAGGTACTTGTATGATAGTCCGAACGACAATTGAAGTGGGAAATAAGATCAGTTAACGCGCGTATTTTAATATGTACTGAACCGAAAAAACCGTTTTATTTTATTTCGGTTCTGTTCCGGTTTTCGTTCCGGCAAAAAATAACGGGTTTTCCGGTTTTCGGTTCAGTTCCGGTTCGAAGCCCTGGTTTTATTATACACACCTCAAAAAACTTAAGGGATAATTAAAAAAAAGCAAAACAAAAAATTCAAATTTTCAAACAGTTATATTTCCGCGAAAATTCATTTGATTTGCGTGTTCCAAAGCACATTTAAAAGTTTGCGCTTTCTAATTTTTGAATAAAAATTTCAACAAATTTTATCATCCCTTTCCGTTCTTTGCCAAGGGTTAAAAGAGTTCAAAAAAATATCCCTTAATTTTTTATTAACTTATCAATTTTTTTAATGATTGTATATTCTAAATCAAGTCAGACAGCGGTCTAGTTAGGGGGGCGGGGCGGTCCCACCCGGGTGACAACCTGAAGGGGTGACACCTGTCTTATTTGTTAAAAAATAAAGCCTATTTACCAGTGGCGTAGGAACGGGGGGGTTTTGGAGTCGAACCCCCCCCCCCCCGAAATTTTAAAATATATGAAATTAGTATAACAATTTGGAATTTTTGTGATAATAACCCCCCCGAAATTTTCAATGCTGTTAAAATATGCGAAATAAATGTAAAAATTTTGAACCAAATGATCTTTTTTTTTTTTAGTCAATAAAAGTCATAATCAACTAAAATTTTTGCTTTTTTAATCAAAAAAATTTCGCATATTTTTTGAAATATCAAAACCACCCCCCCCGAAAATTTTTCTTACTACGCCACTGCTATTTACCCATAGATATAGAGCATGGACCGCGTATCTAACCCGAAAACAGAGCTGTGTCAAAAGAAAAAGATGGAAAATGATTTGGGATATACTTGTCCTTATTTAATAATTCATTTATTTCATACTTATTAGAAAAAGGGATAGATGTATTCTGAACAAATGGTGTAATATTTCTTCAAAACAGTGAGAGAGATACGGTGGCGTTTGGGATATATCTATCTCTTTTTCTAATAAGAAAGAAATGGTTACTTCTGTTTAAATAAGAACAAACCATGTTCTATCTTTCTTTTGACACGGCTCTGTTTTCGAGTTAGATGCGCGGTTCATGCTCTATGTCTATGGTATAATATTTATCTCTTTTTTGGTTATTTAAAGCTTCCAATGGGAAAAATGTCTAATAAATTGAGTAAATTAACTTTTTTTATAATTTAGAGTCTATATGATGACCATCCAATTTATTTAAAAAATAGATCCCACTGATATTTTTATGTCATTAAAAATTCACAGGGGGTGACGCCCGCTTAATGTGCAAAAAAAATCCTATTGATTTTTTTCGGGGGGAGTGGGTGAAGCTATCGATTTACACCCTGAGTTCCCCCCCCCCCCCCCAAGCGACGCCACTACCAAGAGCCTCTTTATAACATTTGCTACGGGCCCCGCGCGTGCTTAATCCGGCACTGTCTCTTAGCCCTTTGAGGTACAAACGAACATTTTTGCGGTACAAACGAATACATATAAAAAAAATTTATGTCCAAAGTCAGTTGCCAAGTTCACATAGCCGGTTTTGCCGGTGTGTGGGAAAACGTCCAAATAGGTAAAGTGTAAAACGCGTTGCAATGCGCAGATTGTTATACAATACAGATAAGTATATCGCGCGCTCTGACACGGTTTCACTTTGGTAATAATTATTTGCATTACAACGCGTTTTACACCTTTCCAATTGTAAATTAAATATAGTGGGGGTCAGTGGGGTATAATCTTTTTAGCTTTATTTGTAAAACATTACATCAGATCATATATTAAACACACTAATATGTCCTATGAGCAGTTTCAAATCAGCATCGTTCTAGATGGCGACACTGGTTTATTTATTTAAATAATAAAAAAGCATCTACAATATAAAAATCAATTATTCATGCTTATGTCCAATAATGTATGTATTTTTTGTCAAGAATATGGGTTTCTAGCCGGGCTTTGAAAGTGTTTTTAAAAGTCTGGTGTGCAAACATCTGGATGTAATATAATGATAAACCTTTCTAGTCTTGTTGCATTGTATTTTTCCAAGAAAGTCTAAAAAATGCAATTTTGAAGTTAAACGTTTTAAACAGCTTGATTTCTCCTCTATCTCTTTTTTCACCGCTCCCGCACTTGACCAACATTTAGCGACAATCTGCTCGCCAATGACAAGTTATATGTCCCCACCATTTATACTGTATACTATGACAAAATTCGATATAAACACAGATAAAATCGATCTCTATTGTTACTAAACAAAATGGTTTGTATATTAGCTAAATACCAAAGATGCTAGTGTTGCCATCTATAGAGATGGGTTATATTAGTGTGTTTAATATATGATACAACTTAGTAAAAACAGGTTAGGTTGCATACAGTATGTTTGACAGATGCTCAAATGGAAAACAGAGGTTCCTAAACAATTGTCGATTAAATTAGAGATTATGCGTGCATGACGTCACAATTATCAAAAATCACGTATACAGTTATTCAAAATAGAGTTAATTCTCTAATAATATACAGATTAACGGGGGAGATGCCGAAAATAAACTTACACAATATGTGTATAAAGTGTGTAGCGTTAATAAAACAATTTGGCCAAAATTAATTTTTATAATCTTGTTAGTATCTATTATCTGTAAAATATTACATCAAATACAATTTATAATTGTATTGACTTACGAATGATTGATTTTCAGGGAGACTTGGTGATTAAAGAAGAAAACGTACCTGAGATTAAAAACGAACAAGTAGAAAATGAAGATGTTATTATTACTACATATTGTAATAAGGAAATAATTAACAACGAGACCAGTTTAACTAAACAACGTTCTCATAAAACTAGTGTAAAATTAGAAAAACATAAATGTGATCAATGCGAGTATAGTTGTAAACAAAAACAACATTTGTTACGACATAAATTAACACATAGTAATGAAAGATCTTTTAAATACGAACAATGTGAATATAGATATAAACAAAAAGCACATTTATTAAGACATAAATTAATACATTCTAATGAAAGACCTTTTAAATGCGACAGATGTGAATATAGCTGTAGACAAAAAGCACAATTATTAACACATAAATTAACACATACTAATGAACGACCTTTTAAATGTGACCGATGTGAATATTGCTGTATTGAAAAAACAAACTTTTTAAGACATAAATTAACACATACTAATGAAAGACCTTTTAAATGCGATCGATGTGAATATTGCTGTAAACAAAAAGTAAATTTATTAAAACATAAATTAACACATACTAATGAAAGACCTTTTAAATGCGACAGATGTGAATATAGCTGTATAGAAAAAACAAATTTATTAAGACATAAACTAACACATACTAACGTAAGACCTTTTAAATGCGATCGATGTGAATATAGCTGTAAACAAAAAGCACAATTATTAGGACATAAACTAACACATACTAATGAGCGACCTTTTAAATGTGACCTATGTGAATATAGCTGTATTGAAAAAACAAATTTATTAAGACATAAATTAACACATACTAATGAAAGACCTTTCTAATGTGATTAATATTTAACTCAGTAAAGTACTGTGAGGGGGGTGGGAGGAGGAATTTGCCGTTTGCCCCGGGCGGCAGAAACTTAAGGTACCTACCCTACTGATCAAAATCACACATAGTAAATATGAAAAGAACGAGTATTTTTAGTGACACGATACATTTTAGTTAATTCAGTAAAATCATTCGTTCAATGAGTTTCTATCTTTATTAAAATATTTTGAAAATGTTAAGCCATACGCTCTGAAATTAATAGTAAAAATGACCGTTTTTAGGAAGAAGTGTTTTCAATTTTGATTTGTAACTTATCTCATTTTCTAAAAAAATGTTAATGAGATCAAGACTCATCAATTTTAAATCAAAAACTCTTGGGAATATGAATATTGTTATGTAATTAACTCAAGTAAGGTTAACCATTTAATTTTTATACAATTTTATTAGAATATATTAATTCGAAATTTTTCTTAATACGTGCCTGATTATTTTTCTTTTTTTGGACTTTTAACAATTTCAATCATTTTCAAATTTTTCTGCTATGCAAACGTCAAAATGACATTTAATTTTATTTTAACCTGGCACAATACTGAGTAACTTTTGCATGTTAATTTTTTCAGTAAGCAGCTTAATTTTCGAAATATAAATTCGAAATGTTTTCTTTTGAACACTTGGTTCACTGATTTACGACCTGTACTCAATGCAAATATTGCTACGATGATTTTATTTGAAAAACAAAGATCAGGATTTTTATAATATTGAATTTGTATATTTATTTCTTACAAAACCTATGTAATATGTACCTAGTTATAAGAATGCATTTATTAAGAATATTTATAAGTTATATGTATTTATATACCATAATAAATACAAAACTTATACACAAATAAGTAAACGTTTATATAATTTCTTTTTTCTACAACCGTGTCAAAAAGTAAGCTTTTTCATTGACATTTCAGTGTGTAAAGTAGTACTTTTGCGTTCGCCGTGCGTAAAAGTGTTTCCGCAGTAACACATACATTTTTACATTTTTTTACGATTAATGAATTTTATAAATACTATTGTATTATAGTAGGTATTAAACAAATTACTAAAATTTAAGCACTATATTAATTATTGTAATGAAAAAAATTATTAACCAAATTAAATAAATTATAAACAATACCTTAAGGTTTTTTCCTTGGCACAATTCATGGTATTATGTGTAATTTTCATATATCAATTTAGATTTTGCAGATAGTAAATTTAAAATTACAGAATTCTATTATAGAATAACAAATTCAGAAACACGTTTGAATGAAAATAGAACTGTCAAAAATTTTGTCCAAAGCTTACTAGAGTTGAATTGTAATATTAATATAGCAAAAACAAAGTATATAAATTAATTATTATATTATATTATTGTTAATATTATATAATAAATAGGGTTGTAGAAAAAATATTGTGTGCTCCTCGGGTGTAAAATGAGTTTTTCGCACTCGTGTGATTGTTAGTCTCGTCTAGCGCCTCGACTAACAAACATTCACACTCGTGCGAAAAACTATCATTTTACACCCTAGATACACAAATAACTATTTATTTGATTTTTTCACAGATAGTTTTTTTTAAATTTAAGTTATTGGTGATCGGGCGTAGCCCCTCAGCCAGACTTGACTTGTGTATGTTTATTTTTATTATTTTTTTTACGTATATTTTATATTTTTATGTTTTTAGTTCTTTTATCCGTTTTGTTGTTATTCGTTATTTTTCTTTTATTTTTGTTTATTTCTATTAGTGTTTTGACACCCTACATGCCAAGATATGAAAATAAAAATAAAAATTCAATGACGCCCCTCCCTATTTTTTCCGAAATTAAAAATTGTATTGTTGAATTTAGTATTTGTTTTTTCGGGTAGAAATCATTCAATTTCTGTAAAATTAAGGTACATTTTGCTCTAATAATACGTTTATTTTAACATTATTAAAAATTTTAAAATCAAACGTAAAAATGACGTATGAAAAATGATTTGGTTTCAAACTTTAGGCTCTTTTATGTTAAGGAGGTTTTTTGAAATGTATATCAATTGTAGTTATTTTTAATAATAAACAATGCGTTATATTTTTTCAATGTTACGTTTTTTGCAAGTATAGAAGAAGACAATTATTACTATATTGTATTATAGAAATATTTTAACAAATAAATACGATTATTTTTATGTGAAGTATTTTGCTTTTTATTCTTCCTACATTTTATTTCAGGGCTATAGCTGTCAAAATGGTCAACTACAAATATATTTATTGTTTTTGTTTAAAGATTTAACTCAAATAGCAAATATTTATATTTATAATTTTCCTGCAGGAAAATACAAAATATTTTCATCTAAAAATCGAAAGGTATGTATTTTAAGAAATGATTTTCAAACTATGGCGTTTAAAAACGTCAAATAATTATATTCCATTTTTTATTCATTAAAAAATAAAATAATACTACATTAAATAAATTTTTGTGCATCCAAAAAAATAAACAAATTTTAATTCTTTTTTGACCCTCACACAATGTTTTTCTAGAAAAAGATAAAGTACTGAATATAATTTTCTGTATTTTTAAATCGATAAATAATTTAAACATAAACTGACTTATTGTAATTGTTTTAAGTGTTTTTTTGAAAATTGGTAAGTTAAAAAGCACTAATTAGCCCAGGAAAATAAGGTGAAAAAACGCTGGTTTTGCGAAAAAAATCCAAGTGAAGTTTTTTCACCAGGATTATTTTTATTTGGACATAAGAAATAACGTGTGAAAAGTCCATTGCGAAATTGTGTGCGCAAAAAAAAGTTGTTCAAGGTCAAAGGTCACGAAAATCGTGTTTTTCCAAATATCTTGTAAACTATTAGTTTTACAACAATTTTAGTAATTATCAAATGTATTTTTTTGCTAATTTTACACATAAAAGTCCTGTACAAAATTTCCGTAGGAGCAATAGTTCTCGAGATACTTATAATACTTTAAAATCCGACAAAAAAAATTTGGCCAAAAATTGAATTTTTCGATTTTTCGTGAATTTTTTTTTCGAGTTTTAGGGTATTATACATGTCATTATATAGATTTTGACACGCTGATTCCAAATCCGTCAACTAATTCCGACCACGCGTTCAAAAGTTAAAGCCTTTTTTCTCCAAAAATTTGAAATAACTAAACTTTGAGAGGCTATATCTCGAGAACGGTTTAAAAACCGACTGGGCTGCTTCTTGTAGTGGATAAAACCACAATCACAGTTGTTCTGAATTGAGGTAGCTGGGATATGAAAACAGCAGAGTAGTTGTAAACAAAATATGAAAATTGTAAAACGTATTTTTATACGGTTGTAATATATTGAAACTATTAAACTAGTAAATACAATTATAGTTGTTTATTTATTGATTCCACTGTCAAACTTCTGCGAAAGGGAGATGGACAGATCGTTTTATCCCTCAGGTAGATAGTTGGATAAACCGCAAACACGGAGAAGTCAACTACTACCTGACGCAGATGTTCTCAGGGCTTGGCTGCTATAGAGCTTACCTTCATAAATTTAAATATGAGGAGTCCCCAGACTGTCCGGCCGGGTGTGGTGTACCAGAAGATGCAGAACATGTGTTCTTCCACTGCCCACGCTTTAGGCCAGACCGTGAGGAGTTGGAAAGGGTACTAGGTGAGGCTCAAACACTTGAAGACTTGGTACATCATATGCTCAGATCGGATGAGGTCGGGGCTGCTGTCAGTGGCTTTGCTTCCTTGGTTCTTAAGGAGGAGGGAAGCAACAACCTTGCCCCCCTCTTGAACAAGGCTAGCTGAAGCTACAGCGTGGGGTGGGGGGGGGGGGGAGTAGTTGAATGTTTGGGGGATGTCAGGCGTAAGTCTTGTGACTGTGTGGTTGGCTATAGGTTCGACAACAGTATTCAATTTTTCGGTAAGACAATCGACCATAATCACCTTTACGAGTGATTTTTTTTTTGGGGGGGGGGGGGGGGGGGTATTGGATTTTGTGCCCATTGAGACTTATGATCAGCTTGTTGAGAACTATCAATTTGCAAAGTTTCAAAAAATTGGCCGGAACCCATTTTCCATAAGGATTGTGCGGAGTCCTTTATATTAATAATAAATTATTCGTTAAGGATTGGATGCAGGATATGTGAAATGACAACACAACAGACCCCCACTATAAATAAACAGAGGAATGAAAAGTTGCAATACATTTTTGTTATTTTTTCAAATAATAATAATAATATTAAGTGTGTGAAAAAAATTATTTAATTAACGGAGTTTGAGACGGTACCTTTCTACCGACTCACCTTTGACTCCATAAACCCTGCTGTAAAAACTAAAAAGAATTATCTTCAAGGAGAAATAGAACAAAAATAAAATAAAACTCGTTAATAACTTTATAAATTGTTTATTTGACAAAAAACTTAGCAACAAATTATTGTATACGTAGATATATTGTATATCATACGTTGTGGTGTTCAATTATTACTATTAAATATTCTTAGTAAGTACATTATTATATTATTACACTACATATAGTTTTATGAGAAATAATTATACAGTATGTATAAAATTCACTTTAAAAAAAAATTTATTATCATACACTTACATTGTTTGTACATTAAGAGGGGGGGGGGGGGTAAGGTTTAAAAAAATTTTTTTTGCATTTAAAAAATTTTTTTTTTCTGAATGTACAACATGTCGAGAGTATTGTGTCAAAATTTCAAGTAAATCGTAATAAAACTAACGAAGATACAGCGTTTCAAGCGACCGACCCTCATGCTCGATTTTTATACGAACAAGCTGCACGTACAAGTATAGAGGGTAGAATCCAACGTAGGCAAGAGCAAAAAGATGCATTGGACATCCTGAATGACAGTGTTTGACTGAACGGAGTTGGCATAAATGATTCTGTGTAAATATAAAAAATTATACCCTTTTATTGATGCTTTATTTTTTTTTTTGTTAATGTGCGAGTATAAAAAACTTTAAATCGATTTTCTCGCAAACGTCATTTTTGAAGTTCGTGAACATTATAACTCAAAATCTACTTGACCGATCCTTTTGAAATTTCAAACACTATTTCTACACATAAATCAACAGGTAATCAGAGTTGTTTTTTTTACCATTTTTTTTCCATTTTATAATAACAAATTCACCGAAATTTTTTAGTGAAAATTACGTTTTTCACTTTCAAATGCTGCCAAAAATAAGAAAATTGAAAAAAAAAACTCTCTCTGACTACCTAGGGAAACATATCACCTTTTAAGCACATTTCGATTTTTTTGTGTCAGATGATCCGGTAACGAGTTATTAACAACTTTTTTTCGAGGCGCTTCCAGAGATTCGCTGTCATGGACTTATTTTTTGATATTTTTAATTGAAAATTTTTCCAAAGATACTTTAGATGTCATACTATAACTTGTATTTGAAATAAATAAACCAACATTATTTATATCTCCAAAAAAAATCATGAAAATATGCTTTTTTTTCGCCTTTAAAACCTTACCCTCCCCTTAATGTAATGTAAGTCAGTTTACAGGCTGATTTACTTACTTTAACTCCACAATTAAAGTAAGTAAATTATCCGGGATATCATTTTAAGCAAAAAAAAATATATGAACATAAAATATTATGTCAGGAAATTCTTCTATAGGTAGATAAAAGGAAGTAAATTAGGTCGAAACAAGTCATTCGTTTTATTTGGGACCACACTATGGCCTGTTTTCTTCTATTTATGTTACCAGTTTGTTTGCTGGAATCTGATAGCTCCATTTGGAGATATATATGGCTGTTACCAATAACAGATTTTGATAAAACTGGAGGTATATGTTTCAATAATAAAATATAATAATAAAATAATAAATAAATATAAAATAATAATAAAAATAATAATAAAGTTTAGCTCAACAAAAAAATAATAATAAGATTATTATTAAAAAAAAACCCACATAATTTGTAGTAGAAACGTGGTTGAAAATAACTGGATTTTATTGAAATTGTAAATTTATATTGATTGTGATTGTTTCTGACAAACTATATGGTTTTTAAAATTTGTTTTAAATCTTACTATATTTTTTTGTTGAGCTAAACATACAATTAGGGGATGATACCAAAAGGGAAATAGGTTAAAATGTTATTGAAATTAATAAGAGAGTACCTTTAGGGTGCAAATAAGTTATCAAATAATAATTTTGAGAATTTTAGTTTTATTTTGGAATAATTCGTTTTTAAATTTTTTTTCAATACTTTTTCGCCCCTCTAAGGGTTGTACACCCGCTATTGATGCACGCACAAAGTTGTTACTCTTTGGGCTTTGAAACAACACCACATTAATAGAATTGGGCATTTTAGTTCATGACAGAGAGCGCTCCCTATTGGTAACGAGATAATTTCCCTAGTGGCTGTTTGCGAAACTAACATATATATAACATATATAACATTAGCTGTGTGATAAACAGAGCGAGTTCATTGTAATTTTTTATTCTTTAAAAAAATTCTACTATTATTTCATTATTAGACATCTACGAAGTAGTGAAAAATACTATAAGACCTCTTCGCGAGGGTGAACAGTATTTTAAAAGTGGAATGTTGACATCAGTAAGTGTTTCCTTTTTTATCATTATTCATAACCATCTTAACACTTCAATTATCGTAATTTACCGCACAATTTGTTTCTTTATGTAAAAACATGAGAAAAATTATGAACAAAACGATAAGTTGTGTGTATATTCGTATTTTTTCCAACGTAAGTTAGTTCTGCGACTTGCCGCTAGGGAATCTACTCAGTTCAGTTCAGTAGTCTTTAATGAACTAGTTCGTTCTTCTAGTTCTTTTAGTTCATAGAATTTTTTTCCTGACTAAACGATGTCAATTTATTGATTTAGATATATTGGATTGTTGGATTTTTAATCTATAATTAAATTGTTTAATTAGTAATTTTTCATCAAACTATAGAAATGCAAACTGCTGCAATTTTTTATTCGTTATTTATTTATAGACAAGAACGATATTTTTAAATGGATATATTTGCAATATTTTTTTTTTTTTAAATCGAACACTCGATATACCTACTTATATGAAAATTATGAAACATCTTCAATGATACATTATTTATTGTATAGTTATTTAAATAAAATCTGACATTCCTTTTTGTTGATTATCATAAAATAATACAAAAATCACGTTTTTTTGACAGGCATAATGCATTCATGTGAACAAAAAAAATCAATATAATATATCTTTAGTAAAATAAAATAAAGTATTGCAAACGTAAATTATTGAACATAAAAATCATACAATTTCATTTTTAGAACAGTGTATTTGAAGTGTATTGAACTAAAAGAGCGGAGTGCATACGAACTAGTTCTTCTAGTTCTCGTGTGGGAGCGCTCTTTTGAACTAGTTCGTTCGTGAACTACACAAGTCTACACATTAATGATTTTTCTAAATTTTCATATTAATATGACAATTTTTAACAAAACTGTGTTACATTGAAAAAGTGTCACACTAATTGTAACAAGCAGTGTATAATTTAATTTAAATGATAGATAATATCATCTAAAACTTAAATATTCTATAAGGTTGTTCATATTAACATGTGATAGTTTATGCCTTGCTAATTCATTGCTACGTTTACAGCTATAATCGCAATGGTCGCATTTAAGAGGTTTTTCATTAGTATGTGTTAGTTTATGGTCTGCTAATTGAAAGAAACGTTTACAACTATAATCGCAATGGTCGCATTTTAAAGGTTTTTCATTAGTATGTGTTAGTTTATGGTCTGCTAATTGAAAGAAACGTTTACAACTATAATCGCAATGGTCGCATTTAAAAGGTCTTTCTTTAGTATGTGTTAGTTTATGGCTTGCTAAATTACCGCTACTTTTAGAGCTATAATCGCAATGGTCGCATTTAAAAGGTTTTTCATTAGTATGTGTTAGTTTATGGCTTGCCAATTGCCTGCTACGTTTACAGCTATAATCGCAATGGTCGCATTTTAAAGGTTTTTTATTAGTATGTGTTAGTTTATGGTCTGCTAATTGAAAGAAACGTTTACAACTATAATCGCAATGGTCGCATTTCAAAGGTCTTTCTTTAGTATGTGTTAGTTTATGGCATGCTATTACCAATACTTTTAGAGCTATAATCGCAATGGTCGCATTTAAAAGGTTTTTCTTCTAGAATGTGTTAATTTATGTTTTGCTAAATACGAGCTACGTTTGCAGCTATAATCGCAATGGTCACATTTAAAAGGTCTTTCTTTAGTATGTGTTAGTTTATGGTTTACTAAATTACCGCTACGTTTAAAGCTATAATCGCAATTGTCGCATTTAAAAGGTTTTTCTTTAGAATGTGTTAGTTTATGGCTTGCTAAATTACCGCTCTTTTTAGAGCTATAATCGCAATGGTCGCATTTAAAAGGTCTTTCTTTAGTATGTGTTAGTTTATGGTCTGCTAATTGAAAGAAACGTTTACAACTATAACCGCAATGGTCGCATTTAAAATGTTTTTCTTTAGAATGTGTTAGTTTATGGCTTGCTAAATTACTGCTACGGTTAGAGCTATAATCGCGATGGTCGCATTTAAAAGAATGTGTTAATTTATGTTTTAATATTTTTTGTTTCTTTTTACTACTATATTTGCACTGATCGCATTTATGTTTTACTAATTTTACATTAGTTTTATGAGAACGTTGTTTAGTTAAACTGGATACTTTGTTATTTATTTCATTATCACAATCTGTTTTCATATGATCTTCATTATCTTGTTGTTCGTTTCTAGTTTCTGGTATGTTTTCTTCTTTAACAACCATCTCTTCCTGAAAAATATAACTCAATATAGTAATAAATTGAATTTGATGAGTTTACAGATAATGCTAAAATGTTTTTATTTATGAAAATAATTTTTGCCAGTTGGCCTTTCAATAATTGTAAGGTACTTGCACCAGTTATGGCCGTCATAAGAGCAAGGTTTACTGTTTTTGTGATTGACGGGCTTCTTTGTAATTCTCGTGAACTCATGTTACTAATAAAACGAGTAACTCTTTTTTTAATCAATTTAAATACCAACGTCTGCAAATATAGTTTGTTTTTTAGATTAAAGCCTTTTATTTTGTTTATATTTGTATTCTCTAGTAATGGATAAAGTAAAACCAGTAATGAGCACGCAGGTATGGACACTTGTAATGATTACAAAATGATAAGTACCACGACACAAAAGATATAAAAGAAAGAATCGTCAAATTAGAAACAATGTAAAGCAGTTGCTATGATAATATAATAATTAATAAATAAATTATGCAAATAATTAGTTTAAATGTCCACAATTTTGACACTTAGTGGCCGATAGATTAATATTGAAAAATGGTAATAATCAAATATCGACAATTTTTTTAAAATTTCGGAATGACGTTTGGGGATCAAGTCCTGTTTTATGTAAAACTAACCAAATACCAATAATTAGTCCATTAGAGCAAAGTTGTAAAAAATAACCAAAAACAAACTACCTATATTTTTCAAAATATGAAAAAAATTCTGAATGAATTGAATGTTTAGAATGGAATATTGTAACTCCATACTGAATTTTAGAGCATGGAAAAAATTAATACTTTCTCTAAATTAAGTAATCTTTTATTGTGAAGTGAAAATTAGGGTATGGAAACAACAACAGAGACACATTAATTAGTTGTTACTGACTATCTATCTATGTTGTCTCATCTTATCAATCTCATCATCTCTAATTTGTCGTCAATGTTGAATAAGCTCAAAACTAATGTATTAAAAAAAAGTAAGAGAAAATGTTTGTTTTTATTGTATCGTTTAAAAAGTGCAATTTATTTAAATTCTTTCATTTCAATTTTTTTAAAGTAATTTTTAGAATTGTGTATGAAGAGCCAAAATTACATTTAAAACAACTTTTCTTAGTAATTTTTGAACTAATTTTTAAAAATAAAGGTGTTTTATTCTTGGTAATTTTTTCAACTTTGCTTATGAAAGAAAAGACCAATTGGACTAATTTTTGGTATACGTTAGTTATATATCAAGCAGGACTCATGCCCAAATGTCATTCCAAAATTCTTTTTTTTTTCATTACATTTCTTGTTACATCTATCCTGGGACACACTGTATAAAAACAATAACGTTCAATAAAAAAACACTAAAATGAGCCTTTAAATATATGTGTTTGGAGCCCCCGGTTAATAAGGGTTCAAGCAATTGCAATTTTCGCCCATAGGATAACGCACCACTGACTAGACAAAAAAAATAATTTCGAAAAAAAAATTTTTATTATGACCTATTAATTTAGTCCATCGATGTATAAAATCATCTTTATCTTCATGTTCTATACAATTAATAATAACATATTATTATCATGTACACTGAATTGATATTACAGTTTAAAACAATTGTTTAGGAACCTCTGTTTTTCATTTGAGCTTCTGTCAAACATACTACATAATATATCAAACCTAACCTGTTTTTAGTAACATGTGTATTTCTATGTTATGTATTACTTACCTCATATTCCTGTTTATAATATTTAGAAAAATCATCACAGATTTCAATATCCTGAAGACAATCGATATCTTCTATTTCTTGTTTTATATCTTCCTGTTTAACGTGAAGCATTTTAACACAGATTTACTATACCAACTGCTATAATGGGAGTTATATACCCTGACAGCACTGACAGTAACTAAAGGTTGTGTTGGTAGATATCGCAATTCGCAATGTTTGACATATGCCACGCATGCGTAAATGTAAAAGTAAATAGAGAACAGCGGCTTCAAAACAATCATATTAAAAATATTTTTTATTTAAAATCATATTAAAATTTTAAACGTTTCTAACTCTTATACAGGTGATTTACAACTAGTGTAACAAAATTTAACACTAGATCGAGGATGTAATTTTAAGTAAAAAACCTTATGTGAACCTATGTCCGGAAATTCTTCCTGAGTGAGCTACTTGTAGAAGATTATATGACACAAAATACACAAAAATATAATTTGTTTATTTGCTATAAGATCAACCGTTTTCAAAAAATATCGAAAAAAGAAAGTACTGCAGGATTTTACTTAATACGGATGCTTCAAATTATCCAAAATACGCTTATAAAAAGTTCATATAAATAAACCTCCTAATACTTATCACCATAGAAATGAAACTATAAATGGTTATATTTGATAAAAATGTAGTTTTGGAGGTATATTTTGTATTAACTTTGTATATTATTTTGAATCATAGAACAAGAATATAAGCGAATTTTGTATAATTTGAAGAATCCGTATTAAGTAAAATTCTGCAATACTTTCTTTTTATCAATATTTCTCGAAAACAGTTAGTCCTATAATAAATAAACAATGTCTATTTTTGTGTGTTTTGTGTCATATAATCTTCTAGTACCCAACTCAGGAAAAAATTCAAGAACAAAATAATCTATATACCGGGTGGACCATTTTAACCTTTAAAGGAAAATAACTCGACCGGTAAGCGAAATACTAAAAAAAAGTTTTATACAAAAGTAGTTGGGCAAGGAGACAGCGTACGACCATGACCTTGAATTTGACCGTAGGGGTTATTTGAAGGCTAAAAACAATTTTCCAAATAGAAATGCCTATTTTCGATCCCGG
The DNA here is from genome assembly GCA_961205875.1 of Sialis fuliginosa. Taxonomy (NCBI): domain Eukaryota; kingdom Metazoa; phylum Arthropoda; class Insecta; order Megaloptera; family Sialidae; genus Sialis; species Sialis fuliginosa. The sequence continues at coordinate 2,038,304 of OY540819.1, read as the reverse complement.
ATTCGGAAAGAACGGGAAATTCTACAATAGGATATGTAGATTGATAAGGTCAAATGTCATGTTTTAAGGTCATTTCAAGGTCAAAAGTATCTGTATACGGGGATTTCTAAACGTTGGCGTTGGAAACAGAATAAAGTGTAATTTTGATAGGAAAACAATTGAATTTTCCATGGGGGCGCGGGCATATTGAGAAAAAATATTATTAAAAAATTTATTTAATTTACTGAAAGAAAAGCAATAAAAACATTCTGACATAACAAAAAATAAAATACACTTATATGTTAAATAGGATTGTATCAATTGCTTCTCTTTCAGTAAATTAAATAAATTTTTTAATAATATTTTTTTCTCGATATGCCTGCGCCTCCTATTAAGTTTTATCACGCCCCCATGGAAAATTCAATTGTTTTCCTATCAAAATTACACTTTATTCTGTTTCCAACGCCACCGTTAAAAAATCCCCGTATACAGATACGATTTTCGCATTAATACACGTAAAAGTTCCTTTTGACCTTGAAATGACCTCAAAACATGACATCTGACCTTATCAATCTACATATCCTATTGTAGAATATCCCGTTATTACCGAATCCGGGGTCGAAAATAGGCATTTCCATTTGAAAAATTTTATTTAGCCTTCAAATAATCCCTACGGTCAAGTTCAAGGTCAAATTAAAGGTCATGGTCGTACGTCCCCCTCCTTGCCCAACAACTTTTGTATAAAACTTTTTTTAGTATTTCGCTTACCGGTCGAGTTATTTTCTATTAATGGTCCACCCGGTATATAAAAATGAATGTTCGTTTGTGTGTGACTTATAGACTCCGGAATTACTGAACCGATTTCAATGCGGTTTTCACCAATAGTTAGATAATTTTTACGAGCAGTATCGTGGCTAATAATATTTTATGAAAATCTAAAATTTAACATCAAAAGATGAAAAATAATCTTTTGCACAGCGTCTTTTGTTTCTATGATATCAGAGCATAGAACTGTCATTTATATAAAAACACAGTAGCCATGGAATATAAGACGCTGAAAACAATTACTATATGTGAATGTCAGTTTGAATCATGAGACCTAAAAATATATATCTTTCCACCATGAGTTTGAATGAAAAAATATGAATTTTACAATATAAATAAACGGATTTTTATAAATTGCAATAAAGAACTTCCAAGAAAGGTAACCTATTTATTTATTTTTGATTTTCATACAAATTCTAAGATAAGACCTGGTGTTTTCTGGGAGAAAATATAATTTCACACGATTTTTTCAAACTACTAAATGGATTTTATTCCGGTTTTCACTAATAGTACGTCTGGTACGTAAAAAAAAACCTGCACTTTTTGATTGGGGTATGACACTTTCTGTGCTCATAGATAAGGTCAAAAGAATAATTTTCAGATAGGGAGCCACTTTAAAATCCGTGTAGAACACTGTTATATCGGCTATTAAAGATGGCCCCCACCGTTTTTATTAAATTGGCTATATCTCAGCTCCTAGTCATTCGATTTCAATTTTCCTTTGTGTGTTTTAAAGTTTTTATTAAGAAGATTGTTTTTTGTCATTATCCATTATTCTCTAAATCTTAAGGGTTCCACACAATTTTCGAAAATCTGAAAATTTTACTTTTCTTACGAACTTAATTTTTATATAACTTTTTTATTGTGCCCAATATCATTTTTATACCTCATATAAAAAAGAAAGATATTTTTTCTGCTTTCCATTGATAACAAGATAATACTGTTTTAATTAACAACTTCTTTGGAAATAGCGTGTTAAACTAAGAAAAATATACTATTTTTGGATCATTCCATGTCAAGTTTACCTTTTATCTTATGAAATTTTATGTTGGGATCAATTTTCTCATATGGCATAGTTAAAAAATTGAAAATTCTGTCATGGATGTCATTTAACTTTCTTATGCAATAAAAAAAAGTGTGTGTATCTACTTATATAAAACAAATAATTCTGGCTTACTGATGGCAGATATAAAAAAATTAATAGAACGTAAACTATAGATAATAACGTTCTCTACATTTTTTGTTTTAAACATTTCATTCTATTATGAACTTTTCCAAATAAAATGTAAAAAAATTAAAAATATAATTTAAAAGATTTTTTTTTAATTGGTAAGAGATACAAAAAAATTTATAGAACATAAACTATAGAAAATAACGTACTCTACAACTTTTATTTCAATGATTTATTTCTGCTTTAAACCATTTCAAATATAATTGAAAAAAATCGATTATAACCTCAAAAACTTTTTTTTGGGAGAAAATGAACATAACATAAATTATAAATAATAATATTCTAAACAAATTTTACTTTAAACATTTTTTTTCAACACGTACCGTTTCAGAAATAATTCGAATAATTATAAAAATTACAAGAGTAAACATCCGTTTCCGGTTTTAAAAACAGCAGATTTTCTTTCTTAAAACAAATTAATCCTAAATATAAAATTTTACCCCTCTATGTACTGTCAATTTTGAGTTACAGCGTTTACAGACAAACAGATACACACACAGACAGACAGACAGACATGGTGAAAAAAATAGTCAGAATTGATTCAGGGAAGGTATAAATGGACATTTCCATCAAAATCTCGAATCCGAGAAACCAATACAGGTAAACTTGACATGGAATGATCCAAAAATAGTCTATTTTTCTTAGTTTAACACGCTATTTCCAAAGAAGTTGTTATTTAAAACAGTATTATCTTGTTATCAATGGAAAGCAGCAAAAAAATGTCTTTCTTTTTTATTTGAGGTAAAAAAATGATATTGGGCACAATAAAAGTTATATAACAATGAAGTTCGTAAGAAAAGTGAAATCTTCAGATTTCGGAAAATTGTGGAGAACCTTTAATATTTAGAGAAAAATGAATAATGATAAAAAATAATTTTCTTAATAAAAACTTTAAAATAAACAAAAGAAAATTGAAATCGAATGACTAGAAGCTGAGATACAGCCAATTTAATAAAAACGGTGGGGGCCATCTTTAATAGCCGATATAACAGTGTTCTACATGGATTTTAAAGTGGCTCCCTATCTGAAAATCTTTCTTTTGACCTTATATATGACCACAGAAAGTGGCATACCCCAATCAAAAAGTGCAGCGTTTTGGCTTTATTTGCCACGAACCAGACGTACTATAATGGATAGGTTAAGTTTAGGTGTATAATTTGTGGATATTTTGGGTAAATTTCATGAAGCCGGAAAAAACAATTCGTGGTGAACCGTGTGTTGTAAGCATGTTGAGTGGGCATGATTACTTTATGTTTAATTAAATTAATATCCCCGGGTAACACCGGGCCAATGCGCTAGTACTTGATAAAAATCGGCGGGCCCATTGGCCGCTTACATCCCTGGTCTAAATTATTATTATTTGATACTGGAAATCGATAACACTTATTTTAGTGGGCGCAGGGGCCCAAAAGTTTGTAAAAGAGTACCTTTTAGTCATACCTTTTTATAAAAAAATTATCGACCTCACTTTCCCCAGGGGAAGATCGCCCATGCTTACCCTGCCATGCTCTTTGATAAACGGTTTAGTATTAATAAATGTTATCGATTTCCAGTATCAACCAATAATAGTTTCGACCAGGGCTGTATAAGGCCAGCGGGCCCGTCGATTTTTATCTAGTATTTTTTTTTTCATTTTTGTACAGAGTTGTGCACTAATATAAGAGCATATGACACATAATACAAAAAATATACTTAGCTTATTTGTACCCATACAAAATAAATGATTTCAGAATTTTACTTAAAAGAAAAAGTTCATGTTAAGATACCTTCTTATACCTGTCATTATATTACTGTTAAACGTAATTGCGACTAAAAAAACGAAATTTAAAATGGCTATTTATTGATAAGAATACATTTTTGGAGGTATATTCACATGATTTTTTTTTAATCATAGAACAAGAATCTTCATTTCGTGTAATTTAAATCATCCGTATTAAGTAAAATTTTGTAGTTCTTTCTTTTGTATCTTTATTTCCCGTAAACAGTTGATCCTACGACTAATGAGAAAAGTTTATTTTTGTGTATTTTGTGTCATATAATCTTATATTAGTGTTCAACTCAGGAAAAAATTAAATAACAAAAAGTTACTAGATGGGCCCACTGGCCCCATTCAGCCCTGGTTTAAATTATTGTTAGTTGATACTGGAAATCGATAAAATACTAAACCCTGTATCAAAGTTCATAACTGTATCACAATGGGTTCTCAAGATATTAAATAAAAACTAATTTGTGGCAAAATCTTTAGAAGGCTGTAGTTGTAGTACATTCACAGAAAATTTCCGGACACACGTTCATATAAAGTTTTTTTTGCTTACATTTTTTTTCTCAATTTATTGTTAAAGTACGGTACGCCAGTCCTGAATCATTCTGAATTCGGCCAGTCATGAATTTTTTCTATTATATTTTACTTTATATTTAGATTAATTTATATTACTTATATTAAAAATAATTTGTATAATAAGAATTTATTATTTTGTCTCACAGATACATTTTAAAAAATTATTTGAGAAATGAACGCAATGCAAAGAGTTATTTTACAATTAAAACTACTTGGCTGTTTGTTAGGTTAATAAATAAAATTATTATTAAACGAAAACAAAATTCATGAAAAAATTGTTTATGAAAAAAAGCATCGAACGTCAACTTTATTGGGGGGGGGGGGGTACACGATATTATTATTTTGTCTTATATAAGGGAGGAGAAAGTCCAAAAAAATTGGGCCCCCCAATATTTTCATCAAGTCGGCACCCCTGTTTGTGTAGTTATAAATATAATTTTGGTGATACGATAATTAAATACATATTAGTTTTTGTAATAACAAAGTATGTGCAAGTTCTTTATGTGACGATGGCTAGCACGGATCGTTTGTATTTGTATTTGGTCGTGTTGATCGCGTGTGCTGTGAGTAGTAGTACTATCGGCAAAGATCACCACACAGATGATACCTTACCACACCACGGAAGATGCGAGCCTATTACAATACCCTTCTGTATGGATATACAGTACAACCAAACGATAATGCCCAATATGCTCAAGCATACCAAACAAGAGCATGCAGGTTTAGAAGTGCACCAGTTCTTTCCTCTCGTTAAAGTCAAGTGTAGTCCAGATTTACAGTTTTTCTTGTGTTCAGTTTATACTCCAGTGTGTACTAATTTAGAGAAACCAATTCCACCGTGCCAAAGTCTGTGTATAAGTGCTAGGAGAGGATGTGAGGCACTGATGAACAAATTCGGGTTTCTTTGGCCTCCTCAGTTAGAATGTTCAACGTTCCCAAATCCTCCGGAGATGTGTGTCAGTGAGAATACGACCTCGTCTACATTTCCGCCTATTTTACCCGAAGCACCCACGTTAGGATAATCATTTTTTCCTGATGTTTGAGCTGGTGATAGCCAATGTAAAGCTTGAGACAATGTTTCATAGTGAATTACTACTGTAAATCTTTAAATAATTATATTAAAATATTTTTATCTCAATCATTTTTTCTATCAAAATTATTTTATATTTATGTATTTGTATTTACATTTTATTTATACAGGGTGTCCCACGACTGTGTCAAAGTTAAATATTTCATTTATTATAACAAATGGAAGAAAACTTTAAATACAAAAGTTATCAGGTTAGACAAGCCGCATATTTTAAAAATAGTTACATTTATATAAGTGTTCCATAAGTACGTTAAAAATCAAAGTTATGTTTTTTAAAATGCAATCATTGATTGATAATCTAAAAGCATTTATTTTTTGGATATTTTGATATAGCATATGTGGAATTATACTGAGCGGTTTAGAAATTATGACCATTTTTATAAGAAAATAGACATAAATATTTTCAATACCTTGTTATTTTCGAATTTCAAAAAAAAAATTGTTTTCTGCTAAAAATAGTTTTGGCATATGCTCTATTATTGCGATATTACATCAAACATTTACAAAATTGTATTATTTGTACAGGATGTATCAAAACTCTGACTTAATTTTTTTCAAAATTTTCAAATGGAACACCCTATATATTTTCACATTTTCGAATTACCTATTCAATTCTAAACACATTTTATGAATTATGTTCTATACCTAAATCCAACCGTTAAAAAGTTATTAATTTAATTGGAATGATAGGTTATAACTTTGTATTAACGCCGTTGGTGGGCATTTTGAACAAAGAAATAAACTTTTGTGTATCATTTTGTTTACTTAACTTCTAGATTTTTAAGTTATTTAAGTTTGTTAGTTCTAACGAATTGTTTTATGGATTATAATATAGTTGTATTGTTTTTATAAAACATGTTAAAATTTTTGTTAACATTTTTAAAATCATCCAAATAATTATTTAAAGACTAGATTTAGGTATAGAACATTGAATAGGCAATTCGAAAATGTGAAAATATATAGGGTGTTCCATTTGAAAATTTTGAAAAAAATTAAGTCAGAGTTTTGATACATCCTGTACAAATAATACAATTTTGTAAATGTTTGATGTAATATCGCAATAATAGAGCATATGCCAAAACTATTTTTAGCAGAAAACAATTTTTTTTTTGAAATTCGAAAATAACAAGGTATTGAAAATATTTATGTCTATTTTCTTATAAAAATGGTCATAATTTCTAAACCGCTCAGTATAATTCCACATATGCTATATCAAAATATCCAAAAAATAAATGCTTTTAGATTATCAATCAAAAAAATATACATTGTATTTAAAAAAACATAATTTTGATTTGTAACGCACTTATGGGACACCCTAAATAAATGTAACTATTTTTAAAATATGCAGCTTGTCTACACGTGATGGGAAATCAAGAACATTGACTTATTACATAAATAATTAGAAAATAAAAAGTGTTTCTTTTTTGATAACAAAAATTAATAATATCTATTTATATCAACTATATTTAATTTTTATCAATTAAACTAGAAATATCTAGTAATTATTTAAATAATTAGCTAACCCATTTGTTCCCGCGATTATTTTTTGTCAATATCAAATGAAATAATTGTATAAATTATTTGTAAAACTTAATTATATTGTGAATTTTTTTTTTCAAATTATATAGTTATCGGGTAACCCCAAAAACACCTGTATTCATTTGAGTACAACGGAACCTTATATGCGTTAGAGATACACACATTACTAGCAGTATTTTTTTTATTAAATCCTTATAATTTCCTACTGTATTACATTACTATGAATAAAATTTAATAAAACAGTCTCGTTCCAAACATAGGACTATGTTACATTAAGGAACAATTCTTTAATTTTTGTTTGTTTCGCCCCACAATAGGTATCAAATTGATAGTAATATCTTGTTGAACTGCAAATCATCCAATCTTTATAGTCGAATCGGACAGGTTTCCCACGTATAAATTATTTAGATGAGTGATGGCCAAAATATTTTACCATGGCCTCATCATTTGTGAAAAACTCTTCATTGATGAAATTTTGTCCTTCATCAATATCATCTATTGCAGCATCCAAATTTCGATATGTTTTATGATACTCGTAAAACGTAGGTATTTGTACTGATAGGTTTTGAATCCATAGTTGTTTTTCTGTGTAAATTAAAAAATATATATACATGATATACCCATTGTATTCAAACAAGTACATCAATATTTATGTTATTATTTGTATATATAAATATATTTATTAGAAATATAATCTAGCTATATAATAATGATAATTACTTACCGAAGACCAAACTGTAGTAGAACCGATCAGCTCTGGTCAATATTATAGCAAAAAACTTAATAAACTAGAGTAAACACAACACTATTGTCAATTTATAGCTACACAATTGATTAAGATACAACAATCGATTGAAATAAAATATTTCAAATTATTTCACATATACAGGGTGGGGCATTTAAAGTGTTACAGTTGATTATCTCAGAACCATCGCATATTTCAAAAAAATGTTTCAACCAAAAGATGTTTGGTTGTAAGGGGGTAATCGAAATATTTATGTATTATAGGGGAGATTGGGGCACGGTGGGGTCAAGGGGTACAGTGGATCGTTGGTTATTACTACACTAGTATTAGTTCTACCTACAACATTTTAAAAATATATACTTATTGTTGGTATCCATATCTGTCAAACCAGTAACCGGCACGCTGGCAGTGAGAGTGGATGTGTAGCAGAGACATTGTTGTAAAATACTGAACTTTTTTTCAATAATGTGTTTATTCTGTATCTTTTCAATATTTTCACGTAAATTCTAATGTAATTTAGCATTATTTGTGTCTTTATTGATTTATTTACGAGTATGTATGGGTGAATTCATTAGATATTTAATATATTTTTTGTATTTTAATTTTTATGTTACGTATGTACTAATGGGGCACAATTGATCAACGGACGATGGGGCTCAGTGAATCACGATCCAATGTGCCCTACATATTTTTGTCAGTTTAGTATTAAAATGAATATATATATTTCTTACTTTTTAGGGTAAAGATGCCGCGGAACAGAATTAGAAATAGAAAAACGAAGTTATGAAAAGGTAAAAAAAAGGTCGCGTCTAAGAAAATAAAGAAAATTGTACTAGAATCTGAAGAAGAAAACGATGATAGCTTTAGTGTTTATTCAGATGATGATTTATCCGTTGATGATGTGACTGATGAAAATATCATAACTCCAAAATCTCTGGCAGCATTGAACAATATCCCTGAGGAAGGTCAATTTGTGTTGGTTGAATTTAATGCCAAAAATCGGAAAATTTATTACATCGCAAAGACATTGAGTATCAAAGAACAAGAAGTGAGTGTCAGTTTTCTAAGAAAATATTTCAAAATGCACAAAACATTCCGCATGCCGGATATACCGGATTTATCTACAATTCTATTAAGTGATATAAAGTTAATTTTGCCTCCACCGAAGGTATCAGGGAGTACAAAACGTCAACAATCACTTTATACCTTCAACATTTCATTTAAAGATTTTAATTTACGTTGATCCTTTTTTATATTTTTTATTTATATTATGTTTATAGAAAAGATATTTTGTTTCAAGTAACTAATTAAAGTGCCATACAGTGGCTGTGATTAATATTTAATTAATAATGAATACTGTTAACTACATATAATTATTAATAAAACTTTTTTTTATTAATACGAATTTATCTTTATTTAAAATCCCAAAAGTAACTGTACCCCATAATGATTCACTGTGACCCTTGATGTGAACCAATGTGACCCATATGGGGGGTACAATTGATCAATCAACATAGTTTAAAAAAAATATTTTTAGTAAGAAATGGTCTATTGATATTTATTTTTAAGCTTCAAAATATATTACTTTAAACAATAAACTAATGAAAAATAATAAAGATGTTTATAAATGCTACACAACTCTGCAGATATATTCACTGGAAAAAAAATGACCCACTGTACCCCAATCTCCCCTATATTTATTTTAATATTTAATATTTATTTGCTATTTTAACGTGGCCTTCAAGGATATTTGAAGGTCAACATCATTTTTTTAAATAGGAACCTATAGTTTTTATTTAGTAATCTTATTCTACGTGAAAAAACACGAATCTTTCATTGAAAACTTTTTTTTGAACAACCCAATCTTTCCAAGGTATCTAACAAAATAATTCGAGATTTTGAACTTTCAAGAATTTTTTACTCAGAAACCATAAACTTTAGAAAAAAGTACAAGATACAAAAAATGTTTATTTTGCTCTAATGAAACTTGGAGAAATATTCTAGATTTTTTTTAACATTTCGTACTTTTTTTTTGTTTTTGCTAAAATAAAATAAATAGAAAAAGTTTTAAAATTTTTTTAAATAATTCTCCACGCTTTATTAGACCAAAATAAATATTTTGTGTATCCTGTACTTTTTTTCTAAAGTTTGTGGTTTCTGAGTAAAAAATTCTTGAAAGTTCAAAATCTCGAATTATTTTGTTAGATACCTTGGAAAGATTGGGTTGTTCAAAAAAAAGTTTTCAATGAAAGATTCGTGTTTTTTCACGTAGAATAAGATTACTAAATAAAAACTATAGGTTCCTATTTAAAAAAATGATGTTGACCTTCAAATATTCTTGAAGGCCACGTTAAAATAGCAAATAAATATAACTATTCGATTACCCCCTTACAACCAAACATTTTTTGGTTGAAATATTTTTTTGAAATATGCGATGGTTCTGAGATAATCAACTGTAACACTTTAAATGCCCCACCCTGTATGTCACTAAAATCGATTTTGAGTTTTCTGTACTCAAATGAGTACAATGGGTACGAATGGGTTAAATGTGGTTGATATATTAATTTAAAAGATAAGTAAAACGTGGTAAAAAACAGTAAATTACTAATCAGTTAATATATAAATATAGCGTAACTTAATTTATTTCTGCCAGTGTTTATTAAAATTGTAACACAACAATCATCATCATGTTATCTAAAATACCTTTATCTTTGTTTATAATATTTTTTAACATTTATAACTGTTATTCTCAAGTTAACTTCTATGTAAGTATAAATATATTACTGTTATGTTTGGGCTACACCTGCGCGTGTAACGTGACGATTAACGTCTAGTTTGCCACTAAACGTACACTACTGATAAAAAAAGTGGACAGTTGAAAAATTAACGTAAAATGGAAATAAATGGGAATTTATAAATAAATTTAAAAAAGTATATAGTTATTATAAAATATATATTGTTACTTAATTATTAAATGCACAATTACAAGCAATTTCAATAATTTGTAGCCCCACCACTGTTTTTTTCTGACCGCTTCTAATCTTCTTGGCATTGGCGGTGTAAGTTTATTTATTGTTTTGACACTGATTTCACTCCAAATTTTATTTATATTTATTCATAATTGTCCCATTTTTTATTATCACATTTATACAACTCTCTATCAATATAGTCCCATAAATTATCAATTGGATTTAAATCTGGATTCTGTGGAGACCAGTCATCCATATTTATTTCGTGGTCATTAATCCAATCAATAGCTCTTTTTACTGTGTGACAGGGGGCATTATCTTGTTTGACACCATGGCGCCAGTATTACTGTATTTTGAATTTATAAGTATTTTTAATTGTTTGAATTTTTTGCAACAATTAAAATTTGTTTTACCTATTTGTTAACATTCATTCAATTCATTGTGTATATTAAATTTGTATTTTATAGTTTAATACAAAACCGAATGACTCCTTTAGCCAAGATGATCCGCAGAATCCAGTGAAAATACATGTACAAGTAGTACAAGTATTTTGTAAAGGTGAGTTTTTTTATAAACACAAATCTAAATTATTTGTTTATAAATGTTTTGTAAAATTGTTTTGTAATTATTTATTTATTTATTTATTGCAGATACGGTAGTTGAGAAGTTGCTAAAATTCCGCTACGGCAATATTGTGAACACTGTCTTGAATGTAAGTAGATATTAATTTCTTTCATTATATCTTTGTACAGATGTTGAACAAATTAAAATAATAACAAGCTTGGGTTGGGGTGAGACCCTTTAGATCCACACAATCAACTTCCCAACACGGTATGATTATAAATACTTGAATACTGATTATTTATTGTTTCCATATACAGGGTGGAGTCATATCAGGTGGAACAAACTTGAACCGTGGATTGAGAAAAATATTTTAAGCAAAAAACATTATATAAACATGTGTCCGGGAATTTTCATGAGGGGGCTACAGCCCTCCAAAAATTTTATTCAAAATTAGTTTTTATTTAATATCTGGAGAATCCCTTAAGCTAAAGTTTTGAAATTTGATACGGGGTTTAGAATGAATAAGTATTATTGATTTCCAGTATTAACCAATTATAATTTAGACCGAGGCTGTATGGGCCCAGTAGGCCCATCGATTTTTATCTAGTATTTTTTTGTTCTTTAATTTTTTCCTGAGTTAGATATTTGAATAAGACTGTATGACACAAAAATATACTTTGCTCATTTATCATAGGATAAACCGTTTACGAGAAATATGGATGCACAAGAAAGGATGCTGAATTTTACTTAATACGGATTCTTCAAATAACAAAAAATATTTTTATATTCTTGTTCTATGATAAAAAATAAGACAAAAAAATAATAAAAATATACCTCCAAAAATTCATCCTTACCAACAAATAGCCATTTTAAGTATAGCTTTCTAGTTATGTTAGTAAATTACTTGCAACATAAATAGAACTGGCTATAGGTTTAAGAGGACACGTATTAGGTGATATATGTACATGAACTTTTTTCTAACCTTTAATCAAAGAACTGGAATATAGATTTATTTTGTTTAGTTTGAAGCATCCGTATTAAGTAAGATTCTGCATGCTTTCTTTTGCATCGATATTGCTCGTAAACGGTTTATCCTATGATAAATGAGCAAAGTATATTTTTGTGTATTTTGTCTCATACAGTCTTTATTCAAATGTCTTACACAGGAAAAAATTAAAGAACAAAAAAATACTAGATAAAAATCGATGGGCCTACTGGGCCCATACAGCCCTGGTCTAAATTATAATTGGTTAATACTGGAAATCAATAATACTTATTCATTCTAAACCCCGTATCAAATTTCATAACTTTAGCATAATGGATTCTCCAGATATTAAATAAAAACTAATTTTGAATAAAATTTTTGGAGGGCTGTAGCCCCCTCATGACAAATTTCCGGACACATATTTATATAATGTTTTTTGCTTAAAATATTTTTCTCAATCCACGGTTCAAGTTTGTTCCACCTGATATGACTCACCCTGTATTTAGTTTATGTGAATATTTTTTTAATGTCTATATTATGAAAAAAATTAATGGAATTGGTCAGAAATAAAACTGACCTTTGTATTATGAATATTAGTTTTCTAATATCCTAATGTCAATAATATAACACACATTTTTAGAATATCTAATTTGACAATTAGAATTAAATTGCATTTGTTTTATAAAACGTGCATACGTACATACACACACACAGCAATCTTTCTGAAAATAGTGTAAATATACTATAGTGATCTTGAAACACACAAATATGTTGTAATTTTTTATTAAGTTCCCAACTGGAAGTTATTGTAATCTGTCCGAAAATAAATATAAAAAATTTCAACATATTTGTAAGTTTTAAGGTCACTATACTATATTTATGTAAATTAACTGTTGTGTTCCCGGATAAGTCTTTTTAAAAAGGATTTATTTATTTATACGAAGTTTGCAATATGTTTTCTGACTACAGACAGATTTCAATATTTTATAAATTACAATACATTGGTTCTGAAAGGAAATTACATATTATTATTACATTAGCATTTTTATAAAGTAAAATGATGAGTCGTTGATTCCCATCCGTGGATGTTGCGACTGAGGTAAACTAAAATGATGAGTAAGTGTTTCCCAGCTACGGATGTTTGAATTGTTGTGAATATAACTTGTATATGTATATGTACATATGTACGTACGTATGTGCGTGTTATTTTTTACGTTCACGAAATCTCGCAAATGAAAAAAGCTATTGACTTTGTTGAGGTACCAATCGAAGCGTCTTGACGTGATTATGATCTGAAAGAAATAATTTTTCGAAATTCAACCCCTAAGGGGGTAAAAAGGGGTGTAAAGTTTTTTTTGGTCGGATTTACATGAAACTTAGCATAAATATTCTACAATACAAATAATGAAAAATGTATTTCAATATTTTTTTGTTAATTCAACCCCTAAGGGGGTAAAAAGGGGTATAAAGTTTTTTTTTTGGTCGGATTTACTTGAAACGTAGCATAAATATTCTACAATACAAATAATGAAAAATGTATTTCAGTATTTTTTTTGTTATACGTGCCTAAACAGCCATAGAAGGGGTGAAAGGCGAAAACCACCCTCAAAATTTGAATTTTAAATACTAATAAATAAGTCTACAATTCATGTTGCCTTGGAAACAAATGCAATTAAATTTAAATTGTCAGTTTAGTTATTATTATATATTTGGTAAAATCAGTACAACAGTCTTATAAATTGATTATCTTTATTTTTATGTATAATATTATAATTGTTTTTGTATCCATGTACAAAAATACTGTGTTTTCATGGCTTACTTTTATATACAAATAAATTATATTTAGATACATAACAGTTATTATAAAAACAAATGCAATTTAATTCAAATTGTCAAATTAGTTATTCTAAAAATGTGTGTTATATTATTGACATTAGGATATTAGAAAACTAATATTCATAATACAAAGGTGAGTTTTATTTCTGACCAATTCCATTAAAATTTTTCATATCCATATTAAAAACATGTTTACATAAACTATATGGAAACAATAATTAATCAGTATTCAAGTATTTATAATCATACCGTGTTGGGAAGTTGATTGTGTGGACCTGAAGGGTCTCAGTCCACCCCAAGCTTGTTTTGATTTTCGGACCGATTACAATAACCTAATAATCAATTTAAATTTTACAATTTAGTCCAAATATTCACTTATGCAATAATAGCAAAAGGTTTACATGACGGTTGATTTTGTTTTACATATAAATCTAAGACATCGTTTATTATTGTTATAACTTTACTGACGTTTAATATTATATATTTAATATTATAGAATAACACAGCACCAAATGATACTTCAAACCAGAATTCAGATCAGAATAAAGGTGAGTTTTTTAAACATATCTAAATTATTCGTTTTTTTTTATAAATAACTAGCGCACTGGACCCGGTGTTACCCGGGTTAATATCCGCAAAATCATAGTAGTCTAAAATATTCAACATGCTATACCTAAATCTAACCTATCATCCGTTTGTAGTTTTAGTAGTTACTGAGAAAATCGTATAAAATTAAATTTTCAAACTCCCAGGAAACACCAGGTCCCGTCTTAGAATTTGTTTGAAAATAAAAAAAATAGGTGAGCAACAATCGTAATCAATTTCGATATTTTATGATGTTTCTTTATATTTTAATTTTCAATCAATATAGGTATTTCAAAATATTTAATTGTTAACATATGTCAAAAATCATCCAATTGTTCGACAATATATTTTAAAGAGGCGTGATCATAATAAAATATTGAAACCGTAATTTATAGAATTCTGTATTCCATGGCTAGGTACTATGTTTCTACATATAGCCCGATCATTTTAGATCAAATTCGATGTAAGATGCAAAAAAACTGCCTAGTCGAAACTTTTGACGCAGTTGTGTGTGTCCGGCGGAGTAGATGATGAAATCACATTCTTGCCCATAAATTAGTTACCGGAAGTATCCGCCATCTTGGATTTTGTGTTTTTGTCGATTTGAACACGTATTTTGCATTTCTCGATAAAAAGGTTAGTAACAATTTTATAGAGAATTTAATTCTCTACAATATTTATAGAGTCAATATTGTTGAAAAAATATTATTTATTGCTAATAATAAGCAAAAACTGTTAAAAATTAGAAGAGTGGCGCAGTTTTTTCAACTTTTATACCATTTTTATTGAAAATAAGTGGCACATTTAAATGACAAAGTTGTAGAGGACTCAATTCCCAACCGCTTTTGTACAAACAAGTTTTTCGTACGACGTGTAGATGACGGCCGAGAACGCGCTCAACACAGCGGTATGGGGAAAATCGCGCTGTTGAAAATAATACAGTTCATACACGATAATTCAATAGTGTGTCCGGCTTTCTTAGCGCACTTTCCGTAGGAGATAAAAAAAAAATATTATTGGTTCGAAAATATCAACGTCGTAAAATTATTTTCAACAATACAGGGTGTTCCATTTTTGTCCTATAACAAAAACAAACAAAATTTTAAATGGAACACCCTATAAAGTTTTAAGTCTTTCAATGTCATTTTTTAACCTCTACATTAACGTCTATTAATTTTTTGATTCAGTGACAGTGTTGCCAAATTATTTTTTTTTTACTGAAAAATAATCCATATTCAGACTCAACCAAACAAAATCGTAGCTGTGTTGAGTGCGTTCTCGACCGTCATCTACACGTCGTACGAAAAACTTGTTTATACAAAAGCGGTTGGGAATTGAGTCCTCTACAACTTTGTCATTTAAATGTGCCACTTATTTTCAATAAAAATGGTATAAAAGTTGAAAAAACTGCGCCACTCTTCTATTTTTTAACAGTTTTTGCTTATTATTAGCAATAAATAATGTTTTTTCAACAATATTGACTCTATAAATATTGTAGAGAATTAAATTCTCTATAAAATTGTTACTAACCTTTTTATCGAGAAATGCAAATACGCGTTCAAATCGACAAAAACACAAAATCCAAGATGGCGAACACTTCCAGTAACTAATTTATGGGCAAGAATGTGATTTCATCATCTACTCCGCCGGGGACACACAACTGCGTCAAAAGTTTCGGCTTGGCAGTTTTTTTCGTGAAAAAATCTAAAATGATTGGGCTAATACCTAAATGACAGTTGTATGCTCTGACATAATGGAAACAAAACACAACTTGATAAAGGTTTTTTTTAGTCTTTTGATATTAAATTTTAGGTTTTCATAAAATAATAAAATTATCTAACTATTGGTGAAAACCGCATTGAACTCGGTTCAGCAATTCCCGAGTCTATAAGCCTCAAACAAACGAACATTCATTTTTATATACATATAGAGAAGTAATGTTTTGTAATTATTTCTTCAACAGATAAGGAAGTTGAGAAGGTGGTAAAACCCCTTCATGATTACACTTTCTACTCTGGCTTTGGTTATTTCAAATATCACAACAATTCCAACAATTGGCAGAATGCAAATGACACCTGTGTAAAGGAGGGGACCCATTTAGTTGTGATCAATTCTCAAGCCGAGGCGAATTTGGTCCAAGGGATGATGAAAATAAATTCTGTTACTCATATACATGTAGGCTTCTATAGAATGTCCACGAATAGCGAATTTTTAACTGTTTTAGGTAAATAACCAAATACAGTGAAACTTCTCAAAAACGACCAGCATTTCATGATTTTTACGTTGGTTTTTATTTGTAACCAAACTAGGTCAATTATGATAAGTTTCACTAAACATTCATTTAAAGTATAAATAATTAAAACATTTGAAATTCTCGAAAAAATATAACAATATAAATAAAATATTTGGTATTGTTTTTCAGGCGGTCGTTTGGCGGATTCTGGATTTAACAATTGGCACCCAACTGACCCAACATATCCCAATAATAAAATAGACTACAACTGTGGAATGATGTATCATTATGAAGGCACTCTTATTAATGATCGCTGCTCACAGAACTTCCAATTCATTTGTGAAAAATAACTTTAAAATACATTTACTTAATTTAATTTTTAAAACTGTTTAATGCGTTTCTGTATTTTGACATTAAATAATAAATATGTATCTTAATCTATGGATGTTGTTTAGTTATACACGCACAGACACACAGACACACACGTGTATAAATTATATTATGTATATTATTATTATTTATTAGGTAAAAATGATCAAAAAAAGTCACTTAACTCAGTTATTATTATTATTATAACTAACCTCTATTTGTTATTTCTATTTTATATAAATAAATTACATTTATATTTTTCATTAATTTACTAAAATAGTATTCAACATAAAGTACCAAAAATAAATCTTATTTTAAATACATTATACAAGTAATATTAAAACAAGAATTAGCTAACATTTTAACGTGAGTCTAAAATGTCATGTAACCCTCAAAGAATACTTTTAGTAGCCGGACCTGGTTTTAATTAATAATATCATAACAGTTTAATAAAGTGCAATATTTTAATTAAACATTTATTTATGGATGAAAGTATCTCACAAACGATTTGGATACGGCCGTATTTATAACAATTAAATTAATTTATTAAAATTATTTTTTTTAAAATAATTGTATTGTTTTAAAAAAAGACATTCCAGATAGTAAAAAAAATTCACAAAGATGTGAATATGTTTTATCTAAAAAATATATCTTTCGAAAAATATTTAATATTCGAGATCTTTTATTTTTGTATACATTAGGGCGTCTGTATAGATTGAAATATTAACAGGACACCCCCTCATTCTGTTCATTGTGACCAAAAATAAGGTAACCGCAAACTCAGCGTTGACAATTAATATTTAGGCGATGCTCAATGCATTTTAAATTTAACGTGAATTTTAAATAGCAATTTTCACGTTTTTCTCAAAATACTTCTTTTCTCTCAATTTATTCTGAACATGTTCTGACAGAATATTTGAGTTATTTTGATTTTCCACAGTCTTGGAAAACTGGGTCCACTTGTAACGACTGTTTATAGTAAATGGGTTTGTTGCTCCAAGACCTACATCTATGTACACTGAGAAAAATTATAGTGATCAGTGGCGTTACCAGAACTTTTTATTACGGGGTGCCAAAATAAAAAAATAAAATAATAAAACGTTATAAATATATTTCATAAATAAAAAAAATAACACATTTACACCCATAATATTTCATTTGATTGTTTGTTTGGGTTGTGCGTTGATGAGTCACTCAACAATTAAAATAAAATTTTAACCTAATAAAAATACAAAATTATTGACGTGAATACGTGGAAATGGGGTTAAGTAAAACACAGATTAATGGATTAATACATCTTTGTTACACAGAAACGTTTGAATATTTGTAAAATTACATAAAAACAATTAATTAATTAATACGTAATTAACTTTTTATTTTTTTATTTAATTATTATTACAACTGTCAATTAAATAGATGTATAGAAATAATAATATCTAAAACGTGTTAAACTGTTGAACTACGATTTATAATAAAAACGTTTGAAATAAAATCACAGAATAGAATTAAAATATATGTATATCAAACATTAAACAAAAACAACAACTAATATAATGTAAGAAAGTGTTAACTTATGTAATTTCTTCTGTATCATGCATGATGTACAAAAATGTCTTGTGCCGACCAGGGTAGATTTTTAATATTGTATTTAGAATTGTATACAGACCTATATAGATTTATCATCATTTACTAAGATTCTTGAAGACCTAGTGACAGGGCCGTAACTAGAAGCTCAGGGGCCCCGGGGCAAGAGGTGACCGAAGGGTCCCCAGAATATGTAAAAGGAAAAATTTAAGACCTTTTTTTTTGATCATAGTTAACAAACTGTAGTCTACTCCTTATTAGTAAAAAAAAGGTCATTCAATTCAAAATTAGTAATACATAATTTTTCCTATTTACTTACTTGCTCCAATTTTTACGCTGCGGGGGCCCCTCTAACCTCGAGGGCCCCGGTGATAGTTACGGCCCTACCTAGTGACTAGTGTATAATATTAGACTACTAAAATGTATTAAATAAAATATAGTAAAAATGTAATTAGCGAATATTTAATGAACGCCCTTTCCTTACCTTCTACTACAATCTACTATATATAACGAAGTGTCCTCACTGACTGACTCACAATCATTTTTTTGACCATTTCCACTCATCGGAGAAACTTGAAATTTGGTATATATATTCCTTGGGGGTAAAAAATAACAACTAGTGGGCCTTTTTTGAAAAAGTTTATAAATGGGGTAACAAGGGGCCCCCAAATTTTCAAAAAAAAAGTTACAATTTTTTTATTATTTTTTTTATATTTCTTGGGCGATATAATGTAAGGTTCAAATTTCAGATTTAAAAAAAAATGAAAAAAAAAGGAAAAAAAAAGTTTTGATGTAAAAAAGTATCAAAACGAAAACCGATATTAGATTTTTTTAATTTTTTTCAAATACTTTGGTTAATTGACAACCATGAACCCGTGTCTGATTTTTGAAAAAGATATGTTAAAGAGGAGAAAATAAACAAAATACGTTTACATATAATGCGCTTTAAGCATTTACTAAATTAATTGCAAATGTCGTAACTATGGATACATTATATTTTATTGATTATTTTTAAAAATTTTAAATGTCAGTGGCCATTTAAAATTTTGAAGTGAACAATAAAATATAACAAAAAAGAAATATAAAGAACATAACGAATGAAAAAATATGCATAACTCTAATGTAATATATAATTAAAATTTTCATAAATAAATTTGACAAAAAAATTGAAGACAAATTACAGCATTCGAATGACTAACATTCGGCATAACATAGGTAATACATTAAAATTTAAAACTTAAAGTTATTGATATATCAATATTTTTACCTACATAGGTATTTTAAATATCAGAAGTATTTATTTAATTAACAATTAACATTGACGTAATTTTAAATGATATTTTTTTAATTGTTAGCATTTGTACATCTGTTAAGTATCCACATTTACTTATCTATGTATGCAAGCATCTGTGCATCTGTACCAATCTGTATATCATACATCTAAAATGTCAATGTGTATCTACTGTGCTCTAACTTTTAAATAGTTGAACTGATTTCAAATGATTTATTGCGAAATGTTCGAATACAGTGACAAAATTCGTTTAATTTACAAGAATATTTGATTTTAAAAAAGGTTAATCTTTTTTAATACGAAATGTAGGTATATACTAATATATAGTTAATTGTAATTAATTGTAGAAAGGATGTACAACAAGAATGTATACAAGCTACTAATAATATATTTATATAGAAACATTGATTTAATTTAGATGACTTTTTGAAAGACACGAGGAGAAAAACCGAAAATGAAATTATTTTTAATATTCATAAAATGTTATTTCAAATCATGTAAGTATATACAATATATTTAAAAGTCAGCATTATTCCATTATCATAAAAAAGTAATTATCATCTGTAGGCTTTCATGGCTGTTCATATATGAACTTTGGTTTCCGAACTGATGTCAACGATTAAATGTTTTTTTGTTGCCGTTGTCCATATGAACATATGTATGGCTTGATGTTTCGACTTCCATGTCGGAGTCTTTTTCATATAAGACTAAAGGTATGTGTAATACAGGGTGACAGATTAAGAGTAACCCATTCTTAATTAATAATATCGAAATAAGTAATCACTTAGGGTGCGTTCCAGATGGCACTTGTAACGTTACGATCGTTGATTACATCGTTTCGTTTGGCGTTTGAAACGATCATGACGTGTCAAATATTCTGAATGATGCAATTGTAAGAACCAATGAGTGTCAGTAAAAGCCAGAAATTAAACCGGATATATCTGATACAATTCCTTATACGTATATACCAAAGTTGTAAACAACGGAGTTAGCGGACATCTGTCAGGAGAGTAAGTCCCTCCTTTTTTATAATTTAATTAAATATCCTTAAGATTCTTTGTTTACCGGGGTTCATATTTTTCATCGTTGAAATGATTTGCATTATTTTGTGATTGTTGCAGAAATCAAAATTTGCATTTTACAATAATTTCTACAATCAAAATTATTTCTATGCCGGATAGTTAAAATATTTAAAAAAAAACTATTATAATAATGTTTTTTAACTGTGATATTTTTCTTTGTTCTGTATTATTTTTAGTTTTGAACGAGTTAAAATTAAAAAAATTACCAAAAAAAACATTTATTTTTTCAGTTAATACGATAAGGAGTTAAAACTAACAGGGAATTGCTTAAGAGGTTCACGTGCATTACTTTCCTTCAATAACAATTTCACCGAAGAACCTCATTATGTTCTGATGAAGGAAGTATTCAGTCAAACATTTGGTGTTCCTAACCACCACCCGAAGAACCAGCCGTTCTTCAATAATGTTTACACATTCAGTGTTTTGGATAATCGTATATGGTTCAGGAACTTCCAGATACTGTCAGAAGACGGCGCTTTGGCTGAAATAGGGTCCAGATTCATCCCTGGAACGCACCCTTAGTGGGCCTAATTTTAACTATCAAATCTTTTGTGAACCTTAAAGTTTTTGTAAAAATGGTGTTATGGCCGATTGATGGTTTTCGACAGACGAGTAACACAAATTCTGTTTATTCCTCTCGCCAAGAAATTGGAAATGCGCTTCGTTGCTCATAATTATGATGTTAACAAAATTATTCCCTCTATCTAAAATCCAACAACTGAAATCCAAACATGTGTTTAAGTCATTTGGAAAAAGTTTTTGAGCGTTTTGCCATTTGTATGGATGAAAGTGTAAATCTTTCTTCAAAATTAGATTTGATTGATTAAAATTTGCTTCAATCCTGTTTGTTTTTCTTCTCCGATTCACTTCCAATTGTCTTGCGATTTGAAGCCACGGGAACATTTAATTGTTGTCGGAACCACCACTGAGTCTGAATAATTTAATTGGTTAAGGTTAACAAAAGATTTTACAGTTAAAATTAGGTTCACTAAGTGATTACCGTTTTCGATATCATTAATTAAAAATGGGTCACTCTTAATTTGTCACTCTTTATATTAATTTGAAACATTTTTAATTCTATAGTTATGGCGTAAAAGTTATAAAACATTTTTTTACCGTTGTCGTATCAAAAACAAATGTGATATAAGAATGTAATATATTTTTATACGACAAGAGTTTAAAACATATCAAACAAAAACACTACGCCAATCGTTCATACTTAGGATACACCAACATGTCAAGGCGAAATTCAACATTAAATTAAAAATTTAATTATTTGTTGATCTGGAAATTATTATATTCCAATATTAGAAGTAAATTTTTTAATGAGAGTTTCGAGTTATATAGGTTATAGTTAGGTGACATCGATAGAGAAACCATAGATGTGAACGGATTTTGATTTATCGAGATTCGACTTATAATAATGTGTGTATTTTTTTTAAATTAAATAATTTGGTGTGAATTTTGTTTTAAATTAAAATTTTGACAATAATTAACTTGGAAATTACTGTATTCCAATATAGATATAATTGAACAGAAAAAAAATTAAATAATTTTTATAATAAACCCGAGTAACACCGGGTCCAAAGCGTTAGTTATGTAAGGATTCCTTCATATTCATAAAGATACAAAATAAGTACATATCATGCTGCGGGGACATATCTTATAGAAAATCGGAAGGCTCTGTAACGCGGAGACTTTGTATGAACTTGATTTCTGGGCTGTTATCCATGATATTGTATTAAAAAACTTGAAAATTAATTGATTCCAATATAGAAATACTTTAATTGAAAAAAATTATTACAGAATCTTTACATTACAGATTAAATGTATATACTCGAGTAACACCGGATCCAGCGCGCTAGTAATATATAATGCGTTACGTAATCGCAAATCCACGGTCTATTTTTAATCGACTTCAAAAAAGGAGGAGGTTCTAAATTCAATTCAGGATGTCCAGTAAACATACCGACACATTTTCAGGAGTTGTCAAGGACAATAAAACAATCGCTTTTTGTTAGTAAACTCTTGTCTGCAAACGAGCCGTTTAAGCAGTAGAGGAAAAGAAAGATTTTTTTTTATAAAAATGACTTCAAAGTGTGCTGATCAAAAGTTGTCGAGGTCGCAATCTACAAAAATCCATAATTTCTGCTCCAGGGGCATTCAAATATTTTATGTTTAATACAAGATTTTATGTTTATATTTATTATTATTATTATCTCATAAAGGGTCAACATTTAGAAAAATTTGCAAAAAATAAAAAGTGCTTCTAATTAGTCAGTGAACAAAAAGAATTTTTTAAGAACATTTGGTGACGTGTATCTTTCTGATAAAAAAAAGAACATTTTTTTAATTTCAATACAGAACGATGAGAAAGCAACAACAAATGTTTGGACGTAAATAACTCGATCAAAAATGTAATACAAAAAATGAATTGAAGAGAAAAGTGTGATCTACAAACATCCTTTATTTGATTTGACAAAAAAAATTTCTCAAGTCCTGTAGAGTCTCTCAAAATTGATATACATTTTTGAAAATTTTTTTCGGCGTTTCATCTTCAAAATAACACGAGTGTATGCCATAAGGGTTCCGAAGTACGTACTACTTGGACTGTTTGGAGCCACAGGGACATTTTTGAGTTAGAAAAAAATATAAAAAAGTGTCATGTTCTACTAATTGAGATCTACATTTTGACATCCCACTTGCCTAGATATAAAAATAAAATAGTCTGACACCCCTCTCTATTATTCCAACAATTTAAAATGACTTTAGTATTTGTCGTTGATAGTCCCACCAAAGCCTCGTTACCAATTTTTTTTTAGATTTTTTGAGCTAGTAGTTACCGAACTAGAGGGTGGGTAGTACTAGCTTACTACAGTTCAGGGTAGTATTTCTGTCAGATATATTTTTGTATATCTATCTTGTGATTTTTGTGCTATAAGTTTTTTATTAGAAAAGAAAATAATATAAACAAAAAATATAGTATAATGGTTCATATTTCATCGAGGAAAGGGCATAGGGGGATCAGCATATGAAAATTGCCCCCGAAAGATATTGGATTGAAATTTTCAGGGTATGTTGATACTATAAAAATACTAAGTTCCTGAAAAATGCAGCTCCTAACCTTAACTGGTTTTCTGAAAATAAAAAAAAACGTGAAAATAAAAAAAAAATGTTTTTCGGATTGGATAAACCGATTTTGATAAATAATTTATATATTTCAGAGGCCTATAGAAGCTTCTCAAAAAAAATTAAAGCAATATTTATTGAATATTAAATATCAATAAAATTTTAAAAAAATACTTTTTCAATTACATACCAAATGATGAAGACTATTATTTTCTATTCGTAATTTTTTCCATTAAAGGTTAAAATGGTCCACCCGGTACATAACACAAACTCAATAATATTTTAATTTAATTCGTAAAACTTATAAAATACAGTCAATATTTTATCTACTATATATAACGAAGTGCCCTGACTGATAATCATTTTTTAGACCATTTCCACTCATCGGAGAACCTTGAAATTTGGTATATATATTCCTTGGGGGTAAAAAATAACAACTAGTGGGCCTTTTTTGAAAAAGTTTATAAATGGGGTGACAAGGGCCCCCCAATTTTTCAAAAAAAAAGTTAGAATTTTTTTATTATTTTTTTTATATTCCTTGGGTGATATAATGTAAGGTTCAAATTTCAGATTTAAAAAAAATGAAAAAAAAAGGAAAAAAAAAGTTTTGATGTAAAAAAGTATCAAAACGAAAACCGATATTAGATTTTTTTAATTTTTTTCAAATACTTTGGTTAATTGGCAACCATGAACCCGTGTCTGATTTTTGAAAAAGATATGTTAAAGAGGAGAAAATAAACAAAATACGTTTACATATAATGCGCTTTAAGCATTTACTAAATTAATTGCAAATGTCGTAACTATGGATACGTTATATTTTATTGATTATTTTTAAAAATTTTAAATGTCAGTGGCCATTTAAAATTTTGAAGTGAACAATAAAATATAACAAAAAAGAAATATAAAGAGCATAACGAACGAAAAAATATGCACAACTCTAATGTAATAAATAATTTAATTTTCATAAATAAATTTGACAAAAAAATTGAAGACAAATAATTACAGCATTCGGACACAATTCGACCAACATTCGGCGATAGATATGTGTTCCCGGTACAAATAAAAATTAAGTAGGTATATAATGACATTTTTTAAATCTTAAGTCATTGAATTATCAATATTTTTACTTTCATAGTTATAGGTATTTTATTATATTTATTTGTAATCATAAATATCAGAAGAATTTATATAATTTCAAATTAACATTGTAATTTTAAATGATATTATTTTAATTGTTGTTTGAAACTGTATATCTGTCATCTTTACCCAATGTACTAACCTAAAATGTACATTTACAAAATTAAAACAAGATGTTGATTTATTGCAAATTGTTACGAAAGCTTCATTCAATTGACAAGACCTATATTTGATTGTAATTAATTAATTAATTGTACAAAGGGTGTACGAGTATCTACAAGAGCTAATAATGTATTTATATAGACACATTGATGAATTTTTGAAAGACACGAGCAGAAAAACCAAAAATGAAATTATTTTTAATATTCATAAAATGTTCAAATCATGTAAGTACATGATGTAATACAATACATGTACCAGAAGTCATAAAATAATTTTTTGTCGTTGTCATATCAGAAACAAATGTCATAATATGTATTTAGTATGCAATATATTTTCATACGACAAGAGTTGAAAACGCATCGTAAACAAATATACAGGTAATCCTCGACTTATAATTGTCTTTGTCTCTTTCTTACATGCACATATTACATAAATGAAACAAACAGTTCCGGGAATTTCCCAAAAATGTAATTTATTATTATTTATGTAGATATTTTTGGGAACCCGCAACTGTTTGTTATGTATAGAAAATGCGATTCGCTTCACATCAAGGAAAACGTCCAAAGCAAAAATATGTACATATTGTACGTGTTAACTTACAACTTATTCTATTTATGATCGATGTTTAGAAACCTATCTCGGTTGTAAGTCGAGGAATACCTGTACTACGATATATAACGTATGTCTTATCAGTTTAAGCGTAAAAAATATCAAAGTTAATATTCAATGTTTTTAAATGCTGCGAGAAGTTCAAACATGCTTGACTGATTTAAATTTACTTTTTTCCTTATTTTATATATTACTTACAAAATAACCAAGACGTTCCATTAAAATTTCAGGATTTGTGAAGTGTTCTGTCGTAGGAAAAGTTTAGGAAGCACTGTTCTACATCATACTTCAATATCAACCAAATTGAGTTATTGAGGGTAAAAAATATATTGAAAAAACCTCATAGAGAAACCATATTTAGTTTGTGCAATAAAGTTTTAACAGGTACGATTTTTCTAAAATATCTTAAAACTAATAAAATTAAAATTGATAAAAGCCCAGCTCTAATGAATAAATAAGAAAGCACTCCGTCACAGCACTATATTATTCCGTCGCGGGAAAGTACCTACCATATAGGCCAGTCAGGATCCACTCAGGGCTAGCTACGTCACTGGTTACGATACTATATTATTGTTGGTTACGATATTTCATAAAACAGATATCGGTGCTTAGAATACATTGTCTGGAGGAATACGATAAAAGTTTTAACAGATTTTTTAGCGGAAAAGAGAATTTTGTCGCTTATATATGAGATTTTTAGAATCGATAACTCAATTTCGCAAAAAGTGTATCTTACGATACTTTGCTTTGGAGGGGACGATATAGAAATAATTTAACCAGGTATGTTATAATTTAGGTATATAAAAACATAGTACCTAGCCATGGAATACGGAATTTTATAATTTACGGTTTCAATATTTTATTTTATTAATTTAGGTTACTATGATTATGTCTCTTTAAAATATTTTGTCGAACAATTAAATGATTTTTGACACATATTAACAATTAAATATTTTGAAATGCCTATATTGATTGAAAATTTAAATATGAAGAAACATTTCACTTCTATGAAAGGTAAAATATCGAAATTAATTATTAGGTTTGGTGTAAATTTTTCGAAACACAATTTTTCGAATCACAATTTTTTGAATCAAAATTCTTCGAATGAACAATTTTTCGAAAAATTTAAGTTTTATTGTTCAAATTTTAATTAGTTAATAAAATATTAAGTAAAGTAATATTTGGACATTTTACGATATCCATACTAATATTATAAATGCGAAAGTGTGTTTGTCTGTCTGTTTTCTGTTTGTTACCTTTTCACGGCTAAACCGCTTTACCGATTTTGATGAAATTTGGCAGTGAGATAGCTTGCATCCCGAGGACGGACATAGGCTATTTCGTATCTTAAAAATTCAACCCCTAAGAAATTGCAAGGGGGTGGAAATTTTTTATTTTTTTTTAGTAATTATTATTTTACCCCCCGATACATATGAAGGGTTGTAAGTGGTTTTATTCGATCCGGCGGGAAAAATACCACGGGGGCGTAGGTTTTAGGGGGCAAAACAACCCTCTATCTCGCATAGGAGCCGAGATATTTACGATTTTGTATAATGAAAGAAAACTAAAAATAAGAAAAATTTTATATTTTACCCCCTGTCACATATGAAGAGTTGTAATTGATTACATTCGATCTGGCGGGCAAAAATACTACGGAAGAGGGATTATTAGGGGGACAAAACAACCCCTTATCTTACATAGGAGTCGCGACTTATATTATAAATGCGAAAGTGTATCTCTCAGTCTGTCTATTTGTTACCTGTTCACGACTAAACTGCTTTACCGATTTTGATGAAATTTGGCAGTGAGATAGCTTACATCCCGAGGACGGATTAAGGCTATTTCGTATCTCGAAAATTCAACCCCTAAGGAATTGCAAGGGAGAGGAAAATTTTTAATTTTTTTTAGTAATTAATATTTTACCCGTTACATATGAAGGGTTGTAAGTGGTTTTATTCGATCCAGCGGGAAAAATACCACGGGGGCGGGGGTTTTAGGGCGGAAAAACCCCTCTATCTCGCATAGAGCCGACACATTTACGATTTTGTATAATTAAAGAAAACTAAAAATAAGATAAATTTAATATTTTACCCCCTGTCACATATGAAGGGTTTCGAAATCCACGCGAGCGAAGTCGCGGGTAGCAGCTAGTTATTATATAATTGGATATATATACTTACTTTTGTGTATCGAATATAATATCATATACTGGTGTTACGGAATACTAAAGTTTTTATATATGTGTATGTATGTGTGTTTGATTGTGTGGCAAGGCCGGATTAACAACGTAGCAGGAGTAGCAAATGCTACGGGCCCCGCGTCTCTGGGGGCCCCGCGACTCTCCAGAAAAATATCTCTTATTGGACTTACCACTTACCGTCCAATGGTTGATACGGGGTGTCCAAGTCTACAATAATTAATAATTTAAATTTAGAGTTTCCGATCTCGATACGATTTAATCGAAAAATCGTTTTTTGAATCTCTGATCTTTGATTTTTTAAAAGTGGTGTTTTATTATACGCACCTCAAAAAATTAAGGGATAATTTAAAAAAAAAGCAAAACAAAAAATTCAAATTTTCAGTTATACAGGGTAGTTCAATAGTGCGTCCGGCTTTCCTAGCGCACGTCCTGTAGGAGATAGAAAAAAAAGTTTGGTACATAATATTATTGGTTTGAAAAGACCAACGTCGTAAAATTATTTTCAACAATACAGGGTGTCCCATTTTTGCACTATAACAAAAACAAAGATTTTTTTAAATGGAATACCCTATAACGTTTTATGTCGTCCGATGTCATTTTGTAACCTCTACATTAACGTCTGTTCATTTTTTAATTTAGTGACAGTGTTGCCAAATTAAAAAAAAATCCGAAAAATTATCCATATTCAGGTTCAACTATAAAAAATCGTAGCGACCTCGTTTTTTTGAAGTGATGAATTTTTTAGCAATAATGTTAGTCCAGGTAAAGAGTAACATTTTGGTAATAAACAATTTTAATTTAGTTCTACAGGGTGTTAATAAAAAAATGCCAAAGTTTGCAATCTTCAAAATGATAAAACTCATTTTTTTCAAATGTGACTACCCTTTTTTTATTTCACTATTCGATGGGTTTTTTTCTCCTTTTCAATTTGTATAGGAAATATCTTATGCCTAAACCCCATACTTTCTGAGATATTCAATAATTTTCACAAAAGTAACCATTTCACCACGTTTTAATGCACCGAAGTAGGCCAAAAAAATGCAAAATAAATGTGAAACAATTACAAAACAAATGCCCGTGAATTGATTTGTGCTTAGATCAAAATGGAAGACATTTTGAACATTTATTGTAGTCTTTTATCTTTTATATGTATTTTCAATTTTGTTACTTGTCATAGTTTTTTGAATAAAATAAAAAATTTTATTACACAAGTATTATCCGTTTTAATTATAAAATTTAATCAAATGTTACATTGATACTTAAGTACTTACATTTTTGCATTTCTTTTGCATCAGCACAGCCTACTTCGGTGCATAAAAACGTGGTGTAATGGTTACTTTTGTGAAAATTATTGAATATCTCAGAAAGTATGGGGTTTAGACATAAGATATTTCCTATACAAATTGAAAAGGAGAAAAAAACCCATCGAATAGTGAAATAAAAAAAGGGTAGTCACATTTGAAAAAAATGAGTTTTATCATTTTGAAGATTGCAAACTTTGGCATTTTTTTTATTAACACCCTGTAGAACTAAATTAAAATTGTTTATTACCAAAATATTACTCTTTACCTGGACTAACATTATTGCTAAACAAATTCATCACTTCAAAAAAAACGAGGTCGCTACGATTTTTTATAGTTGAACCTGAATATGGATAATTTTTCGGAATTTTTTTTTTAATTTGGCAACACTGTCACTAAATTAAAAAATGAACAGACGTTAATGTAGAGGTTAAAAAATGACATCGGACGACATAAAACGTTATAGGGTATTCCATTTAAAAAAATCTTTGTTTTTGTTATAGTGCAAAAATGGGACACCCTGTATTGTTGAAAATAATTTTACGACGTTGGTCTTTTCAAACCAATAATATTATGTACCAAACTTTTTTTTCTATCTCCTACAGGAAGTGCGCTAGGAAAGCCGGACGCACTATTGAACTACCCTGTATTTCCGCGAAAATTCATTTGATTTTCGTGTTCCAAAGCACATTTAAAAGTTTGCGCTTTCTAATTTTTTAATAAAAATTTTAACAAATTTTATCATCCCTTTCCGTTCTTTGCCAAGGGTTGAAAGAGTTCAAAAAAATATCCCTTAATTTTTTATTAACTTATCAATTTTTTTAAGGATTGTATATTCTAAATCAAGTCAGTCAGCGGCATAGTTAGGGGGTGTGTAGGGGGCGGGGCGGTCCCACCTGGGTGACAACCTAAAGGGGTGACACCTGTCTTATTTGTTAAAAAATAAAGCCTATTTACCCATAGACATAGAGCATGGACCGCGCATCTAACTCGAAAACAGAGCCGTGTCAAAAGAAAAAGATGGAACATGATTTGGGATATACTTGTCCTTATTTAATAATTCATTTATTTCATTCTTATTAGAAAAAGAGATAGATATATTCCGAAAAAATGGTGTAATATTTCTTCAAAACAGTGAGAGATACGGTGGCGTTTGGGATATATCTATCTCTTTTTCTAATAAGAAAGAAATAGTTACTTCTGTTTAAATAAGGACAAACCATTTTCTATCTCTTTCTTTTGACACGGCTCTGTTTTCGAGTTAGATGCGCGGTCCATGCTCTATGTCTATGGTATAATATTTACCTCTTTTTTTGGTTATTTAAAGCTTCCAATGGGAAAAATGTCTAATTAATTGAGTGAATTGACTTTTTTTATTAATGAAAGTCTATATAGTCTATTAGGTGATGACCATCCACTGATATTTTTATGTCATCAAAAATTCACAGGGGGTGACGCCTATTGACTTTTTTCGGGGTGAGTGGGTGAAATTATCGATTTACTCCTCGAGTTTCACCCTCCCCCCTCCCCTAGCGACGCCACTGCCAAGGGCCTCTTTATAACATTTGCTACGGGCCCCGCGCTTGCTTAATCCGGCACTGGTGTGTGGATGTATATATGTGATTAAAACTGGATGAAGTGATTAATTAATGATGATGTAGAAAACTAAAATTTCAAACAGGTGTAGTGTATATGTTGTTATGTGTTGTATATATGTCTATGAATAAGTGAAGTTTAAATATGTTTTGTGTAAACCCAAAACTATGAATTGTTGGGGTAAGTCTAACCATTTAAATTATAATTAGAAACAAGGTACTAAATAAATTAAAAAAAAGAATTTATTTTTATTATTATTTATTAATACTACTATATACATACTAATATTATATATACATACAATAACTATGGTGGTATTATCTATTTGTTTACCTTTACCATACCGTCGCACTATGTGTCCAAATCACGATTTCGTGCGATTAAATAAATTTTCTAAATTCTAGGTTTCTACTATTTTTTTTTATATTATCAATCTTTAATAAGATTCTGAATAAAATCCATAATTATAATGTTTTTGAATAATTTATTGTGGATATAGTAAGCCATTGAAGTTGTCATTTAGAGAAATTATTTTCGGATATTATGAATACAAGAAAACAATGCAGAATTTCATAATTTTTTTTTCAAAATTTTTCCAGCAGAAAGATAATATTTGTTTATACTACTGTTATACGTATAGTCTTAAGAAAATTAAATATATTTTTGAGGAATTTAAAAAATACCCAATTAGTAATTAGTAATTATTAAACATTTGCAGGTATTTTTTAAAGAAAATAGCGTTATATGGCTGTGGTACTCATATAGGCAGAGTGATTAAAAATTTGCCTGGTTTGGTAAGTAAACAAACTAATATGCTATATAAATCAGAAGCCTTTTCTCAAGTCACTCTGCTTTTGTGAGAGATATAGCTAAAAAAAGACCAAGTTTAATGTAATGAACCACACCGTTAAGTTTGTTTTGTAATTATGGGTGGTTTGAGCAATGATAGTGGTAAGATTGGCATGTAAGATTAATTGGCATGAGTGTTATAAATTGATTGAGTAATATGAGTGGCATATATGGCATGAAGTATATGAGTTTGAGGGTAGACTTTGGTTTTTCTTAAAATTGTGAAAAAAGTACTGTTTTGTGTATAGTTTCTCTTTCAACAATTTTATAGTAGGTACAATACATACTGTTAAGGCACGTTTTTGAAGGTAGTTATGAAAATAAATCAATGAATTTATTTTTATTACATTTACGTTTCACTAAGGAGTTGAAATTCGACTGCAAAAATGACCTAGTGATAAAAAAGTGATAATTTTATTAATATACACTGAGAAAAGAGTTTCTTTCTACCAACTAAGATTTGGTTGTAGTAACCAAATGGTAGAGTTGCTTATGGCGAAATAAATAATTAGTTACGAAGAATAAACTATATGTTTGACCCTTCAAGTTGAGACAAGTGTTTATTTAGTTATAGTTACCAAACCATTATCTTGGTTGTATTAGAATGAATCATTAGCTGACTTAAGATATGATTTAGTAATTATTACTAAATGCTATTGAAATGTTCGAAATTGAAAACATTATAAATAGAGAAGACACAAGCGATTCAGATTAAATTTTTATAACAGATTTCCGCTGCTTTTATTTATTTTTATTTATTTATTTTATGTAAAATATAATTATTACACATTATTCTTACTATTTCACAGCATTAATCCTCATAAAATATCGTAATTTGCGTAAAAAAAAATATTTAATAAATAAAATAATTTATCGCACGAAATCATCATTTGGACACATAGTGCGTCGTCGTCAAACTCCCAGTCACTACCGCAATCGA
Source organism: Sialis fuliginosa (assembly GCA_961205875.1). Lineage (NCBI taxonomy): Eukaryota > Metazoa > Arthropoda > Insecta > Megaloptera > Sialidae > Sialis > Sialis fuliginosa. The sequence goes on along the minus strand of OY540819.1, from coordinate 2,005,136 downwards.
AATCAACATCGATTGGTAGGGGTGAATAACTGTGATTATCGAACCGCTTATTTGGTTCCACCACCACAGTTGCTTGGAAGGGTGTTGTAAGCATTAAATCGTCCACGGTAACGGGGACATCTTCATCGGCGACGAGACCCAAGAATTCCGCCAAAGACACCATATGCGGCGTCTGACACGCCGATATCGAGGAACTTTCCCCATACACATCGAACAAGTCATTCAAAAGAGCTTGTTCTGGGTTGTCGTCACCGTCCTAGAGGTCGGCACAACGACTTCGACTGAATCATCCACATTAACAACTTCCAAAACTCCTTGACATCGGGTACACAAACCGACATCTTCTTCCTCGGTTTATGTACCGATAGTCACCGACACGATTTCACAATCCATTTCGCAAGCCATTTTAATTCTGAAATAATCAAAATTTCAAATAATTAAAGACTGCAGGTACATCAAAATTATTTATATTTGTAATTAATTTAGAAGATACAACATCGAAAACTATCTAAAACGCAACAGATCTTTAACAAAATATAAAAAAAAATCCAATGTAATGAAATAAAATAATTATATTTTCTAATTAAAATTTAACATCACAATATTAATAATAACGATAGAAACTGATATTCTCATCTGAGAATATAAAATTAGGTTTTATGAAATAAAAGACATGTACAGTCGCCTGCAGAACTCGTCTGGCACCCTAAAGGCTAGAATCGCTTACAACAGATTCCAAATTTAAAGACAAACATCATCGGTTATCTTTTTCTATCAAGTTTAATATATTTACTAAAATTCGGAATATCAAATATTTATTGCCTCAAAATTTACGTATACAATTTTCAATAGATTACATAATAATTTAATTGCACAAATGTTCACGATGAAAGGAACAAATTCGTTTAAAAATCAGGTAATTATTTTGTGGAAAAACGCTCGGACCCGTCGATTAATATTTTTAATTGCGGATTTTTTGACATAAGAAAATTGTATGTTGTCTCAGGAAAAACATATGCAGTCATCATTGATTTTTTTAAATGGAACACCCGATATATTATACCATTTTTGAATTGTGCGATAAATTCTGAACACTTTTTGTACAGCATATCGTATCTCTAAAATCAGTGGTTTTCGGAATAATGACGTTTGAAAATTTTTTTAAAAGCCAACAAAAACATCCTGGTATTGCAAAAAAAGAAAAAAAAGAAGAAAAAAAAGAAAAAAAAGGAAAAAAAAAGTTCAATGTTTTTTCTTTTTTCCATAATGTCCGTGATGTCTATATGTTATATGTACTTTGCATTTGATAGTTGGTTCGTTTTAAATATTTGTTGTTGTTGTTTTTTTTTATTTTACATAAAACTCCTGTGATTTCGTGTGGATGCGGCAGTGTTTGTATATTTTTGTGATAATTATGTATTGTGCATTTCTTTTTAATATGTCTCAAAAGGACTGGTGGGGAATAGATACATGTTATAAAATTAAAATTTGGAATCTGTTGTAAGCGATTCTAGCCTTTAGGGTGCCAGACGAGTTCTGCAGGCGACTGTACATGTCTAATAAGCAAGTAGGTATTGTAGTCAGTCATTAATGTCATTATCGTTTGATTTTTTCGAAATAAATATGTTTTTCGATAATAAATACCTAGTACTTTTGCGCTCGCCGTGCGTAAAAAGTACTTATACGCACGGCGTGCGTAAAAGTGTTTACTGTTTTCATAGTAACATACATTTTTACATTTTTTTTTTACGATTAATGAATTTTATAAATACTATTGTATTATAGTATTAAACAAATTACTAAAATTTAAACACTATATTAATTATTGTAATGAAAAAATTATTAATAAAATTAAATAAATTATAAACAATACCTTAAGGTTTTTTTCTTGGCTCAATTCATGGTATTATGTGTAATTTTCATATATCAATTTAGATTTTGCAGATAGTAAATTTAAAATTACAGAATTTGCAGCTTCTGATATCTCTGGTGGTGAACACTTATGTTCTTTTTCAGTATCACCACATATCCATCTTATATTATAGAATAACAAATTCAGAAACACGTTTGAATGAAAATAAAACTGTCAAAAATTTGGTCCAAAGCTTACTAGAGTTGAATTTTAATATTAATATAGCAAAATACAAAGTATATAAATTAATTATAATATTATATTATTGTTAATATTATATAATAAATAGGGTTGTAGAAAAAATATTGTGTGCACCTCGGGTGCAAAATGCGTTTTTCGCACTCGTGTGAAAAACTATCATTTTACACCCTTGATACACAAACTATTTTAGAAAGTAACCATAAAAAAATGAAAAATACGAATATGGAATCTTTTTTTTGCTTCTTTTAAAAAAAGGTCATTATTATCATTAAATTAAGATCGTATGACTGATTAAAAATTTCAAAATATTTTACTAAAGGAAGAACGAATGATTTTACAAAATTAACTAAAATCGAGTCACTAAAAAACTAGTACTTTTCATGTCTACTATGTGTTAATTAGATATCACATTACAAAGGTATTTGAATAGTATGTGTTATTTTATGTTTTGCTAAATTTCGTATTTGTTTACAGCTATATTTACATCGATCGCATTTAAAAGGTGGTTTTTTAGAATGTGTTAATTTATGCTTTAATAAATGAGCTTTCGTTTTAAATTTACAATGGCAACTGTCGCATTTAGAAAGTATTTTTTTAGTATGTTTTAATTTATGTTGTAATAAATTTGATCTATGTTTACAGCTATATTCACAACGGTCGCATTTTAAGGGTCTTTCATCAGTATGTGTTATTTTATGTGATAATAAACTTGCTTTATGTTTACAGCTATATTCACATTGGTCGCATTTAAAAGGTCTTTCTTCAGTATGTGTTAACTTATGACTTAATAAATAATGTTTCTTTTTACAGCTATATTCACATCGGTCGCATTTAAAAGGTCTTGCATTAGTATGTATTATTTTATGTGTTAATAAACTTGTTTTAAGTTTACAGCTATATTCACATATGTCGCATTTAAAAGGTCTTTCATTAGTATGTGTTAATTTATGTTTAAATAAAGTTGCTTTTTGTTTACAGCTATATTCACATCGGTCGCATTTAAAAGGTCTTTCATTAGTATGTGTTAAATTATGTTGTAATAAAGTTGTTTTATATTTACAGCTATATTCACATATGTCGCATTTAAAAGGTCTTTCATTAGTATGTGTTAATTTATGTGTTAATAAACTTCTTTTATGTTTACAGCTATATTCACATATGTCGCATTTAAAAGGTCTTTCATTAGTATGTGTTAATTTATGTTTAAATAAAGTTGCTTTTTGTTTACAGCTATATTCACATCGGTCGCATTTAAAAGGTCTTTCATCAGTATGTGTTAAATTATGTTGTAATAAACTTGTTTTATAATTACAGCTATATTCACATATGTCGCATTTAAAAGGTCTTTCATTAGTATGTGTTAATTTATGTGTTAATAAACTGCTTTTATGTTTACAGCTATATTCACATATGTCGCATTTAAAAGGTCTTTCATTAGTATGTGTTAATTTATGTTTTAACAAATTTTGGTATCGTTTACTACTATGCTCGCATTGATCACATTTATGTTTTTCTAATTTTAGATTAGTTTTATTATAACGTTGTTTAGCTGAATTGGACTTGTTAATAATTTCATTATTACATTGGGGTATAATAATAAGATCTTCATTTTCTTGTTCTTCGTTTTTAAATTTTGGTACTTTTTTTTCTTTAATAACCTGAAAACCGATAATTCGTAAATCAATATATAAATTGAATCTGATCATATATTAAACACACTAATATAACCCATCCTGCATTTTATAACTTTTTTTCCGCATCTCTATAGATGGCAACACTAGCATCAAATTTGGTATTTAGCTAATATACAAACCATTTTGTTTAGTAACAATAGAGATCGATTTTATCTATTTTTATATCGAATGTTGTCATAGCATACAGTAAAAATGGTGGGGACATATAACTTGTCATTGGCGAGAAGATTGTCGCTAAATGTTGGTCAAGTGCGAGAGCGTTGAAAAAAGAGATAGAGGAGAAATCAAGCTGTTTAAAACTTTTAACTTCAAAATTGCATTTTTTAGACTTTCTAGGAAAAATACAATGCAACAAGACTAGAAAGGTTTATTTATTATATTACATCCAGATGTTTGCACACCAGACTTTTAAAAACACTTTCAAAACCCGGTTAGAAACCCATATTCTTGACAAAAAATACATACATTATTGGACATAAGCATGAATAATTGATTTTTATATTGTAGGTGCTTTTTTATTATTAGGGTTCCGAAGAAACCCTATTAATATCGCTTTGTCGTCCGTCCGTATGTCCGTCCGTCCGTCCGTCCGTCCGTCCTTTTCACTCAAAGCTAAATAGCTCGTAAACTATATAAGCTAGAAACTTGAAATTTTTACTGAACATGTAAAATGACGCCCTCTAGTAAAATATGTACAAATTTATTGAATAAATAATTTTTCAGGGGGGGCAATAAGGAGCTAAAGCTAGGTAAAAAAAATATATTTTTTTATACCAAGGCATGTGGTACGTTAAAATGTATAACCAAACAAGCGAAATTTGACCCTTTTTTTATTTTTTTTCTAAATCAAAAATGGTGCCTGTAGGGGGCTTTAAAGCAAATCCAAAAAAACAAAAAAATTGTATACCAAGACGTGTGGCACGTCAAAATTTACGTCTCAATTAGTAGAATATGCCCCTATTTTTATTTTTTTTTCTAACTCAAAAATGGCGCCTGTAGGGGGCTAAAAGCAGTATTTTATTTTGTCCCCCCCCCTCTAACTCTGTAACTACCGGCTCAAAAAATCTGAAAAAAATTTGGTAACGAGGTTTTGGTGGGACTACCAACGACAAATACTAAAGTCAATAATATAATTTTAAATTTTGGAATAATAGGGAGGGGTGTAAGATAATTTAAATTTTTTATTTTCATATCTAGGCATGTGATATGTCAAAATGTACATCTCAACTCGTAGAATATGACCATATTTTTTATTTTTTTTCTAACTCAAAAATGGCGCCTGTAGGGGGCTAAAAGCAGTGTTTTATTTTGTCCCCCCCCCCCCTCTATCTCTGTAACTACTGGCTCAAAAAATCTGAAAAAAATTTGGTAACGAGGCTTTGATAGGACTACCAACGACAAATACTAAAATCAACAATATAATTTGAAATTTTGGAATTATAGGGAGGGGCGTCATAAAAAATTGTTTTTTTTGATATCTAGGCATGTGGTATGTCAAAATATAGATCTCAATTAGTAGAACTTGACACTTTTTTATATTTTAACTTTAACTTAAAAATGCACCTGTAAGTGGTTCCAAACATTTCACGTAGTACGTACTTCGGAACCCTTATGGCATACACTCGTGTATGTCTTGCCCGAATTATTTAAATAAATAAAGCAGTGTCGCCATCTAGAACGATGCTGATTTGAAACTGCTCATAGGACATATTAGTGTGTTTAATATATGATCTGATGTAATGTTTTACAAATAAAACTAAAAAGATTATACCCCACTCTGACTCCCACTATATTAATATATATAATACTATATATAATACTAATTGGAAAGGTGTAAAACGCGTTATAATGCATATAATTATTACCAAAGTGAAACCGTGTCAGAGCGCGCGATATACCTACTTATCTGTCTCGGTTCCACGCATTGCAACGCGTTTTATACTTTACCTATTTGGACGTTTTCCCACACACCGGCAAAACCGGCTATGTGAACTTGACAACTGACTGGAAATTACATTTTTTTATATGCATTCGTTTGTACCGCAAAAATGTTCGTTTGTACCTCAAAGGGCTAAGAGATATAATTTTTTTTAAAAGCGTAGCAACCAACATTATGATATTAAAAATCTGTGAACGGCATCAGCTTCGACATCATTTGTACCGCAAATATTATTGTTTTTACCAGGGCTTCGAACCGGAACTGAACCGAAAACCGGAAAAACCGTTATTTTTTGCCGGAACGAAAACCGGAACAGAACCGAAATAAAAATATCGGTTTTTACGGTTCAGTACATGTTAAAATACGCGCGTTAACATGATCTTATTTCCCACTTCAATTGTCGTTCGAACTATCATACAAGTACCATAAAATGTTCTAAATTATGGTAGAAAAAAATTTTTTTATACAAATAATTTTTTTTTAATTAATCACTCGGAGCTGAACCGAAAACCGGAAAAACCGTTATTTTTTTCGGAACGAAAACCGGAACCGAACCGAAATATATTTTTTTACTCGAACCGGAACGAAAACCGAAACGACAAAAATAACGGTTCGAAGCCCTGGTTTTTACAACAAAGGGGAAAATAATAAAAATTAAAAATAAGGGTGACATCCAAAAAGTTCCAAAGTGGGTATATCTAATTTGGATTGTTTAATAAAGTGTTTACCATGTACAATCGTTTGTTATTTTTTTTGACATGATGCCTTATTTTTAAAAACTATTCTATGATGATTTTATGTATCTCCTATTTCCAAAAAAATACTTATTTCTGCAGAAAATAAAGGTTTAATCACAAAAATTGACCCTTTTAAAACTAATTTTGAATTTGACGCCAAAACGCTCGCAGGTGTCATGTCGCATTTTTGACGTCACGCCTATGTAAACACTCCAACAATCCTTCTTCCATCGCTAACGTTTCTCGGTTTTAGTTTTGGTAACACAAAACAGCAAATTGATAATTTAAAATCACAAAATAATTTATAAACAGTGCAGATATTAATGAAACAAAAATCATGTTTACTAAGGCGTGACGTCATCCGTTTCATTTAACATGGCGAATTGCTGTATTTTGTGTTTTTATTTTAACAAAAATTATATTAATCTATAACCCAACTGCACCGGCACTTGGAATGTGGAATTTCGGCATGTGGAAAAAGAGCCATTGACCGGTGCCTGTGCCGTGTGTGGAAAAACGCCCTTTGAAATACGTAGATGTACTTTTTTGTGTAAAATATTTGTAACTATATTTTTGTTGTTATTTATTGTTTTAGAGCTTCAAATTATTTTATATATTTTTTTTGTTACAATATCTAAATGTGTTTTTATCTATAGACTAAATGCCAATAGATGTGTTGAACAGTTACTAAAAAGTTTGTCCGAAAGTTGTTTCAATAAAATAAAAATTTAAATAATTTTATATACACATATGTACCTTGTTTTAAATTTTGTTTTATTTATTTACAAAAACAATGTATTTTAAATATTAAAGATAAAGGTGCTGTACAATAAGGATTGCATTCCCGATCAAAATTTTCAATCCCGGGATTTCGAGATTGAACAATTTTCAAATCCCGAGATTAGAATTTATTTTTATAAAAAAATTATTTAACCATTTAATAACTTGTAAATAAATTTTGAAATGTGTACTTACTGTTTTACGTATGATTATGAAAAATATTCGTAGAAAAATAATTTTATAAATAGAAATTGAACGTTTTGCATTTTGCAGATTGTCCATTCATTTCCAGCAAAAAGTGTTTATACACAGAAAATTATGTTCACTATTTAATTTCACAAATTTTTTATTATCACATTTATCTAGGTTTGACCATAATAATTAACATCTAATAATTAACCGTTAAAAAATTATGCATTAAATAGAATTTGATATTCCGATCTATGTAAAAATGCAGTCAGACTATATGACACTGTCATGTTGTTAGTTCTATGTCGATAACTTTATACACAATAGACGTAAATGGTAAATACATTATATAATTTGTTAAATGCATTACAAGTTCTTGGAAAAGACAATGCAGTCAGGAGACCCTTGTAAGCGTAAAGTTTCTAAAAGGGTAGTTTTTATTGCAACCAGATGTACTGACGTTGGCGCCAAACTTAAAAATTTCACTTTCCATATGGGCTAGTGTTATAATATCCTCAGAAATATGAGGATGCAAATCCAGATTAATTCTTTTTAAATCGCGAAATCCCGGTATTAATGTGTTTCTAATCCCGGAATTTCGAGATCAAATTATTAGGCGGGGTCCCAGCATTGCAATCCCTAGTGTACAACTTTAAATAAATAAAGCTAATGTCCCGTATTATAAAGAAGCTAAAAAATTTGCTAATTTACAAGCATTTTCAAATGGGGTATTAATTCTGTGCTATGGAATTTAGAGCAAAGATACTTCAGCTTATTGTAACATAGTTGGCGACTCTGACCGTCCAAAACAATTTTCATATTATCACCACTGTTTTAATACCGTTGGTGTTTACATACCACGCGTGCACGAAATTGTCAAACATTTTATGAAACTTGAAGAGAACTGTCAGATACGTTTGAAACCTCATTTGGAAGTGCCTGCGAGCTAGCAAATTTTGCTAGCTCGTTTATAATAGCGGACATAAGCAATCATTTTTTTGATTTTTTGATTGTTTTAATTATTTTTGTAAAAATACTATTTGATCATTTCTATTACAATATTTCTTGCAATTTCTTTACAATATCCATAGATTATAGACATTAAAATAAAATAGATTTTAAATGAAATAATTTGGAGCACTAAAATTTAACTGAATTTAGGTAAGTAAATGTTTAGAATACGATGTATGAACGTTTTTCAATTTATGCAAATGTCAAAATGACATTTAAAACGTCAAAATGATATTTAATATGTCCAAGCAAATATCAATTTAGAAAAACAAAACACGAATTTTTAAAATAAATTGAGATAAATCTTTGTAGGGAACTATTTTACAACAAACGTTGTAGACCCATATTATAGGAAATTTAATGCTCTACAAAAAATATTCTATAAAATTTTCACGTAACATGTGTCGTTTTTGAGATATCTTGGAAAAATAAATATTTTGGCTTGTCAACCCTCCCCCTTACTAATTATTACACATAACATTTATTTACTGATTAAAACTATTTTGTACATAAAATTAACAATGTTTTTCATTACCTGGGGTTTTTGTTTATAATGTATTGCAAATTTATCAGATGTTTCAATATCTTTCAAAGGATCGATTTCTTCATTTATATCTCCTTGTTTAAAATATCTTTCATAATCATCAGAAATTTCAATATATTCTAGACACTCGATTTCTTCTTTTATCTCTTGTTTCACGTGAAACATTTTTATGCACTAGATTTTATTTTGAGGTTCTATTTTTAAAATTTAATAAACAAAACTCTGAATTACGTTACACAATTAAACAACAGTGGACTGATAACTATCAGATAGTAATTAATATAAAACTCAATCAGTAGAATACAAGAACAACTGACACTTAGCTACTTGTATGTCACAGTAGACATTTTGCCAACTGCGCGCGCCGAGTGTACACATACTTGCATATATATACCAGTGTCTCTCAATCGATGGTACACATTGACGAATATTATTTAAAAATATTTTGCATTTAAATGTTAACTTTTATACAGATGCTGTACACAAGTATAAAAATTATACTTAAACTTACTGTTGTAATAATAATACTTTTTACAAATATACTGAGTGTTCCGTAATAAACATACCGACAAACTTTCAAGAATTTTCGAGGACATTAAATTTTAAAACATTCGCTTTTTGTCAATGAACCGCAAACAAGCCGTTTACCCATTAACGCCCAAATGAAAACTAGAACATGCAGAATTATTTTTTTTTAAATAAAATTAAGTACACATTCAATATAATAATATGTATTTAACAAAATATTACAACGAAAACTTTTTTTTATATGTAGAAAACAAATAACGGGGTGCTTTCGAGTGAACAAAATTTGGCAGATATGAAACCTATTTTGTGTGAGACTGCTTTTCGCATATCATTTTTTTAAAGATTAATTATATTAGTTCTAGTAAAATCGTTAGTCATAAATTCTTATAACTTTCTGTTTATACTTTTTCATACATACATGAAATGTACTGTATAATAAAGTATAGTAATCATGAAAAAAATCAGAGTCGAGATTTTAAGGGTCCTGAATATCATAAGACCATCATCTCAATCACGTTTGTGTGTGTATGTGTGTGTCTGTGAACGCTCTACAACCAAAACAGTGAGACTTACAAACATTAAATTTTAAACTTAAGGTTCTTGTATACTCTAGATAGATATTTGAACTATCAAATATATAAGAAGCCATTGACAAAACAACATTTTTTCAGCAGAAAAATTATTATAACGATTAATAATATAATTTCTATGAGATTAAATCAGTATTTCGTGGACAAATACACATCATTATTCTAAAATATCCTGCAAATCTGCAAATGCCGGGGATATAATAGACAAGTACCGAACAGAATTTTCAACATACATTAATATATAAGAGCTAGAAACGTTTAAAATTTTTATATGATTTTAAATAAAAATGATTTTTAATATTATTGTTTTGAAGCCGCTGTTCTCTATTTACTTTTACATTTACGCATGCGTGGCATATGTCAAACATTGCGAATTGCCATATCTACCAACACAACCTTTAGATACTGTTAGTGCTATCAGGGTATGGTAACTCCGATTATAGCTCTCCACAACTTTTGTACATTATGCCCTGTACCTTATATCATTAATTATCGTGTTATTGACATACATTTGCAGTCAAATTGTAAAATTACAATCTCGGTTAGACCAAAACAAAAATGAAACGATTTAAAAATGTTGACTGTCACTGTTCTAGATCACACATTCAAACACAGAACAGAGAGCAAACGCATGCGCGGAACTTATAATACGAGTATTATAGCAGTTGGTAATATAGTAATTCTGTGTTAAAATGCTTCACGTTAAACAGGAAGATATAAAACAAGAAATAGAAGATATCGATTGTCTTCAGGATATTGAAATCTATGATGATTTTTCTAAATATTATAAACAGGAATATGAGGTAAGTAATACATAGTAATACACATGTTAGTAAAAACAGGTTAGGTTTGATATAATTATGTAGTATGTTTGTCAGAAGCTCAAATGAAAAACAGAGGTTCCTAAACAATTGTTTTAAACTGTAATATCAATTTAGTGTACATGATAATAATATGTTATTATTAATTGTATAGAACATGAAGATAAAGATGATTTTATACATCGATGGACTAAATTAATAAGCCATAATTAATTAATTTTTTTCGAAATTAATTTTTTTGTCTTATCAGTGGTGCGTTATCCTATGGGCAAAAAATGCAATTGCTTTGACCTAACCTAACCGGGGGCTCCAAACATTTATATTTAAAGGCTCATTTTAGTGTTTTTTTTTATTGAACGTTATTTTGTTTAAACAGTGTGTCCCAGGATAGATGTAACATGAAATGTAATGAAAAAAAAAACGTATACCAAAAATTAGTCCAATTGGTCTTTTTTTATTTCATAAGCAAAGTTGAAAAAGATTACCAAGAATAAAACACCTTTATATTTAAAAATTAGTACAAAAAATTACTAAGAAAAGTTGTTTTAAATGGTATTTTGGTTACTCATACCCAATTTTAAAAATTACTTTAAAAAATTGAAATGAAAGCATTTAAATAAAATGCACTTTATTTTAAACGATACAATAAAAACAAATATTTTTTCTTATTTTTTTTTAATACTTTAGTTTTGAGCTTATTCAACATTGACGACAAATTAGAGATGATGAGATTGATAAGATGAGACAACACCACGTTTGATAGATAGTCAGTAACAACTAATTAATGTGTCTCTGTTGTTGTTTCCATACCCTAATTTTCACTTCACAATAAAAGATCTACTTAATTTATTGAAAGTCTTAATTTTTTTTCATGCTCTAAAATTCAGTATGGAGTTACAATATTCCATTATAAACAAACATTCATTCAGAATTTTTTTCATATTTTGAAAAATATAGGTAGTTTGTTTTTGGTTATTTTTACAACTTTGCTTTTAAAACGTCCAGTAGATGATCTAATGGACTTATTATTGGTATTAGGTTAGTTTTACATCAAACAGGACTTGATCCCCAAACGTCATTCAAAAATTAAAAAAAATTGACGATATTTGATTATTACCTTTTTTCAATATTAATCTATCGGCCAATAAGTGTCAAAATTGTGGACATTTAAACTAATTATTTGCATAAATTTATTTATTAATTATTATATTATCATAGCAACTGCTTTACATTGTCTCAAATTTGACGATTCTTTCTTTTATATCTTTTGGGTCGTAGTACTTATCATTTTGTAATCAATAGCTGCGTGCTCATTACTGGTTTTACTTTATCCATTACTAGAGAATAAAAATATAAACAAAATAAAAGGCTATAATCTAAAAAAACAAACTATATTTGCAGACGTTGGTATTTAAATTGATTAAAAAAAGAGTTTCTCGTTTTATTAGTAACATGAGTTCACGAGAATTACAAAGAAACCCGTCAATCACAAAAACAGTAAATCTTGCTCTTATGACGGCCATAACTGGTGCAAATACCTTACAGTTATTGAAAGGCCAACTGGAAAAAAATTATTTTCATAAATAAAATCTTTTTAGCATTATCTGTAAACCCATCAAATTCAATTTATTACTATATTGAGTTACATTTTTCAGGAAGAGATGGTTGTTAAAGAAGAAAACATACCAGAAACTAGAAACGAACATCAAGAAAATGAAGTTCATATGAAAACAGATTGTGATGATGAAATAAATAACAAAGTATCCAGTTTAACTAAACAACGTTTTCATAAAACTAATGTAAAATTAGTAAAACATAAACGCGATCAGTGCAAATATAGTAGTAAAAAGAAACAAAAAATATTAAAACATAAATTAACACATTCTTTTAAATGCGACCATTGCGATTATAGCTCTAACCGTAGCAGTAATTTAGCAAGCCATAAACTAACACATTCTAAAGAAAAACATTTTAAATGCGACCATTGCGGTTATAGTTGTAAACGTTTTTTTCAATTAGCAGACCATAAACTAACACATACTAAAGAAAGACCTTTTAAATGCGACCATTGCGATTATAGCTCTAAAAAGAGCGGTAATTTAGCAAGCCATAAACTAACACATTCTAAAGAAAAACCTTTTAAATGCGACAATTGCGATTATAGCTCTAAAAGTAGCAGTTATTTAGCAAGGCATAAACTAACACATTCTAAAGAAAAACCTTTTAAATGCGATCATTGCGATTATAGCTGTAAACGTAGCTATGAATTAGCAAGCCATAAACTAACACATACTAATGAAAAAACTTTTAAATGCGACCATTGCGATTATAGCTCTAAACGTAGCGGTAATTTAGCAAGGCATAAACTAACACATACTAAAGAAAGACCTTTTAAATGCGACCATTGCGATTATAGCTCTAAAAGTAGCGGTAATTTAGCAAGCCATGAACTAACACATACTAAAGAAAAACCTTTTAAATGCGACCAATGCGATTATAGCTCTAAAAAGAGCGGTAATTTAGCAAGCCATAAACTAACACATTCTAAAGAAAAACCTTTTAAATGCGACCATTGCGATTATAGCTCTAAAAGTAGCAGTTATTTAGCAAGGCATAAACTAACACATTCTAAAGAAAAACCTTTTAAATGCGACCATTGCGATTATAGCTCTAAAAGTAGCCGTTATTTAGCAAGCCATAAACTAACACATACTAAGGAAAGACCTTTTAAATGCGACCAATGCGATTATAGCTGTAAACGTAGCAATGAATTAGCAAGCCATAAAGTAACACATTCTAAAGAAAAACCTTTTAAATGCGACCAATGCGATTATAGCGGTAAACGTAGCAAATATTTTGCAAGGCATAAACTATCACATATGAACAATCTTATAGAATATTTAAGTTTTAAATGATATTATCTATCATTTAAATTATATTATACACTGCTTGTCACAATTAGTAGGACACTTTTTCAATGTAACACAGTTTTGTTAAAAATTGTCATATTAATATGAAAATTTAGAAAAATCATTAATGTGGTGTTGTTCCAAAGCCCAAAGAGTAACAGGTTTGTGCGTGCATCAATAACGGGTGTACAACCCTTGGAGGGGTGAAAAATGGAAAATGGCATTTTCAAGTATTGAAAAAAAGTTTTAAAACGAATTATTCCAAAATAAAACTAAAATTCACAATAATTATTATTTGATAACTTATTTGCACCCTAAAGGTACTCTATTATTAATTTCAATAACATTTTAACCTATTTACCTTTTGGTATCATCCCCTAAGTTTAGTTCAACAAAAAAATAGTAAGATTTCAAACAAATTTAAAAAAACTACATAGAGTGTCAGAAACAATCACAATCAATATTTTACAATTTCAATAAAATCAAGTTATTTTCAATTACGTTTCTACTACAAATTATGTAATTTTTTAAAAAATTTTTTGACATTTTACTATTTTTTTGTTGAGCTACTATTTTTGTTATTTTATTTATTATTATATTATATTTATTTATTTATTATTTTATTATTATATTATTGAAACATATACCTCCAGTTTTATCAAAATCTGTTATTGGTAACTGCCATACATATCTCCAAATGGAGCTATCAGAATCCAGCAAACAAACTGGTAACATAAATAGAAGAAAACAGGCCATAGTGTGGTCCCAAATAATACGAATGCTTTTGTTTCGACCTAAATTAATTCCTTTTTAGGTGGTCTATACATTTAAAAAATTCAATGTAACAACACTCTACGGACATTGTAAAAAATTGAAACTTTTCAATTCCATACAACATTACTGCCCTGTACCTAATCTCATTAATTATTGTGTTATTGACATACAGGGGGGGGGGGGGGGATTTAAAGTGTTACAGATTATTATCTCAGAACCATCGCATATTTGAAAAATATGTTTAAACCAAAAAATGTTTGGTTGTGAAGGAGTAATCGAATAGTAATATTTATTTGTTATTTTAATGTGGCCTTCAAGGATATTTGAAGGTTAACAACATTTTTTTTAAATAGGAACCTGTAGTTTTTATTTAATAATCTTATTCTACGTGAAAAAACACGAATCTTTTATTGAAAAATTTTTTTTGAACGACCTAAACTTTATAAGATACTAACAATATAATTTCGAGATTTTGAAAATTCAAGATTTTTTTACTCAGAAATCATTAACTTTAAAGAAAAAGTACAAGATATAAAAAAGGTTTACTTTGGTCTAATGAAACTTGGAGAATTATTCTAGAACTTTTTTTAACATTTCGTATTTTTTTTGTTTTTGCTAAAATAAAATAAATAGAAAAAGTTAAAATTTTTATTTTTATTTTTAAATAATTCTCCAAGCTTTATTAGACCAAAATAAACACTTTTTGTATCTCGTACTTTTTTTCTAAACTTTATGGTTTCTGAGTAAAAAGTACTTGAAAGTTCAAAATCTCGAATTAGTTTGTTAGATATCTAGATTGTTCAAAAAAATGATATTTTATGTTCATATATTTTTTTGCTTAAAATGACATCCCGGATGATTTACTTACTTTAATTGTGGAGTTAAAGTAAGTAAATCAGCCTGTAAACTGACTTACGAACATTACAGTACAAACAATGTAAGTGTATGATAATTTAATTTTTTTTAAAGTGAATTTTATGCATACTGTATAATTATTTTTCACAAAACTATATGTAGTGTAATAATATAATAATGTATTTACTAAGAATATTTAATAGTAATAATTGAACACCACAACGTATGATATACAATATCTCTACGTATACAATAATTTGTTGCTAAGTTCTTTGTCAAATAAACAATTTATAAAGTTATTAAAAAGGTTTTTTTTTTGTTTTATTTTCCCTTGAAGATAATTTGTTGTAGTTTTTACAGCAGTGTTTGTGGAGTCAAAGGTAAGTCGGTAGAAAGGTACCGTCTCAAAGTCCGTTAATTAAATAATTTTTGTTCACCACTTAATATTATTATTATTATTTTTTTTGGCCTTCCATGCTAGATGATTTAGCCAGGACTCTTTTTTTATATTTCTCCTTTTTTTGTTGTTCTTTTATTACTTGTTTTTTTTTCGCTTTTCCCTTCACCTACTTTTTGTTTTCTTATTAACTAAGTACGGGGACACAAGACAGGATTGTGAAGTTGCCTCTGGGCCGCTCAGGGCAGGTAAAACAAACATTATGGCCAGAATTCAGGATTTTAGGTTGGGAACACACACTGGGTACCTTTTTAAATTCTAATTTTTGTTAATTTGATGTATTCATATATTGCGTTGTACGTCTTAGGATCTCGTAGAATACTTTCCATCGAATGAGGTTCTATATTTATTTTTTTAAGTTGGGATTTAAATTCTTCTATTTGCTTTTTGTAATTTTTACATTTAAGGAAGATGTGATCAATATCTCCAATCGATCTTCCATCGGGGTTCCGGTCAATTTATCGTAAACAGTTTATCGTACAACAGTTTATCGTAAAACAATTTACCGAACGAACAATTTATCGTATGAACAATTTACCGTAAGAACAATTTATCGTAAAACAATTTATCGTAAGAACAATTTATCGTATGGACAATTTACCGTATGAACAATATATCGTAGAACAATTTATCGTAAAACAATTTATCGTAGAACAATTTATCGTAGAACAATTTATCGTAAAACAATTTTTCGTAAAACAATTTATCGTAAAACAATTTATGTATTATTACTGTCACAGACTCCACTGGACTTTCTTATACGTATTAAGGTCAAATCAATTATGAAAATATTATATAATATATTATTATATAGAAATCTTGTTTTCTAATTTTATCAATTAAAAAAAATGTACAGATGCGTATTAAGTTAGATTTTAGTCCCAAATTATTAAAATAATAAATACACATTACATATAAACCTTATTTTATATTTAATCATTTAAAAAAAATGTACAGAAGCGTAGATTTTTGAGACCCGTGTATTAAACTAATTAAAAAACTCACAACTCGCCCCCTGTCACAGATGGAGGGTTGTAACTGGTCTCATTGGATCCGGCGGGAAAAATACTATAGGATTCTATGGGTGTGGGGGGGGCAAAACAACCCTCTATCTAGCGCAGGAGTCGAGATATTTACGATTTTCTGTAATGAATACCATAAGTAGCGAAACAGAAAAATTCAATATTTACAATAAATACTGCATATAAACTAGGGCATACAAAAACCCGAAAAAATTACAAAAACCGGTTTTCGGTTTTTCATAAAGTGAAAAACCGGTTAACCGGTTTTTAGTCGGGTTTTTCAATTAAGTTTAAAAAATATTTTAAACAGTTTAAATAAAATAATAAATTAATATAAAAAAATAAAACTTATTTAACTATACCTTTTCAAGTTCAAATTGAGACTATTCAATTTCAAATTGGGGACAATCAATTTCAAAATTTAGACTATTCAATTTCAAACTGTAAATAATCAATTTCAAACTGAGACTTATCAATTTCAAATTGGGAACTATTACTTTTAAATTAGTAAAGTTAGTTTAAAAGCTAGTATTAAAGTGATCTAGGTGAAGACAGTAAATATGACTCAAACTGAGTTTCGATTACAATAGCTAAAAAATATTGTACGAGAAAATATTACGAAAATTATTGTTAATTATATCCGATATGTCACTCATGATATATAATATATATGATTCGTTAATTATGATTTGTTTATTTGGACTAGGGCAAAGGGGGATCTGGCTTGGCGAGCAAAAATAAAAGTCAGTGAATGGTATATTTACGTATTTAAATTATTAATTGAATGGCCGAAAAAAGCCTTGCCAAGAAAAAAATTCTTATGGGGTTCGCCAACAATACCAATCTGGGGGTTCGTGATAGTATGTGGAGGCCATAATTGCAGCTATAGCAAATATATTTTGTATTGTAATACATTATATTATATTGAAATAAATTATTTATTTATTTTCATCTCAAATGTGGAATTTACAATTTCCAATTTGAATTTGATTAGTCTAAATTTGAACTTGAAATTGTATAATCTCCTTTATTAACATATTATTATACACTTCACGAATGACCCTCAAATTCCATTTACTCTGCAATAATATTTTTATTTACACATTGCGCGTTAGTTTATAGATGTCACCCTTTTTTAATTTAAATAAATTCACAACATAAATATAATGACATTCGGTTTTTCGGGAAAAACCCGGTTTTACGGTTTTGGTAAATTTTAACAAAAAACCGGTTAACCGGTTTCGGTTAAAACCGGTTTGTATGCCCTAATATAAACATAAGATATTATTATTTAATTTAATTGAGTCTCCCTTCTACTGACGAAGGCGATGTCCGTGCGGCTTGGCTGCGTCACTTCGGCTGGGCGTCGCGGATGACGGAGGCGATGTCCGTGCGGCTTGGCAGCGGATCCGGAATCCACCCCTCGCATCCCCTCCCGGCGCCCCCTTCCACTTTATATAATGACACCTGCAAAGACACCGCACCTGCAAAGGTCATTGACATACGCACAAGCAAAGTTCATTGACCTTTGCACCTGCAAAGGTCATTCACTTCTGAGGTCACACCTGCAATGTCAAGGTCATTGACCTTAAGGTCAAGGTCATGACCCGCCCATCGAGTCTTCCTTCTACTGACGGAGGCGATGTCCGTGCGGCTTGGCTGCGTGGCGACGGCTGGGCGTCGCGGATGACGGAGGCGATGTCCGTGTGACTTGGCAGCGGATCCGAAATCCGCCCCCGCATTCCCCCTGGCGCCCCCCTCCACCTTTTATAATGACACCTGCAAAGACCCCGCACCTGCAAAGGTCATTGACATACGCACCTGCAAAGTTCATTGACCTTTGTACCTGCATAATTCATTGACCTTTGCACCTGCAAAGGTCATTCACCTCTGAGGTCACACCTGCAATGTCAAGGTCATTGACCTTAAGGTCAAGGTCATGACCCGGCCATCGAGTCTTCCTACTAACGACGGAGGTAATGTCCGTGCGGCTTGGCAGCGGATCCGAAATCCGCCCCCGCATCCATCCCTGGCGCCCCCTCCACTTTTTATAATGACACCTGCAAAGACCCCGCACCTGCAAAGGTCATTGACATACGTACCTGCAAAGTTCATTGACCTATGCACCTGCAAAGGTCATTCACCTCTGAGGTCACACCTGCAATGTCAAGATCATTGACCTTAAGGTCAAGGTCATGACCCGCCCATCCATTCTTCCTACTACTGACGTAGGCGATGATCGTGCGGCTTGGCTGCGTGGCGACGGCTGGGCGTCGCCGATGACGGAAGCGATATCCGTGCGGCTTGGCAGCGGATCCGGAATCCGCGCCACGCATCCCCCCCTGGCGCCCCCTCTACTTTTTATAATGACACCTGCAAAGACCCCGCACCTGCAAATGTCATTGACCTAAGCACCTGCAAAGTTCATTGACCTTTGCACCTGCAAAGGTCACTCACCTCTGAGGTCACACCTGCAATGTCAAGGTCATTGACCTTAAGGTCAAGGTCATGACCCGCCCATCGAGTCTTCCTTCAACTGGCGGAGGTGATGTCCGTGCGGCTTGGCAGCGGATCCGAAATCCGCCCCCGCATCCACCTCTGGCGCCCCCTCCACTTTTTATAATGACATCTGCAAAGACCCCGCACTTGCAAAGGTCATTGACCTACGCACCTGCAAAGTTCATTGACCTTTGCACCTGCAAAGGTCACTCACCTCTGAGGTCACACCTGCAATGTCAAGGTCATTGACCTTAAGGTCAAGGTCATGATCCGCCCATCGAGTCTTCCTACTAACGACGGAGGTAATGTCCGTGCGGCTTGGCAGCGGATCCAAAATCCGCCCCCGCATCCATTCTGGCGCCCCCTCCACTTTTTATAATGACACCTGCAAAGACCCCGCACCTGCACAGAAGTTATTGACATACGTACCTGCAAAGTTCATTGACCTTTGCACCTGCAAAGTTCATTGACCTTTGCACCTGCAAAGTTCATTGACCTTTGCACCTGCAAAGGTCATTCACCTCTGAGGTCACGCCTGCAATATCAAGGTCATTGACCTTAAGGTCAAGGTCATGACCCGCCCATCGAGTCTTCCTTCCACTGACGGAGGCGATGTCCGTGCGGCTTGGCTGCGTGGCGACGGCTGGGCGTCGTATATGACGGAGGTGATATCCGTGCGGCTTGGCAGCGGATCCGAAATCCGCCCCCGCATCCACCTCTGGCGCCCCCTCCACTTTTTATAATGACACCTGCAAAGACCCCGCACCTGCAAAGGCCATTGACATACGCACCTGACATACGCAGCTGAAAAGGTCATTCACCTCTGAGGTCACACCTGCAATGTCAAGGTCATGACCCGCCCATCGAGTCTTCCTACTAACCACGGAGGCGATGACACCTGCAAAGACCCCGCACCTGCAAAGGTCTTTGACATACGCACCTGCAAAGTTCATTGACCGTTGCACCTGCAAAGGTCATTCACCTATGAGGTCACACCTGCAATGTCAAGGTCATTGACTTTAAGGTCAAGGTCATGACCTGCCCATCGAGTCTTTCTTCAACTGGCGGAGGTGATGTCCGTGCGGCTTGGCAGCGGATCCGAAATCCGCCCCCGCATCCACCTCTGGCGCCCCCTCCACTTTTTATAATGACACCTGCAAAGACCCCGCACCTGCAAAGGCCATTGACATACGCACCTGACATACGCAGCTGAAAAGGTCATTCACCTCTGAGGTCACACCTGCAATGTCAAGGTCATGACCCGCCCATCGAGTCTTCCTACTAACCACGGAGGCGATGACACCTGCAAAGACCCCGCACCTGCAAATGTCATTGACCTAAGCACCTGCAAAGTTCATTGACCTTTGCACCTGCAAAGGTCACTCACCTCTGAGGTCACACCTGCAATGTCAAGGTCATTGACCTTAAGGTCAAGGTCATGACCCGCCCATCGAGTCTTCCTTCAACTGGCGGAGGTGATGTCCGTGCGGCTTGGCAGCGGATCCGAAATCCGCCCCCGCATCCACCTCTGGCGCCCCCTCCACTTTTTATAATGACATCTGCAAAGACCCCGCACTTGCAAAGGTCATTGACCTACGCACCTGCAAAGTTCATTGACCTTTGCACCCGCAAAGGTCACTCACCTCTGAGGTCACACCTGCAATGTCAAGGTCATTGACCTTAAGGTCAAGGTCATGATCCGCCCATCGAGTCTTCCTACTAACGACGGAGGTAATGTCCGTGCGGCTTGGCAGCGGATCCAAAATCCGCCCCCGCATCCATTCTGGCGCCCCCTCCACTTTTTATAATGACACCTGCAAAGACCCCGCACCTGCACAGAAGTTATTGACATACGTACCTGCAAAGTTCATTGACCTTTGCACCTGCAAAGTTCATTGACCTTTGCACCTGCAAAGGTCATTCACCTCTGAGGTCACGCCTGCAATATCAAGGTCAATGACCTTAAGGTCAAGGTCATGACCCGCCCATCGAGTCTTCCTTCCACTGACGGAGGCGATGTCCGTGCGGCTTGGCTGCGTGGCGACGGCTGGGCGTCGTATATGACGGAGGTGATATCCGTGCGGCTTGGCAGCGGATCCGAAATCCGCCCCCGCATCCACCTCTGGCGCCCCCTCCACTTTTTATAATGACACCTGCAAAGACCCCGCACCTGCAAAGGCCATTGACATACGCACCTGACATACGCAGCTGAAAAGGTCATTCACCTCTGAGGTCACACCTGCAATGTCAAGGTCATGACCCGCCCATCGAGTCTTCCTACTAACCACGGAGGCGATGACACCTGCAAAGACCCCGCACATGCAAAGGTCTTTGACATACGCACCTGCAAAGTTCATTGACCTTTGCACCTGCAAAGGTCATTCACCTCTGAGGTCACACCTGCAATGTCAAGGTCATTGACTTTAAGGTCAAGGTCATGACCTGCCCATCGAGTCTTCCTACTACTGACGGAGGCGATGTCCGTGCGGCTTGACAGCGTGGCGACGGCAGGGCTTCGCGGATAACGGCTGGGTGTCTTAGATGACGGAGGCGATATCCGTGCGGCTTGGCAGCGGATCCGGAATCCGCCCCCGCATCCACCCCTGGCGCCCCCTTCACTTTTTATAATGACACCTGCAAAGACCCCGCACCTGCAAAGGTCATTGACATACGTACCTGCAAAGTTCATTGACCTTTGCACCCGCAAAGGTCATTCACCTCTGAGGTCACACCTGCAATGTCAAGGTCATTGACCTTTAGGTCAAGGTCATGACCCGCCCATCGAGTCTTCCTTCTACTGACGGAGGCGATGTCCGTGCGGCTTGGCTGCGTGGCGACGGCTGGGCGTCGTATATGACAGAGGTGATGTCCGTGCGGCTTGGCAGCGGATCCGGAATCCGCCCCCGCATCCACCCCTGGCGCCCCCTTCACTTTTTATAATGACACCTGCAAAGACCCCGCACCTGCAAAGGTCATTGACATACGTACCTGCAAAGTTCATTGACCTTTGCACCCGCAAAGGTCATTCACCTCTGAGGTCACACCTGCAATGTCAAGGTCATTGACCTTTAGGTCAAGGTCATGACCCGCCCATCGAGTCTTCCTTCTACTGACGGAGGCGATGTCCGTGCGGCTTGGCTGCGTGGCGACGGCTGGGCGTCGTATATGACAGAGGTGATGTCCGTGCGGCTTGGCAGCGGATCCGAAATCCGCCCCCGCATCCACCTCTGGCGCCCCCTCCACTTTTTATAATGACACCTGCAAAGACCCCGCACCTGCAAAGGTCATTGACATACGTATTTTCAAAGTTCATTGACCTTTACACCTGCAAAGGTCATTCACCTCTGAGGTCACACCTGCAATGTCAAGGTAATTGACCTTAAGGTCAAGGTCATGACCCGACCATCGTGTCTTCCTACTTACGACGGAGGCGATGTCCGTGCGGCTTGGCAGCGGATCCGAAATCCGCCCCCGCATCCACCCCTGGCGCCCCCTTCACTTTTTATAATGACACCTGCAAAGACCCCGCACCTGCAAAGGTCATTGACCTTTGCACCCGCAAAGGTCATTCACCTCTGAGGTCACACCTGCAATGTCAAAGTCATTGACCTTTAGGTCAAGGTCATGACCCGCCCATCGAGTCTTCCTTCTACTGACGGAGGCGATGTCCGTGCGGCTTGGCTGCGTGGCGACGGCTGGGCGTCGTATATGACGGAGGTGATGTTCGTGCGGCTTATCAGCGGATCCGAAATCTGCCCCCGCATCCACCTCTGGCGCACCCTCCACTTTTTATAATGACACCTGCAAAGACCCCGCACCTGCAAAGGTCATTGACATACGTACTTGCAAAGTTCATTGACCTTTGCACCCGCAAAGGTCATTCACCTCTGAGGTCACACCTGCAATGACAAAGTCATTGACCTTAAGGTCAAGGTCATGACCCGCCCATCGAGTCTTCCTACTAACGACGGAGGTAATGTCCGTGCGGCTTGGCAGCGGATCCAAAATCCGCCCCCGCATCCATTCTGGCGCCCCCTCCACTTTTTATAATGACACCTGCAAAGACCCCGCACCTGCACAGAGGTCATTGTCATACGTACCTGCAAAGTTCATTGACCTTTGCACCTGCAAAGTTCATTGACCTTTGCACCTGCAAAGGTCATTCACCTCTGAGGTCACGCCTGCAATATCAAAGTCATTGTCCTTAAGGTCAAGGTCATGACCCGCCCATCGAGTCTTCCTTCCACTGACGGAGGCGATGTCCGTGCGGCTTGGCTGCGTGGCGACGGCTGGGCGTCGTATATGACGGAGGTGATGTCCGTGCGGCTTGGCAGCGGATCCGAAATCCGCCCCCGCATCCACGTCTGGCGCCCCCTCCACTTTTTATAATGACACCTGCAAAGACCCCGCACCTGCAAAGGCCATTGACATACGCACCTGACATACAAAGCTGAAAAGGTCATTCACCTCTGAGGTCACACCTGCAATGTCAAAGTCATGACCCGCCCATCGAGTCTTCCTACTAACCACGGAGGCGATGACACCTGCAAAGACCCCGCACCTGCAAAGGTCTTTGACATACGCACCTGCAAAGTTCATTGACCTTTGCACCTGCAAAGGTCATTCACCTCTGAGGTCACACCTGCAATGTCAAGGTCATTGACTTTAAGGTCAAGGTCATGACCTGCCCATCGAGTCTTTCTACTACTGACGGAGGCGATGTCCGTGCGGCTTGACAGCGTGGCGACGGCAGGGCTTCGCGGATAACGGCTGGGTGTCGTAGATGACGGAGGCGATATCCGTGCGGCTTGGCAGCGGATCCGGAATCCGCCCCCCGCATCCCCCTTTGGCGCCGCCCTCCACTTTTTATAATGACACCTGCAAAGACCCCGCACCTGCAAAGGTCATTGACATACGCACCTGCAAAGTTCATTGACCTTTGCACCTGCAAATATCATTCACCTCTGAGGTCACACCTGCAATGTCAAGTTCATGACCCGCCCATCGAGTCTACCAACTACTGACGGAGGCGATGTCCGTGCGGCTTGGCAGCGTGGCGACGGCTGGACGTCGCGGATGACGGCTGGGCGTCGTATATGACGGAAATGATATCCGTGCGGCTTGGTAGCGGATCCGAAATCCGCTTCCGCATTCCCCCCTGGCGCCCCCCTCCACTTTTTATATGACACCTGCAAAGACCCCGCACCTGCAAAGGTCATTGACATACGTACCTGCAAAGTTCATTGACCTTTGCACCCGCAAAGGTCATTCACCTCTGAGGTAACACTTGCAATGTCAAGGTCATTGACCTTAAAGTCAAGGTCATGACCCGCCCATCGAGTCTACCAACTACTGACGGAGGCGATGTCCGTGCGGCTTGGCAGCGTGGCGACGGCTGGACGTCGCGGATGACGGCTGGGCGTCGTATATGACGGAGGTGATATCCGTGCGGCTTGGCAGCGAATCCGAAATCCGCCCCAGCATCCCCCCTGGCGCCCCTCCACTTTTTATAATGACACCTGCAAAGACCCCGCACCTGCAAAGGTCATTGACATACGTACCTGCAAAGTTCATTGACCTTTGCACCTGCAAATATCATTCACCTCTGAGGTCACACCTGCAATGTCAAGTTCATGACCCGCCCATCGAGTCTACCAACTACTGACGGAGGCGATGTCCGTGCGGCTTGGCAGCGTGGCGACGGCTGGACGTCGCGGATGACGGCTGTGCGTCGTATATGACGGAAATGATATCCGTGCGGCTTGGTAGCGGATCCGAAATCCGCTTCCGCATTCCCCCCTGGCGCCCCCCTCCACTTTTTATATGACACCTGCAAAGACCCCGCACCTGCAAAGGTCATTGACATACGTACCTGCAAAGTTCATTGACCTTTGCACCCGCAAAGGTCATTCACCTCTGAGGTAACACTTGCAATGTCAAGGTCATTGACCTTAAAGTCAAGGTCATGACCCGCCCATCGAGTCTACCAGCTACTGACGGAGGCGATGTTCGTGCGGCTTGGCAGCGTGGCGACGGCTGGACGTCGCGGATGACGGCTGGGCGTCGTATATGACGGAGGTGATATCCGTGCGGCTTGGCAGCGAATCCGAAATCCGCCCCAGCATCCCCCCTGGCGCCCCTCCACTTTTTATAATGACACCTGCAAAGACCCCGCACCTGCAAAGGTCATTGACATACGTACCTGCAAAGTTTATTGACCTTTGCACCTGCAAAGGTCATTCACCTCTGAGGTCACACCTGCAATGTCAAGGTCATTGACCGTAAGGTCAAGGTCATGACCCGCCCATCGAGTCTTCCTACTAACGACGGAGGCGATGTCCGTGCGGCTTGGCAGCGTGGCGACGGCTGGACGTCGCGGATGACGGCTGGGCGTCGTATATGACGGAGGTTATGTTCGTGCGGCTTGGCAGCGGATCCGAAATCCGCCCCCGAATCCACCCCTGGCGCCCCCTCCACTTTTTATAATGACAACTGCAAAGACCCCGCACCTGACATACGTACCTGCATAGTTCATTGACCTTTGCAGCTGCAAAGTTCATTGACCTTTGCACCTGCAAAGGTCATTCACCTCTGAGGTCACACCTGCAATGTCAAGGTAATTGACCTTAAGGTCAAGGTCATGACCAGCCCATCGAGTTTTCCTACTAACGACGGAGGCGATAATCGTGCGGCTTGGCAGCGTGGCGAAGGCTGGGCGTCGCGGATGACGGAGGCGATGTCCGTGCGGCTTGGCAGCGTATCCGAAATCCGCCCCCGCATACCCCCTTGCGCCCTGTTCCACCTTTTATAATGACACCTGCAAAGGTCATTGAAATACGCACCTGCAAAGGTCATTCACCCCTAAAGTCACACCTGCAATGTCAATGTTATTGACCTTAAGGTCAAGGTCATGAACCGCCCATCTAGTCTTCCTACTAACGACGGAGGTAATGTCCGTGCGGCTTGGCAGCGGATCCGAAATCCGCCCCCGCATCCACCCCTGGCGCCCCCTCCACTTTTTATAATGACACCTGCAAAGACCCCGCACCTGCAAAGGTCATTGACATACGTACCTGCAAAGTTCATTGACCTTTGCACCTGCAAAGGTCATTCACCTCTGAGGTCACACCTGCAATGTCAAGGTCATTGACCTAAAGGTCAAGGTCATGACCCGCCCATCGAGTTTTCCTTCTACTGACGGAGGCGATGTCCGTGCGGCTTGGTTGCGTGGCGACGGCTGGGCGTCGTATATGACTGAGGTGATGTCCGTGCGGCTTGGCAGTGGATCAATAAATCCGCCCCCGCATCCACCACTTCTTATAATGACACCTGCATAGACCCCGCACCTGCAAAGGTCATTGACATACGTACCAGCAAAGTTCATTGACCTTTGCACCTGCAAAGGTCATTTACTTCTGAGGTCATTCCTGCAATGTCAAGGTCATTGGCCTTAAGGTCAAGGTCATGACCCGCCCATTGATTCTTCCTACTACTGACGGAGGCGATGATCGTGCGGCTTGGCTGCGTGGCGACGGCTGGGCGTCGCGGATGACGGAGGCGATGTCCGTGCGGCTTGGAAGCGGATCCGAAATCCGCCCCCCGCATCCCCCCCTGGCGACCCCCTCCACTTTTTATAATGACACCTGCAAAGACCCCGCACCTGCAAAGGTCATTGACCTACGCACCTGCAAAGTTCATTGACCTTTGCACCCGCAAAGGTCACTCACCTCTGAGGTCACACCTGCAATGTCAAGGTCATTGACCTTAAGGTCAAGGTCATGATCCGCCCATCGAGTCTTCCTACTAACGACGGAGGTAATGTCCGTGCGGCTTGGCAGCGGATCCAAAATCCGCCCCCGCATCCATTCTGGCGCCCCCTCCACTTTTTATAATGACACCTGCAAAGACCCCGCACCTGCACAGAGGTCATTGACATACGTACCTGCAAAGTTCATTGACCTTTGCACCTGCAAAGTTCATTGACCTTTGCACCTGCAAAGGTCATTCACCTCTGAGGTCACGCCTGCAATATCAAGGTCATTGACCTTAAGGTCAAGGTCATGACCCGCCCATCGAGTCTTCCTTCCACTGACGGAGGCGATGTCCGTGCGGCTTGGCTGCGTGGCGACGGCTGGGCGTCGTATATGACGGAGGTGATATCCGTGCGGCTTGGCAGCGGATCCGAAATCCGCCCCCGCATCCACCTCTGGCGCCCCCTCCACTTTTTATAATGACACCTGCAAAGACCCCGCACCTGCAAAGGCCATTGACATACGCACCTGACATACGCAGCTGAAAAGGTCATTCACCTCTGAGGTCACACCTGCAATGTCAAGGTCATGACCCGCCCATCGAGTCTTCCTACTAACCACGGAGGCGATGATACCTGCAAATACCCCGCATCTGCAAAGTTCATTGACCTTTGCACCTGCAAAGGTCATTCACCTCTGAGGTCACACCTGCAATGTCAAGGTCATTGACTTTAAGGTCAAGGTCATGACCTGCCCATCGAGTCTTCCTACTACTGACGGAGGCGATGTCCGTGCGGCTTGACAGCGTGGCGACGGCAGGGCTTCGCGGATAACGGCTGGGTGTCGTAGATGACGGAGGCGATATCCGTGCGGCTTGGCAGCGGATCCGGAATCCGCCCCCGCATCCACCCCTGGCGCCCCCTTCACTTTTTATAATGACACCTGCAAAGACCCCGCACCTGCAAAGGTCATTGACATACGTACCTGCAAAGTTCATTGACCTTTGCACCCGCAAAGGTCATTCACCTCTGAGGTCACACCTGCAATGTCAAGGTCATTGACCTTTAGGTCAAGGTCATGACCCGCCCATCGAGTCTTCCTTCTACTGACGGAGGCGATATCCGTGCGGCTTGGCTGCGTGGCGACGGCTGGGCGTCGTATATGACAGAGGTGATGTCCGTGCGGCTTGGCAGCGGATCCGGAATCCGCCCCCGCATCCACCCCTGGCGCCACCTTCACTTTTTATAATGACACCTGCAAAGACCCCGCACCTGCAAAGGTCATTGACATACGTACCTGCAAAGTTCGTTGACCTTTGCACCCGCAAAGGTCATTCACCTCTGAGGTCACACCTGCAATGTCAAGGTCATTGACCTTTAGGTCAAGGTCATGACCCGCCCATCGAGTCTTCCTTCTACTGACGGAGGCGATGTCCGTGCGGCTTGGCTGCGTGGCGACGGCTGGGCGTCGTATATGACAGAGGTGATGTCCGTGCGGCTTGGCAGCGGATCCGAAATCCGCCCCCGCATCCACCTCTGGCGCCCCCTCCACTTTTTATAATGACACCTGCAAAGACCCCGCACCTGCAAAGGTCATTGACATACGTATTTTCAAAGTTCATTGACCTTTACACCTGCAAAGGTCATTCACCTCTGAGGTCACACCTGCAATGTCAAGGTAATTGACCTTAAGGTCAAGGTCATGACCCGACCATCGTGTCTTCCTACTTACGACGGAGGCGATGTATGTGCGGCTTGGCAGCGGATCCGAAATCCGCCCCCGCATCCACCCCTGGCGCCCCCTTCACTTTTTATAATGACACCTGCAAAGACCCCGCACCTGCAAAGGTCATTGACCTTTGCACCCGCAAAGGTCATTCACCTCTGAGGTCACACCTGCAATGTCAAAGTCATTGACCTTTAGGTCAAGGTCATGACCCGCCCATCGAGTCTTCCTTCTACTGACGGAGGCGATGTCCGTGCGGCTTGGCTGCGTGGCGACGGCTGGGCGTCGTATATGACGGAGGTGATGTTCGTGCGGCTTGGCAGCGGATCCGAAATCTGCCCCCGCATCCACCTCTGGCGCACCCTCCACTTTTTATAATGACACCTGCAAAGACCCCGCACCTGCAAAGGTCATTGACATACGTACTTGCAAAGTTCATTGACCTTTGCACCCGCAAAGGTCATTCACCTCTGAGGTCACACCTGCAATGACAAAGTCATTGACCTTAAGGTCAAGGTCATGACCCGCCCATCGAGTCTTCCTACTAACGACGGAGGTAATGTCCGTGCGGCTTGGCAGCGGATCCAAAATCCGCCCCCGCATCCTTTCTGGCGCCCCCTCCACTTTTTATAATGACACCTGCAAAGACCCCGCACCTGCACAGAGGTCATTGACATACGTACCTGCAAAGTTCATTGACCTTTGCACCTGCAAAGTTCATTGACCTTTGCACCTGCAAAGTTCATTGACCTTTGCACCTGCAAAGTTCATTGACCTTTGCACCTGCAAAGGTCATTCACCTCTGAGGTCACGCCTGCAATATCAAGGTCATTGTCCTTAAGGTCAAGGTCATGACCCGCCCATCGAGTCTTCCTTCCACTGACGGAGGCGATGTCCGTGCGGCTTGGCTGCGTGGCGACGGCTGGGCGTCGTATATGACGGAGGTGATGTCCGTGCGGCTTGGCAGCGGATCCGAAATCCGCCCCCGCATCCACGTCTGGCGCCCCCTCCACTTTTTATAATGACACCTGCAAAGACCCCGCACCTGCAAAGGCCATTGACATACGCACCTGACATACGCAGCTGAAAAGGTCATTCACCTCTGAGGTTACACCTGCAATGTCAAGGTCATGACCCGCCCATCGAGTCTTCCTACTAACCAGGCGATGACACCTGCAAAGACCCCGCACCTGCAAAGGTCTTTGACATACGCACCTGCAAAGTTCATTGACCTTTGCACCTGCAAAGGTCATTCACCTCTGAGGTCACACCTGCAATGTCAAGGTCATTGACCTGAAGGTCAAGGTCATGACCCGCCCATCGAGTTTTCCTTCTACTGACGGATGTCAAGGTCATTGAACGTATATGACTGAGGTGATGTCCGTGCGGCTTGGCAGTGGATCAATAAATCCGCCCCCGCATCCACCACTTCTTATAATGACACCTGCATAGACCCCGCACCTGCAAAGGTCATTGACATACGTACCTGCAAAGTTCATTGACCTTTGCACCTGCAAAGGTCATTTACTTCTGAGGTCATTCCTGCAATGTCAAGGTCATTGGCCTTAAGGTCAAGGTCATGACCCGCCCATTGATTCTTCCTACTACTGACGGAGGCGATGATCGTGCGGCTTGGCTGCGTGGCGACGGCTGGGCGTCGCGGATGACGGAGGCGATGTCCGTGCGGCTTGGAAGCGGATCCGAAATCCGCCCCCCGCATCCCCCCCTGGCGACCCCCTCCACTTTTTATAATGACACCTGCAAAGACCCCGCACCTGCAAAGGTCATTGACCTACGCACCTGCAAAGTTCATTGACCTTTGCACCCGCAAAGGTCACTCACCTCTGAGGTCACACCTGCAATGTCAAGGTCATTGAACTTAAGGTCAAGGTCATGATCCGCCCATCGAGTCTTCCTACTAACGACGGAGGTAATGTCCGTGCGGCTTGGCAGCGGATCCAAAATCCGCCCCCGCATCCATTCTGGCGCCCCCTCCACTTTTTATAATGACACCTGCAAAGACCCCGCACCTGCACAGAGGTCATTGACATACGTACCTGCAAAGTTCATTGACCTTTGCACCTGCAAAGTTCATTGACCTTTGCACCTGCAAAGGTCATTCACCTCTGAGGTCACGCCTGCAATATCAAGGTCATTGACCTTAAGGTCAAGGTCATGACCCGCCCATCGAGTCTTCCTTCCACTGACGGAGGCGATGTCCGTGCGGCTTGGCTGCGTGGCGACGGCTGGGCGTCGTATATGACGGAGGTGATATCCGTGCGGCTTGGCAGCGGATCCGAAATCCGCCCCCGCATCCACCTCTGGCGCCCCCTCCACTTTTTATAATGACACCTGCAAAGACCCCGCACCTGCAAAGGCCATTGACATACGCACCTGACATACGCAGCTGAAAAGGTCATTCACCTCTGAGGTCACACCTGCAATGTCAAGGTCATGACCCGCCCATCGAGTCTTCCTACTAACCACGGAGGCGATGATACCTGCAAAGACCCCGCACATGCAAAGGTCTTTGACATACGCACCTGCAAAGTTCATTGACCTTTGCACCTGCAAAGGTCATTCACCTCTGAGGTCACACCTGCAATGTCAAGGTCATTGACTTTAAGGTCAAGGTCATGACCTGCCCATCGAGTCTTCCTACTACTGACGGAGGCGATGTCCGTGCGGCTTGACAGCGTGGCGACGGCAGGGCTTCGCGGATAACGGCTGGGTGTCGTAGATGACGGAGGCGATATCCGTGCGGCTTGGCAGCGGATCCGGAATCCGCCCCCGCATCCACCCCTGGCGCCCCCTTCACTTTTTATAATGACACCTGCAAAGACCCCGCACCTGCAAAGGTCATTGACATACGTACCTGCAAAGTTCATTGACCTTTGCACCCGCAAAGGTCATTCACCTCTGAGGTCACACCTGCAATGTCAAGGTCATTGACCTTTAGGTCAAGGTCATGACCCGCCCATCGAGTCTTCCTTCTACTGACGGAGGCGATATCCGTGCGGCTTGGCTGCGTGGCGACGGCTGGGCGTCGTATATGACAGAGGTGATGTCCGTGCGGCTTGGCAGCGGATCCGGAATCCGCCCCCGCATCCACCCCTGGCGCCCCCTTCACTTTTTATAATGACACCTGCAAAGACCCCGCACCTGCAAAGGTCATTGACATACGTACCTGCAAAGTTCATTGACCTTTGCACCCGCAAAGGTCATTCACCTCTGAGGTCACACCTGCAATGTCAAGGTCATTGACCTTTAGGTCAAGGTCATGACCCGCCCATCGAGTCTTCCTTCTACTGACGGAGGCGATGTCCGTGCGGCTTGGCTGCGTGGCGACGGCTGGGCGTCGTATATGACAGAGGTGATGTCCGTGCGGCTTGGCAGCGGATCCGAAATCCGCCCCCGCATCCACCTCTGGCGCCCCCTCCACTTTTTATAATGACACCTGCAAAGACCCCGCACCTGCAAAGGTCATTGACATACGTATTTTCAAAGTTCATTGACCTTTACACCTGCAAAGGTCATTCACCTCTGAGGTCACACCTGCAATGTCAAGGTAATTGACCTTAAGGTCAAGGTCATGACCCGACCATCGTGTCTTCCTACTTACGACGGAGGTGATGTTCGTGCGGCTTGGCAGCGGATCCGAAATCTGCCCCCGCATCCACCTCTGGCGCACCCTCCACTTTTTATAATGACACCTGCAAAGACCCCGCACCTGCAAAGGTCATTGACATACGTACTTGCAAAGTTCATTGACCTTTGCACCCGCAAAGGTCATTCACCTCTGAGGTCACACCTGCAATGACAAAGTCATTGACCTTAAGGTCAAGGTCATGACCCGCCCATCGAGTCTTCCTACTAACGACGGAGGTAATGTCCGTGCGGCTTGGCAGCGGATCCAAAATCCGCCCCCGCATCCTTTCTGGCGCCCCCTCCACTTTTTATAATGACACCTGCAAAGACCCCGCACCTGCACAGAGGTCATTGACATACGTACCTGCAAAGTTCATTGACCTTTGCACCTGCAAAGTTCATTGACCTTTGCACCTGCAAAGTTCATTGACCTTTGCACCTGCAAAGGTCATTCACCTCTGAGGTCACGCCTGCAATATTAAGGTCATTGTCCTTAAGGTCAAGGTCATGACCCGCCCATCGAGTCTTCCTTCCACTGACGGAGGCGATGTCCGTGCGGCTTGGCTGCGTGGCGACGGCTGGGCGTCGTATATGACGGAGGTGATGTCCGTGCGGCTTGGCAGCGGATCCGAAATCCGCCCCCGCATCCACGTCTGGCGCCCCCTCCACTTTTTATAATGACACCTGCAAAGACCCCGCACCTGCAAAGGCCATTGACATACGCACCTGACATACGCAGCTGAAAAGGTCATTCACCTCTGAGGTTACACCTGCAATGTCAAGGTCATGACCCGCCCATCGAGTCTTCCTACTAACCACGGAGGCGATGACACCTGCAAAGACCCCGCACCTGCAAAGGTCTTTGACATACGCACCTGCAAAGTTCATTGACCTTTGCACCTGCAAAGGTCATTCACCTCTGAGGTCACACCTGCAATGTCAAGGTCATTGACTTTAAGGTCAAGGTCATGACCTGCCCATCGAGTCTTCCTACTACTGACGGAGGCGATGTCCGTGCGGCTTGACAGCGTGGCGACGGCAGGGCTTCGCGGATAACGGCTGGGTGTCGTAGATGACGGAGGCGATATCCGTGCGGCTTGGCAGCGGATCCGGAATCCGCCCCCCGCATCCCCCTTTGGCGCCGCCCTCCACTTTTTATAATGACACCTGCAAAGACCCCGCACCTGCAAAGGTCATTGACATACGCACCTGCAAAGTTCATTGACCTTTGCACCTGCAAATATCATTCACCTCTGAGGTCACACCAGCAATGTCAAGTTCATGACCCGCCCATCGAGTCTACCAACTACTGACGGAGGCGATGTCCGTGCGGCTTGGCAGCGTGGCGACGGCTGGACGTCGCGGATGACGGCTGGGCGTCGTATATGACGGAAATTATATCCGTGCGGCTTGGTAGCGGATCCGAAATCCGCTTCCGCATTCCCCCCTGGCGCCCCCCTCCACTTTTTATATGACACCTGCAAAGACCCCGCACCTGCAAAGGTCATTGACATACGTACCTGCAAAGTTCATTGACCTTTGCACCCGCAAAGGTCATTCACCTCTGAGGTAACACTTGCAATGTCAAGGTCATTGACCTTAAAGTCAAGGTCATGACCCGCCCATCGAGTCTACCAATTACTGACTGAGGCGATGTCCGTGCGGCTTGGCAGCGTGGCGACGGCTGGACGTCGCGGATGACGGCTGGGCGTCGTATATGACGGAGGTGATATCCGTGCGGCTTGGCAGCGAATCCGAAATCCGCCCCAGCATTCCCCCTGGCGCCCCTCCACTTTTTATAATGACACCTGCAAAGACCCCGCACCTGCAAAGGTCATTGACATACGTACCTGCAAAGTTTATTGACCTTTGCACCTGCAAAGGTCATTCACCTCTGAGGTCACACCTGCAATGTCAAGGTCATTGACCGTAAGGTCAAGGTCATGACCCGCCCATCGAGTCTTCCTACTAACGACGGAGGCGATGTCCGTGCGGCTTGACAGCGTGGCGATGGCAGGGCTTCGCGGATAACGGCTGGGTGTCGTAGATGACGGAGGCGATATCCGTGCGGCTTGGCAGCGGATCCGGAATCCGCCCCCCACATCCCCCTTTGGCGCCGCCCTCCACTTTTTATAATGACACCTGCAAAGACCCCGCACCTGCAAAGGTCATTGACATACGCACCTGCAAAGTTCATTGACCTTTGCACCTGCAAATATCATTCACCTCTGAGGTCACACCTGCAATGTCAAGTTCATGACCCGCCCATCGAGTCTACCAACTACTGACGGAGGCGATGTCCGTGCGGCTTGGCAGCGTGGCGACGGCTGGACGTCGCGGATGACGGCTGGGCGTCGTATATGACGAAAATGATATCCGTGCGGCTTGGTAGCGGATCCGAAATCCGCTTCCGCATTCCCCCCTGGCGCCCCCCTCCACTTTTTATATGACACCTGCAAAGACCCCGCACCTGCAAAGGTCATTGACATACGTACCTGCAAAGTTCATTGACCTTTGCACCCGCAAAGGTCATTCACCTCTAAAGTAACACTTGCAATGTCAAGGTCATTGACCTTAAAGTCAAGGTCATGACCCGCCCATCGAGTCTACCAGCTACTGACGGAGGCGATGTCCGTGCGGCTTGGCAGCGTGGCGACGGCTGGACGTCGCGGATGACGGCTGGGCGTCGTATATGACGGAGGTGATATCCGTGCGGCTTGGCAGCGAATCCGAAATCCGCCCCAGCATCCCCCCTGGCGCCCCTCCACTTTTTATAATGACACCTGCAAAGACCCCGCACCTGCAAAGGTCATTGACATACGTACCTGCAAAGTTTATTGACCTTTGCACCTGCAAAGGTCATTCACCTCTGAGGTCACACCTGCAATGTCAAGGTCATTGACCGTAAGGTCAAGGTCATGACCCGCCCATCGATTCTTCCTACTAACGACGGAGGCGATGTCCGTGCGGCTTGGCAGCGTGGCGACGGCTGGACGTCGTATATGACTGAGGTGATGTCCGTGCGGCTTGGCAGTGGATCAATAAATCCGCCCCCGCATCCACCACTTCTTATAATGACACCTGCATAGACCCCGCACCTGCAAAGGTCATTGACATACGTACGTGCAAAGTTCATTGACCTTTGCACCTGCAAAGGTCATTTACTTCTGAGGTCATACCTGCAATGTCAAGGTCATTGGCCTTAAGGTCAAGGTCATGACCCGCCCATTGATTCTTCCTACTACTGACGGAGGCGATGATCGTGCGGCTTGGCTGCGTGGCGACGGCTGGGCGTCGCGGATGACGGAGGCGATGTCCGTGCGGCTTGGAAGCGGATCCGAAATCCGCCCCCCGCATCCCCCCCTGGCGACCCCCTCCACTTTTTATAATGACACCTGCAAAGACCCCGCACCTGCAAAGGTCATTGACATACGCACCTGCAAGGTTCATTGACCTTTGCAGCTGCAAAGGTTATTTACCTCTGAGGTCACACCTGCAATGTCAAGGTAATTGACCTTAAGGTCAAGGTCATGACCCGCCCATCGAGTCTTCCTACTTAAGACGGAGGCGATGTCCGTGCGGCTTGGCTGCGTGGCGACGGCTGGGCTTCGCGGATGACGGAGGCGATGTACGTGCGGCTTGGTAGCGGATCCGGAATCCGCCCCACGCATCCCCCCCTGGCGCCCCCCTCCACTTTTTATAATGACACCTGCAAAGACCCTGCACCTGCAAAGGTCATTGACCTACGCACCTGCAAAGTTCATTGACCTTTGCACCTGCAAAGGTCATTCACCTCTGAGGTCACACCTGCAATGTCAAGGTCATGACCCGCCCATCGAGTCTTCCTACTAACCACAGAGGCGATGACACCTGCAAAGACCCCGCACCTGCAAAGGTCATTGACATACGCACCTGCAAAGTTCATTGACCTCTAAGGTCACACCTGCAATGTCAAGGTCATTGACCTTTAGGTCAAGGTCATGACCCGCCCATCGAGTCTTCCTTCTACTGACGGAGGCGATGTCCGTGCGGCTTGGCTGCGTGGCGACGGCTGGGCGTCGTATATGACGGAGGTGATGTCCGTGCGGCTTGGCAGCGGATCCAAAATCCGCCCCCGCATCCACCCCTGGCGCCCCTTTCACTTTTTATAATGACACCTGCAAAGACCCCGCACCTGCAAAGGTCATTGACATACGTACCTGCAAAGTTCATTGACCTTTGCGCCCGCAAAGGTCATTCACCTCTGAGGTCACACCTGCAATGTGAAGGTCATTGACCTTAAGGTCAAGGTCATGACCCGCCCATCGATTCTTCCTACTACTGACGTAGGCGATGATCGTGCGGCTTGGCTGCGTGGAGACGGCTGGGCGTCGCGGATGACGAAGGCGATGTATGTGCGGCTTGGCAGCGGATCCGGAATCCGCCCCCCGCATCCCCCCCTGGCGTCCCCTTCTACTTTTTATAATGACACCTGCAAAGACCCCGCACCTGCAAAGGTCATTGACCTACGCACCTGCAAAGTTCATTGACCTTTGCACCTGCAAAGGTCATTCACCTCTGAGGTCACACCTTCAATGTCAAGGTCATTGACCTTAAGGTCAAGGTCATGACCCGCCCATCGATTCTTCCTACTACTGACGGAGGCGAT
The DNA here is from genome assembly GCA_961205875.1 of Sialis fuliginosa. Taxonomy (NCBI): domain Eukaryota; kingdom Metazoa; phylum Arthropoda; class Insecta; order Megaloptera; family Sialidae; genus Sialis; species Sialis fuliginosa. The sequence goes on along the minus strand of OY540819.1, from coordinate 1,967,902 downwards.
GATCGTGCTGCTTGGCTGCGTGGCGACGGCTGGGCGTCGCTGATGACGGAGACGATGTCCGTGCGGCTTGGCAGCGTATCCGGAATCCGCCCCCCGCATCCCCCCCCTTGCGCCCCCTCCACTTTTTATAATTACACCTGCAAAGACCCTGCACCTGCAAAGGTCATTGACCTACGCACCTGCAAAGTTCATTGACCTTTGCACATGCAAAGGTCATTCACCTCTGAGGTCTCACCTGCAATGTCAAGGTCATTGACCTTAAGGTCAAGGTCATGACCCGCCCATTGATTCTTCCTACTACTGACGGAGGCGATGATCGTGCGGCTTGGCTGCGTGGCGACGGCAGGGCGTCGCGGATGACGGAGGCGATGTCCGTGCGGCTTGGCAGCGGATCCGGAATCCGCCCCCGCAACCCCCCCTGGCGCCCCCCACCACTTTTTATAATGACATCTGCAAAGACCCCGCACCTGGGGCGATGATCGATCGGCTTGGCTGCGTGGCGAAGTTCATTGACCTTTGCACATGCAAAGGTCATTCACCTCTGAGGTCTCACCTGCAATATCAAGGTCATTGACCTTAAGGTCAAGGTCATGACCCGCCCATTGATTCTTCCTACTACTGACGGAGGCGATGATCGTGCGGCTTGGCTGCGTGGCGACGGCAGGGCGTCGCGGATGACGGAGGCGATGTCCGTGCGGCTTGGCAGCGGATCCGGAATCCGCCCCCGCAACCCCCCCTGGCGCCCCCCACCACTTTTTATAATGACACCTGCAAAGTCATTGACATACGCATCTGCAAGGTTCATTGCCTTTGCAGCTGCAAAGTTCATTGACCTTTGCACCTGTAAGGGTAATTCATTTCTGAGGTCACACCTGCAATGTCAAGGTCATTGACCTTAAGGTCATGGTCATGACCCGCCCATCGAGTCTTCTTACTAACGACGGAGGCGATGTCCGTGCGGCTTGGCAGCGGATCCGGAATCCGCCCCCCGCATCCCCCCCTGGCGCCCCCTCTACTTTTTATAATGACATCTGCAAAGACCCCGCACCTGCAAAGGTCATTGACCTACGCACCTGCAAAGTTCATTGTCCTTTGCAGTTGCAAAAGTCATTCACCTCTGAGGTCACACCTGCAATGTCAAGGTCATTGACCTTAAGGTCAAGGTCATGACCCGCCCGTCGAGTCTTCTTACTACTGACGGAGGCGATGATCGTGCGGCTTGGCTGCGTAGCGAAGTTCATTGACCTTTGCACATGCAAAGGTCATTCACCTCTGAGGTCACACCTGCAATGTCAAGGTCATTGACCTTAAGGTCAAGGTCATGACCCGCCCATCGATTTTTCCTACTACTGACGGAGGCCTTGTCTGTGCGGCTTGACAGCGTGGCGACGGCTGGACGTCGCGGATGACGGCTGGGAGTCGTATATGACAGAGGTGAAGTCCGTGCGGCTTGGCAGCGGATCCGAAATCTGCTTTCGCATCTACCCCTGGCGCCCCCTCCACTTTTTATAATGACACCTGCAAAGACCCCGCACCTGCAAAGGTCATTGACATACGTACCTGCAAAGTTCATTGACCTTTGCACCTGCAAAGGTCATTCACCTCTGAAGTCACACCTGCAATGTCAAGGTCATTGACCTTAAGGTCAAGGTCATGACCCGCCCATCGATTCTTCCTACTACTGACGGAGGCGATGATCGTTCGGCTTGGCTGCGTGGCGAAGTTTATTGACCTTTGCACATGCAAAGGTCATTCACCTCTGAGGTATCACCTGCAATGTCAAGGTCATTGTCCTTAAGGTCAAGGTCATGACCCGCCCATTTATTTTTCCTACTACTGACGGAGGCGATGATCGTGCGGCTTCGCTGCGTGGCGAAGGCTGGGCGTCGCGGATGACGGAGGTGATGTCCGTGCGGCTTGGCAGCGAATCCGAAATCCGCCCCCACATCCCACCTCTGGCGCCCCCTCCACTTTTTATAATGACACCTGCAAAGACCCCGCACCTGCAAAGGTCATTGACATACGCACCTGCAAAGGTCATTCACCTCTGAAGTCTCACCTGCAATGTCAAGGTCATTGACCTTAAGGTCAAGGTCATGACCCGCCCGTCGAGTCTTCCTACTACTGACGGAGGCGATGATCGTTCGGCTTGGCTGCGTGGCGAAGTTCATTGACCTTTGCACATGCAAAGGTCATTCACCTCTGAGGTCTCACCTGCAATATCAAGGTCATTGACCTTAAGGTCAAGGTCATGACCCGCCCATTGATTCTTCCTACTACTGACGGAGGCGATGATCGTGCGGCTTGGCTGCGTGGCGACGGCAGGGCGTCGCGGATGACGGAGGCGATGTCCGTGCGGCTTGGCAGCGGATCCGGAATCCGCCCCCGCAACCCCCCCTGGCGCCCTCCACCACTTTTTATAATGACACCTGCAAAGTCATTGACATACGCATCTGCAAGGTTCATTGACCTTTGCAGCTGCAAAGTTCATTGACCTTTGCACCTGTAAGGGTAATTCATTTCTGAGGTCACACCTGCAATGTCAAGGTCATTGACCTTAAGGTCATGGTCATGACCCGCCCATCGAGTCTTCTTACTAACGACGGAGGCGATGTCCGTGCGGCTTGGCAGCGGATCCGGAATCCGCCCCCCGCATCCCCCCCTGGCGCCCCCTCTACTTTTTATAATGACATCTGCAAAGACCCCGCACCTGCAAAGGTCATTGACCTACGCACCTGCAAAGTTCATTGACCTTTGCAGTTGCAAAAGTCATTCACCTCTAAGGTCACACCTGCAATGTCAAGGTCATTGACCTTAAAGTCAAGGTCATGACCCGCCCGTCGAGTCTTCTTACTACTGACGGAGGCGATGATCGTGCGGCTTGGCTGCGTAGCGACGGCTGGGCGTCGCGGATGACGGAAGCGATGTCCGTGCGGCTTGGCAGCGAATCCGGAATCCGCCCCCGCAACCCCCCTGGCGCCCCCCACCACTTTTTATAATGACACCTGCAAAGTCATTGACATACGCATCTGCAAGGTTCATTGACCTTTGCAGCTGCAAAGTTCATTGACATTTGCACCTGTAAGGGTAATTCATTTCTGAGGTCACACCTGCAATGTCAAGGTCATTGACCTTAAGGTCATGGTCATGACCCGCCCATCGAGTCTTCCTACTAACGACGGAGGCGATGATCGATCGGCTTGGCTGCGTGGCGAAGTTCATTGACCTTTGCACATGCAAAGGTCATTCACCTCTGAGGTCACACCTGCAATGTCAAGGTCATTGACCTTAAGGTCAAGGTCATGACCTGCCCATCGATTTTTCCTACTACTGACGGAGGCCTTGTCTGTGCGGCTTGACAGCGTGGCTACGGCTGGGCGTCGCGGATGACGGAGGCGATGTCCGTGCGCATCCCTTACTGGCGCCCCCTCTACTTTTTATAATGACATCTGCAAAGACTTCGCACCTGCAAAGGTCATTGACCTACGCACCTGCAAAGTTCATTGACCTTTGCAGTTGCAAAAGTCATTCACCTCTGTTGTCACACCTGCAATGTCAAGGTCATTGACCTTAAGGTCAAGGTCATGACCCGCCCGTCGAGTCTTCCTACTACTGACGGAGGCGATGATCGATCGGCTTGGCTGCGTGGCGAAGTTCATTGACCTTTGCACATGCAAAGGTCATTCACCTCTGAGGTCACACCTGCAATGTCAAGGTCATTGACCTTAAGGTCAAGGTCATGACCTGCCCATCGATTTTTCCTACTACTGACGGAGGCCTTGTCTGTGCGGCTTGACAGCGTGGCGACGGCTGGACGTCGCGGATGACGGCTGGGAGTCGTATATGACAGAGGTGATGTCCGTGATGACCATCGATTCTTCCTACTACTGACGGAGGCGATGATCGTGCGGCTTGGCTGCGTGGCGAAGGCTGGGCGTCGCGGATGACGGAGGTGATGTCCGTGCGGCTTGGCAGCGAATCCGAAATCCGCCCCCACATCCCACCTCTGGCGCCCCCTCCACTTTTTATAATGACACCTGCAAAGACCCCGCACCTGCAAAGGTCATTGACATACGCACCTGCAAAGGTCATTCACCTCTGAGGTCTCACCTGCAATGTCAAGGTCATTGACCTTAAGGTCAAGGTCATGACCCGCCCGTCGAGTCTTCCTACTACTGACGGAGGCGATGATCGTTCGGCTTGGCTGCGTGGCGAAGTTCATTGACCTTTGCACATGCAAAAGTCATTCACCTCTGAGGTCTCACCTGCAATGTCAAGGTCATTGACCTTAAGGTCAAGGTCATGACCCGCCCATTAATTCTTCCTACTACTGACGGAAGCGATGATCGTGCGGCTTGGCTGCGTGGCGACGGCTGGGCGTCGCGGATGACGGAGGCGATGTCCGTGCGGCTTGGCAGCGGATCCGGATTCCGCCCCCGCAACCCCCCCTGGCGCCCCCCACCACTTTTTATAATGACACCTGCAAAGTCATTGACATACGCATCTGCAAGGTTTATTGACCTTTGCAGCTGCAAAGTTCATTGACCTTTGCACCTGTAAGGGTATTTCATTTCTGAGGTCACACCTGCAATGTCAAGGTCATTGACCTTAAGGTCATGGTCATGACCCGCCCATCGAGTCTTCCTACTAACGACGGAGGCGATGTCCGTGCGGCTTGGCTGCGTGGCGACGGCTGGGCGTCGCGGATGACGAAGGCGATGTTTGTGCGGCTTGGCAGCGGATCCGGAATCCGCCCCCCGCATCCCCCCCTGGCGCCCCCTCTACTTTTTATAATGACATCTGCAAAGACCCCGCACCTGCAAAGGTCATTGACCTACGCACCTGCAAAGTTCATTGACCTTTGCAGTTGCAAAAGTCATTCACCTCTGAGGTCACACCTGCAATGACAAGGTCATTGACCTTAAGGTCAAGGTCATGACCCGCCCGTCGAGTCTTCCTTCTATTGACGGAGGCGATGATCGATCGGCTTGGCTGCGTGGCGAAGTTCATTGACCTTTGCACATGCATAGGTCATTCACCTCTGAGGTCACACCTGCAATGTCAAGGTCATTGACCTTAAGGTCAAGGTCATGACCCGCCCATCGATTCTTCCTACTACTGACGGAGGCGATGTCCGTGCGGCTTGACAGCGTGGCTACGGCTGGACGTCGCGGATGACGGCTGGGAGTCGTATATGACGGAGGTGATGTCCGTGCGGCTTGGCAGCGGATCCGAAATCCGCTTCCGCCTCCACCCCTGGCGCCCCCTCCACTTTTTATAATGACACCTGCAAAGACCCCGCACCTGCAAAGGTCATTTACATACGTACCTGCAATGTTCATTGACCCTTGCACCTGCAAAGGTCATTCACCTCTGAGGTCACACCTGCAATGTCAAGGTCATTGACCTTAAGGTCAAGGTCATGACCCGGCTATCGATTCTTCCTACTACTGACGGAGGCGATGTCCGTGCGGTTTGGCAGCGGATCAGGAATCCGCCCCCCGCATCCCCCCTGGCGCCCCCTCCACTTTTTATAATGACACCTGCAAAGACCCCGCACCTGCAAAGGTAATTGACCTACGCACCTGCAAAGTTCATTGACCTTTGCAGCTGTGGTCACACCTGCAATGTCAAGGTCATTGACCTTAAGGTCAAGGTCATGACCCGCCCATCGAGTCTTCCTACTAACGACGGAGACGATGTCCGTGCGGCTTGGCAGCGTGGCGACGACTGGACGTCGCGGATGACGGCTGGGCGTCGTATATGACGGAGGTGATGTCCGTGCGGCTTGGCAGCGGATCCGAAATTCGCCCCCGCATCCACCTCTGGCGCCCCCTCCACTTTTTATAATGACACCTGCAAAGACCCCGCACCTGCAAAGGTCATTGACATACGTACCTGCAAAGTTTATTGACCTTTGCACCTGCAAAGGTCATTCACCTCTGAGGTCACACCTGCAATGTCAAGGTCATTGACCTTTAGGTCAAGGTCATGACCCGCCCATCGATTCTTCCTACTACTGACGGAGGCGATGATCGTGCGGCTTGGCTGCGTGGCGACGGCTGGGCGTCGCGGATGACGGAGGCGATGTCCGTGCGGCTTGGCAGCGGATCCGGAATCCGCCCCCCGCATCCCCCCCTGGCGCCCCCTCTACTTTTTATAATGACATCTGCAAAGACCCCGCACCTGCAAAGGTCATTGACCTACGCACCTGCAAAGTTCATTGACCTTTGCAGCTGCAAAGGTCATTCACCTCTGAGGTCACGCCTGCAATGTCAAGGTCATTGACCGTAAGGTCAAGGTCATGACCCGCCCATCGAGTTATTCTACTAACGACGGAGGCGATGTCCGTGCGGCTTGGCAGCGTGCCGACGGCTGGACGTCGCGGTTGACGGGAACGAGTCGTATATGACGGAGGTGATGTCCGTGCGGCTTGGCAGCGGATCCGAAATCCGCCCCCGCAACCCCCCCTGGCGCCCCCCACCACTTTTTATAATGACACCTGCAAAGTCATTGACATACGCATCTGCAAGGTTTATTGACCTTTGCAGCTGCAAAGTTCATTGACCTTTGCACCTGTAAGGGTAATTCATTTCTGAGGTCACACCTGCAATGTCAAGGTCATTGACCTTAAGGTCATGGTCATGACCCGCCCATCGAGTCTTCCTACTAACGACGGAGGCGATGTCCGTGCGGCTTGGCTGCGTGGCTACGGCTGGGCGTCGCGGATGACGGAGGCGATGTCCGTGCGGCTTGGCAGCGGATCCGGAATCCGCCCCCCTCATCCCCCCCTGGCGTCCCCTCTACTTTTTATAATGACATCTGCAAAGACCCCGCACCTGCAAAGGTCATTGACCTACGCACCTGCAAAGTTCATTGACCTTTGCAGTTGCAAAAGTCATTCACCTCTGAGGTCACACCTGCAATGTCAAGGTCATTGACCTTAAGGTCAAGGTCATGACCCGCCCGTCGAGTCTTCCTTCTATTAAAGGAGGCGATGATCGATCGGCTTGGCTGCGTGGCGAAGTTCATTGACCTTTGCACATGCAAAGGTCATTCACCTCTGAGGTCACACCTGCAATGTCAAGGTCATTGACCTTAAGGTCAAGGTCATGACCCGCCCATCGATTCTTCCTACTACTGACGGAGGCGATGTCCGTGCGGCTTGACAGCGTGGCTACGGCTGGACGTCGCGGATGACGGCTGGGAGTCGTATATGACGGAGGTGATGTCCGTGCGGCTTGGCAGCGGATCCGAAATCCGCTTCCGCCTCCACCCTTGGCGCCCCCTCCACTTTTTATAATGACACCTGCAAAGACCCCGCACCTGCAAAGGTCATTTACATACGTACCTGCAAAGTTCATTGACCTTTGCACCTGCAAAGGTCATTCACCTCTGAGGTCACACCTGCAATGTCAAAGTCATTGACCTTAAGGTCAAGGTCATGACCCGCCCATCGATTCTTCCTACTACTGACGGAGGCGATGTCCGTGCGGTTTGGCAGCGGATCAGGAATCCGCCCCCCGCATCCCCCCTGGCGCCCCCTCCACTTTTTATAATGACACCTGCAAAGACCCCGCACCTGCAAAGGTAATTGACCTACGCACCTGCAAAGTTCATTGACCTTTGCAGCTGTGGTCACACCTGCAATGTCAAGGTCATTGACCTTAAGGTCAAGGTCATGACCCGCCCATCGAGTCTTCCTACTAATGACGGAGACGATGTCCGTGCGGCTTGGCAGCGTGGCGACGACTGGACGTCGCGGATGACGGCTGGGCGTCGTATATGACGGAGGTGATGTCCGTGCGGCTTGGCAGCGGATCCGAAATTCGCCCCCGCATCCACCTCTGGCGCCCCCTCCACTTTTTATAATGACACCTGCAAAGACCCCGCACCTGCAAAGGTCATTGACATACGTACCTGCAAAGTTTATTGACCTTTGCACCTGCAAAGGTCATTCACCTCTGAGGTCACACCTGCAATGTCAAGGTCATTGACCTTTAGGTCAAGGTCATGACCCGCCCATCGATTCTTCCTACTACTGACGGAGGCGATGATCGTGCGGCTTGGCTGCGTGGCGACGGCTGGGCGTCGCGGATGACGGAGGCGATGTCCGTGCGGCTTGGCAGCGGATCCGGAATCCGCCCCCCGCATCCCCCCCTGGCGCCCCCCTCCACTTTTTATAATGACACCTGCAAAGACCCCGCACCTGCAAAGGTCATTGACATACGCACCTGCAAGGTTCATTGACCTTTGCAGCTGCAAAGGTCATTCACCTCTGAGGTCACGCCTGCAATGTCAAGGTCATTGACCGTAAGGTCAAGGTCATGACCCGCCCATCGAGTCTTCCTACTAACGACGGAGGCGATGTCCGTGCGGCTTGGCAGCGTGCCGACGGCTGGACGTCGCGGTTGACGGCTACGAGTCGTATATGACGGAGGTGATGTCCGTGCGGCTTGGCAGCGGATCCGAAATCCGCCCCCGCATCCACCTCTGGCCCCCCTCCACTTTTTATAATGACACCTGCAAAGACCCCGCACCTGCAAAGGTCATTGACATACGTACCTGCAAAGTTCATTGACCTTTGCACCTGCAAAGGTCATTCACCTCTGAGGTTACACCTGCAATGTCAAGGTCATGACCCGCCCATCATTTCTTCCTACTACTGACGGAGGCGATGATCGTGCGGCTTGGCTGCGTGGCGACGGCTGGGCGTCGCGGATGACGGAGGCGATGTCCGTGCGGTTTGGCAGCGGATCCGGAATCCGCCCCCCGCATCTCCCCCTGGCGCCCCCTTCACTTTTTATAATGACACCTGCAAAGACCCCGCACCTGCAAAGGTAATTGACCTACGTTCAAAGTTCATTGATTTTTGCAGCTGTGGTCACACCTGCAATGTCAAGGTCATTGCCTTAAGGTCAAGGTCATGACCCGCCCATCGAGTCTTCCTACTAACGACGGAGGCGATGTCCGTGCGGCTTGGCTGCGCGGCGACGGCTGGGCTTCGCGGATAACGGCTGGGTGTCGTAAATGACGGAGGCGATATCCGTGCGGCTTGGCATCGGATCCGGAATCCGCCCACCGCATCCCCCCCTGGCGCCCCCCTCCACATTTTATAACACCATTTTTATGACACCTGCAAAGACCCCGCACCTGCAAAGGTCATTGACATACGTACCTGCAAAGTTCATTGACCTTTGCACCTGCAAAGGTCATTCACCTCTGAGGTTACACCTGCAATGTCAAGGTCATGACATCATTTCTTCCTACTACTGACGGAGGCGATGATCGTGCGGCTTGGCTGCGTGGCGACGGCTGGGCGTCGCGGATGACAAAGGCGATGTCCGTGCGGCTTGGCAGCGAATCCGGAATCCGCCCCCGCAACCCCCCCTGGCGCCCCCCACCACTTTTTATAATGACACCTGCAAAGTCATTGACATACGCATCTGCAAGGTTCATTGACCTTTGCAGCTGCAAAGTTCATTGACATTTGCACCTGTAAGGGTAATTCATTTCTGAGGTCACACCTGCAATGTCAAGGTCATTGACCTTAAGGTCATGGTCATGACCCGCCCATCGAGTCTTCCTACTAACGACGGAGGCGATGTCCGTGCGGCTTGGCTGCGTGGCTACGGCTGGGCGTCGCGGATGACGGAGGCGATGTCCGTGCGGCTTGGCAGCGGATCCGGAATCCGCCCCCCGCATCCCCCCCTGGCGCCTTAACTACTTTTTATAATGACATCTGCAAAGACCCCGCAACTACAAAGGTCATTGACCTACGCACCTGCAAAGTTCATTGACCTTTGCAGTTGCAAAAGTCATTCACCTCTGAGGTCACACCTGCAATGTCAAGATCATTGACCTTAAGGTCAAGGTCATGACCCGCCCGTCGAGTCTTCCTACTACTGACGGAGGCGATGATCGATCGGCTTGGCTGCGTGGCGAAGTTCATTGACCTTTGCACATGCAAAGGTCATTCACCTCTGAGGTCACACCTGCAATGTCAAGGTCATTGACCTTAAGGTCAAGGTCATGACCTGCCCATTGATTTTTCCTACTACTGACGGAGGCCTTGTCTGTGCGGCTTGACAGCGTGGCGACGGCTGGACGTCGCGGATGACGGCTGGGAGTCGTATATGACAGAGGTGATGTCCGTGCGGCTTGGCAGCGGATCCGAAATCTGCTTTCGCATCCACCCCTGGCGCCCCATCTACTTTTTATAATGACACCTGCAAAGACCCCGCACCTGCAAAAGTCATTTACATACGTACCTGCAAAGTTCATTGACCTTTGCACCTGCAAAGGTCATTCACCTCTGAGGTCACACCTGTAATGTCAAGGTCATTGACCTTAAGGTCAAGGTCATGACCCGCCCATCGATTCTTCCTACTACTGACGGAGGCGATGTCCGTGCGGTTTGGCAGCGGATCCGGAATCCGCCTCCCGCATCCCCCCTGGCGCCCCCTCCATTTTTTATAATGACACCTGCAAAGACCCCGCACCTGCAAAGGTAATTGACCTACGCACCTGCAAAGTTCATTGACCTTTGCAGCTGTGGTCACACCTGCAATGTCAAGGTCATTGACCTTAAGGTCAAGGTCATGACCCGCCCATCGAGTCTTCCTACTAACGACGGAGACGATGTCCGTGCGGCTTGGCAGCGTGGCGACGACTGGACGTCGCGGATGACGGCTGGGCGTCGTATATGACGGAGGTGATGTCCGTGCGGCTTGGCAGCGGATCCGAAATTCGCCCCCGCATCCACCTCTGGCGCCCCCTCCACTTTTTATAATGACACCTGCAAAGACCCCGCACCTGCAAAGGTCATTGACATACGTACCTGCAAAGTTTATTGACCTTTGCACCTGCAAAGGTCATTCACCTCTGAGGTCACACCTGCAATGTCAAGGTCATTGACCTTTAGGTCAAGGTCATGACCCGCCCATCGATTCTTCCTACTACTGACGGAGGCGATGATCGTGCGGCTTGGCTGCGTGGCGACGGCTGGGCGTCGCGGATGACGGAGGCGATGTCCGTGCGGCTTGGCAGCGGATCCGGAATCCGCCCCCCGCATCCCCCTCTGGCGCCCCCTCCACTTTTTATAATGACACCTGCAAAGACCCCGCACCTGCAAAGGTCATTGACATACGTACCTGCAAAGTTCATTGACCTTTGCACCTGCAAAGGTCATTCACCTCTGAGGTTACACCTGCAATGTCAAGGTCATGACCCGCCCATCATTTCTTCCTACTACTGACGGAGGCGATGATCGTGCGGCTTGGCTGCGTGGCGACGGCTGGGCGTCGCGGATGACGGAGGCGATGTCCGTGCGGTTTTGCAGCGGATCCGGAATCCGCCCCCCGCATCCCCCCCTGGCGCCCCCCTCCACTTTTTATAATGACACCTGCAAAGACCCCGCACCTGCAAAGGTAATTGACCTACGTTCAAAGTTCATTGATTTTTGCAGCTGTGGTCACACCTGCAATGTCAAGGTCATTGACCTTAAGGTCAAGGTCATGACCCGCCCATCGAGTCTTCCTACTAACGACGGAGGCGATGTCCGTGCGGCTTGGCTGCGCGGCGACGGCTGGGCTTCGCGGATAACGGCTGGGTGTCGTAAATGACGGAGGCGATATCCGTGCGGCTTTGCATCGGATCCGGAATCCGCCCACCGCATCCCCCCCTGGCGCCCCCCTCCACATTTTATAATGACACTTGCAAAGACCCCGCAACTGCAAAGGTCATTGTCATACGCACCTGCAAAGTTCATTGACCTTTGCACCTGCAAAGGTCATTCACCTCTGAGGACACACCTGCAATGTCAAGGTCATTGACCTTAAGGTCAAGGTCATGACCCGCTTATCGAGTCATCCTACTACTGACGGAGGCGATGTCCGAGCGGCTTGGCTGCGTGGCGACGGCTGGGCTTCGCGGATGACGGAGGCGATGTCCGTGCGGTTTGGCAGCGGATCCGTAATCCGCCCCCCGCATCCCCCCTGGCGCCCCTACAACTTTTTATAATGACACCTGCAAAGACCCCGCACCTGCAAAGGTAATTGATCTACGCACCTGCAAAGTTCATTGACCTTTGCAGCTGTGGTCACACCTGCAATGTCAAGGTCATTGACCTTAAGGTCAAGGTCATGACCCGCCCATCGAGTCTTCCTACTAACGACGGAGACGATGTCCGTGCGGCTTGGCAGCGTGGCGACGACTGGACGTCGCGGATGACGGCTGGGCGTCGTATATGACGGAGGTGATGTCCGTGCGGCTTGGCAGCGGATCCGAAATTCGCCCTCGCATCCACCTCTGGCGCCCCTTCCACTTTTTATAATGACACCTGCAAAGACCCCGCACCTGCAAAGGTCATTGACATACGTACCTGCAAAGTTTATTGACCTTTGCACCTGCAAAGGTCATTCACCTCTGAGGTCACACCCGCAATGTCAAGGTCATTGACCTTTAGGTCAAGGTCATGACCCGCCCATCGATTCTTCCTACTACTGACGGAGGCGATGATCGTGCGGCTTGGCTGCGTGGCGACGGCTGGGCGTCGCGGATGACGGAGGCGATGTCCGTGCGGTTTGGCAGCGGATCCGGAATCCGCCCCCCGCATCCCCCCCTGGCGCCCCCCTCCACTTTTTATAATGACACCTGCAAAGACCCCGCACCTGCAAAGGTAATTGACCTACGTTCAAAGTTCATTGATTTTTGCAGCTGTGGTCACACCTGCAATGTCAAGGTCATTGACCTTAAGGTCAAGGTCATGACCCGCCCATCGAGTCTTCCTACTAACGACGGAGGCGATGTCCGTGCGGCTTGGCTGCGCGGCGACGGCTGGGCTTCGCGGATAACGGCTGGGTGTCGTAAATGACGGAGGCGATATCCGTGCGGCTTGGCATCGGATCCGGAATCCGCCCACCGCATCCCCCCCTGGCGCCCCCCTCCACATTTTATAATGACACTTGCAAAGACCCCGCAACTGTAAAGGTCATTGTCATACGCACCTGCAAAGTTCATTGACCTTTGCACCTGCAAAGGTCATTCACCTCTGAGGACACACCTGCAATGTCAAGGTCATTGACCTTAAGGTCAAGGTCATGACCCGCTTATCGAGTCATCCTACTACTGACGGAGGCGATGTCCGTGCGGCTTGGCTGCGTGGCGACGGCTGGGCTTCGCGGATAACGGCTGGGTGTCGTAGATGACGGAGGCGATATATGTGCGGCTTGGCAGCGGGGCGACGGATGGGCGTCGCGGATGACGGAGGCGATGTCCGTGCGGCTTGGCAGCGTGGCGACGGCTGGACGTCGCGGATAACGTCTGGGTGTCGTAGATGACGGAGGCGATATCCGTGCGGCTTGGCAGCGTGGCGACGACTGGGCCTCGCGGATGATGGAGGCGATGTCCGTGCGGCTTGGCAGCGGATCCGGAATCCGCCCCCCGCATCCCCCCTGGCGCCCCCCTTTACCTTTTATAATGACACCTGCAAAGACCCCTTTGCAGCTGCAAAGTTCATTGACCTTTGCACCTGCGAGGGTCATTCATTTCTGAGGTCACACCTGCAATGTCAAGGTCATTGACCTTAAGGTCAAGGTCATGACCCGCCCATCGAGTCTTCCTACTAACGACGGAGGCGATGTGCGTGCGGCTTGGCAGCGTGGCGACGGCTGGACGTCAAGGTCATTGACCTTAAAGTCAAGGTCATGACCCGCCCATCGATTCTTTCTACTACTGACGGAGGCGATGTCCGTGCGGCCTGGCTGCGTGGCGACGGCTGGGCGTCGCGGATAACGGCTGGGTGTCGTAGATGACGGAGGCGATGTCTGTGCGGCTTGGCAGCGTGGCGACGGCTGGGCGTCGCAGATAACGGAGGCGATGTCCGTGCGGCTAGGCAGCGTGGCGACGGCTGGGCGTCGCGGATGACGACTGGGCGTTGTAGATGACGGAGGCGATGTCCGTGCGGCTTGGCAGCTGATCCGGAATCCGCCCCCCGCATCCCCCCTGGCGTCCCCTCCATATTTTATAATGACACCTGCAAAGACCCCGCACCTGCAAAGTTCATTGACCTTTGCACCTGCAAAGGTCATTAACCTCTGATGTCACACCTGCAATGTCAAGGTCATTGACCTTTAGGTCAAGGTCATGACCTGCCCATCGAGTCTTCCTACTACTGACGGAGGCGATGTCCGTGCGGCTTGGCAGCGGATCTTGAATCCGCACCCCGCATCCCCCCCTGCGCCCCCCTCCACTTTTTATAATGACACCTGCAAAGACCCCGCACCTGCAATGGTCATTGACATACGCACCTGCAATGTTCATTGACCTTTGCAGCTGCAAAGTTCATTGACCTTTGCACTGAAACTGACATTGTAGGGGTCTACGGACTTCAAATTTTAATACAGCGACCCCAAAAACCTATATGTACTGTTTTATCAGAGTTTTTGAGTGATATTTCCCACTTTGACCACTTTTTCCCACAAATGACCTTGAACCTGACCTCACAGAGGTTAACGGACGTTAAATTCTGAATCAGCGACCAGAGAAACCTATATACACCTTTTACCAGAATCATTTAGCGATTTTTAAAAATAAAATTTAGACCTTGAAATAACCTTGAAACTGAGATTGTAGGAATCTACGGACCTTTAATTTTAATTAAGCGACCCCAAAAACCTATATGTACTGTTTTGTCAGAAATTTCGAGCGGGTTTTCCTACTTTGACCCTGAAATCACCTTGAACCTGACCTCGTAGAGGTCAACGGATGACAAATTTAGAATCAGTGACCAGAAAAACGTATATATCACCTTTTACCAAAATCATTTAGCGATTTTTAAAAATTTGACCTTAAAATGACCTTGAAAATGAGCTAACCAAGGTCAACGGACCTCAGATTCGGATTCAGGACGTCAAAATACATAAGGATACAATGGTCTCGTCAAATATTCATAAACTTTTTTTTTTGTAAACTTGTGTATTTTGTTTTGCCACACTTGGTTTAGAATTTTCAGTAAGAAGAGTTTTGCATTTTCTGGTAGGTGATATAACATGGAGAATTGTATGTTGTGTCCCGGGGCTGTGTTATTTGAGTTTTTTAATGCTTTTTCTAGTTCTTGATTCGTGAATGGTGTTTGTAGTTCTGTGTCTGTTTCTTCTTTTTCATGTATTATATCTATTGGTTGGTATACTGATGCAGAGGCAATTCTGTCTAGAAATTCTTCAATCCATCTGTTGTCTATTGGTTTGGGGGGTTTTATGTTGTTTGAGTTCTTGTACCTTTTTACTGCTTTCCATATTTCTGTGTCTTTGTTTATTTTCTCACAGTACTGTCGCCAGCTGCTGCTCTTTTTTTCTTTTAATAATTTTCTTGTTTCCGCTTCTTTTTTTCTGTATTCTATATAGTTTGTAAATGTCGAACTTGTTGTGTATGTTTTATATGCTTCTGTTTTTTCTTTTATTTTGTTTGTGCATTCCGTGTCCCACCATGGCGGTGATGAAGCTTGGTATGTCAATGGTTTTTTATGGGAATGCTAAGATCTGTGGCTTTTTCAATTATTTTTGTTATGTTGTTGTAGTTTTCTATTGTTTTGTTTTCATATTCTGTTTCTATTTTTTGGGTGAGTTTTTCTACTGTTTTTGTATATGTGTTGTTTTCCATTGTCTTGTTTGATCAGTTGTGTGACTGTTTTTGTTCTGTGTTATTCTAGTCCCTATTTCAATAATTATTGGTAAGTGATCCGATCCCAGCGAATCTTCTTCTACTTCCCAATTCGTTTTGGTGGCTAATTCCGAAGATACAAATGAAATGTCCAATGCGGATTTTCTTGTGTTTGGTCTTGCTGTTTTAGTTGGAGATCCATCATTTAATAGTACCATTTGGTTCGATTCTGTAATTTCGATCAAATCAATACCCAGTTTGTCTCTGTATTGACATCCCCAACATTCATTGTGTGCGTTAAAGTCCCTTGCGAATATTAGGGGTTTGTTTACTTGTTTCAATATTTCTAACCAGTCACAGCTTCGGCTTTTTATGTTTGGTGGTTTGTAGATCGATACAACCGTAAGTTTACCATTTTTGATTGAATGTCTACTGCACATACTTCTATTCCCTGATTTCTTTGGTGTATACTCTTTTCTGAAAACTGAATGTAGGGTTTTATTAACACTGCTACCCCTCCGTAGCCATCTGCTCGGTCTGCTCTTACAATGTTATAATTTTTTAATTTTAAAAGTTTGTCAGGTCTTAGCCACGTTTCTGACAATATAATGATATCTATGTCTTTGTTTCAAGTGACAAATTTTTCTAATCTACATTTGTTAGCGTTTATTGACTGTGCGTTCCACTGTAGGATATTATTTAATAATACATCTTTTATATTGCTTAGAGCTGGGATGTTAAATTGAGTGACAGAGTTTATCAGTTGTGATATTAATTGTACTAATATATTTATAATAGACACGGCTTCTTCTTCTGTATCTTCACTGGATGTTGTCAGAGATGGGTAGACTGTCTTCTGATTTTGTGGTTCTCGATATGGATTGTAGAATGGTGTCTGTTGTACATTGTGTCGACTTCTTTGTGTGTGATGATTGTTTGTTTGTTCCGTCACTTTTATATTATGGCTGATTTTATTAATGTGGTTTAGCGGTTTGTTATTTTGTGGATTTATGTTTGATTTTTTAGGATTATTATCATTCGTAAAGAGTGATTTTAATTTATTATTATTATCGGTGTTACTTTTAATTTATGGATACTCAATATTAGATTGTATATTTATACGTGGTATCGTTTTTGCAATATTCGCGTAGCTTTTTTCTTTTTTTAATTTCAATGCTTCGTGGTAAGTTATATCTAGGTAGGCCATGTTTTCTTTCACTCGTTTTTGTATTTGATACACCGGGCAGTCTTTGGAGTTGCTCAAATGTTAGCCTTTACAATTAACACATTCTTGTGTCGTGAAATTTTCGCAATCTTCTAGTTTGTGTGATTCTCCACATCGTGTGCATCGTTGTTTAGACAGGCACTGTTTGCCCGTGTGCCCGAATTTATAACAATTATAGCACTGTAGTACCGATCGGACGTATGGATGTACCTCACATCTAACTTTATGTACGTATATATATTTTGGTATCTCTTGCCCTAAGAATGTAACTGTTATCACTTGCCTAGGGACCAATTTTGTTTGATTATTTTCTTCAATTTTTCGAAACATTCTTTTCACTTCGAGAACTGTTTTGTCCGACACAATTTCACTTAATAAATATTCCTCAGATAATGTTGTATCCACGTGTTTTACCACCCCTCGTTTAATTGTTAAATGCTTAGGTATATATATATTTAAGTCTGTTATTTTTTTATTAGCTAATTTATTTGCAGCTGCTGCGGAATTTAATACGAAGCTGAAGCTGGCAACCGGCTTAGCAGCGGCCGTCCAGAGTTGTATTAGCGCAAAGTACCCGCGCGCTACGGTAACTTTATTTTCGGTTTATATCAATTATAACTAACGGAACTGAATGGAAACAACTAAATAAGATAACTAATAGTTTGATGATTTTAATTCCTAACAATACACGAGATAAAATATGTTATTATTAATTATATTTTAAATATTATTATTATATAGTTTATACATATCTACTAATGTATCTATTATAATGTAAATATTTGAGAATTTTAGAAGCTCATTTAAAAAGTACTACAAATCAGTAATTATAAATAATTATTGAGTTTTGAAAGATCTCATTTTTAATGCTCTTTCATATGAAATAAGAATCAAGTGGTATCAATCAAGCTGAACATTTATATTATTACTTTTATTATAAAAAAACTGGCGCGCGCCGCTAATACTGTGAATTTATAATTAACAGCTAGCTTTAAAACAAATCTTTACAAGCTTGAAATATTTTTTTATATAATCAGTTTTTAATGCTCTTTCATACGAAATAAGAATCAAGTGGTATCACGCTGAATATTTATATTAGCATTTTTATTTCAAAAACGGGTGCGCGACGCTAATAATGTGAATTTATAATTAGCAGCCAGCTTCATCGCAAAACGTTACAAGCTTGAAATATTTTTTTATATAATCAGTTTTTAATGCTCTTTCATATGAAATAAGAATCAATTGGTAGCAATCACGCTGAATATTGATTTTAGCATTTTTATTAAAAAAAACGAGCACGCGCCGCTAATAAAGTGAATTTATAATTAGCAGCCAGCTTCAACGCAAAACGTTACAAGCTTGAAATATTTTTTTATATAATCAGTTTTTAATGCTCTTTCATATGAAATAAAAATCAATTGGTAGCAATCACGCTGAATATTAATATTAGCATTTTTATTAAAAAAAAACGAGCGCGCGCCGCTAATAAAGTGAATATACTATACAAATAAATTATATATATAAATATAATATTCTCTGCATAAATCAGAGTTATTTAGAAGTATAAATTTATATTTGAAATAGTCATGCATTTAAATTTAATTACATATCATTAAATCTTTATTAATAGCCTGACGATGATTCTGTGAATCGAAAGCTTGCGATTACCTTTTCTTAAATAAGTTTTGACGTTTAGACAAACAAGTTTGTTTTTATTTATATTTAACGTCACTACAATTATCCTTAATATACAAAATATAATAATAATATATAATATATTAATATATAAAGCTCAACGTCTCTCTGTCTGTCTGTCTGTCTGCCTGTCCGTTAGTGCGCTTATCACTCGAGAACCACTTATCCGATTTACGTGTTTTTTTTTAATTCATAGGTACGTTCTCTGGCCAGGTTATAGGCTATATTTTGTTACGTTAGGTAACATAACAACTTAGCAGCGACGATAATAGTAAATCAAGTCGGAAAAATTTTTGCCGTCGGCGCGCTGTTTTGCAATACGCTGCCTAAACCGTTCAATATAGAACAAAATAGTGTATTTAAGAATTGTGTAGAATCAAAAGTTCTACAATAAAGTCCGCGACACCATACAGGGTGTCCCAAGACTGTGTCAAAGTTCAATATTTCATTTATTATAACAAATGGAAGAAAACTTTAAATACAAAAGTTGTTAGGTTAGACAAGCCGCATATTTTAAAAATAGTTATATTTATATAGGGTGTCCCATAAGTGCGTTACAAATCAAAGTTATGTTTTTTTAAATACAATGCGTATATTTTTGATAGATAATCTAAAAGCATTTATTTTTCTGGATATTTTGATATAAGCATGTGTAGGTTTATACTGAGCGGTTTAGAAATTATGACCATTTTTGTAAGAAAATTGGGTTATTTTCAACACCTTGTAATTTTCTAATTACAACAAAAAAACTTTTGTTTTCTGCTAAAAATAATTTTGGCATATGCTCTATTATTGCGATATTACATCAAACATTTACAAAATTGTATTCTTTGTACAGGTTGTATCAAAACTCTGAACTTAACTTTTTTCAAAATTTTCAAATGGAACCCCTATATATTTTCACATTTTCGAATTGCCTGTTCAATTCTAAATACATTTTATAAACTATGTTCTATACCTAAATCCAGCCGTTAAAAAGTTTATTTGAAGATTTTTTAAATCTTAACATGTTTTATAAATACAATACAACTTTATTATTATCCATAATAAAATTTGATAGAACTTACAAACTTTAACAACATGAAAATCTAGAAATTAAATAAACAAAATGATACACAAAAGTTAATTTTTTTTGTTCAAAATGTCCACCAGACCTATCATTCAAATTCAATTAAATCTTCAAATAACTTTTTAACGGCTAGATTTAGGTATAGAACATAGTTTATAAAATGTGTTTAGAATTGAATAGGCAATTCGAAAATGTAAAAATATATAGGGTGTTCCATTTGAAAATTTTGAAAAAAATTAAGTTCAGAGTTTTGATACACTCTGTACAAAGAATACAATTTTGTAAATGTTTGATGTAATATCGAAATAATAGAGCATATGACAAAACTATTTTTAGTAGAAAACAAATTTTCTTTGGTTGTAATTAGAAAATAACAAGGTGTTGAAAATATGTCAATTTTCTTATAAAAATGGTCATCATTTCTAAACCACTCAGTATAATCCCACACATGCTTATATCAAAATATCCAAAAAGATAAATGCTTTAAGATTATCAATCAAAAAAATACACATTGTATTTAAAAAAACATAACTTTGATTTGTAACGCACTTATGGGACCCCCTATATAAATGTAACTATTTTTAAAATATGCGGATTGTCTAACCTGACAACTTTTGTATTTAAGGTTTTCTTCTATTTGATATAATAAATGAAATATTGAACTTTGACGCAGTCTTGGGACACCCTGTATATCTAACTTTTATATTTAAGCCACAATGACTGCGTTTATGTTACAAAGAAAACATAAAATATTTGGGTTCTGTTTACATGGACTTAGGACCTGCAAAACATTAATCCTTATCGAAATAAATGATTTCATCGTCATAAGTACTTAATGCAGATATAATTTGCCCTTTACAGCATCGAATTTGGTCGTATAGTTTAGAAAATATCTTAAAATAAATTTATAAAGGTAACATATTAAATGTATGGTGTCGTGCCGCATCGAAGTGATGTACAACAGACTGGATTCGCTTACGCTCGGTGGATATTCGGATTCCTTCGGCTGATCGTCTGAGTTTATTTTGTTTTCAATAATTTACATTTAAATTTAAACAGAACACAAATTATTTGTACTTTTTTCTTCTGATTCGTTTTTGTTAGGTAATTTAGGTATTGATAAGTTATTATTACAATAATAACTAATCGTGTTTTACTTAATTAATTAAACTATATTTTTCAAAAATCCTAAACAATAATTTCGTAGTCTACGCGAGCGAAGCCGCGTGGGCACTGCTAGTATTATATATAAGTATATTTATGTTGGAGTAAATGACCATTTGGAAATATTTAAAAAAAATAAATGGGATACTCGAGTCTATAAGTTTTTTATTTTATTTATTCTTTACGTTTCGATCAATATGATCTTTAGGAATTGTATAGAATAAGTAAAACGCGATATCCACGTCGCCCGCGGCTGGAGGGTTAACACTTTAAATATACACATGCACAAAACTAAACTCAATGTTCGATACAAAACGAATAACTTTCGAATTTAAACAGAACTAAAATGAATACAATAAGACCTTTTGCGGGCTAATTAAAGCAATGACAAAAAATTGAGAAAATGACAGAAATTCTCTGTAGTTCGGACGTTAAGAACTTTTCATCTGCACTTTTTGATAGGAGCATGAAAATTGGTATAGTGGTATATCAAACCAATACTAGAATTGGCGACATTTAAAAAACCCGTGTGGTCCCCCTTTTAGGGGCAAAAATATCTACGCGGATTTAGTTTTTCTTATTTATTTTGCAAATGGTTATCCGGACGACACAAATAGAAGACACCCAAAATAATGTTTATTAAATTCTAAACAAAAGTTGTTATTATAAATTTTACGATTAGAGTCACCGTTGCTGTATAAATGGGGGTTAAATTTATGAGAAAATTTGCGCGCGCGGTAAAACTTGCGTTCATACTCAAATATCTCGTAAACGGGTTCTCTCATGAGAAAAATTAATAGGACAAATATTAAATATTATTATATATATGGGACGTTCTTTGTCAAACGGAACAAGGCTCTGCCCAAAATTCATGTTGATGGATTTTAGTAATCTTGGGCTTAAAATGTTCGTTATTGATCCCTCTTCATGGGGTAGTGTGGCCTTTTGGAAAATCTCAAAATGGCGGCTCAGTATGGCGGCCAGAAATCAGAGAAAAATCAATATGTTGAATTAAAATGTACGCGAAAAAAAAAAATTACGGCCGATTCGATTGGTTATGGGTGCAAATTGTTTGTAATTGACAGCGCTAAAAAGTTGGATAGGTAGATTGGCGAAATCCAACATGGCGGATCCAAGATGGCAGCTGAAACCTAAAAATCGTCGAAAAATGAACTTTTTGACACTAAACCTGATTATATTGGCCTCAAATGTTGAGATTCAAATACGAATTACATATACAGGTTATTTTGAATCCAAAATCTAAAATGGCGGCTTCGATTAATCTCAAAATGTAATAAAATCGGTAAAAAACGGTGAAACTTAGGTGGAAACAGTCCCGAACGAGTATATTGATGGTTCATAGATCGTCAAATGATTGCGTTTTTATATCGTGAAATCAAACTTCATAAATCAAATATGGCGGAGTCAAAATGGCGTCGAACAATGCTATATATAAGGAAAACCCATTGTTAAATGAACTCGCACAACCCATTTTGTTGAAATTCTTAAGCGAAATGTGTTATCTCGTTGTTTTGAGTATTCTGAATACGAATCCGTACTCAGAATTGGCCAGAATCAGATTTAAAAAATTATTATTTCTTAGTTTTTTAAATTTTTATTTTTTTATTTTTTTCCTAATTATTTTTTTATATTTTGTTGTTGATAATATTTTGAATGCACTAGACTATCTAAATGCAGTAAGGGTTTTATCGGAAGAGACTTTGAATGCATGAGCTTTAGAAATTTTTGATACCGCTGGTACTGTGGCAAATCTTTTTGCCAGTTTTCTAGATGTTCTATTATAGTCTAAACAACAACAACAAAATATAAAAAAATAATTAGGAAAAAAATAAAAGAAATTTTTTTTTAAAAACTAAGAAATAATTATTTTTTAAATCTGATTCTGGCCAATTCTGAGTACAGATTAGTATTCAGAATGCTCAAAACAACGAGATAACACGTTTCGCTTAAGAATTTCAACAAAATGGGTTGTGCGAGTTCATTTAACAATGGGTTTTTCCGTATATATGGCATTGTTCGACGCCATTTTGACTCCGCCATATTTGATTTATGAAGTTTGATTTCACGATATAAAAACGCAATCATTTGACGACCTATGAACCATCAATATACTCGTTCGGGACTGTTTCCACCTAAATTTCACCGTTTTTTACCGATTTTATTACATTTTGAGATTAATCGAAGCCGCCATTTTAGATTTTGGATTCATAATAACCTGTATATGTAATGAGTATTTGAATCTCAACATTTGAGGCCAATATAATCAGGTTTAGTGTCAAAAAGTTCATTTTTCGACGATTTTTAGGTTTCAGCTGCCATCTTGGATCCGCCATGTTGGATTTCGCCAATCTACCTATCCAACTTTTTAGCGCTGTCAATTACAAACAATTTGCACCCATAACCAATCGAATCGGCCGTAAATTTTTTTTTTCGCGTACATTTTAATTCAATATATTGATTTTTCTCTGATTTCTGGCCGCCATACTGAGCCGCCATTTTGAGATTTTCCAAAAGGCCACACTACCCCATGAAGAGGGATCAATAACGAACATTTTAAGCCCAAGATTACTAAAATCCATCAACATGAATTTTGGGCAGAGCCTTGTTCCGTTTGACAAAGAACGTCCCATATATATTATTATTTTCTGTTATCCTATAAAATTATTTGTAATGAATTTTATTCACTATAAGTAGAATGACATATGACAATTTAAGAAATGTTACGGTTCTCGTTCAATTTTTTTTCGTTATATATAATTAAGCGCTTTTAAAGTTATTTTATGGTTCTTTTATAATAATTTATGAACATATAGAGAAGAAAAGAGAGAAAAATGTGTTACATTGACCTGCATTTATCAATAAATCAAAAAATAACTGTTCGAAAAACAAAACTATTTTTTTTAATTAGAAAGTACATCCTGTATATGTACTTATTTTATAAATATAACAAAACACTAAAATTATAAATATTTATAGGCTATAAACATGTTTTTTATTCTCTTTAGCTGGAAAAACTTTTATCAACACTAGTGCAGAATCTCTTGATAGCTTCTTTTGTTATACAAACCTTCAAACGCCCAAACCTTTAGGATGAATATATTCATCCTAAAATTTTGAATAATAAACAATTAATTATTCTTTACTAAATATTGTACTTTTCGAGTAATTTAAAGTTGAAATTAATGACTATTAGCGATAACAGTAAAAATTGTGTCGGTTATATTCTTTTTTGTTCCAAATCTTGTGTACGGTCAATTGGATGAAAAAAATGTACAGAAACTAAATTGTCGGCAATGAAATTTTAAATAATATTTCGTTGTTTCATATGTCAGATATTAAAGTTTTCGAGTAAATAAAGATCAAAGTTACAAATTAATTGATATACTACATGAACGGTGTAAAGCAGGGCATTTTTGTCACACAATATTTTATAACCGGTTTTTTACAATTCAAAAAATTATAGAAAATATAATAGAGTGGACATATATCTATCATATATAAATTTTACTTTTACAAAAAATATGGTATTTTTTTTGTTAAACATGATTTCTTAGCATTGTTATTTTGTATGATATTTTTAGTATGTATGGTAATTATTATTATTTATTATTATTCCGACCGTTAACAGCGGATGTTTAGGAATTCAATCATGCGATTCATGATAAAAATATAACATTTTATATAATTGTATATCAAACCCACCTCTACAAAACTAGATGTGACTCCACACCCTCAAATCTCTTGCGGTCCCCCGTTCAGAGGTTAACATATCTTCACGAGTTTTGTTTATTTAAATTTTTATTTTTTTTATTTTGAACACGGTACGATAAATATTTACATATTCATATGTGCATATTTTTCATCTTTCTATTAAAATGCGATATTTTAACTGTGTAATACGATTCTTGTATAGTTAATGATATTATTATTTTTATTATAACATATTTATTACGTATTTTAATTTTTGATAGTACTTCTCATTTTATACAGTTTATTTTTAATAAAAAATATGTACAACTTTTATTATTTATAAGTTATATATTTACCAGACAAACAATATTGAAGGTAATATGAAATTTATAAACACTATTTTCTGGTTTAACGATATTAGTTATATCTAATTTACATTAAAAATAATAATATTAGTTAGCTGTGAGGTAACATTACATATTGGCTATGTTCCGATATACACTGTGAGTACTGGCCAGTGGTAACAGTTACTGGATTTTGCATTCCGTTATGGCATCCAGTGCTCTGTTACAGTCAGTGGCATAACTGAGCGTCCGCAACCCCCGCGGTGCGGAAGGGCCCCGAGCTCAAGGGAGCCCCGCGAGCTACCGCGAAAAAAATATGAATGTTAAATAATTAAATCTGCAAACCTAAGTAACCGAATCGACCCAGCTTGTGCTAATTTTTTTATTTTTGAATATGCAATCCTAAGTAACCGAATCAACCCAGCTTGTAACCGAATCGACCCAGCTCAAGCTATTTTTTTGACTTTGAATGTGCAACCGAAAGTAACCGAAACGACCCAGCTTTAAAATCACGATAACACAGAAAAATATCTTTAAATTAGAAAACACTACACAAACAACTACAACACGTCTTCATAACGTTCATCACTTTTGCAACAAATATACATTTCAAATAACTGTCAACTTCCCAGTAAACGGGCACAGTTTTACCAACGTAGCTCATGAAAATAACTAGAACGTACATTCCCCTTGCCCCTTTCGTATTTCCAAGAGTAACCAATGATGGCCATAAGAGCTGATTATCTATATTATATGTGATTTGTGGTAGACATCAATCGTTCAATTCAGTTGCACTTCATTTCAATTACATTGTATCTTCAGTTGCGTCTTCATTTTAAATTAGTATATTGTCAATACAATCGCGTGTGAACTTGGTGAATATTTTTTTGAGTAAAAAAATGAAACGCTCATACCTAAGTGGTGCTCAGAAAAGAAAAGAAAAAAAACAAGAGTTGAGGATGCTCAAAAATCATCTCAGAAATTATCTTCGTGGATAAAAAGTGCTGAAAAAGTAGCTGATAATACCGCTGAAGTCAGTCTCACTGACAATGTCACAACAAGCTCAGATGCAGCTCTTCTTCAAGGTGACAATAATTCTGTGACGCACTGTGATAGTGATAAAAACGGTGATTCAATGTCCCTATTTCAAGAAGATCAACCGTTTCCGTCAGATCGAGGACATTATTTGGATGTGAATGTACTTAGTGATGAATTGAATTATAAAATTATAAATTATGGCCCTTGCAAACCAAAAAGACCTTTTCCTAAAGACTCTCATAACAGAAGTTTTTCTGCAGATTATTATTTTATAAAATCTAATGATTCGAGTCTTACTTTACCAAGATTATGGCTATGCTACTCTAAATTACTCAATAAAGTTTATTGTGAACACTGCTGGCTTTTTGCAGACCGAACAGATGCTTATTTTCATTCAGAATGGATTGAAGGAATAAACGATTGGCAAGGTCTATCAAAAAAATTAAAGTACACGGCACCGCTCAGTATCATGTTGATGCTTCGTCAAAATACGATATGTGAAAAAATAAAAGAACCATTGATCATTTGATAAATTCAGAATTGAAGCAAAAGTGTAATTTTTGGAAAGAAGTACTGAAGCGTATAGCCGATGTAATATTGATACTAACAAGCTGTAATTTAGCTTTACGTGGTCATCGTGAGCAAAAAGTTGATGATCTTGATTTCCACAATAGAGGCAATTTTTTAAGTGTGATTGAACTCTTAGCTAAATACGATGGTGTATTGTTTAGCTTATTAAATTCAAAAAATAAAAAAAATAATTATTTGAGTCCTCAAATTCAAAATGAACTTATTAGTTTATTATCAGTTCAGGTTCGAAAGACTATTATAGAAGATATTCAAAAGAGTAAGTTTTATTCTATAATACTAGACACTACTCAAGATATTTCTAAAAAAGAACAACTAAGTGTTGTGATTCGATTTGTGGGTATTGAGTACGACGATGACTACAAGCTTCGTGATTTAAAAATCCAAGAAAGTTTTTTAGGATTTTTTCAAATTTTAGATCCAAGTGCTCAAGGATTGGAAGTGGAAATTTTGAAAATATTACAAGAAAATGATATACTTATCGAAAATTGTCGTGGCAAAGGATATGATGGAGCTAGTGTCATGAGTGGCATCTATTCTGGATTACAAAAAAGAATTTGTAATATTCAGC
Source organism: Sialis fuliginosa (assembly GCA_961205875.1). Lineage (NCBI taxonomy): Eukaryota > Metazoa > Arthropoda > Insecta > Megaloptera > Sialidae > Sialis > Sialis fuliginosa. The sequence continues at coordinate 1,940,837 of OY540819.1, read as the reverse complement.
CGAAAGCGTCATACGTTCATAGCTTAGATCACAACCTTAATTTAGTTTTAGAAGATTCTGTTAAATCTTTAGTTTTGGTACAGAAATTTTACGAAACTCTGCAACGACTTTATGCATTTTTTAGTGCAAGTATTAAGCGCTGGGATGTACTCATTGAAACAATGAATTCATACTCATTGAAGTATCCAGTGGTGAAAAAATTGTGTGCTACAAGGTGGTCATCCAGACATGATGCTATATACGCATGTCGACTAGGGTTTCGACCAATAATGAAATCATTATTAAAAATAAATTTAGTTTCCAAAGACAGCGATACCAAAAATGAAGCAATGTCTTTATATAAACTTATGAACAAATTTGAATTTGTTACTTTTCTAGTTATGGAATGCAAGGTCTTAGAAATGACTAATTTAGTCTCAAAAGAATTGCAGAAGAAAAGTATGGATTTATTTTATGCTTCAGAGCTATTAAAAGTGTCCTTAGATAATATAATAGAATTAAGAAATTTTTTTGAAAAGGTCGTCGAAGAAGCTCAAGTTTTAGCTTCCAGTTGGGAAATCGAGGCAGTATTCGAGCAGAAAAGAGTGATAAAAGTAAAAAATGAGTTGTCAAAGCACGAAGTGATTAGCGATCCATGACACGCATTTGAAGTTAATGTGTTCAATGCTCATTTGGATATAATCATTGGACAATTACGCTCAAGGTTCGAAGGAACCCAAAAAATATCCAAAAACTTTCGCTGCATTTTCACTAAAAATTTAATTGCCATGAATGACTATGATCTACGGACAGCAGAAGAAGAATTATTTAGTCTATACTCCGAAGAAATTTCATCAGATTTTACACACCAGCTTTTATCCCTCCGAAATTTAATTTAAAAAAATATTTCACGCGACACATCAATTATAGAATTATTACAATATTTAATAGAAAACCATTCCTCCTTTTTAAGTAATGTCGCAGACGTAATGATCATAATAAAATTGTATTTAATTTTACCAGTAACAGTTACTTCATCAGAACGGTCTTTTTCAAAGTTAAAAATTATTAAAAATTATTTACGTTCTAGTATATCACAAGTCCGATTATCTGCTTTAGCATTGTTATCGATTGAATGTGAACGAGCGAAAAAAACCAATATTGATGAATTTGCAGAAAAAAATGTTAGACGTTCCAAAAGATTAGAATAAGACACAAAACAATACTATTATTTTTTACTAATAAACAGTTATTTTTACAATTAAAGAAATTTTCCTTTTTTTAATTCAAATTTGAATTTCTATCATTTTCATCGACTTGGGGGAGGCCTCATAAATGATTTTGCAGAGGGTCCTATTGTCTCTCAAACTGCACCAGTTGGATCAACTCGGTTTCTTACGCTTGCAGATTCAACGATTCAATTGCTGGTACAATTCAATAAATTGTACCAGCTGGGTTGATTCGGCTACTTAGGATTGCAGTTTCAAAGATCAAAAGAATGTCACGCGTTGGGTCGTTTCGGTTACTTGGGTTTGCAGATTAAACGATCAATAAATAGCTCGAGTTGGGTTGGTTCAGTTACTTAGGTTTGCATATTTAATTATTTAAAAACTGCTCGAGCTGGGTCGATTCGGTTACTTAGGTTTGCACATTGAACGATCAAATAAACTGCACAAGCTGGGTTGATTCGGTTACTTAGGATTGCATATTCAAAAATAAAAAAATTGCTTCAAGGGGGCCTCACTAAGATTTTCGCGGGTGGGCCCCTCAACTCTCAGCTACGCCACTGGTTACAGTATCCTAGCAATATTAATGACGTCATTGATCGCCGCCATTTTACTACTGCCAGCGCTGTTGCTAAATACATGCGGCGGTCACAGTACTCCGATCACGTGCATGATACAAATATATGTACAAGGTAAGATTGACAGCTCTGACCTTGAATGTTGTGACCTCATCGAAATTGCAAAATTCATGTTGCCTTGGAAACAAATGCAACTAAATTAAAGTGTCAAATTAGTTATTCTACGAATATGTATTATATTTTTAACATTAGGGCATTATAGGACTAATATTTTTAATACAAAGGTGAGTTTTATATCTGACAAATTCCTATTAAATTTTTCATATATTAAAAATTATTTAAAAAGATATTATAGAACATGGAAGTCTTGTATGGTTCTCCATACCGGTATTTTATGTTCTAGTTTTAATTAAAATATTATAAATCGATGTAGATTTAAAAGAAGCAAATGAAGACGTAATAGAAACCGCTTAGAAGAATCAAAATTTGTAATAAAAACTCCAGAGGAAGAACCTATACTAGATACTAATGAAGTAACCATAATTGTCAGTGCAAACTGAAAAATAAAATGATAATCGTTTATATAAATGAAAAGAACAAGTGTATGGCACGCCGTTTTACTTTTTAATAGTAAAAAAAAAATTCAATCAAAATTAAATTACGATCATAAAAATGAATTAAATTTATGTCACAACATAATTTTAATTCATTGAATTAAAATTATGTTGTGACATAATTTTAATTCAATGAATTAAAATTATGTTGTGACATAAATTTAATTCAATGAATTAAAATTATGTCCCGACATAATTTTAATTCCCTATTTTTATTATGTTGCAACATAATAATAATACATCAAATTAAAATTATACTCTGATATCTAATATTTCATTGAATTTTTTTTATGCTACAGCATAAAAATAATAAGAGGAATTAAAATTGTATCTGCATAAAAAAAAATTCAGAATTAAAATTATGTACATAATTTTAATTCATGAATTATTATTATGTACATAATTTTAATTCGTGAATTATAATTCAGTAAATAAAAATGATGCACGTTATTTTATTTTAGAATTAAAATTATGTACATAATAATAATTCAACGAATTTTTATTTTAGAACTAAAATCATGTACAAAATTTTAATTCTAAAATAAAAATTTCGTGCAAAATTTATACTTTATAATTAAAATGATGCACGAATTTTTTTGTTACAATTAAAATTATGTACATAATTTTAATTCTAAAATAAAAATTACGTGCAGAATTTTTATTTTAAAATTAAAATGATGCACGCATTTTTCTATTACAATTAAAATTATGTACATAATTTTAATTCAAACATTCAATTCTGTATGTGTAATAATTTTAATTTTAGAATTAAAATGATACACGAATTTTTTTGTTACAATTAAAATTATGTACATAATTTTAATTCAAACATTCAATTTTTCACGTGTATTAAATTTTATTAAGAATTAAAATGATACACGAATTTTTTTGTTACAATTAAAATTATGTACATAAATTTAATTCAAACATTCAATTCTGCACGTGTAGTAATTTTTATTTTAGAATTAAAATGTTACACGAATTTTTTTTTTACATTTAAAATTATGTACATAATTTTAATTCAAACATTCAATTTTACATGTATTTTAATTTTTATTTTAGAATTAAAATGATGTACGAATTTTTATGTTACAATTAAAATTATGTACATAATTTTAATTGTAACAAAAAAATTCGTGTATCATTTTAATTCTGAAATAAAAATTACAACACGTGCAGAATTGAATGTTTGAATTAAAATTATGTACATAATTTTAATTGTAACAAAAAAATTCGTGTATCATTTTAATTCTTAATAAAATTTAATACACGTAAAAAATTGAATGTTTGAATTAAAATTATGTACATAATTTTAATTGTAACATAAAAATGCGTGCATCATTTTAATTCTAAAATAAAAATTCTGCATTTAATTTTTATTTTAGAATTAAATTTATGTACATAATTTTAATTGTAACAAAAAAATTCGTGTATTATCTTTATTATAAAATAAAAATTCTACATGTAATTTTTATTTTAGAATTAAAATTATGTACATAATTTTAATTCACCGTATTTCTATTATAATCCACATTATTTTGATTCTCGAATTAAAATTTTGTACTTAATTGAACTGTTATGTCGTAGTATGATTTTAATTCTTTGAATTATTATTATGTACATAAATTTAATTCATGAATTAAAATTATGTACATAATTTTAATTCAATTAATTAAAATTATGTCGTGACATAATTTTAATTCGTCGAATTATTATTATGTCGGGACATAATTTTAATTCGTCAAATTGTTATTATGTTGTAACATAATAAAAATTCGGCATTAAATTTATGTCACAACATAATAATAAATCGTTTCAAAGAATAAAATTTATGTCATGACTTAAAAATAATTCAATGAATTATTTTTATGTCCTGACATAATAATAATTCGACGAATTAAAATTATGTCACGACATAATTTTAATTCATTGAATTAAAATTATGCTGTGACATAATTTTAATTCGTCGTATTTTAATTATGCTGCAACATAATAATAATCGCAGAATTATTATTATGTCGGGACATAATTTTAATTCATTGAATTATTATTATGTCGTGACATAATTTTAATGATTTAATTTTATGTTGGGACATAATAAAAATTATTTAAATTTATGTTGTGACATAATAATAATTCAATGAATTTCCTATGCTCTCTTATGTATTCGAAATTAATTTTATGTTAAAGCATAATTTTAAATATATTTTATTATGCTGTGACATAATAAAAATGTGTACAAAAAATTTCGTTTTTTTTTTTAATTCAAAAACATGTTTTTTATTTTATATGTAAAAATTTTACCATTAAAAAGTAAAACGGCGTGCCATACAAGTGTTGTTTTTATGTTATAGTTTTAATAAATTTTCTTTTTTGAGATTTATGATACATTAGCTACCTATTTAATTTACGTAATCTAAAATATAATCTGCATCTAAAAAATGATTGCTTAGCTTTTTCAGGTATGTTAATGTTATTACATTGACTTTTAAGAAATCATAGCGTATGCTTAACTTAAACTATTTAAATTAATTTAAAAAAACCCTTTTTCTAAATCTAAAAGTTTTATTGAAAGCAAAGCATTTGGATTTAGTAACCTCTTGATGACAGGATTATTCAAAATAATATATTTGAGTCGCCAATCTTTGTCAGTAAAATTCAGCGAGCAAACTCTGCTTGACTTTATAAGGTATTGGCACAAGTCTTGGACGCTTTAATAGCAAGATATGTAAACTGTTTTTTGAGATTGATCGACTTTTATAATTCTCATGAACTAATGTTACTAAAAACTAGTAGGTACCTCTTTATTAAATCAGTTTAATTACCAAAGTCCGCAAATATAGTTTCATTTTTAAATTATAGCTTTTTATTTTGTTTATGTTTTTTCTCCAGTAATGGATAAAATAAAACCAGTAATGGGCATCCAGAGAAGGACACTTGCTAATTATAAAAGATACAAAAGATATAAAATATAAAGAATCGTAAAATGTGAAACAATGTAAAGCAGATGCTATGATAATATAATAATTAATAAATAGATTACACTAATAATTACTTTAAATTAGCCGATTGTCATCAAATTAAGCTGTTTTACAGTCAAGTGTTTATAGATTATGATTCAATAATGACAGTATGTAATGAAATATCAACAAACATTTCTAATTTAGTACATTTAATTAAACAAGAATCCAGCACTAGGGTATGATCTAAGACTGGTGACAGTACATTATTGATATTTTTAGTTCCGCATGCTTTCAACCACAATTCACGCATTTCTCTATTTTTGGGAATTTACAAAAACTTAATATGTTCAGAATCCTTTTTCTTATTAAGATAACTTGAAGTTTTATAATTTTCCACTGCACAATAAACACCCGGCATTCTATATTATTTACTTTTCACCATATATCAAAGCGAATTCTACACAACAACAATACACGAATTTTCCATCTGACACATAAAGTACTTCACGTGACGTCACAATAGTAGATGTCATTTGTTTATCGAGCTCACCTTGTAATCTTTCCACCATGGATCACGTGATCAAAATTTGAAAGCAAGGTTAACTTCGGATGTATTTTTTATTATCAGGTTATTTGAAGATGAATTAATAACATTTATAGTACATATAATCAAGAGTAAATGTAAATAAGAATAAATAATTTAGCTTTAATTGAAATGCACTAATATAATTAATCAAATTGACGCAACAATATAAATTTTTTGAATTGCTATTTTTTTCATTATTGAAAATAATATTTGAATTATTTATTTATTATTGTACTTTATATGATCAGAGAATATTAAAAGTGAAGTCCTGCATAGAAATACTATGAATCTGGCCACTTCATCATTATAAATATTGGTCTTTATTTTGACATTAGTTTCAAAATGGCGGTCTACAGTAACTGCAAAGTATTCCGTTATAGAAAATTCACCATCGTTTCCAGTACAAAATCTAAAACGGAACGAACAATCCAGTAAAGTGGAGTGACGTCAGAAGTCACAGTGCTCGCAGTGTATATCGGAACATAGCCAATATGTTATAAAACAAATAAACAGTTGCTACAAAAAGTAGATACAAACCTTTAATTTATCTACTCTAAATGAAAAATTACTGTTGTGTTTTGTGTTTAATTTTTTCACAATGATAAAAAATGTAAATTCGTAGACCTTTCATTACCAGTGAAGTTAAAGGCTGTTACAGAGATAGATTTTACTTCCATGTTCTGAAAGAAATGGAAGTATTGTAATACCATCGAAAACTCGTGTCCGAGAAAATGACAACTTCAAAACTTAAAGAAAAGTATGTAGAATTTTCTTTCGTTCACGATAACTACTCTGTAAAAATACACCGATCTGAATTATTTTTGGGGAAAATGTTTGTATCAGTGAGTACTCCAGACCTATTGATTTTGGTGCTAATCGGATAAGGGGTTTTGGAAATATTAGAAATGTAACTTTTTTCGTCTAAAAAATGAACGTTGCGAGTATTATCTCACTAAGTTTGATAAGACTTGGTACATTTGTAGTTCAATTGAACCCAAGGGACATTTATTATTTGTACGTGCCTAAACAGCCATTGAAGGGGTGAAAAACACCCTCAAAATTTGAATTTTAAATACTAATTAATACGTTATTAATTTATGTTGCCATGGAAACAAATGCAACTAAATTCAAATTGTCAAATTAGTTGTTCTACGAATGTGTTTTATGTTTTTGACATTAGGACATTAGATTATATTTATATAAGTACAAATGGCAATAACAGCTGTAACCGTCGTAAGTATATATAGATTTTTAAGTATTACGAAATTTATATTCATAGTAGTAGGTTATATAATTAAAATATTTAAAAAAAATTATATTTAAAAATTATTTAAAAAGATAGAAAGAACATGGAAGTCATGTATGGTTTTCCATACCGATATTTAATAAATGTATGCTTTGTCAAAATGTGACGTCAGAAAATCTCTCAGATCCGTACCAAAATAGAAGAGGTGAGACGTATCTAGGATATAAATCTCTAGTTACGGCGATACAGTCTCTTCAAGCGACGGACCAGTTATCTACTTTACCATATACAATAAATGTTGAAGCCTTAGATAATGGTTCAGGTATTCTGCATACAATGTTTAATAACCGGGTTAAATATCATAAAAGTTGCAAACAATTCTTATCAACAAGTCAAATTAAAAGAGCAGAAAAAAGAAAACAGCATTTTGATTCGAGCACAGCAACATGTATAAAAGTAAAAACTCGCAGAGAAGAAATTAGCTTTCAACGTAAAAATCACTTTATACCAGTAATAAGATCATCGATTATGCTCAAAAAATGCAAAATACAAACATTTTATCAAAATTGCAGGGTGCTGCCGACTTGGTTGCTCTAAAAGTTGAATATCATACAATTTGTTTAACGAGATTTTACAACAAAATGAGGTATTTTTGTTAATTGCAGTTTATAATATTTAAAAATAATTATTACATTCATGTTGTGTAGAAGTAATGAGTCGAAAGAATTGCAGGAACTGAATGGTTATAGGCTAGCAGTTTTGGTAGCTTATATGAACGATATTAGAAGTTCAAGTATAGATAAATTTCCAGTTTTTAAAAATCTACAGTAAAGAAATGAAAAACTTGGGGTTAGATGTTTTAACCCATTCATCAAGATTAAAAGAATGACTTTTAAACGCATATCCTTATATCGAGGCAATCGGTAATTCTGGTGAAGAAATCTTGATAGCATTTAGAAAGGACGTAGACTTTGATATTCGATCAAATTCTAGACGAAATTTCGACATGGATGCGTTCCACTTTATAAAAACTGTAAATAGTATCAGATCTGACATATTCAAACACGATACATGTAAACTGGACGAAATGACCTCTAGATCCTAAGAAAATTGTGTGCCAACATCTCTTAAAACATTCATTAAAATGATTATTATCAATGGTCCAAATAACATGCATTCCTTTTTAATTTATATTATGATGTTGTTGGAATTAGACGACACAACTCTAAACGCGAAAATTTATGGGGAATCGCGAAATAAAAACTTAATAAAGATTACACATCAATTAGGATTAAGTATTTCTTATGATCGATTACATTCTATTATTACTTATGAAGCAAATGCAGTATGTAGCAGGTAAGTTATTTCTTTAATTGTATTATCGTAAGATTAATTTTTATGAAATTGAATCATATTTGTCAGATATAACCAAGAAAATGTAGTGTGTCCACCTTCACTTTTACGTGGAATTTTTATAACTGCTGCAGCCGACAATATTGATCACGATACTTCGTCAACAACAGCCAAAACATCTTTTCACGGAACTGCAATATCACTGATGCAACAACACAAATCAGAGGAATTAGGTTCTTTTTTTGTAAATACTAGTTGAGAATAAATAAATTTCTTAATAAACGTTTGGTATCGATTTTTTATTTTTTCCCAGCCTTCAAACGAGATACAATAACGAGCAATACAAAGAACAGAAAGAATTTGGAGCTACCAGCAGATTATACTACAATAAAACCTTGTTTTTTAAACTTTAAAGCGCAAAATGTATGCCAACAGAAATTTGCTCGACTGAACTAACCGACGATAGATAGAAAAAGCATGGTTAGAAAAATCTGTTACAAATTCAAATAATTGTATTCCATGGGCTGCATTTCATTCCAAAAGTGCTGAATGTAATGTAAATCATATTGTTAATACCGCTCTTATGCCAATCTTTATTGACCAAGCACATACACCGGCTATGATTGTATGAACGTTGTAAAAGATGCTATTAAATATCTCAATCCTGAACAAACTCCAGTGATGGTTGTAGATCAACCCCTTTATGCTTTATGTACACAAATTCAATACTTACTACCAGAAACGCACGGCGAAGACAAATTTTTTCTATTGCTTGGTGGTCTGCATATAGAAATGGCATCTTTTCGTGCTATTTGTAATTGGTTAGATGGTAGTGGATGGGTGAATGCTCTTATAAAAGCTGCAGTTACAACGCAGGGTCGAGCTGAATCAATGTTGAAGGCATCACATCAAGTAAATCACCGTTATTTAACTCTACTATGCATATTAAATATATATTTTGTTTTCAACATTTAGGTCACACTTTATACATTACAATAAAAAGCGTATAAGGAATATTTAAAATGTCAAAACGAAAACAGTAAACTAACATTTTCAGAATGGCACGTTATTAAATGCAAGACAGTACCGTAATATAAATACTGGGACATTGTCCTTAATTTTGAGTTAATAATATTTCAATTTATTCGTTCAGTACGCACTGCCAGTTTTACATTATATAAAGAGTCTCTAACAAGATTGGTCCCTTGGTTTTTCGCATTAGATGGTGTTAACTATGCTCGCTGGCTATCTGTTCATATTCGCGATTTAATACAAATAGACAATAAACATCCTGAACTTGCAGCTCATTTCCAAGCTGGTAAATTTGTTGCAAGAAAACCCAACAAACCGTTTTCTAACGTTGCCTTAGATCAAATACATGAACAACTGGATGCAAAATTAAAAGGAGATGGAGGTTAGTATAAGAAAAACCATGTTTAATATTTAATTTAGGCAGGGCCGTAACTAGAAGCTCGGGGGGCCCCAGAATATGCAAAATTATCATTATAATTTTGAATTGAATGACCTTTTTTTTTTTGATCATATAGTTAACAAATTGTAGCTGTTAGTCTACTCCTTATTAGTAAAAAAAAGGTCATTCAATTCAAAATTAGTAATAATTGAAGACCTTTTTTTTTTGTTCCTAACTTACACAATTTTTCTTATTTACTTACTTCCTCCAATTTTTACGCTGCGGGAATCCCGGGGCACTGCCTCGGTGGTAGTTACGGCCCTGGTATGGTTGGACTTACAGAGTCGCCAGATAGTTTGCGAAAATGGACGTTAGCAGGTCCAGAACTGGTTAGAATGATAAGTCAATTTGAAACATCTAATCTACACCTAGAAACAAATTTTTTTAAATGTTCACCATTCTGACAATTGCTCAACCAAGAAAATATTTCAAGATAATATAGGCTGTATGATAGATGTGATTCAAGATCTGGGTAATCCATTTTTGGAGGAAACAAAATACTTATTTAATATCGAAACAAAACAGATAGTATCACCTACCGTAGTTGATATTATAATGAAAATTGATGAGCTTGGATTAAAACAATATACGACATTCGTTCTAGAACGCCTTACAAATTGCGAAAGACCACTTTCAGATCCTATAAAACAAAATAAATGTTCAGTATTTTCTTCAAATGTTTTACCTGTTAACGAAATTAAGACAAAGCTTGCGGGGTTGAAAAATGACTGTTCACTTTTTAGTCGTTTATTTATCGCCAGTCAAAATAGATGCGGTGACCTAGATGAGTTTTTTGCTCATGAAAATCAGCCTTGTCCACCCTCTCTCTCATCTTTAGGGCACATAAGGTCATGTGTAAAATCAGATCTCATACAATGTCTAACTAAAGTGTCTCCTGTCTCTATTATAACTAAAAGTCCACCAGTCAATATCAAATTATACGACGGTCCAGCTCTTGTTCATATGCTACCTCCGGGGACATCGAAAGATTTTGGAGAATATTCGGAAAAAGTATTTCATCAATATTTAAATAATAAAAAAAATGCGAGTTCACTTTTCAGTCTATGGGATCCCCTCCATATAGATGTATGTTATGTTTTTTTCAATACAATGTGTATTTTTTTAATTGATAATCTCAAAGCATTTATTTTTTTTGGATATTTTGATATATGCATGTGTGGGATTATACTGAGCGGTTTAGAAATTATGACCATTTTTATAAGAAAATTGACAGATTTTCAACACTTTGTTATTTTTTTATTACAACCAAAAAAAATTTGTTTTCTACTAAAACTAGTTTTGACATATGCTCTATTATTGCGATATTACATCAAACATTTACAAAATTGTATTATTTGTACAGGGTGTATCAAAACTTTGAACTTAATTTTTTTCAAAATTTTCAAATGAAACACCCTATATATTTTCACATTTTCGAATTATCTATTCAATTCTAAACACATTTAATGAACTATGTTCTATACCTAAATCTAGCCTTTAAATAATTATTTGGAAGATTTTTAAAATCTTAACATGTTTTATAAAAACAATGCAACTTTATTATAATCCATAAAACAATTCGTTAGAACTAACAAACATTAACAACATAAAAATCTAGAAATTAAATAAACAAAAGGATACACAAAAGTTAATTTCTTTGATCAAAATGCCCACCAGCGGCGTTAATACAATGTTGTAACCTATCATTCAAATTAAATTAATAACTAACCTGACAACTTTTGTATTTAAAATTTTCTTCCATTTGTTATAATAAATGATATACAGGGTGGGGCATTTAAAGTGTTACAGTTGATTATCTCAGAACCATTGCATATTTGAAAAAAATGTTTCAACCAAAAAATATTTGGTTGTAAGGGGGTAATCGAATAGTAATATTTATTTGCTATTTTAACGTGGCCTTCAAGGATATTTGAAGGTCAACATCATTTTTTTAAATAGGAACCTATAGTTTTTATTTAGTAATCTTATTCTACGTCAAAAAACACAAATTTTACATTAAAAACTTTTTTTGAACAACTCAAGCTTTCCTAAATATCTTAACAAAATAATTCAAGATTTTGAACTTTCAAGAATTTTTTATTCAGAAACCATAAACTTTAGAAAAAAGTACAAAATACAAAAAATGTTCATTTTGGTCTAATGAAATTTGGAGAATTATTCTAGATTTTTTTAACATTTCGTACTTTTTTTTGTTTTTGCTAAAATAAAATAAATAGAAAAAGTTTTTTAAATTTTTAAAATAATTCTCCAAGCTTTATCAGACCAAAACAAATATTTTGTGTATCCTGTACTTTTTTCTAAAGTTTGTGGTTTCTGAGTAAAAATTTTTTGAAAGTTCAAAATCTCGAATTATTTTATTAGATACCTTTGAAAGCTGTTGTTCAAATATCCTCGAAGGCGACATTAAAATAGCAAATAAATATTACTATTCGATTACCCCCTCACAACCAAACATTTTTTGAGATAATAAACTGTAACACTTTCAATGCCCCACCCTGTATATAATAAATAACTTTGACGCAGTCTTGGGATACCCTGTATACAGGGTGGGCCAACGAAAACGAAACGGCCGCGCTTTTGGTCAGTTAAAATAAGATTTTGAAAAAACGTTCGAACACGTCGATTTTGTTTTCAAGGGAGACATCTTTTGCAATAAAATTTTTGCTAGAATCTTTTCAACCCTCTATGCTATGAGCACAACCCTTAAAATTTTAAATAACATGGTAGGGCAAGTTATACCTCATTTGAAAGATTTTTTCATTGTAAGCAAGTTGCTTTTTGTTTTTTTTCAAATCTGTTTAATTTTAGTCAAGTTATTTATCTATACATGGTGGACCATTTTAACCTTTAATGGAGAATAACTCGACCGGTAAGCGAAATAATAAAAAAAGTTTTGTACAAAAGTTGTTGGGTAAGGATGGGGATGTACGACCATGACCTTGAATTTGACCTTGACTATGACCGTAGGGGTTATTTGAAGGCCAAATCAAATTTTTCAAATGGAAATGCCTATTTTCGACCCCGGATTCGGAAAGAACGAGAAATTCTACAATAGGATATGTAGATTAATCAGGTCAAATGTCATGTTTTGAGGTCATTTCAAGGTCAAAAGGAACTTGTACGTGTATTCATGCGAAAATCGTATCTGTATACGGGAATTTTTAAACGTTGGCGTTGGAAACAGAATAAAGTGTAATTTTGATAGGAAAACAATTGAATTTTCCAGGGGGGTGTGATAAAACTAAATGGGAGGCTCGAGCATATCGAGAAAAAATGAGAAAAATTATTTAAAAAATTTATTTAATTTACTGAAAGAAAAGCAATAAAATACATTTATACAATCCTATTTATAAGTGTATTTTATTTTTTGTTATGTCAGTGTTTTTTCTTGATTTTCTTTCAGAAAATTAAATTAATTTTTTAATTATATTTTTTCTCGATATGCTCGCGCCTCCCTTTTAGTTTTATCACACTCCCCTGGAAAATTCAATTGTTTTCCTATCAAAATTACACTTTATTCTGTTTCCAACGCCAACGTTAAGAAATTCCTGTGTACAGATACGATTTTCGCATGAATACACGTACAAGTTCCTTTTTTGACCTCAAAACATGACATTTGACCTGATTAATCTACATATCCTATTGTAGAATTTCTCGTTCTTTCTGAATCCGGGGTCGAAAATAGGCATTTCCATTTGAAAAATTTGATTTGGCCTTCAAATAACCCCTATGGTCAAAGTCAAGGTCAAATTCAAGGTCATGGTCGTACGTCCCCCTCCTTACCCAACAATTTTTGTACAAAACTATTTTTATTATTTCGTTTACCGATCGAGTTATTCTCCATTAAATGTTAAAATGGTCCACCCGGTATATATAAAAATGAATGTTCGTTTGTGTGACTTATACACTCCGGAATTACTGAACCGATTTCAATGCGGTTTTCATCAATAGTTAGATAATTTTTACGAGCAGTATCGTGGCTAATAATATTTTATGATAATCTAAGATTTAACATCAAAAGATTAAAAAGAATCTTTTGCACAGCGTCTTTTGTTTCTATGATGTCAGAGCTTAGAACTGTCATTTATATAAAAACACAGTAGCTATGGAATATAAGACGCTGAAAACAATAACTATATGTGAATGTCAGTTTGAATCATGATACCTACAAATATATATCTTTCCACCATGAGTTTGAATGAAAAAATATGCATTTTACGATATAAATAACGGATTTTTATAAATTATAATAAAAATTTCCAAGAAAGGTAACCTATTTATTTATTTTTGATTTTCATACAAATTCTAAGATAAGACCTGGTGTTTCCTGGGAGAAAATATAATTTAACACGATTTTTTCAATAACTACTGAATGGATTTTATTCCGGTTTTCACTAATGGATAGGTTAAGTTTAGGTGTATAATTTGTGGATATTTTGGGTAAATTTCATGAAGACGGAAAAAACAATTTGTGGTGAACCGTGTGTTGTTAGTATGTGAGCATGTTGGGTGGGCATGTTGGGTGGGCATGATTACTTTATGTTTAATTAAATTAATATCCCCGGGTAGCACCGGGCCAATGCGCTAGTTTATAATAAATAATATTATTTCATTTTAAAGATTAAATAAAATTAAGTTACCTCAATAATTACAGCCTGTAAGGGAGAGCAGGTAGGATTCGTACACTTTTTACTCTGAGCCTTATAAAAAAAAAACTATGAGCTATTACAAAATTATTTTAATACCGCTATATTACCCATATATCTGGATTTAATACTGTGAAGTGTAGTTTTCATATAAAGCAGCATAGAGAAGCTACGGCAATCTTCCTAAAAAATGAAAAACGTACGAAAGCACCCCGTGCATGGGGTAGCTTCGTGCATAGTGTGGAGCACATTCGTACATAGTGGGGAACCTCCGTACAGTCAAAGAAAATTCCATTTATTCAATGTATTAAAGTCATTTATTGAGATCAAAGTTAACACAGAATAATAAGTTAACACAGAAAAATAAATTTTACCATAAGATTAACAGGTCTTAAACTTTTCAAAAAAGAAAAGATTGAACTATCCAACATTATACATAGATAATAGATAGGTCTTTTCAAAGCTATATATGTGGGCTGTTCTTGCTGTCAAAGCAGGTTTTGGTGACGACAATATACATACCACATCTGATATGTAAACAGTCGCTTCATCTTTGGTTGTGGGAAAGACAAATTTCCAGGTATGACGATTCTTCCTCAAAAATGAAACTTTATATTCAACGGGACTTTTTAAGCACCTGCCCAGCATAATATAAAACAGTCTTTTTTTTCTTGAACTTTACTAGCACAAAGCTTTCTTCTTTAATGTTCACTGACATAACTGGAGTTTCATTCTCAATATCCGATTCTTCAGAGGACTCTGTGATGGAAGAACAAGAACATTCTCTTAAACTCATATTAGCATCATCCTCACAACCACTCTCATCCTCACTATCAGTCTTTACAGTTTTCTTTAGCTTCTTTGGTTTAATTATCCCTAAAGTTTTCGTCTGTCTCTTTGTCTTAGTTGTTATATTTGTATCTGATAGAAAATTCAACGCTCGTTTCACCTCCTTGGCCTTTTGTTTCCTCTCTTGCTCTTGCTTTTTTAACTTTTTTGCTTTTTCTATTTCTTCTAATCTATTTTTTCTGGAGTATTTGTATATATTCTCGATTTTCCTGGCAGTTTTCCTTTCTTCGACTTTTGTAACGTCTTGTCTACTTTGGGATAGCTGGTGAAGATGTAGACGAAGTTGTAGGTGATAGCAGGGAAGGTGATACGAGCGCCGTGCTTCGTGGAAAATCTTGTTGAGTAAGCTCTGTTTCTGCAGGTAGTGAAATGTGAACAGAATTGCCTATAGATATAATAAGTACTGGTACCTATTATCTAGTAGAGGAGGATTCGTACAGTACGAATCTACCCCACTCATAACTTCACGAAGGTACCCCAACCCGAGAAATTAACAAATTAATTTGGAATAAAAATTACCGTTATAGTTAGGGTAAAATGACTATTTAAATATTAAACCAAGATTTTAAGGCATAAACTATAATAAATCACTTTTATAATTCGAGCATTACTTATACCAGCCAAGCGTGTTCAAAGATGAAAACAAAAAATACTTACGCAGAGCGAAAACACTTATCGACTTGCTCCATCGAAGCCGGCGGCCGTGTTGCCGCCCCACCCCGCAGGTACCCGGTGTGTATGAGTGAGAGTTACACACACAAACGCGAACACGTTGAATAGCGTAGATAACTCCACTGTACGAATGCTCCCTGTGTACGAAGCCTACCTGCTCTCCCCTACACTGATTTGAAACAAAGAAGTCACTTATGCTCCAATGTGCGCCGCCTCTTCTGCCCTGGCGCCCCGGGCGATCACCCTGGTTCGACCCCCTCCCATAAAGCCGGCACTGGTTGCAAGAAAAAATGCGTATCCAAATATTTCTAAATCTTGATTTTTAATATTTTTATTATTAAATTTATACTTGAATGAATAAAATATCACAGGTTTACAAAAAAACAAAAGTTTATGAATATTTGACGAGACCATTGTATTCTTATGTATTTTGACGTCCTGAATCCGAATCTGAGGTCCGTTGACCTTGGTTAGCTCAGTTTCAAGGTCATTTTAAGGTCAAATTTTTAAAAGTCGCTAAATGATTCTAGTAAAAGGTGATATATAGGTTTTCCAGGTTGCTGATTCTGAATTTGACATCCGTTGGCCTCTATGAGGTCAGGTTCAAGGTTATTTCAAGGTCAAAGTGGGAAAAATCGCTAGAAAATTCTGACAAAACAGTACGTATAGGTTTTTGGGGTCGCTTAATTAAAATTTGAGGTCCGTAGACCCCTACAATGTCATTTTCAAGGTCATTTCAAGATCAAAATTTTATTTTTTTTAAATCGCTAAATGAATATGGTAAAAGGTAATATATATGTTTCTCTAGTCGCCGATACTGAATTTGATGTCTGTTGACCTCTACGAGGTCAGGTTCAAGATTATTTCAAGAAAAAGTGGGAAAACTCGCTCAAAACAGTACATATAGGTTTGAACCTGACCTTATAGAGGTCAACGGACGTCAAATTCAGAATCAGCGACTAGAGAAACCTATATATCACCTTTTAGCAGATTAATTTAGCGATTTTTAAAAATTTGAACTTGAAATAATCTTGAAACTGACATTGTAGGGGTCTACGGACTTCAAATTTTAATACAGCGACCCCAAAAACCTATATGTACTGTTTTGTTAGAATTTTCGAGTGATATTTCCCACTTTGACCTTCAAATGACCTTGAACCTGACCTCATAGAGGTCAACGTACGTTAAATTCAGAATCAGCGACCAGAGAAACCTATATACACCTTTCACCAGAATCTTTTAGCGATTTGTAAAAATACAAATTTGACCTTGAAATAACCTTGAAACTGAGATTGTAGGAGTCTACGGACCTTAAATTTTAATTCAGTAACCCCAAAAATCTATATGTACTGTTTTGTCAGAATTTTCGAGCGGTTTTTCCTACTTTGACCCTGAAATGACCTTGAACCTGACCTCGTAGAGGTCAACGGATGACAAGTTTAGAATCAGCGACCAGAAAAACCTATATATCACCTTTTACCAGAATCATTTAGCGATTTTTAAAAATTTAGCCTTAAAATGACCTTGAAACTGAGCTAACCAAGGTCAACGGACCTCAGATTCGGATTCAGGACGTCAAAATACATAAGAATACAATGGTCTCGTCAAATATTCATAAACTTTTGTTTTTTTGTAAACCTGTGTATTTAAAACAAATATGATCCAAACAGACAGACACAAAGCCGCCATACAAAAAGCTATTTTGAAGTTGGTACCTTATCTATGGCCTGTACAACGTTTGAGAAACACTGGTATGTAGCACATGTCCACCTATGAATGAAATATCCACTAGTAGCTAACGATTGACGCGTGAGATCAGATATCTAATATAAATATGTAAAACGTTCGCTGTTGTATTATACTGATTGTGAGTTGTTTAATACTTTGTGAATATGTCTCTATTATTTGAGTAACGTAGTCGAGAATTGTTATTTAGTTATTATTGTAAGAATGTACCACAAAATCGAAAGTATATAAAAATGTTTCCCGTTAAACAAGAAAATATAAAAGATGAAGTCGACCTTCTGGAAGATATTGATGTTTATTATGAATTTTCAATATATTATAAGCAAGAATTACAGGTAATAAAAAACATTAAATAAAGGCTGTGTTGGTAGATAACGCAATGTTTGACATATGCCGCGCATGCGTAAATGTAAATGTAGCAGCGACCCCAAAACAATCAGATTAAATATAAATAGTATTAAGAGTATGAAAATTCTATTCGGTACTTGTCTATTTTATTCCCGTCATTTGTAGATGTGCAAGTCTCATGTATTATATGATTTAATCAGCGCCAATGTGACTAAAGTGTGTACTATTACACGGTGTTTTTGCAGCCGAAATTTTTTTTCATTGGGGTGATTCTTGGATGTGTTCCGAGTGTTTTTCTATAAAATTTTTTAAAATCCATAGAGCAGTTTTAAAAAAAAATTAAAGTACATTTTTTCAGTAAATTTTTCAACACAAATTAATACATATTGTATGAATAACTAAATACAGAAGTATATATATTTTTTTCATAAATATATATGTAGAGAGAGACAATGCAAAAAAATACAGTAGATGTTCCACACTGTGGAATGTCCATTATTGTCCATACTGTGAACCGCAACATCAGTTATATTATAAATGACAGCTGTAATAAATATATTTTTAAGTATATTATATACAGGAAGGTCCGGTTTAAGAGCTGATTCCTTGCTTCATTGTGAGTAAAAAATTGTACGGGAAGGTGGGGTCTATCTTCAACATCCTCTGTGCTACAGGCTGTTTAAAAACTTCCTTCAGAGTAGTACTTACAAGCAAAGATTATCTCATAACTTCCAAAGTAACGTTACTAGAATAACCACGATAAGTCAGTTTCATAGGTAATTAACTAACGTATTTTTCAGTATTAGTATCAATGCTAGCCGTCTTTCCAGTCCAGATTTATTGCTTAACAAAGTCATAAATATGTTTATTTTTTTGAAAATTTTTATGAAAATGACATTTTCCCCCAAAAGTACCTATAATATGTGGTAGTTTTTATCATTATTTTGGTGTGTCATAATGTTACCTACAAATGCACTACACCAAGTTTGGACCTGGGTCGTACAGTTTTCCAGTTATAAATTTATCTAAATAATCCCCAAAGTGACTATTATGCTACCTACCCTATTAAATGAAACATTTATAATTTTTATTTATTTATAATTACATAATTGGTTTTAAAATTATGTAAATTAACATTAACAATAAAATTAAAATATTAAAAATAGAAAAACACTCGGAACACATCCAAGAATCACCCCAATGAAAAAAATTTCGACTGCAAATTTTTTTAATTTAAAGTCGTCATTTGAACGTGATTATTTTCAATATTTTTAATAAGGTAATTATTACATATTCGGTTATCTTCGAATATTGCAGAATTAGGGTCGATCCAGACTGTCGTGCCGGTCCCGGCCCGGTCTCACTCCAATCAAATATAAATAAACAATGAAAGCATTTACACTATAGCTATCGTGCCGGTCTCGGTCCAATCATGCTTCGTTACAGTATTTACCATGCTGAATATTTAACTGGAGCGAGACCGGACCGGGACCGGCACGATAGTGTGGATTGACCCCTAGAATGCATAAATTTTGGAATAAACAAGAAGGTACCAATCCATACTAATATTATAAATATGAAAGTGTGTTTGTCTGTCTCTCTGTCTCTTTGTCTGTCTGTTTGCTACCTTTTCACGGCTAAACCGCTAAACCGATCTTGATGAAATTTGACAGGGAGATAGCATGCATT
Organism: Sialis fuliginosa; assembly: GCA_961205875.1. NCBI lineage: Eukaryota > Metazoa > Arthropoda > Insecta > Megaloptera > Sialidae > Sialis > Sialis fuliginosa. The sequence goes on along the minus strand of OY540819.1, from coordinate 1,920,850 downwards.
CTGAGAAAGGACATAGGCTACTTCGAATCCCGAAAAAACAACCCCTAAGGGGCTAATGGTTTGTTTGCTAGATTCAATGCTGGTTTTCAAGCGTGTTTTGGTGCTGGATTGTTGTCATGGTTTCAATGTGTGTTGGCTTCACACGATACTTGATTTTGTAGATGGTTTTGGTGCGTGCTAAGTGACAGTTCTAATATCAACATAATAGTATAGGAGCCAGCTGCAAAATCGGTGTAGATTTAACAACCGTCTGCCGTTGTGGTTTTTTTGAAGTACTCACTCAGACAAAGCTCGGACGATGAGTCCGGTCCACCAGCTTGTGGGGATTTAGTAGATAGGGCCCACGAAAAATACGCACAAAAAAATCACGTAACAACCGTTTGAATGGACGGTTGCTTATAGTAGACCCCAATTAAAGATGTTTTAGATATACGGCAGAAATTTTTGCGTAGGGGTTTAATTACAGGGGCCTCTCAAAATTTCGACCCAAAAAAATCAGATAACAACAGGACCAGACCTGGTGCAAAATGTTTATTTGAACGTATACTGACATAAAAACATAATGGCAGAATTTTTTATGTAGGGACTTCGGTGCTATAAGGCCTACAAATGGCCAGAATTGGGCCCCAATCTTAAAAATGCTGTAAAATCTAAAATACCGAATGAAAATTTCTGCCGCGCGGTGTATGCCTTTGTTATGAACTATAAAATAGATATATACCCATGGCAGAAGTTTTTATTCATGCAGTTCCCCCTCCCAGCTCCCCCAAAAGGTAAATTTGGATTAGTAATAAAATGCACTAAAAAAATCATAACAAATAGGCCTATAGAGGCTTATAAACTTATAAAATGATAATATATTATTGTATGTAATGTTAGACACCCCCCATGCCTCATCCCTCACTCCCAAGGGAAAATTTGGGTTAGTAATAAAATTCGCTAAAAAATCATTACAATTAGGTCTATAATGGCTTATGAACTTTTAAAATGATAATATATTATTGTATGAGGGGGGGCACGGGGGGTGTCTAACATTAAATACAATAATATATTATCATTTTAAAAGTTTATAAGCCTCTATAGGCCTATTTGTTATGATTTTTTTAGTGCATTTTATTACTAATCCAAATTTACCTTTTGAGGGAGCTGGGAGGGGGAACTGCATGAATAAAAACTTCTGCCATGGGTATATATCTATTTTATAGTTCATAACAAAGGCATACACCGCGCGGCAGAAATTTTCATTCGGTATTTTAGATTTTACAGCATTTTTAAGATTGGGGCCCAATTCTGGCCCTTTGTAGGCCTTATAGCACCGAAGTCCCTACATAAAAAATTCTGCCATTATGTTTTTATGTCAGTATACGTCCAAATAAACATTTTGTACCAGGTCTGGTCCTGTTGTTATCTGATTTTTTTGGGTCGAAATTTTGAGAGGCCCCTGTAATTAAACCCCTACGCAAAAATTTCTGCCGTATATCTAAAACATCTTTAATTGGGGTCTACTATAAGCAACCGTCTCATTCAAACGGTTGTTACGTGATTTTTTTGTGCGTATTTTTCGTGGGCCCTATCTATTAAATCCCCACAAGCTGGTGGACCGGACTCATCGTCCGAGCTTTGTCTGAGTGAGTGCTTCAAAAAAACCACAACGGCAGACGGTTGTTAAATCTACACCGATTTTGCAGCTGGATCCTATACTATAATACTGTAGTGGATATGGATAATGAAAATAAAAAAATCTTTTGGGTGAACAATATATAATTAATGTTTATTAATTTCAACAGTTAAACTCAATGAGCTAAGTTTAAAATTTCACTACAATTACGTTTTCTCACATTTATTTTTTACATGCCGGATCGATCTCATGAGGTATGTTTAATAAAACTCACATTTGAATATTTGTAAAATGGACATGATTATTTCTTTATGATTTGTACGAACATAAATAATATTAAGTAATTATTATATATAATATAATATAATTATAAATGCGAATGTGTGTTTGTCTGTCTGTCTGTTATCATGGGGATGGGGGTTTCGAAATCCATGCGAGCGAAGCCGCGCGTAGCAGCTAGTAATTTATATATATTTAATTTATATAAATTAATGAACGAAGCATATGATTTGTTATATGTTTCGAAAATAATAAATACACAACACGTTTAAATCTTGGCCATATGCATAATTGGTAGTAGGTACCCTGTTACAGTTTTCGAAAATAGTGACCGGATGTGCAAAAATAAATATTTAAACGAATAGTACACATTTAAACACATTAGCGCTTATTAAATCATTTAATGACACGTCTACAATTGCCGAGAATATAATAGACAAGTATTTTCTATTCTAACTACAGCTGGTTCATTTTATTTTTATTTTTTAACGAGATAATTGTCGTTCTACAGGAAGACTTGGAAGTTAAAGAAGAAAATCTGCCAGACGCCGACATTAAAAATAAGGAACAACAAAATGAAGAACTTAGTGAAGATACAAAATACAATACACATTCTAATGAGCGACCTTTTAAATGCGAGCAGTGTGGATACAGTTTTAAACAAAAAAGTATTTTGAAAAGACATAAATTGACACATTCTAATAAGCAACCTTTTAAATGCGAGCAGTGTGATTATAAATGTAAAAGAAAAGGTAATTTTAATAGGCATAAATTGACACATTCTAATGAGCGACCTTTTAAATGCGATCAATGTGAACATAGTTACTATCGAAAAAGTCATTTAGATAGACATAAAATAAAGCATTCACGAAAGGTTTCTTTGAAAAGACATAAATTACCACATTCCATCGAGCGACCTTTTAAGTGCGAACAGTGTGGATATAGTTGCAAACATAAAAGTGTTTTTAAAAGACATCAATTATCGCATTCTAATGAGCGACCTTTAAAATGCGAGCAGTGCGATTATAAATGTATAATAAAAAGTAATTTGGATAGGCATAAATTGACACATTCTAATGAGCGACCATTTAAATGCGACCAATGTGAATATAGTTGTACAAGAAAAGGTAATTTGGATAGACATAAATTGACACATTCGAATGAGCGACCTTTTAAATGCGACAAATGTAAATTTAGTTGTATACAAAAGGTTAATTTGAATTTACATAAATTAAAACATTCTACTAAGCGATCTTTAAAATGCGACAAGTGTGCATTTAGTTGTAATCGAAAAAAGAGTTTTAAAATACATAAATTGACTCATTATAATGAGCACCCTTTTAAATGCGAGCAGTGTGATTATAAATGTACACGAAAAGGTAATTTAAATAGACATAAATTGACACATTCTAATGAGCGACCATTTAAATGCGACCAATGCGAATATAGTTGTAATCGAAAAAGTAGTTTTAATATACATAAAATAAAGCATTCACAAAAGGTTTATTTGAAAAACCATAAATAAACACATTCCATTTTGTAACCTTTTAAGTGTGGATATAGTTGTAAAAAAAACAACCTTTGACCAACCATAAATTGACAGTCTAATTAACGACCATGTAAATGCGGCCAATGTTAATATCAAAGTGTTTGCTGGGAAGTATTATTATTTTTCTACAACCGTGTAAAAAAGTAGGCTTTTTAATTGACATTTCAGTGTGTAAAGTAATACTTTTGCGCTCGCCGTGCGTAAAAAGTTTTTTCACGCACGGCGTGCGCAAAAGTGTTTCCGTGGTAACACATACCTACATTTTTGCATTTTTTTACGATTAATGAATTTTATAATTACTATTGTATTATAGTTTTAAACAAATTACTAAAATTTAAGTACTGTATTAATTATAGTAATAAACAAAATTATTAATAAAATTAAATAAAATATAAACAATACCTTAATGTTTTTTTCTTGGTCGAATTCATAGCATTATGTGTAATTTTCATATATCAATTTAGATTTTGCAGATAGTAAATTTAAAATTACAGAATTTGCAGCTTCTGATATCTCTGGTGATGCACACTTATGTTCTTTCTCAGTATCACTACTTATCCATCTTATACTATAGAATAACAAATTATGAAAAATTGAATGAAAATAAAACTCAAAAATTTTATCCAAAGCTTACTAGAGTTGAATTATAATATTAATATAGTAAAATACAAAGTATATAAATTAATTATTATATTATATTATTGTTAATATTACATAATCAATAGGGTTGTAGAAAAAATATTGTGTGCACCTCGGGTGTAAAATGCGTTTTTCACACTCGTGCGAAAAACTATTATTTTACACCCTAGATACACAAATAACTATTTATTTTTGTATAACTTTATGGAAAATGATAACAAAATGATTCAATGCTAATAAATGTTTTATTGAATATTGGGAACTTTGTATGGAATACAATGTCAGCTAAAAGTCCACCTCACAAAAATCATACAAAATTTTATCCTGATTAAAGATGTAACGAACTTAAGATAAACATTCAATCATTGTAATTTGCAAAAAAGTCATACCTTTGAATAAAATAATTAAATTCAACAGATTATTAACTTCAACAACTGGAAGTTAATGTAATCGGTCCGAAAATCAAAATCATTCATACTAATGAAAGACCTTTTAAATGTGACCGATGTGAATATAGCTGTAACCTAAAATCAAATTTATTAACCCATAAATCAAAACATTCTAACGAACGACCTTTTAAATGCAACCGGTGTGAATACAGTTGCAAATATAAAAGTAGTTTTTTTAAACATAAATTAACACATACTAATGAAAGACCTTTTAAATGCGACCAATGTAAATACAGTAGTAAACTGAAACATCATTTATTAACCCATAAATTAACACATATTAATGAAAAACCTTTAAAATGCGATGAATGCATGTGAATATAGTTGTAGACATAAATGTTCTTTAATAAGACATCAATTATTAAGACATACTAATTAACGGTCGTTGTGATGTGACCAATTTGAATACTGCATAATAATATTGTATTTTGGTTAAATGTAATTTCTTCATTAAACATTAAACATTCACAGGTTGTTTCATTTTAATTTCCTCAGGCTAATATTTCAAAAGCAAAACAAGATGGAGATAAATGTTTCGGACACAAGTATTGTTGTATTCTAGTGATTGATTTCCAGAGTTACAGTTTTACTTATTTAATTTATGTATACCGGGTGTTCCAGACCACCCGTCCACTATGTTTTACGCCCAAACTATTGAAGATTGAGTTTTATGATAAAAAAATTACTATATATATCGACCCTAAAGAATTTCAGGAAAATGTTTTCAACCCCCTAAAACTCATCCTTGGGGGGTAGTTTGAGGGGTACATGCCCGTTTCTCAGCAAAATCAAATGGAACGGTATATCCAAAAGTAGATAATTTTAAAGATCATAGAAAAGTAATAAGCTTTTGTAGAAAAAAAAATTTCAAACATTCAATTGTTTAGAAAATATGGCGACTTGATCCTAAATTTTAGGGTTTTACTAAAATTGCTCTAGTTTCGTTAAATATTAATTAAATTTTATTTTTAAAATTTGTTTTGAAAATAGAAATAACGAACTTTCTAATGATGTATGATTATTTGAGATTTGGATAATTTAAAATGTCATACGCGACATATCAAAAATTCAAAACTTCAATTGGGGATAATTCAGAAATTTTAAATGGAATGCTACATCAATTAGTACTTTATCTTAAATAAAATTAACTTTAAAAAAAAAGTTGAACCGACTTCAAAAATAAAGCACTAAAAAGTATGAAATAATATTTAAAGAAAATTAATATCATCTACTAAATGCAATAGTTTTTAAGTAAATAATTATTTACAATAAGATCAATTTATATATTCTTCTATTAATTAATTTTTAAATAATATTTTCTTTTCGATCTTAATGAAAATGAGTACTTAACATGTAAGGAATGTAAGGATTTATTTATAAAATATTAAAAGTTAACTACATATTTAAAATTACGATACATTTTTTGATGTCGGGGCGCAAATTTATATAAGTACTATTTTTTCTTTATTATTATAAAATTATGGTAATTTAATTAAAAATTTTTTGAGTGCGCGTGGTATTGATTAGATTTTAATTTCAGAAAAGATCACATGTACACATATTCCTCTAATCCTTTGGATAGTACGAAGAAGAAATTATTTTCACCCCATTTGTTTATGAACATATATGTAGATACCTTTTGAAATATTAAAAAGTAACGTCATTATTTTACTAAAATAAAAAGACATTTATAAAACATATATAGTATTGAAATCTTATAGCTTATATTATTACTTGATATGTTCACTTTCAACTAGTGTTACTTATTGTGAGGAATAAGTTTGTTTTCTCAATTGATTTAATTAAAAAACGAATTTCGATTTCTTCGTTATAGGTACCTATAAATAATTATTATCTAAAATAACGTAAGTATTGATTTTCTTTGTAGATAATACAAAATATTTTTTTGCATTTGTGTAATTTGTCATTTATATTTATAGATCTATTGGTACTATACGTTAAACGTAGTATTGTTTTAAGAACGAAAACGATAGTTCCTTTTTTCTATAGTAAGTGTACTGTACCTATTGTATTTTAATTACGAAATTTACTTATTTTATAGTTATTATTATAACTTCTTTTCCGAAATTATATTGTAGAAATTTGCGCCCCGACATCAAAAAATGTATCGTAATTTTAAATATGTAGTTAACTTTTAATATTTTATAAATAAATCCTTACATTCCTTACATGTTAAGTACTCATTTTCATTAAGATCGAAAAGAAAATATTATTTAAAAATTAATTAATAGAAGAATATATAAATTGATCTTATTGTAAATAATTATTTACTTAAAAACTATTGCATTTAGTAGATGATATTAATTTTATTTAAATATTATTTCATACTTTTTAGTGCTTTATTTTTGAAGTCGGTTCAACTTTTTTTTTAAAGTTAATTTTATTTTTCATTTTTTAGTTACATAAGGAACAACATTAGATAAAACCGTAATTGATCATGGCAAAAAAGTGTTTGCCAAAGGCCAAGTATATGTCTCTCTAATGTCCGGTATTATAAAGGAGTTCGCAAATTTGCTAGCTTGCAAGCACTCTCAAATAAGATATCAAACTTATATGACAGTTCTTTTGGAGTTTGTTGAAGACTTTGACAAATTTCGCGCACGCGTTGTAGTAGGTAAATACCAACGGTATTAAAACAGTGGTATTATGAAAATTATTTTGTACGGTGAAAGATGCCAACTGTGTTACAATTAGTTGAAGTGTCACTGCTCTAAATTCCATAGCTAATCCATAGATACTAATACAGAATTAATACCCCATTTGAGAGTGCTTACAAGCTAGCAAATTTTGCGAACTCATTTATAATACCGGACATAAATCGGATAAAGAGTTTGAAAGGATTAGCGTTTTGTGACTTAGAGCTAAATAAATTTTTAAATAAACCACACGATGAAAAATCACTTTCCGAAATGCAAAGGTTAAGAGTTCTTTCATTAAATATAAAATAAAATTCAAAAAATATTTATATATATAACTACTAAAACAAATATGAATAGACAAAGATTATTATAAAATTTATTATTAATTCTTTAAAACTGTATTTTACTAGATCTAAAACCTACCTGTCATATTTAATTTTAATTATTATTTATCATTATTTTAGTCATAATGTAATATATTCTTATTATGTATTGACTTAATCAATATAAAAGGATATAATATAATCCAAGGAATTAATAAAATTATTATAATTAATATACATTTAGACAATAATTATTAGAAAACGCATAAATAAATAATCTCATATTCCAAAAAATAAAGAAACTGTCATTTGCCAAATACACAAGACACCTGTCAAAATTTAAATGTTATTTGTATTTATTATAATAATTACTTAACCGATTTTAATCGTTTGTACCTTGATTGAAAGATCTTACACTCCATATGTTATATCAGTAATAAAAATTCCACATTAGAAAGGTTTATCACTAAAAATTAGTAAGAGCTTTTGCTTTTTATTTTTCCATAGATAACTAGAAATGTAAAATCGCGGAATTTTTGAGGTGTTTCGTTGTATATCTTCCGACTATATCATTAGATCCTGACAAAATTTACAAAAGGACCAAGTCAGTGGCATTTGAAAGGTAAATAGTTGTAGTTTCTGAAAATTACCCCAAGAATAGTCAATTCAACCTCTTAATTATGGTTTCATCCCCTTAAATCTGAAAATTCGATTAAACGATCAATTCATAAATTAATAAATCGAATAAGATAATATATTCTGCACAAATATAAATATCTATTTGTTAGTACTATTATAGAGTATGTGTAAACATGTGTAAACATATTTTAATATATACAGGGTGAGTCATAAGTTTGTATTTCTTCGATATCTCCTCTGTTAATAATTAGAGAATTTTTTTTATTTTGAATGATATTATAAGTAATAATACACATCTAAACTTATATTAAAATATATAGTGTGACCCCGAAATAGGTGTATCATTACAGGGTGAGTTGATAGAACGTGTATCTTCGATATCTCCTCTCTTTTACAAGATACAGAAAAAATTCAAATATTAGATAATACTAAAAGTATAAATGTACATTATAAGAACGTATTGAAATATACAGTGTGGCCCCGAAATAAGGTGTATCACAAATATAATGTATTTTTAAATGGGATGACCCATTTATTTCTACCTTATGTAACTCTTGTTTAGAAGATCTATGCAGTGGTACAATATTTTTTAAAAACATTGAGGGGAAGGGGTATGATATATATTTTTTTAATTGGCGTTTTCAAACATTGTTTTAATAAATCATTTAGGGCTTAATTTTGGAGATATATTCTAGTGTTTTGGTGTGGCATTAGCTTAACCTCAATACCACTAGTAATCCATTTGAAATTTAATTGTTTTATACAAGGTATCCCTGAAAAAAATTGGAAATATTATATCAAAAAATTAGTCTAAATCCTGCAAGTTTAGAGAAAAAAAATTTAAGACACGAAGTGTTTATTTTTAAGCATAAAATCAAGAGGTTTTTTTTCATAAATGATTCATGCAATGTAAGTAATAAGCGTTTTTAGTATATTTATTTATTTTAGGTGCAGGATTTACGTGCCGTGAAAAGTTGTAGTGTACCGAATACTACATACTTAATGACAAAAAAATATTTTGTTCCATTAAAAAATAGTTTTGTAACATATAATTTTTGAATAATTGTAGTTTTTTCAGGAGCACCTTGTATAAAACAAATTTCTAATGGATTACTAGTGGTGTCTAGGTTAAACTAATGCCACACCGAAACGAAAATGATTTTTCAAAACAATGTTTGAAAACGTCAACTAAGAAAAAAAATTATATCATACCCCTTCCCCTCAATGTTTTTAAAAAATATTGTACCACTGTACCTATAGATCTTTTAAACAAGAGTTACATAAGGTAGAAATAAATGGGTCATCCCATTTAAAAATACATTATATTTGTGATATACCTCATTTCGGGGCCACACTGTATATTTCAATATATTCTTATAATGAACATTTATACTTTTAATATTATCTAATATTTGAATTTTTTTCTGTATCTTGTAAAAGAGAGGAGATATCGAAGATAGAGCTGGGCGCGTGAGTAATTTTTGCTCACGATCACGCACGCTCACGAGAGAAAATTTTTTAGTCACGCCCGCTCACTCACGGTTACAAAAAAAGTATTCACGATCACGCCCGCTCACGAATTCTATTTTTTTACTCACGCCCGATCACGCACGGTGGGTCACGCTCGTGACCCGAATAATATTTTATAAATAAAATGTTTAATGAATTTTTTTCGTGCAATATAATATGTGTATATTTTATATTTGTATAATTTTTCTAAACTGCATTTTTAGTGCAAATAATAACACCAAAAAAAGATAAAATGGAAATAAAACAGGTATGGTCACAGAATAATAACACCTTTGAAATCTATAGATGAAAATTATATTGTACCTATACACAAAAATTGATGTTTCGACAAATTTTTGAAATAATTCAAGTGCGTATTTATATTCGTATAGAAGTAAAAATAAGTACAATAAAAATCAGATGTACTATTTTGAAAATTTTTATTTATATAGGGATACATACTTTATTTTGTAATATTACCATATTATTATATTAAACATACTATAGTTGTTTAATTAATTTTTATAACTACATATTTACAATAAAAATTCGATTTAACAGATTATCATATATGCATGAGATCAGAAATTAAAGAAATATTAAAATATACATACATATACTCACGGACTCACGCACGACAAAAATGTACTCACGCCCGGTCACGCCCGATTGTTTTATTTTGACTCACGATCACGCCCGCTCACGATCCAATATTTGAAAATCGCTCACGTCACGTCGGGTCACGGCCGTGACCCGACGTGACCCGAAAAATTCACGGCCCGCGCCCAGCTCTAATCGAAGAGACACGCACTATCAACTCACCCTGTAATGATACACCTTTTTCGGGGTCACACTATATATTTTAATATAAGTTTAGATGTGTATTATTAATTATAATATCATTCAAAATTAAATTTTTTTTCTAATTATTAACAGAGGAGATATCGAAGAAATACGAACTTATGACTCACCCTGTATATATTTAAATATGTCCCCACATGTTTACACATACAATATAATAGTATTAACAAATAGATATTTATATTTGTGCAGAATATATTATCTTATTCGATTTATTAATTTATGAATTTATCGTTTAATCGAATTTTCAGATTTAAGGGGATGAAACAATAATTAAGAGGGTGAATTGACTATTCTTGGGGTAATTTTCAGAAACTACAACTATTTACCTTTCAAATGCCACTGACTTTATTAAAATTGGTTGAAAATTGGCTTGAAGCGAAATTTCGCGCAAAAAAGTGTGATTTAGACCCACTGTGCGACGTGCAGTGTCTTGTTTCCAATATCTACGCACAAGCAATACCTCTCGCCGCCGCGCGTCCCGGATTTCTCCTCACTCCTACGTATGTTGATTGTTGATTAGAGCGCGTAAATCTTAGTCAGCGTTGTTGTGACAAGTTTAAAGATTCGTTCTTACTATTGAACAAAAATTGGTCACAAACAAAGTAAAATTAAAGATTTTCTACGTCAGTAAAAACATATTTATATGCATAGAATGTAATATATTATGTAATGTGCAATGTTTAAATAAATACCATCAAAGTTACTTTTTGTTAATTTTAATATTTGTTTTATTTAATTAGAAATTAATCTAACTATACATATATTATTATTTCATAATAAGAATTACAGTAATATTAATACATATGTACATAATTATGTACAAAATAAAAAACAAGCTTAAATTATCCGGTAAATTGCTGAATGTCTTAAAAAAAACAGATTACAAATAACTTGGACGTTGAAAAAAAAAAAGTGTTCGTTTAGTGCGTCGTCCGGTTAGTACGACAAAGTGTCAACGGTCCCTTGACGGTCGTTATATCCGGATTCTACTGTATATGTTTTATTTATGTCTAATTTATCAATTTTTACGCAAGAGGGAGAGGTAATGTGTACTAAAAAATAATTGTAAATTAAAATTAAAATCAAAATCTTAAAACCGAGATTTGAACCATCGTTTTCCAGGCGAGACGCCAGCGCGTTAACCGCGCGGCAACACACTTATGCCCGATTTCTTCTGTGCACTTTATCAGTTTGTCAGCTGGTATCACATCCGTTAAGTAGAAAAATGCATTTTATGAACGTAACTGGCTCAGTTATCTCAACTAAAAGTTGCAAAAGTTCTGTCATCAACCAGTGATACCACCCGTTTTTTCCTGATAGGCTAGTTTAGAAGCGAAAAACGACTCAAATAAACACAAGTTATCGCCAGGACGGCAGGTACCGCTAACAGCACCTATTCCACCCGATATCTGGCCGATAGCCTTTGACGCATGCGCATAATGCTTATTTATCATCATATTACGAAATAAAATATGGCTGCTTACAGATGTTCTTATGTCAGTTTACAAAGATTTCTACATAGTTGAGTTTTTTTTGATTTTGAAGTAAATTGAAAACGATCCCGTGCCCCGTTGTACATTAAAATGATTTTTTGAAAGGGTAAGTTTCAAATGCCATTATTTCAATTAAATAAACATATTACTTATGCATGCTTAAAATATAATATAAAAATGTATAATTTTATTTTAATAGGAAAAAGAATGAAATCATCGTCAACTATCGAAGAGTTCCTTCAGTGATAATGAAAGTACAAACTACGTTAAAAAAGAAACAGCAGTTTTCAATTAATCTGAAATAAATTTATGATAATTCATGCCGAAAATTTTTTAAATCAGAACCGAACAAGTTATTATTTGAAGGTAAGAAGCTGTCTTAATTATGAATATATTTATGACAATGTATTAAAATAAATGCAACATAGTTAATAAGATTTATTTAAAAAATATATATATATATATTTAAAGCCTCGTTTACATCTGACATTTATTACATGTTATTTATATCCGACATTTATTTTGACCAATGTAAACTCTATAGAATATGTGTCTGACACTTATGTCCGGTATCATAAAGAACCTAACAAATTTGTTAGCTAACAAACACTTTCAACTGAGATATCAAACTTATATGACAGTTCTTTTGGAGTTTGTTGATGACTTTGACAAGTTTCGCGCACGCGTTGAAGGTAAATACAAACGGTATTAAAACAGTGGTGATGTTATGAAAATTATTTTGTATGGTCAAAGATGCCAACTGTGTTACAATTAGTTGAAGTGTCACTGCTCTAAATTTCATAACTAATCCATAGATACTAGTACAGTATTAATACCCCATTTGAATGTAATTGCTAGCTAACAAATTTTGTTAGGTCCTTTATAATACCGGGCATTATATATTCACTTGCTGATATTTCTCTCAATACAGTTGATGTAAAGAATGTTAAAGAATTAAAATAATTTCTTTTTCAATTTCATGATACCGACTGAATGTGGAATAAATCAAATACCGAATATAAATGTATGACATAAATGTACAATGACATATGTAAACAGTTGATATATTTATTGCAAATATTTGATCCGAGAAGTATCTGACGCTTATTTCATGACAAATATCAAATAATTTATGTCACAATTATTTTAGATGTAAACAGTATATATGCAATTTAATGTCAGATATTAGACATAAGTATCGCGATACAAGTATCCTAATGTAAACGAGGCTTCACTAAATTAAATTATATAATTAACATATGTTACAGATTATAATTTTATATATTTTATTGAGATTTACATATAAGTATTATTAACAATAATAATAATTCAACTGTTTTGTATGTATTATGTTATTGCTAATGTCTTGTGTGTGTTTTTTAGGAGCTACCGTTGAATAAAGCTGTTACCGTAATAACAAAACAGTATATTGATGATGCTGTTGTATTGCTTTAAATTATTTGTGTATTATCAGTAGGTAGATGTAATATCTGAAAAAATAAAAAATTAATTTTAATAATGTATTTGATTTTGTTTAGAATTTTTCCAGAAGCAAGGTTCCCGAAACTAATTTTACTGAATTTTATTTATTTTTATGTTAAATATGAACAATGAATGGCATTATTTTTATTTAAAATTTTCCAAAATATCACTGTTTTTATTGAAAAAGTTGACTGTATAACGTGGGTGGCACATGTAAATTATTCTTGGTTAAGACGATCTTTGCTCCCCCGAAACTTTGGTGGCAAAAGTAGTTATTTTAGAGAAGAAATTTAACTCAATCTTACAATGAACTGTTTTTAAATAATTTATTTAAACAAAAAATACCGAATAAGTATATAGAATGAGCTCGTTTGTGTACTCTGTAATCTATGAATTGAGAAAAATTTGTATGTATGGATCAGTGTATATTTTTACCATTGCCATATTTTATAGTACATATTTTTTAGTCATATGGATTATTGTCCAGTACAAATCACAGTTTGAAGGCATTTTCTGATTTTATCATCAATTTTCAGTTTATTTCAAATACTACTTGATCAGCATACGTTTCAATCTAAAATTAATTAAATAGTTTTTATTATAAAGAAATATGAATTGATGTATTTTTTATTAATACTTACATTGTATTAATTGTAGTTTGTTCAATTTTTCTCATAATTTTTCACCTTTTTTTGCATGTAAAGAATTGAAGTCAGTTTTTTGTTTGCAATGATGCCCAATGATGCCTTCTTAATTAAAATAATCATGTGAAATAAGAAACATTTTCAATTTTCATTGCCTTTTTTTATTCCTTTCTTGTAAATATTTAATTATTGTTATACTTTTTGTGTGTTTTATCATATAATGTATGTATTTAAAATATAATATTTCATAAACACTTTAATATAATAAAGCAATCTGTCACTTTTTAAATTTTTCAAACAACCCCGAAGTTGGAAATATACTTAAAAATAACTAGAAAACAGTTAGTACCAACTGAAGTAAACATAGAATAATGTAATTGTCAAACAGCTGGAGAAATCTGTCTATTCGGCTTCGTTGGTCACTATGATAAATGATGTGGTACCGCTACCGGTATCGCATAGATACCGTGAAATTTGCAGAAATCGGGCATTATATTTCGAACGAACATAATACACGGTTATATTGAATACACAAATTTTCAAAGTTAATTATCTTTGTAATTAAGGTCTATGAGATCAAATTGTTGGACACGTGTCTTTTTATTTTTGCTCTAGTTTTACATACCACAAGCTCATTGAAATTCTCATCCCCGGTGCTGTGTTATCCCCTTGTTAGACATATTATCCTTAATATATATAAAGCTCAACGTCTCTCTGTCTGTCTGTCCGTTAGTTACCTTATCACTCGAGAACCACTTATCCGATTTACGAGTTTTTTTTTTTAATTCATAGGTACGTTCTCTGGCCAGGTTATAGGCTATATTTTTTTACGTTAGGTAACATAACAACAAAGCAGTGACGATAATAGTAAATCAAGTCGGAAAAAATTTTGCCGTCGGCGCGCTGTTTTGTAATACGCTGCCTAAACCGTTCAATATAGAACAAAATAATGTATTAAAGAATTGTGTAGAATCAAAAGTTCTACAATTAAGTCAGCGACACGATATGTCTAACTTTTATATTTAAGCCACAATGACTGCTTTTATGTTACAAAAAAAACATAAAATATTTGGGTTTTGTTTACATGGACTTATGACCTGCAAAACATTAATCCTTATCGAAATAAATGATTTCATCGTCATAAGTACTTAATGTAGATATAGTTTGCCATTTACAGCATCCAATTTGGTCGTATAGTTTAGAAAATATCTTAAAATATATTTATAAAGGTAACATTTTAAATGTATGGTGTCGTGCCGCATCGAAGCGATGTACATCAGACTGGATTCGCTTACGTTCGGTAGATATTCGGAGTCCCTCGGCTGACGTTTGAGTTAATTTTGTTTTCAATAATTAACATTTAAATTTAAACAGAACACAAATTATTTGTACTTTTTTCTTCTGATTCGTTTTTGTTAGGTAATTTAGGTATTGATAAATTATTATTACAATAATAACTAATCGTGTTTGTACTTAATTAATTAAACTATATTTTTCAAAAATCCTAAACAATAATTCCGTAGTCTACGCGAGCGAAGCCGCGTGGGCCCAGCTAGTATATATATATAACTAAAAAGCTATACTTCAAATGGCTATTTGTTAATAAGGATGAATTTTTGGAGATATATTTATACTAGCTTTTTGGCTTATTTTTTATCATAGAACAAGAATATACATTTATTTTTTTGTAATTTGAAGCATCCGTATTAAGTAAAATTCTGCATGCTTTCTTTTGCATCGATATTTCTCGCAAACGGTTTATCCTATAATAAATAAGTAAAGTATATTTTTGTGTATTTTGTGCCATACAGTGTTATTCAAATGTCTAACTCAGGAAAAAATTAGAGAACAAAAAGATACTAGATAAAAATCGAAGGGCCTACTGGCCCCATACAACCCTGGTCTAAATTATAATTGTTTAATACTGGAAATCGATATCTCTCATTAATACTAAACCCTGTATCAAATTATATAACTTTAGCACAATGGGTTCTCCAGATATTAAATAAAAACTAATTTTGAATAAAATCTTTGGAGGGCTGTAGCCCCTCATGAAAAATTTCCGGACACATGTTCATATAATGTTTTTTGCTTAAAATATTTTTCTCAATCCACGGTTCATGTTTGTTCCACCTGATATGACTCACCCTGTATATAAATAATTTTAATAAAAACTTTAGGCATGGGACATTTTTTAAGTTTATGTACTTCTAAACCCATTCCATAAGGTTTTACTAATCATTCCAACCCTATATATGTCACTTTAAATGCATTTTATTTGATTAAATATCATATTTTTTGTTATCTAAAATATAATTAATTTTATAAATGTTTCCAAATTTTCCTTAATACAGACCTGACTTGGCTGTTTTTTAGGTTAATAAATAAAATTATTAATTAAATGAAAACAAAATTCAAGAAAAAAATTGTTAATGAAAAAAGCTAGTTACGTCAACTTTCTCGGGGTGGGGGGGGGGGGGTGATACACGGTATTATTTTGTCTTATATAAGGGAAAAGGGAGTCCAAAAAAATTGAGCCCCCTCCAATATTTATAACAAGTCGGCGCCCCCGTATAGATGTACTGTATATAAGGTTACCATAAGCCCAAGATTGTTAAGAGAACTAATCAGAACTATTTAGTTTTGTAAAGAGGACAAAAAGACTCACTTTTTTCTATGTAAATTATTTTAATTTACAAAATCTAACCCAGGTATATTTGGTATGTTACTTTGAAATATACATGAAAAATGGTGAAAAATAAACTCATCAAAAAAATTAAAAGATAATTTTTAAAAAGTTAATTTTTTATTTTTCAAATATATTGCAGCGAAAAATGATTTACATGATCCAAAGCTCATTCGTAAGCTTTTACTTTTTCGTTTTTTAATCAAGAGCTCAATATTTTTTATCATCCTCTGCCGCTCTGTGCGAAAAATTGTCCCTTTAATTTTTATAAACTTTGAAAGCGTAAAATTTTTGAAAAAAATTGTTTAATGAAAGCGTTTGAAAGCTTGTTCTTTTCTCTTGAAAATGCGTTTTTTTTTCATCCCCGTACAATTTATTTTGACCGCGTTATTTACTGTCAAAGTAAAAATAACACTTTAAACTCTTGTATATCCTGAAATAATCATTGCACAATAATCGACTTGATATCATCAGAAAGCTGAAATTGCTGATATACGTTTTTAAAACATTAAAAAAACGGTATCTCATTTTTTAGTTGGCCGCCATTTTGTCAAAAATAGCATAACTTTAAATGCAAACGTGTTTTTTTTTTAGATAAAAGTATATAAAAAAGTTACCGAAAATTTAAAGTTGCTGCGATTTTTTTTTCATAGTTCTAAGTATTTTTTTAATTTTATGATTTTTAAAAGTTAATAAATAGTTTTCGAGTAAAAATTTTCTTTCGGCCCGCATAAGTTTTTCATAAAGTATTACGGCCCACCTTACATTTTCAGTTGTGCAGGCCTGGTTTAAAAGATATAACCCAAAATATTTTTGTTTAAACTATTGACATAAGCGTCTGTTGGCCCAGTGGTAATGATAACAGATCGATAACCGATAGATCCGTGGTGCTCTTTAATTTTAATTTTTAATTGCAAACAGTGACTTTTTTAAATATATTGTTATTCTGTAAAATATCTTACGAATTTATTTGTTTTCATTTAAATTAATAATTATTAATTTAATCTAGTAACTAGATCTTGGCTTCTGGGTGTAAGCCGCGTCGATTTGGCCATGTTATCGGCCAACGTTTCGTTACACATTGCAGTGAACATCTTCACGGCTCATCAAAACCCAAGATCCATATCAAGATCACCGCGGTAGCCTCAAGACTAGTATGAATGTAGTAACTGTGTTAAATTTCAATATTTTATAAAATGTTGCTAGTGTACAACCGTTCATAAATAAACCTTTACAATTTTTACAATATTGAATTGTTTACCAACAAAATTTTGTACATTTGCACATTTTGATAAAATAAACATTGAAAACCAATAAATTCGTAAAATATTTTACAGAAGAACAATATATTTAAAAAAAGTCACTATTTGCAATTAAAAATTAAAATTAAAATTAAAGAGCACACACTGGGGGAATCGAACCACTAGACCGAGCTCTGATTACAAAAAATGGTATGTCATCGAACACCTCAAATTTAAAAAGTTAAAATGGTTGGAAATCATGTAAACAACATGTTAGACCCGGCAGACTATTAAAAATATGTTAATTGCTATGCTTAATGAATTTTTGAAAATAGTTAAAAAAACAATGAATATACCTTACAAAACACCTGCATGAAATTTACACAGTTTATAGTAAATAATGTGCAATTTTTGAAAAAAATGCTGCTTAGCAACTTTTGTTAATTACCTTGTCTGCCTTAAATTTTTATAAGTTATAATTTTCAACAAAAGTACGTCGCATAACACCTTTTTTTTATTTATAAAAAAATGAAGTGAGATCTCCCCTATCTGTTAAAACTTTGCTGACTGGAAATTTTTTGTTAATTACCTTGTCTGCCTTAAATTTTTATAAGCTATAATTTTTAACAAAAGTACGTCACATAACCCCTTTTTTAAAAATAAAGTTTGAGATCACCTCTATCTATTAAAACTTGTCTGCCTAACAATTTTTATTAATTAATACCTGCAAACTTTTATTTTGCCTGCACTATTTTCATAGAATTTCGATAAATGGTAATATTCAAGAAATTTGCGAGCAAAGAAACATTTGGTCGTCTCATACAATACACTACCTGCAAGTCTTATCTCAAATCCCAATAGATCAGCGGTTCCCAACTTTAATTTTATTTATTTGTGGAGATCAGTTATCAAGTGCTCCGTGTTTAATTAACTTTTCACACAGCTTATGTTTTTTGTTGGGAGGAGGGGGTGTGCCACTGTATCTTTTTTCGCCATTATAAATTTTTTTTCGTTAGTAGACGTTTAGTATTCATTTATGATTTGGCCAGAATATTTTTTTGTTATAATTAATTAGAATCACCCACACAGTTCACTCTCAGTATTACGTATAATAAAGTCCCATTGTACTTATGGTAAACATGTACACTATTCAATCCCTGTAATACGTATAAGAAAGTCACATGACACTCATGGCAGATATTTCTTCTGTTTGAAATAAGATGTTTTGAAATACATTTTTTTATTGTTTTTTTTTTCGATAAAATAAATTATAGGAAAGAATATTATCTACAATTTTTATTCTTCTCATTTCTCTTTAAATTCACACCGTTTCAAAAATAATTCGAAAAATTAAAAAATTGTTATCACTTAACATCCGTTTCCGGTTGTAAGGTCGTTTTCAAAATAGGACGTTTTCTTCCCAGATAAAAATTAATCTTAAATATAAAATTTCAGTCTTCTACGATTTGTCGTATTTGAGTTACAGCGTTTACAGACAGACAGACACACATACATAATGGCGAAAATAGTCAGAATAGATTCAGGGAAGGTATATTCTTTTTTTAAATTTCGATAACCCTTCACCAAAATTTCGATGGGGCAATGAAAAGGAATTTATTTACTTTAGTTGTTTACAATATTATAAAACTTTTAAATTTCTTAAGCCTGTTCATTTAGTTTTAAACACGTTCGATTTGGATATCCCCCCCAGCTTAAGGTTTCAAACATGCCGACCGGGGTTTTTCCAAACTTTCTAAGTACCAGCGTTGCCAACTGTCCGACGAGAAATTATGATGTTTACAAAAAAATTATGATATTACTCGTATCACTTTTCAAAAAGAAATTAATTTTATTAATTATACAGTGTCAATATTGTAACGGGACGGTCGAATATTTCGAATGCTACAAACAGCATCGAAAAACAAAAAAATACGTGTTCAATATTTTTGAAAATTTTAGAAACAGATGCTACAAATTAATATTAAAATTGTACTTTTTATTTCACTTTTTGAAAATTATACTGTACATTTTATTAGAATGTTTTATTGTACACAATTTTATGACTTAACAGGGCAGTGAAAATTATGATAATAAAAAGGCCAAGTGCGTGTTGGGCACGCACATGATAGGTTTCCGTAGTCATTACGATTTATAAACAAGAGTTATTTCAACGGACGCTCTGATAACGACATTTAAATGCAAATATATCGTGACTGAAGGGTTAA
The DNA here is from genome assembly GCA_961205875.1 of Sialis fuliginosa. Lineage (NCBI taxonomy): Eukaryota > Metazoa > Arthropoda > Insecta > Megaloptera > Sialidae > Sialis > Sialis fuliginosa. Next base: position 1,900,550 of record OY540819.1, on the reverse strand, counting down.
AATCAAAATGTCATTTAACATTTTTTGTTGTATTTTAGGAGACCTATCTAAAGATACCCCACTCAATGGGGTAAGTGAAAAAAAATTTGAGTACAATTTTCAGTCTATGGGAGGGGGTCCAAAATAATTTTGATAGTGTTCGTTATAATTTTTAGTGAAAGTACTAATTCAAAGCTACATTCTGAATTTTTTAAAGATTTTTTGAATAGATAGTTTAGAAATTAGGGTGGGGGGAACGCTCTGATAACGACATTTAAATGCAAATATATTTTGACTAAAGGGTTAAAATCAAAAGATCATTTAACATTATTTGTTGCATTTTAGGAGACCTATCCAATGACCACTCACTCAATGGGTTAAGTGAAAAAAAATGTGAGTTCATTTTTCAGTCTATGGGAGGGGGGTCCAAAATAATTTTGAGAGTGTTCGTTATAATTTTCAGTGGAAGTACTAATTGAAAGCTACATTCTAAATTTTTTTCAGATTTTTTGAAAAGATAGTTTAGAAATTAAGGGGGGGGACGCTTTGATAACGACATTTAAATGCAAATATATCGTGACTGAAGGGTTAAAATCAAAAGGTCATCTAACATTTTTTGTTGCATTTTAGGAGACCTATCCAATGACCCCCCAATCAATGGAATATGTGAAAAAAAAATTGTGAGTTCACTTTTCAGTCTATGGAAGGGGGGTTAAAAATAATTTTGACAGTGTTCGTTATAATTTTCAGTAGAAGTACTAATTAAAGGCTACATTCATGAATTTTTTCAGATTTTTTAAATTGATAGTTTAGAAATTAGGGGGGGGGGGCGCTTTTATCACGACTTTGAACGCAAATATATCGTGACTGAAGGGTTAAAATCAAAATGTCATATTGCATTTTTTATTGCATTTTAGGAGACCTATCTAAAGACATCCCACTTAATGTATTAAGCGAAAAATTTTTTTTGAAAATACTTTTCAGTCTATGGAAAGGGGGTCCAAAAAAATTTTTTTTTCAAAAATATTATCATTTCTGTTTTTGGGTTACCAATGTATACCAAATTTCATCTTAATCGGCTTAAAATTTTTGAGGACGGACGGACGGACGGACGGACATGGCGAAACTATAAGGTTTCCTAGTTTTCTACGGAAACCTTATAATATATTATACCAAGCTCAAAAATATGATATACCCATCATAATTATGATACAGTTGGCAACGCTGCTAAGTACGCTCTGAATTTTTCCCCCTCTCTAACCGTTTTAAAACACGATCTTTCATTTTTCTAAACAGAACACTTGGTTTCAACTCCTGACATAGTTACAATCTCGCTACAGTACCTTCGCGCTGATTGCTACACATAATACATTATACATCATATACAACAATAAATAATCACTAAAACTTCAAAAGTGTTATCATTAAGTTTGTACCTTGCAGCACATAGTCACTAAAATACTATAGGTACTTACATTCTGAAATGTTTCAAGTTAAACAGGAAGATATAAAACAAGAAATAGAAGACATCGATTGTCTTCAGGATATTGAAATGTATGATGAATTTTCTAAATATTACAAAAAGGAATATGAGGTAAGTAATACATAGTGATCGTTAAAATACAACACGTGTTACTAAATGCAGGTTAGATTTGATATATGTAGTATCAGGGTGTCCACTGGTTTTTGGAAATAAAATTCCCTGACTCGGGGGCTCCCGAAGCAAGAATGTGCTTCAAATATTATTTCCATTTTTTTCTTTGGTCATAACTTGAAAATTTTACACTTGTTACTACTTTCAATTCAATGACCTTTTTCTTTTTTTCCCTGACTTTCTAAAAAAAAATTAATCTGACTTTTCAGAATTTTAAAGAAATTCTCTGACTTTCCCTGACTTTCCAGAAAGTGGACACCCTGAGTATGTTTGACAGATCCTCAAATGAAAACTTTTTGAATTTCGCGATAAATTCTGAACATTTTTTGTACAGCATATCATATATCTAAAATCAGTGGTTTTCGGAATAATGACGTTTGAAAATTGACATTTTGAAATACACACAAGTCAAATAAAATGTTTAAATTGAAAAAAATACACCTTGAACATTTTTTAAAAGCCAACAAAAACATCCTGGTATAAGAAAAAACATTGAACTTTTTTTTTCAAAACCAGGATGTTTTTGTTGTTTTTTAAAAAAATGTTCAAGGTGTATTTTTTCAATTTAAACACTATTTGACTTATGTGTATTTCAAAATGTCAATTTTCAAACGTCATTATTCCGAAAACCACTGATTTTAGATATATGTTATGCTGTACAAAAAGTGTTCAGAATTTATCGCGAAATTCAAAAATGGTATAATATATAGGGTGTACCATTTAAAAAAATCAATGATGACTGCATATGTTTTTCCTGAGACACCCTGTATACAAATTTCTTATGTCAAATAATCCGCAACTAAAAATACTAATCGACGGGTCCGAGCGTTTTCCACAAAATAATTACCTGAATTTTAAACGAATTTGTTCCTTTCATTGTGAACAATATATAACATATGTTATGAGGCGTATATTTTAAAAGTGGCCTAAGTCCATTTTACACTTTTTTTTAGTTGACTGTAGTAACGTGTATAATTAGAAGTAATCTATCATAAAAAACAATTTTTGGTTTAATATATTCAAAGGAAATTTTTTTTTGAACACATTAATTATCTGTTGCGACCTAGTTGCCAAAAATCAACAACTTAATACTCTGGTGTGAGTTATGGTGTCTACGTTGGCCAGGGAGCTTGATGATGTAGAAAAGGTGCAAAATAGATATAACAAATTTAATTTTAAATACCCTTACTTTATTTGATTAAAATATACAGACGTAGATCAATAATTTCTTCCAAGATCACTGATTTGTCATATTTCCGCTGCACCGTTATATAGCCGACATTTATGCAAAGTAGTCGTTTTTACACGCGCTTGGGAAACAAATTGTCATTGTGGAAATGACTCGCCAATAATCCAAGCGCGTGGCTATACAGCACGTGCGGTTCACAACATATCACACATAATTTAAAGTTAAAAACTTTATTTTGAAAGTGGCCTAAGTCCACTTCAGTATTGATAATGTTTGTTAATTTATCACAATGGCTGAAAAACTAAACCTTTTTACGGAAAATGTTGGGTACAAAAGTTTTAGGATTTAGCGGGGCAAACCTAATGAAGGTAATAATTTTGACCTTGAGTGGAGGTTTTAAGGTCATTTTGGGGTCAACAAATTTTTTTTAAATGAAAAATTTGTTATTTTTTTGTAGATTTGTATTTTGCAGAAAATTAGAAATAATTTTTGTTTGAAAATTTTTTTTAAAAACTTTAATTTTAACGTAATTTTTTTTTTACATCAAAAAATTTTTTTTATAACCAAAATTTTTGAAATTATTATCTTAGATGTTTGAGAAAAAATACAGTTTAAAAAAAATATTTTTTTTTTAATTTCATAATTTTTTAAATCAAAAAAAAAATATTTTAATGTAACAAAATAAAAAAAAATGTTAAAATTAAAATTTTTATAAAATTTTTCAGACAAATGTTGTTTCTTTTTTTCTGCAAAATACGAATTAAAAAAAAAATAAACAGATTTCGTTTGAAAAAAATTTGCTGACCCCATAATGACCTTCAAACCACCACTCAAGGTCAAAATTGTTACCTCCATTGATTTTGTCCCTCTAAATCCTGAAACTTTTGTATCAAATATTTTCCCTAAAAATCCATAGTTTTCCCTATATACTTAAAGCAATCTCATAGTTTTCCATATATTAATAATCTAAAAATTAAAAAATCATCCTGTATACATACTTAGATTTTCTGAATTGTATAAATTTTTTAAGAGTTATAAAGAAATAATATAAATTAAAACGAGTGTTTTTTCTTTCAATTTGAAGCATTTTATGTTACAACAAATGGACTTGAGTTCTTTTCAATTTATAACAAATGTAATTGTTTATTTTTAAAGTCGCCTAAGTCCATTTGTGGTAAAAAAACACATATTATTCATTTAATATTTGGGATTATTTTAATAGTAATTGTAAATTTAACTCTCTTAGAAACACTTAATCAATGTGGTACATTGATATCTTACACGTATATTTTTAATTTTATTGAAACGCAAACCCTTAAATATCTCAGTTTAAACATAAGTGGACTTAGGCCACTTTCAAAATAAACGCCTCATATATATTGTAGAACTAGTCGAAATTTTGAATGCAATTTTTGACCTTAAGATACTAACTAACAGGAGAAATTAAACAAAAACTTTTAATAACAAAGATAGATTCATCATAACATACTTTGGGATGCTAAAACGATAAATAACTGTTTCGGGACTAAAACTTTGACTAGTGTTTGAAATTTTTTCGAAAAAAATAAATAAAAACAATAAGTTAATTTTTCGCATATAATTGGAATATAATGGAATTTAAGAATAAGTTTCAAACAAAAGTTTAAAGCAACAAATATTTTACTATTAAAGATGTAGAAAAACCATTTTTTGCGTATTCCTAATAGGTGTAAAACACTTATAGAGTCATGATATCCTCACTAAAAAAATATAAAATTAAAGCTACTTATTATACTTTATAAATCAATATATGTATAGAGTGTGTAGCAATAATAAAAAAATTTAGTTTTAAAAAGGGCATCTGTTCAAATGTTAGTTTTATAATATTTTTAGCATTGTCTGTAAAACATTACATCAAATTCGATTTATAATCGATCTCTTTTCAGGGAGACTTGGTTATTAAAGAAGAAAGTGTACCAGAAATTAAAAACGAACAACAAGAAAATGAAGATGCTACTATTATTACTAATTATAATAATGAAATAATTAACATCGAGTCTAGTTTAACTAAACAACGTTCTCATAAAACTAGTATAATATTAGAAAAACATAAATGTGATCAATGCGACTATAGTAGTAAACAAAAACGAAATATGTTACAACATAAAATAACGCATACTAATGAAAGACCTTTATTAAGACATAAATTAACATATACTAATGAAAAACCTTTTAAATGCGACCGATGTGAATATAGCTGTAAACTTAAAGCATATTTAATAAAACATAAATTAACACATTCTAATGAAAGACCTTTTAAATGCGACCGATGTGAATATAGTTGTAAACTTAAAGCATATTTATTAACACATAAATTAACACATACTAATGAAAAACCTTTTAAATGCGACCGATGTGAATATAGCTCTAAACTTAAAGCACATTTATCAACACATAAATTAACACATTCTAATGAAAAACCCTTTAAATGCGACCGATGTGAATATAGCTGTACACTTAAAGCATATTTATTAAAACATAAATTAACACATACTAATGAAAGACCTTTTAAATGCGACAGATGTGAATATAGCTGTAAACATAAAGCATATTTATTAAAACATAAATTAACACATTCTAATGAGAAACCCTTTAAATGCGATCGATGTGAATATAGCTGTAAACTTCAAGTAAGTTTATTGTCACATAAATTGACACATACTAACGAAAGACCTTTTAAATGCGACCGATGTGAATATAGCTGTACACTTAAAGCATATTTATTAAAACATAAATTAACACATACCAATGAAAGACCTTTTAAATGCAACAGTTGCGAATATAGTTGTAAACATAAAGCAAATTTATCAACACATAAATTAACACATACTAATGAAAGACCTTTTAAATGCGACCGATGTGAATATAGTTCTAAACAAAAAGCACATTTATCAGCACATAAATTAACACATTCTAATGAAAAACCCTTTAAATGCGATCGATGTGGATATAGCAGTAAAGTTAAAGTAAGTTTATTAAAACATAAATTGACACATTCTAATGAAATGCCTTTTAAGTGCGACCAGTTTTTATGAAGGCATATATAAAATATCCTAGTAAAATATGTAACTTCATAATGTGACTTATATGAACATTGCAGTAAATAATATCGTATTTTGGTTAAACCTAATTAACATAATAATATAGTAGTAATGAAAGGAACGATTCTTTTGAGTGACTTGAGATATTTTATTAATTCAGTTTATTAATTTTGTTAAATATTTTTAAAACTTTAATTATTTATTAATTTTTTTAATAATTATTATTCATGATTTTTATTGTTTAAAAAATATATGAAATGTGATGGATAGTTGCAATGATTTAAAGAATATTGAATACAAGAAATGTACATCTTTATTATTATAAATTTTTCGTTACAGTATTTCATGACAACTCTATTATTAATATATACTGCGCATGTCTATCTGCTGTAGAGCGTTGTGGCAAACCCTTAACTATTTATATTCACCTGTGTCCACAAATTATAATAATGTTTTTATTTTATTTTTTATTCAAAACAAAATTTTGAACATTTTTATTAACTGTTAAAAAATTGCCTCGGATAAATTTTTTTTTTGAACTTTTAAGTTTCTTAATTTTTCACATAAAATCAGATCCTTAAAATAAACATATAGGTTCTCTTTTAAAAAATCAAAGTTACCATAATATCACTCCTTCAAAACTGAGTAACTTTTGTCTGTTTTTAAGCAGCTCAATTTTCAAAATATAAGTTCTTACTATTTTCTTTTTCAACAACCTGTATAGTGATTTATTACCTTTAATCAATGTAATTACTGCTGTGATGATCTAGTTTGAAAAACATAGATAAGAATTTTTTTTAGTTTTTCTTAAAAACCTTTGTAATATATACCTAGTTATAAGAATGTACTTATTAAGAATATTATATTTGTATACCACAACACAACAGATACAAAACTTGTACACAAATAATTACATCAATAAACTTTTATATTATTTATTTTTATTTGATTTTTTCACAAGTAGATTAATGAATAAACTAAGTATTGCATGAATTGACTCGATCCAAGGGGAGACGTGCCTCACCTCGATCCCCCCCCCACGTTTCAGACTCCGTACGCCCATATCCAAAGCCATCTTTGAATGGTATAATATTGTAATAAATAAATCAAAGTACTTAAATTAAAATAAATATAATTAAGAGCATGTTGTCATTTCACTTATCCTGCACCTAATGTTTTAAAGAATAATTAATCTATATAAATACATATGTCCTGACTGACTGATTCATCATCGCCGAGCTGAAACTCCTGAACCTAGAAACGTGAAATTTCAGGAGTGTCTTCCTTTTATGATGTAAGCACCCGTTATGAAAAGATTTTTCAAAATTCAACCCCTACAGAGTTAAAAAGGGGTTGTAAAAGTCTGTATGTGAAAAATATTTTTTGGTCGGATTTACTTGAAACTTAAAATGAATACTCTACAATACAAATAATGAAGCATGTATTTTAGTATTTTTTTTGTTATACGTGCCTTCAGATATTTTGAAAAGTAAGTATATCAAGTTTAACATGGGTTTTAATGTGCAGTTGTTACATGTTTCTGCAGTTCTAATATTGAAAATTACAGTTCTAAAAGCTAATTTGTGCAGCGCATAAAAGTGTAAAATATCTAGCAAAAAAAGGTAATTATAGTTGTAAAAGCTAATTTGTTCAATGCCCCCAATCACTAAAGTATAATTACTTATATTTTAATAAGAAATTGCAATCATCAATCATATCAGACCAAAATAAAATAAAACGATTGAAAATGTTGAGTATCACTGCTCTAGTTCACACATACAGCCACTGAACGGTGAAAATGCGCATGCGCGAAAAGTATAATTTTGCAGTTATGTCTATGGTTGGTACTAATGGCTAGCGTGTGATTTTTGACAACTAATATAGAATAATAATTATAATAATACTTTCTAAGAATTCTCGAACGTAATCCAGAGTTACAGTTTTACTTATTTAATTTATTTATATTGTAAGATTGGACCAAAGTGTATAAAAATGTTTCACGTGAAACAAGAAGACATAAAAGAAGAAATTGATGAAACTGATCTTCTGCAAAATGTTGAAATATATGACGAATTTCCAATATATTATAAGCAAGAAGACCAGGTAATGAAAGACAATATTCAAGAGTGAATAGAATAATATATAGTTTTATAGTTAATAAAGGTTAAATGTTTTGGTAACTACATATTGCCTTGTTTGACATATGACGCGCATGCGTAAATGTTAAAGTGAAAGAATACAGCAATTCCAAAACAGTGGTATTGAATTTAAATTTACTGAAAATATTTTCAACAAGTATTTAGGATTCCTCGGTGATCTTGATATGGATCTTGGTTTCTGGGTGTAAACCGGGTCAATTTGGTTGATCCTTCGACCAACGTTTTGTCGCACATGTCACTGCAATGGGCGACGAAACGTTGGTCGATAGAACGACCAAATCGACGAAGCTTACACCCAGAAGCTAAAATCATTACAGTTCGTTTGAATGTATTACGCAGTGCTTCCCTTACTTTATGGGGAAATTAATACAAAACTGTTTTTTCAACTAATAAATAATTTAAAAATATTATTCGAATATTCATCTTTATGCGCAAAAATTTTCAAAGTGCTACATACTCAGGAATGATTAAGCTACAACATATATTTTTATTTTAAAAATTCAGAGTTGTGCCCCAAATTTTCAGTTAAATTTTATAAATAAAAAAAATATATTTAAACAAAAGTTTTGTGCAGCAAAATATTTTTTAAAATAAATTATACACATTTTCCTACAGAATTGATCACTTGTATTTTTTTGGATACTTTTTGAAATATTTCGTTTTTAAAAAAAGTCGATATTTTTGGGAGGAATTTTTTTTTCGATTTTTAAGTACCGTTCAAATCTTCTTTTAACCCATTAACGCCGAGGTGATCAGAATTTTTACTAACTTTTCAACGTGTTTATTTATTATGTTATCGGACCAAAAAAATAATACAATACCTACGCGAAATTTGATGCTCTTTCAGAATCTCAGCTCAAAATTTCGATTAGACACTGAGAAAAAAAAATATGGTCGATTGAAACGTGAAAAACGTGAAAATTTTCGAAAAAAATGTTTTGTTCGCATTTTTTTCACAATGATACCGCAAAGGTATCAACTTTTTACTATGATCAGAGGTGATCATGGTACTCAAATATTAAGAGGAATTTTTTTCAGAAAATTTAATCGACGCGTTTTTTCAAAATGGCGGCGAGAATTAATTTTTTTTATAAAAATCTTAATCTATCGTTTTCTTAAAAACTATAAACTTTAAAAAAATTTTCTAAGCACAAAAATGTCTTAAAATTAATCAAAGAACATTCTCAAATTTTTTCAGAATTTTTGGATACAATTTTTGATTTTTGAAAAATTCAAAAAATCCAATTTTTCAAAAATACCTGAATAAATTTTTGAAAAAATTTGAGAGTGTTCCTTGACTAATTTTAAGACTTTTTTTTTCTTAAAAATTTTTTCGTAAAGCTATAGGTTTAAATAAATAAAATAAATGTGTGGCGTTCAGATCTCGATTTATTTATTTTATTTATTTAAACCTATAGACTATACGAAAAAATTTTTAAGAACAAAAAAGTCTTAAAATTAGTCAAGGAACACTCTCAAATTTTTTCAAAAATTTTTCAGGTATTTTTGAAAAATTGGATTTTTTGAAATTTTCGAAAATCAAAAATTGTCTCCAAAAATTCTGAAAAAATTTGAGAGTGTTCTTTGACTAATTTAAAGACATTTTTCTTTTTAAAATTTTTTTTCTAAAGTTTATAGTTTTTAAGTAAACGATAGATTAAGATTTTTATAAAAAATTTTAATTCTCGCCGCCATTTTGAAAAAACGCGTCGATTAAATTTTCTGAAAAAAATTCCTCTTAATGTTCGAGTTCCATGATCACCTCCGATCATAGTAAAAAGTTGATATCTTTGCGGTATCATTGTGAAAAAAATGCGAACAAAAATTTTTTTTCTCGGTGTCTAATCGAAATTTTGAGCTCAGATTCTGAAAGAGCATCAAATTTCGCGTAGGAATAGAGGTATTGCATTATTTTTTTGGTCCGATAACATAATAAATAAACACGTTGAAAAGTTAGTAAAAATTCTGATCACCTCGGCGTTAATGGGTTAACTAGTACTAAAACATTTGTAAAAATTAAAATCGGTAACAACAACAAAAAAAGTGTATAGTTATTTATGGAATGACCGTATTACTTATATTTACGAGTATGTAGTTGGACATTTTTATAATTTAATAGGTTGTATAGGTAACAAATATATATTATTCGTGTTTTTTTATAAAATATAAACAGATGTGTTGAACTGTTGCTATAAAGATGGTCAAAAAGTGGTTTCACTAAAATAAACATAATTTTATATTTCGTGTTTTGAACTATTATTTATTCACAAAAACAATTTATTTTTAATATTTATGATAAAAGTGATATACAAACAAAGCGAAGTAAACATTTTTTGATTGTTATAATATTGTTTTTTAATACTTTTTGATCAGATCTATTACAATATTTCATGCAATTTCTTGTCAGTATCCATAGATTGTAGCTTACAATTAGACATTAAAATAAAATAGATTTTCATTGAAATAATTTGGAACACTAAAACGATATTTAACTGTAATAAATAGTTTTACTCATAGATAGAGGTTACACGATCAGTCTGGTATCAGTTCAGTCCGTGACCTTCAGACTGATGAAAAATATTAATATTTAAAAATCCGTCAGTCCAGTTGATAAGTCTGTCAATCAATGCTACACGATCAGTTTGGCGTCAGTCTGGTATCAATCATGGAATGAACTGATACCAACTAATTGTGTAACCTCTATCATATACATGGACTGCTCACTAATATAATAATGTGTAACATTTGGTTAAAAAATGTGAGTGAGATAGATAGAATATTAGCGTGGTTATATCGTATATACTTACACTCATAGACATAGAGAATGGACCAGGCATCTGACTCGAACACAGAGCCGTGTCAAAAGAAAGAGATAGAAACAGGTTTGGAATATACTTGTCCTTTTTTAAACAGGAGTGAACTATTTCATTCTTAGTCCCGAACATTAAAAATATTCATAGATATTATCATATATTAATCTACTGTTGATTAATATATGATATTATTATACTATATGTATGTGAGCATTTCCAGTAGTTTTTTTAAAAAACAGGGCGCACATATGTCACCGATTTTGCTCTCATTTTTTTTTCTCAAAGTACATATCAAAAAAACACGTTTCCCAAAATATTTTCTCCCCGCCCAGTTTTTGGCCGAATTACGATTTTTTAAACTTTTGAAATCGAGCGAAATTAGACTTGTTTCGATAGTACCTTATTTTTCAAAATGTCCCTTATTATGCATGTTATAGGGCTCATTTTCTTCGTTTTTGGTTGATCTTTCATTTGAAGTCGGTTTCAGACCCGAATATTTAATTTTAGCCGAATGCAGTACCAAAACATTAAGTTTGATTTTTTGTAAAAATAGTCGATTTTGAAATTGCCGCCAAATATTTTGGTTTCAACCAAAATACTTCCGGTATAGGTCATTTTATTCTATTTTTTAAGTAGTTTCCAAATATTTATACATTTTTTAATTTGGTCAAAAACTTGTTTTTAAATGTCTTATTTTCCAAAAAACGCTATATTCACACCATTAAAACTTTTTTCTCTATACTCCAAATTGCATCAAATTTTGACAAAAGTTTCCTTACTTTATCCTTAAAACAACCCTCAAAAAACATTTTTTCATATTGAGCTCCTAAGTGAGATATAATTTTTATAAAACACCTAATTGACCGAGCTCTGATAGCAAAAAATGGTACGTCATCGAACACCTCAAATTTAAAATGTGAAAATGGTTGGAAATAATGTAAACAACATATTAGACCCGGCAGACTATTAAAAATATGTTAATTGCTATGCTTAATGAATTTTTGAAATGAGTTAAAAAAACAATGAATATACCTTACAAAACACCTGCATGAAATTTACACAGTTTATAGTAAATAATGTGCAATTTTTGAAAAAAAAATGCTGCTTAGCAATTTTTGTTAATTACCTTGTCTGCCTTAAATTTTTATAAGTTATAATTTTCAACAAAAGTACGTCACATAACACCATTTTTTTATTTATAAAAAAATGAAGTTTGAGATCTCCCCTATCTGTTAAAACTTTGCTGCCTGGAAATTTTCGTTAATTACTATGTCTGCCTTAATTTTGAATGTGCAGCATCCATGCATGAGATGGATGTCCGGCTCAACCGTTGGCGTGACATAACACCTTTTTTCTTTTTTTTTTAAATAAAGTTTGAGACCTCCTCTATGCTTATAAATTTGTGTGCCATCGAAAAAATGTTTTTTACTATGTCAGTCTTAATTTTTAAGCGCCGTGCCAATGATTTTTTTTCGTTTAAATAGTTTATAGTAAGTTTATACGCAGGCCGTGAAAAAACACCATCTTAATTTTTTTTCTAACATTAACTTTGAGACTTCTTATTGCATTAAAATTTTGCTGCCAGCAAAAAAAACGTTTTTTACTTTGTCAGTCTTAATTTTTTAAGCGCTACGACCACATTTTTTTGTTAAAAAAAATGTAATATAACCGTTGACAACTTTTTTTTTTTTTTTTTAATTATCAATCGAGGTTTTACATCTCTTTTATATATTAAGAGAGTTTTTTTTATCGAAAAAATGTTTTTTACCAGGTCAGTCTTAAGGGGGAAAGCCACTGTGATGTGATTGTCATTGTTTGAGAATTTTATATATGTATACCATATTATTTTGCGATCAGGTAGTAGACATCTTATTAAATATATATTCAACTTATTGAATACCAATTTTTATTGAAAAATATTAAAAATTAAAAAAGTTATGGGCCTCGATGTGACGACCAAAAAAATAAATTCCTCTCCATTGTCACATCGGAATTTTGGTGAAGGGTTATCGAAATTTAGAAAAAGAATATACCTTCCCTGAATCTATTCTGATTATTTTCGCTATGATGTCTGTGTGTCTGTTTGTTTGTAAGCGCAGTAACTCAAATACGACAAATCGTCGAAGGGTGAAATTTTATATTTAAGATTAAATTTTGTCTGGGAAGAAAACCTCCTATTTTGAAAACAAATCTTCAAAAAAAAATGACAAGAGTAAGCATCCGTTTCCGGTTTAGTAATTACGTTTAAAAAAATTAATTTGAGACATGCTGCAGAGAATATTATTATCTATAATTTATGTCTTTTAAATAATATTCTATTTTTTATAATTTTTTTAAATCAATAAATTATATCGAATTTATCAGATATTTGATTGAGCTTATAAAATATTTCATTGCAACGATTTAAATAAATAATTTGTTAGATTCAATCAATTATTTATTGGAACTATAGTAATTTTTTAATGTATCAGAATAGTTAAAAATAATAATAAACATTCATAATTATTTCAAATAAAATAAATAGGGTTTACCCTAGAGTCTAGACCCTAGACCAGCGATCACCAAAATAGGACCTGCACGCCGGCCCTTCAAAGACTTACATCCGGCTCCCGATGAATATATAATATATAGAAATATTAATTTTATAAAATTTAATGATTTGATTGTTAATTCAGGACAATTATTTATTTAAAATTTAAATAAATCATTGTCGTGAATTCCAAAATCCTAATAGATGAATATCCTGCCTGGAGTACGCGTACTCTCAGGGATACGCGAAAAAAAATTTATTATGGCGAAAAAAGATACAGTGGCACACCCCCTCCTCCCAACAAAAAACATAAGCTGTGTAAAAAGTTAATTAGGCACCGAGCACTTGATAACTGATCTCCACAAATAAATAAAATGAAAGTTGGGAACCGCTGATCTATTGGGATTTGAGATAAGACTTGCAGGTAGTAGATATTTCTTTGCTCGGAAACTTGAATATTACCATTTATCGAAATTCTATGAAAATAGTGCAGGCAAAATAAAAGTTTGCAGGTATTAATTAATAAAAATTGTTAGGCAGACAAGTTATAATAGATAGAGGTGATCTCAAACTTTATTTAAAAAAAAAAAAAAAAAAGGTGTTATGTGACGTACTTTCGTTAAAAATTATAGCTCATAAAAATTTAAGGCAGACATAGTAATTAACAAAAATTTTCAGTCAGCAAAGTTTTAACAGATAGGGGAGATCTCAAACTTCATTTTTTTATAAATAAAAAAATGGTGTTATGTGACGTACTTTTGTTGAAAATTATAACTTATAAAAATTTAAGGCAGACAAGGTAATTAACAAAAATTGCTAAGCAGCATTTTTTTTTCAAAAATTGCACATTATTTACTATAAACTGTGTAAATTTCATGCAGGTGTTTTGTAAGGTATATTCATTGTTTTTTTAACTCATTTCAAAAATTCATTAAGCATAGCAATTAACATATTTTTAATAGTCTGCCGGGTCTAACATGTTGTTTACATTATTTCCAACCATTTTCACTTTTTAAATTTGAGGTGTTCGATGACGTATCATTTTTTGCTATCAGAGCTCGGTCTATAATTACTCGTGTATTAAAGTTAAGAATTTACAGGAATTTTCAGTGTTTCTGAAATATCGGGGCTCCTGATAATCTAATGAAAAATATACCACTTAATTCATTATGAAATTCCCTACAAATCTACATAAGTTTAATTTTTTTAGATTAATTACAAAACCTACAAATAAATAAAAGCTTTGTACATCGTTTTCGTATTTATTTAATAACAACTTTAAATGTGATGAATAGTGTCTCATAACAGTCATAATTTCGTTGTTAGTATGTACTGATTTTTAAGACTGGCTCGCTTACGTTCGCTCGGTTTTTATTTTTTTATAGGTTTTTTAATTAATCTAAAAAAATTAAACTTATGTAGATTTGTAGGGAATTTCATAATGAATTAAGTGATATATTTTTTATTCGATTATCAGGGGATTAATTAAACATAACAAACTACACGAATATTTTCAACGTTTTATTTGAACGTATTATAATATCGGAAACGTTTCTAACTCTCACAATTTATATTAAACTACCGCTGCTAACAAGTTCTGTCAGATAGTCTAATAAGTTAATCAATGATCTTTTTTCAGGGAGACTTAGAAGTTAAAGAAGAAAATCCGACAAACGCCGATATTCAAAATCAACAAAAAGGAAATGAAGACTTCAGTGATACTAGTTGTACACAAAAAACTAAATTGTATAAACATAAATTAACACATTCTAATAAACGACCTTTTAAATGCGACCGATGTGAATACAGTTGTAGACAAAAAAGTTCTTTAAATACACATAAATTAACACATTCTAATAAAAGACCTTTTAAATGCGACCAATGCGAATACAGTTGTAAATTAAAAGGTTCCTTGAATACACACAAATTAATACATTCTAATAATAGACCTTTTAAATGCGATCAATGTGAATACAGTTGTAAGCAAATAAGTACTTTGGAAAGACATAAATTAATACATTCTAATAAAAGACCTTTTAAATGCGACCAGTGTGAATACAGTTGTAGGCAAATAAGTACTTTGAATACACATAAATTAACACATTCTAATAAACGACCTTTTAAATGCGACCAATGTGAATTTAGTTGTAGGCAAAAAGGTAATTTGAATAGACATAAATTAACACATTCTAATGACCGACCTTTTAAATGTGATCAATGTGAATACAGTAGTAGTCAAATAAGTACTTTGAAAAGACATAAATTAACACATTCTAATAAACGACCTTTTAAATGTGATCAATGTGAATACAGTAGTAAACTGAAAGATAATTTGAATAGACATAAAATAACACATTCTTATATACGATCTCTTAAATGCGACCAATGTGAACATAGTTGTAGAAATAATAGAAGTTTGAAAAGACATAAATTAACACATAAGTAATTTGATGAAACATAAGTACTTTACATAGATACCTGAAAGTAAGGTTGAATAAATTAGTCGTTTTTTTATCTTTTTTGGCTTTACTATAATAAGATGCAGCCAGTTATAACCAGACGAACACAACCTTCTCCTAACGTGGATGACATATAGGAAGGGAATGTGCCCTGGGTAATCAGGGCAGGTGACACTTATGAGACCCTTCGATTCACGGGGAGTTTTTTTAGGGATTACACAATAGTGGCTTTTACTATACCGACTAGGGGGGAGAAGGTCCATTCCCGCATACTATCAGGTTGATTATATGTGTGACTTTCCATTCCCCACCCGGACGGTATTACAACGTAAACTGGCTGATTACAATTGTATTTGACTATTTATAATGATATATATGATGTACAACTCTATGTCTAACGAGGCCAGTATAGGGATCAGACTCAAAGGTGGATAAACACCTTTTTCTTTTAATTCGTCTATCATGACTGTTGGAATATCAAATGTTCTATATCTTGCGTATATTTGAGCTTGCAATATCGCTACCTGGGATCTTCATAAGCGAAATGGTTTTTATTTGTAACCAAGGTAAATTTTGAGAAGTTTCACTAAAAGTATAAATGATTAAAAGATTCGAAATTCTCGAAAAAATATATCAATATAAAATAGTTATTTGTGTATCTAGGGTGTAAAATGATAGTTTTTCGCACGAGTGTGAAAAACGCATTTTACAACCGAGGTGCACACAATATTTTTTCTACAACGCTATTTATTATATAATACTAGCGCATTGAACCCGGTGTTACCCGGGGATATTAATTTAATTATACATAAAGTAATCATGCCTACCCGGCATACACACCCAACATGCCCACCTAACATGCTCACCCAACATGCTAACAATACACGGTTCACCACGAACTGTTTTTTCAGGCTTAATGAAATTTCCACAAATTATACACCTAAACTTAACCTATCCATTAGTGAAAACCGGAATAAAATCCATTCAGTAGTTATTGAAAAAATCGCGCAAAATTATATTTTCAAACTCGCAGGAAACACCAGGTCTTAGAATTTGTATGAAAATCAAAAATAAATAAATAGGTTCATTCTTGCAAGTTCTTTATTTTGATTTATATAAATTCACTTATTTATATTGCACTATAATTTTTTTTATTTTGATTGAAAAACCACTAATTTTTATTATACTTTATTTATTTTGATTTTTAACAATTCACTTATTTATATTACACTTAATTTCTTCATTTATATTGTAAAAATGCGTGTTTTTTTCTTTCAAATTGACATTCACATATAGTAATTGTTTTCAGCGTCCCATGGCTACTGTGTTTTTATATAAATGACAGTTCTATGCTCTGACATCATAGAAACAAAAGACGCTGTGCAAAAGATTCTTTTTGATCTTTTGATGTTAAATCTTAGATTTTCATAAAATATTATTATCCACGATACTGCTCGTAAAAATTATCTGACTATTGGTGAAAACCACATTGAAATCGGTTTAGTAATTCCGGAGTCTATAAGTCGCACACAAACGAACATTTATTTTTATATACAGGCGCAATAGTGTGTGGAAGTTCGATAGCTCATAGACCATAACAGATAAAAAAATCTTTCTAATGCAGATGTAAACTGTGGGTAAATGCGCATACATAGAAATTATTTTCAAATATACAGGGTGCTACAAAAAAGTGTGGCACGCTTAAAGTTTTTTTTTTAAATGGAATGCCCTAAATATTTTTGCATATTTAACACTTCTCTTGGGATGTTTATTCATATGTAAAATATTAGCCCCATCTGATGTCCGGTTTAGACGTAATAATATTTTTTTTTTTAATTAATGCTGTTTTTATGGGCAACATGAACATGGTGTTTTATTTTATTTGAAAAAAAATTTATTTTTTTTAGTAAATATTGTTGAATTTTGTACTTTTTGCTCAACAAGTCAAAAATGGTTACAAATAACCATAAGAATATTCAAATAAAAAATGTTCGTTATGTAATTCTACATCACATTATTAAAAAATATATAATATATGTTCCATTTGAAAAAACTGAGAAAAATAACTTTGAAGTTATCAAAATTTGAAAATTAATTTTGAACACCCTGTACATGGTGGCTCTAAGATAATTTAACAAAAGCATCCACCAACCTCCTACAATAAGATCCATATTTAATTTCGTCTTCAAAGCTGCGGCCGCGGAAGTGATAAATTTTTAAGTGGAGTAATGTAAAAATTACGTCAAAACCGGACATCACATGGGGCTAATATTTTAGATATGAATAAACATTTAAATATGCAAAAATATTCAGGGCATTCCATTTAAAAAAATACTTTAAGCCTGCCACACTTTTTTGTAGCACTCTGTATATTTGAAAATAATTTCTATGTATGCGCATTTACCCACAGTTTACATCTGCATTAGAAAGATTTTTTTATCTGTTATGGTCTATGAGCTATCGAACTTCCACACACTATTGCCCCACCCTGTATATAGATTAACAATAAATAATTAATTTATATACTTTGTATTTTGCTATATTAATATTAAAATTCAACTCTAGTAAGCTTTGGATAAAATTTTTGACAGTTCTATTTTCATTCAAATGTGTTTCATGTTATTCTATAATATAAGATGGATAAGTGGTGATACTGAGAAAGAACATACATGTGCACCACCAGAGATATCAGAAGCTGCAAATTCTGTAATTTTAAATTTACTATCTGCAAAATCTAAATTGATATATGAAAATTACACATAATGCTATGAATTGTACCAAGAAAAAAACCTTAAGTTATTGTTTATATTTTATTTAATTTTATTAATAATTTTGTTTATTACAATAATTAATATAGTACTTAAATTTTAGTAATTTGTTTAAAACTATAATACAATAGTATTTATAAAATTCATTAATCGTAAAAAAAATGTAAAAATGTAGGGATGTGTTACTACGGAAACACTTTTGCGCACGCCGTGCGTGAAAAAACTTTTTACGCACGGCGAGCGCAAAAGTACTACTTTACACATTGAAATGTCAATGAAAAAGCCTACTTTTTACACGGTTGTAGAAAAAAATATTTGGTATTGTTTTTCAGGTGGTCGTTTGACGGATTCTGGATTTAACAAATGGTTATCCCACTAATACTAAGGACCACAACTGTGTATTCATACTGGTGTTATTTATAATTATCCCTGCTCATGGGCTATCAATTTCATCTGTGAAAAATAACTTTAAAATACATTAACTTAATTTTATTTTTAAAACTGTTTAAAGCATTTCTGTATTTTTACATTGAATAATAAATATATATCTTAATCTATGAATGTTGTTTATAAGTTACACTAATAATAATAAATATATGAATAAATATAATAAATATAAATATATAATAAATATAATTTTTAATACATAAAATACTTAATATTAAAACAAGAATTAGCTTACATTTTTACGCGGGTCTCTCTAATCAGTGATTCTTAAAAGTTATTAAGATCTAAAATCTCATGTAACCCTCAAAGAATACTTTTAGAAACCGGATCTGGTTTTGTAAATTATATATGTATTATAATATCATAACAGTTTAATAATATAGATAAGATTCAATAGTTTAAAAAAATTAATTTAGTAAATTCCCTCTCCTTAAAAATGCAAATTTAAACAGCGGGAGCCAGAATTTACAAATTAATATAAAAGAACTATTGACTCTTCTTTAAAAATATGTCAGCTACCAAAAAAAGTCATAACAAACAGAAAAATTTGAGAGAAAAACGTGAAAATTACTATTTAAGTTAAATTTAAAATGCATTGAGCATAGCCTAAATATGAATTGTTAATGCTGAGTTTGCGGTTACCTTATTTTTTGGTTACAAAGAACAGAATGAAGGGGTGTCCCATTAACATTTCAATTTGTACCGATACCCTAACATACATACATTATGTATTTGAATTGTTAATAAAAAATTTCAAAATAATAATTTTATTTTTTTACCATTTTTTCATTTTTCAGGAATTAAAAATTAAAACTACTCCAAAATCAAATAATTTTTAAATTTCAGCAAATTTCAACCTTCAGGTATAGTAAATACAATTACGAATATTGGAATGTCCCTAATAAGTATTGAATATTTTTATTTATTATTTATCAATGTTAACGTGACGGGAAGTCAATACCATTAATTTATTACATAAATAATTAATTACATATAAAATAAAAAATATTTCTAGTTTTTGATAACACAAATTAATTATATCCAATTATTATTAATTTTTGTTACCAAAAACTAGAAACATTTTTTATTTAGTAATTATTTATGTAATCAGTTAATGTAGTCGATATACCTACATTTATTTAACGTGGTAACAAAAACAGCAAATGACTAATCAGTTAAAATATAAATATTTTGTAACTTAATTTATTTCTGCCAGTGTTTGATAATTTTAACACAAAAATCATATTGTCTAAAATACTTTTACCTTTGTTTATAATATTTTTTAATATTTATAATTGTTACTCTCACGATTTCTTAAATGTAAATATTAATATATTATTGTTAGAAATATAATGACGGCTTATATTAAATTTGTATTTGTAATATGTATTTTATAGATTAATACAAAATCTAATGAAACATTTTACCAAGATGATCCGCAGAATCCAGTCAATATATTTGTATTTTGTAACGAAGGTGAGTTTTTTTATAAACATAAATCTAAATTATTTGTTTTTAAATAAAGTAATGTTTTGTAATTATTTCTTCAGCAGATAAGGTGTTAAAATTCCGTGACGATAATATTGTGGACACTGTCTTTAATGTAAGTAATAGTTTTTCTTTATAAATTTGTAAATTCCCTCGACTTAGAAAATCGGTTAAAACATAAAAATTTGTTAAATTTCAGCGGAGACGGAATTTACAAATTAATATAAAAAACTATTGTTTTCTCTAAATTTTGTCAGCTCCAAAAAAAAGTTATAATATACGGAAAAAATTAAGAGAAAAGCAGTATTTTGGAAAATCGTGAAAATTGCTATTTAAAATACAAGTTAAATTTAAAATGCACTGAACATAACCTAAATATTAATTGCTAATGCTGAGTTTGCGGTTTCCTTATTTTTTGGTCACAAAGAACAGAATGACGGGGTGTCCCATTAATATTAACATCCCAACTAGAAGTTATTGTAATCGGTTCGAAAATCAAAATCAAAAATTTCAACATATTTGTATGTTTCAAGGTCACTATAGTATTTTTACACTATTTTCAGAAAGATGTACGTACGTATGTGTTGTTTTTTACGTGCACGAAATCTTGAAAATAAAAAATACTATTGACTTCGTTGGGGTTCGAATCAAATCATCTTAACGTGAATATGATCTAATATAATATATATTAAATATAATATAATAATAATATAATAAATATAAAGTATAAAGTTTTTTTTTTGGTCAGAATAATGAAACATGTATTTCAGTATTTTTTTTTGAATTTTTTTATTTTTTTATTTGAATTTTAAATACTTATAAATAAGTCTACAATTCATGTTGCCTTGGAAACAAATGCCATTAAATTGAAATTGGCAGATTAGTTATTATAATAACAAATGCAATTTAATTCTACAGAATCTTTCAACCAACCACCTGAAAAACAATACCAAATATTTTTTTATATTGATATATTTTTTCAAGATTTTCGAATTATTTAATTATTTATACTTTAAGTGAATCTTTAGTGAAACTTCTCAAAATTGACATAGTTTGGTTACAAATAAAAACAACGTAAATATCATGAAATGCTGGTTGTTTTTGAGAAGTTTCACTGTATTTGGTTATTTACCTAAAACAGTTACAAATTCGCTATACGTCTCGGCTTGAAAATTGATCACAACTAAATGGGCCCCCTCCTTTACACAGGTGTCTTTTGCATTCTACCACGTGACGTAATTCTTGTGGCATTTGTTATATCTAAATCCAGAGTAGAAAGTGTAATCATCACTGACTTTTGACACCTTCTCAACTTCTTTATCTGCGGAAGAATTAATTACAAAACATTACTTCTCTAGTCTCTATATATAATAATTCGGGCAAGATATACACGAGTGTATGCCATAAGGGTTCCGAAGTACGTACTACGTGGAATGTTTGGAACCACTTACAGGTGCATTTTTAAATTAGAAAAAAATATAAAAAAGTGTCAAGTTCTACTAATTGAGATCTATATTTTGACACCCCACTTACCTAGATATCAAAATAAAAAATTCTATGACGCCCCTCCCTATAATTCCAAAATTTAAAATTATATTGTTGACTTTAGTATTTGTCGTTGGTAGTCCCACCAAAACCTCGTTACCAAATTTTTTTCAGATTTTTTGAGCTGGTAGTTACAGAGTTAGAGGGGGGGAGCAAAATAAAATACTGCTTTTAGCCCCTTACAGGCGCCATTTTTAAATTAGAAAAAAAATAAAAAATATGGTCAAATTCTACTAATTGAGATGTACATTTTGACATGCCACACATCTTGGTATACAATTTTTTTTTTTTTTTTTGGATTTGCTTTAAAGCCCCCTACAGGCACCATTTTTGATTTAGAAAAAAAATATAAAAAGGGTCAAATTCCGCTTGTTTGGTTATAAATTTTAACGTGCCACATGCCTTGGTATTAAAAAAATATTTTTTTTACCTAGTTTTATTGCTCTTTATTGCCCCCCCTGAAAAATTATTTATTCAATAAATTTGTACATCTTTTAGTAGAGGGCATCATTTTACATGGTCAGTAAAAATTTCAAGTTTCTAGCTTATATAGTTTACGAGCTATTAACTATTAAGCTTTGAGTGAAAAGGACGGATGGATGGGCGGACGGACGACAAGTATGTTTAATAGGGTTTCTTCGGAACCCTAAAAAACGAATAATTTAGATTTATTAAAAAAACTCACCTTTATCCTGAACTGAAGTTGTGTTCACTTGATTGGAAATATCATTTGGTTTTGTGTTATTCTATAATATTAAATATTATATAATATTAAACGTCAGTATTGTACCTATAGTTACGAGTATAACGATAATAAATGAATACTTACATTCAAGACAGAGTCCACAATATTATCGTCACGAAATTTGAACACCTTCTCAATTACCTTATCTACTGAAGAAATGATTACAAAACATTACTTTATTTAAAAACAAATAATTTAGATTTATGTTTATAAAAAAACTCACCTTCGTTACAAAATATAAATTTATTGACTGGATTCTGCGGATCATCTTGGTAAAAAGTATCATTAGATTTTGTATTAATCTATAAAATACATGTTACAAATACAAATTTAATATAAGGCGTCATTATATTTCTAACAATAATATATTAATATTTACATTGAAGACAGCGTGAGAGTAACAATTGTAAATATTAAAAAAATATTATAAACAAAGATACAACATGATTCTTGTATCAAAATTACCAAACACTGGCAGAAATAAATTAGGTTACAAAATATTTATATTTTAACTGATTAGTTATTTGCTGTTTTTTTACCACGTTTTAATTAACTTTTAAATTAATATATCGACCACATTATCTAATTACATAAATAATTACTAAATATTTCTAGTTTTTGGTGATAAAAATTAATTATAGTTGATAAAAATAGATTTAATTAGTTTTTGTTATCAAAAACTAGAAATATTTTTTATTTGATAATTATTTATGTAATTAGTTATTGTGGTTGACTTCCTATCACGTGTAAAATGTGTGATACTCGTATATTTCAAAACTTTGGTAAATAATAAATAAAAATATTCAATACGTATTAGGGATTTTCCAATATTCGTATTTGTATTTGTATTTAACCCAATCGTTGCTGGATGCGAGCAGAACTGAAGTTTATTTTTGAGATGCTAACAAATGAGTAATGAGTAGAGATTGGAAAAATAGTTTTTCAACTATTGCGTAAAAATGCATTTATTGTAATTTTTATTACATATCTCCACCGTTTTCAGAAAACTGGTTTGATTGAACACAATTTGAAATCAACTATTTGCAACTCCCTTTCCAACTATTTGCGATACTTTTTACTGCTTCGTTTGCACTAATTATTATTAAATCGTAAAAAAAACTATTTATCAACTATTTTCCGAAAAAAAATTCAACTTGTAACTATTTCATTGAAAATAATAACTATTTTTCCAATCTCTAGTAATGAGATGCTAAGTTCACAGACGTTAGCTTTGGAATCTGGAAATGAAGTGAGAATGGATATTTCGGAGATTGAAATAAAGGTCGGAGATTATATTTTAGCATCTTTCAAAGGCGGCAAAAAGATGTTAACTATCAATAAATGGATCTGAAATAGAAGTTATGGGTTTAAAAAGTGTCAAAAACAAATGCGACTTTATGTTAATCAAAACAGATATATCCTCTGTAGACCGTGCAAATATAATATAAGTACATCCAGTTCCAATTATTGTTAATGTATCTGCAGGTAGAGTGCAATATGTTTTTCCAAAACCAGTGAATTATTTCTTAAATAAAATTTTTTAATTTTTATTTGTTGTTTTTATTTAATTTTTAATTTTCGAATTTATTTTTAAAATTTTTTGAATTTAAATAATTTTTTTTTTTTTTTTTTTTTTTTTTTACTTTAAGTAGTCGTAAAACAACTGATTTCTTTTAAAAATAATGTAATCGTATTTACAAATATTGAAAATAAACTAAAAAACAGAAAGATGCCAAGCGGATTCTAAATTACGATTTTTCGGAAGATCATTTATTTTTATGAACATTTTATAAGTATAAATCATATTTCTCGGACTTTTAAACGAAATTGGATCGAAAAATTGATATCCAAAATGAACATTCCAGATTTCTGCGCGTTTTATGTCTAAAAATTATAAATATTGAAAATAACGAATTTTTTGTCATTTTTTTGTGCAAAAACCGCCATATTTAATTTTGTCGTCAAATTTTTTTAAATTCTGAGCCCGGATTCAGTTTCAGCACACCCAAAAACATAAAGAAACTCAACTTTGATCTAATTACTACTTTGTTACATACATAAAATTTAGATTCAAAAACATGTTATAAAATCAACGATCACGGTTGTTAATGGGTTAAGAATAGTTATAAGTTATATTTGAATACAACAATATGTACAAAACTTGTAAACAAATAATTACATCAATAAACTTTTATTTATTTATTTTTTTCACAAGTATGGGGAGGTAGAAAAACTGCAAATTTTCAAAAGAAACTCAAATTTTCATATTGAACGTTGTAAAAAATTGAAATTTATAAATTCTTTACAACTTTTATACATTATGCCCTTTACCTTATATCATTAATTATCGTGTTATTGACATACATTCGCAGTCAAATTGTAAAATTACAATCTCGGTTATACCAAAACAAAAATGAAACGATTTAAAAATGTTGAGTGTCACTGTTCTAGAGCACCCATTCAAACACAGAACAGAGAGCATGCGCATGCGCCGAACTTATAATACGAGTATTATAGCAATTGGTATAGTAATTCTGTGTTAAAATGCTTCACGTTAAACAGGAAGATATAAAAGAAGAAATAGAAGATATCGATTGTCTTCAGGATATTGAAATCTATGATGATTTCTCTAAATATTATAAACAGGAATATGAGGTAAGTAATACATAGTAATACACATGTTAGTAAAAACAGGTTAGGTTTGATATATGTAGTATGTTTGACAGAAGCTCAAATGAAAAACAGAGGTTCCTAAACAATTGTTTTAAACTGTAATATTAATTTAGTGTAAATGATAATATGTTATTATTAATTGTATAGAACATGAAGATAAAATTGATTTTATACATTGATAAACTAAATTTATAGGCCATAATAATTTTTTTTTTCGAAATTAATTTTTTTGTCTAGTCAGTGGTGCGTTATCCTATGGGCAAAAAGTGCAATTTATTTGACCCTTACTAACAGGGGGAGTCCAAACATATATTTAAAGGCTCATTTTAGTGTTTTTTTATTGAACGTTTTTTTTTTTAATAGTTCCAGGATAGATGTAACAAGAAGTGTAATGAACAATTTTTTTCGAATTTCGGAATGACATTTGGGCACGAGTCCTGCTTGATATATAACTAACGTATACCAAAAATTAGTCGATTTGGTCTTCTACAGGGTGTTTCATAAGCAAAGTTGAAAAAATTACCAAGAATAAAACACCCTTATTTTAAAAAAATAGAAGAAAAAAATTACTAAGAAAAGTTGTTTCAAATGTAATTTTGGATCCTCATACCCAATTTCAAAAATTACTTTAAAAAATTTAAAAGAAATAAATTAAATAAATTGCACTTTATTTTGAACGATACAATAAAAACAAAACATTTTCTCTTATTTTTTTTTTTAATACTTTGGTTTTGAGCTTATTCAACATTGACGACAAATTAGAAATGATGAGATTAACAAGATGAGACAACACCACGTTTAATAGATAGTCAGTAACAACTAATTAATGTGTCTATTGTTGTTTCTATATTCAATGCTCTAAAATTCAATATTGCATTTTAAACAAACTTTCTTACAGGATTTTTTTTCATATTTTGAAAAATATAGGTAGTTTGTTCTTGGTTATTTTTATAAGTTTGCTTTTAAAATGCCTTGTAGAGGATCTAATGTACTAATTATTATTATTGTTAGGGGCACGGATTATTCTCAAGTAATTCAGTCAATAATGCACAATATTCCACATTACCAATATTATATTATCAGGATTTCAATAATTAAAATACACAATATCCAAATAATTCATTATTATATTTCACAAAGATCAATCGCAATCAATCGTCGGATAAAGATGAATCTTCCTCTCTTTCTTAATTACAATCATTTATTTAACTTCACTTGATAGTTAGTTACTATGTTAAGGTCGATTTTTGCAATCAAAATTTCGTCTCGTTCTAATTAAGCTAGGTGTATAAGTTACGTGACAATGCATTATAATATATCTATTAACGTACTAAATTTAATATGGCGGACACCCGAAGATGGCAGATTACTTATTTTCTTCATAACCCTCTTGACAATACCAAATGAAAATGTTAGATGATTAAAAACGATTAGCTATGTGACGTCATTCTAAATACAATATATTCACAACCTCCTTGACATGGGTATCAAACAAGGTATGTAAAGACAAGGTAGTCTCAGTAACTCGGTGCGAAAGAGAGAAATCGTCATCTGGGGTGCCCAAGCTGTTTGGTCAAAAGCTGCTGAGGCAACCTGTGTATTTACTAACCTTGGTATCAAATGAAAGGGTTTGGCAAGTAGAATACGATTAGCTATGTGATGTCATTCTAAACCCAATATGGCGGAAGCACTAAGATGGCGGATAGCCTGTTTCTTTACAATCTCCTTCACATGGGTATCAAATGAAAGGGTTTGCGAGCTTTTATTTAACTTTACTTATTAGTACGTTACTTAGTAAGTTTATCAGTAATATTTTTTTTAAACAAGCTTTTATTAAGTTGCCACAAAATGTTCAGGTTTGTTTGTATGACAAACCAATTAAAGCGTGGGGCGTTATAAAGGCAAATGTATGGAGAAAATATATTTTACAAAACTATACAAGCGTTTTTATTGGTTTTAGTCGTACAAACCTGAAAATTTTGTGGCAGCTGAAAATTTATTTTTTAATTTTTAGTGCATTTTTAATAAATGTTTGTTTTTAAAATGGTATTTCTTTTTTGTATAGTTTTATTCTAATACTATGCACATAATCAGATCTATATTCTTAGGTGCATATTTTATTAACATTATCTAGTCCCTTAAATCATATCAAATAATAATAATAATAAACATTCTCCCAATATGCAATGCTGACGTCATACATTTGCGTTGCGTGTTCCTCAAGATTGGGGCGTCTCTGATTTTTCTAACAATATATACATATAAGGAATTACTATTTGAAAACGAAGAAACTGTGGTTCCTTAGTCACTTAAACTAAGAATTACATCTTAACCACAAGTAAACAATGTCACTCGACACGTGTCTAGTTTAAGTGGTATAATAAGGAATTGTCAATAAAAGAAGAACGAAATAATTTATAATATTTATATTTGTATACGAAAAAAAATACAGAAAATAAAGGTAAAGCTAAGAAGATAAAAACACAAACTTCAGAACTCCTTTAAATCATATTTTTTAATTTAGTCACATTATTGTTCAAAAAACCTAGATATATAAAATTGTCATTTTTGTGCATGGGCAGTGTTTGATCCAAAGGATATTGGAATGAGAGGGGAGGGGCGAAATACTACCGCAAAATTATCATTAAAAATGTCTTAAATCTACATTGTACCCCCAAATTTAATTTTGCCTGTGGCCCCATGAAACTATAACGCATCACTGGAGTCTATAATAATTATAATTGTAATATAATTATAAGCATTATCTGTAAAACATCAAATTCAATTTATTACTGTATTGAGTAACGTTTTTCAGGAAGAGATGGTTGTTAAAGATGAAAACGTACCAGAAACCAGAAGCGAACGGCAAGAAAATGAAGATCTTATGGAAACAGATTGTGATAATGAAATAATTAACAAAGAGTCCAGTTTAACTAAACAACGTGATCAGTACGAATATAGTTGTAAACAAAAACAACATTTATTAAAACATAAATTAACACATACTGAAAAAAGACCTTTTAAATGCGACAGTTGCGATTATAGCTCTAAAAGTAGCAGTAGTTTAGCAAACCATAAGCGAACACATACAAATGAAAAACCTTTTAAATGCGACCATTGCGATTACAGCTGTAAAATGAACGGTAATTTAGTAAGCCATAAACTAAAACATACTAATAATAGACCTTTTAAATGTGACCATTGCGATTATAGCTTTAAACGTAGCAAGGATTTAAAAAGCCATAAACTAACACATACTAATGAAAAACCTTTTAAATGCGGCCATTGCGATTATAGCTGTAAAAGTAGTAATCATTTAGCAAAGCATAAACTAACACATACTAATGAAAAACCTTTTAAATGCGACCATTGCGATTATAGCGGTAAACGTAGCTCGGATTTAGCAAGGCATAAACTAACACATACTAATGAAAAACCTTTTAAATGCGACCATTGCGATTATAGCTCCAAACGTAGCTCGGATTTAGCAATGCATAAACTAAGACACACTAATGAAAAACTTTTTAAATGCGACCATTGCGATTATAGCTTTAAACGAAACTGGAATTTAGTAATGCATAAACTAACACATACTACTGATAAACCTTTTAAATGCGACCATTGCGATTATAGCTGTAAACGTAGAAGGGAATTAGTAATGCATAAACTAACACATACTAATGATAAACCTTTTAAATGCAACGATTGCAATTATAACTGTAAACGTAATTCTCAATTAGTAAACCATAAACTAAAACATGCTAATAAAGACCTTTTAAATGCGTCCATTGCGATTATAACTGTAAAAGTAGCAGATATTTAGCAATGCATGAACTGTCACATATTAATATGGACAACCTTATAGAATATTTAAGTTTTAAATGATATTATCTAAAATTTGAATTATATTATTATTAAATTTGTCTTATTTATCTAACCGCAAGGAAGTGCACTTGAACAAATTTTTTTTAAATTTTGTACGAAAAGAATCTAACCGAATTTTATTTTTTGCTTTTTAGTTGATTTTAAAATGCAAACTATTTAAAAAAAATTGTTGTTATATTTTTCATATTATACATATACCTATAAATGCACATTATAATATTATATTGAAAAAAAAAAAATATACCCACAGTATTATAATAAGAATCCAGCAAACAACTGGTAACATAAATAAAAGGAATCGGACCATAGTGTGGTCCCAAATAAAAATAATGACTTTTATTTAGACCTTATTTAATTCATTTTTAGGTGATCCAAGAGCTGGCTACAAAAAAACTAGCCAATCGAGTATCAGGGTAAAATGTTTTTGAAATGTTAGTAGGGGAACCTGGGGAGGGTCGATCCCTAGGGGACACTTGGTAACCTTGATTTTTTTCTTAAATCAATAAAAATAAATATAAATTATAAACATTAATTGTTCACAAGTGAGGTTGCATCTGAAAACAGACTCAATTTTGTTTTTAAGGATTATATCAACTTAAAAATGCAAAATATTCAAAATTTTCAAAATTAACAGAGGGGAGGTTTCATTACCCACATTGATTTTAGCCTCAATTTTTTTAAGTATTGGAAAACTTTGCAGGCCAAACGATTTAGAAATTGTTTATCTGATCAAAGCTCCCAATTAGGGGTAAACAAGTCTCCCTAACACAGGGGACACTTGGTAAAAGTTGTCAATAAGGAGTTTCAATAAATAACGAGTTAAATTGTGACACAATCTACTTCTTATTCAAACTATCAATGGATAGACAATTTCTAAATCGTTTGGCCTGAAAAGTTTTCCAATACTTCAAAAAATAAAAAAAATAGAGTCTAAAATCGAAGTGGGTGATCAACCTATAGCGACCATGAGAAAAATTATTTTATGCCTGGGCGGAACTTGTTAATTTTTCAGAGGGGGAGGGGTCCTAAAGAGGTAAAAAATATTTTATTTATACCGAGGCATGTGGCATGTTAAAATGTAGAACCAAAGCAGCGGAAATTGACCCTATATCTTATTATTTTAATAATATTAGATAAAAAAAAATTATGACGCCCCTCCCTATTACTCCATAATTTAAAAAGATATTGTTGACTTTAGTATTTGTCGTTGGTAGTCCCACCAAAGCCTCGTTACCAAATTTTTTAAAGATTTTTTGAGCCAGTAGTTATAGAGTTTGAAGGTGAGGGACAAAATAAAATACTGTTTGAAGACCCCCATTTTTGAGTTAGAAAAAAAAATAAAAAATATGGTCATATTCTACTAATTGAGATCTACATTTCGACACCCCACATGCCTTGGTATTACCATTATTTTTTTTGATTTGCTTTAAAGCCCCCTGCAGGCGTCATTTTTGATTTAGAAAAAAATAAGAAAGAGGGTCAATTTCCGTTGCTTTGGTTATATGTACATTTTAACGTACTGCATGCCTTTTTTACATGGCTTTAATTCTTTAGCCCCCCCTCCTCTGAGAAATAAACAAGTTCCGCCCAGCTTTAAATGATTTTTCTCATGGTCGCTATGGATACTAACATTTAAAAAACATTTTACCCTGTTACTCGATAGGCTAGTTTTTTGCAGTCGGCTCTCGCTCTATAATAGGGTGACCATTTTTTGAGAAGGCAATGCAAACGGATTTTTTTTTGGGGGGGTACTAAGTAGTTGTTTTTGGGGAAGGGAGGGTGATTTTATTTATTTTATTTTATTTTAATAAAAATAAGTTTATTTTAATTAAAACATTTTTTTTATTAAAAAAATTATTAAATTATTTTTATTAGGTATGTTCGCTAATAATTTTTCGTTTAAAAATAACAAATGTTAAAAAACGGACAATATTCAAAATGCGGGACGAATGGTCACCCTGCATATATACAAGTTATATTCACAACATTCCAAACATCCGTAGCTGAGAACCACTTACTCATCATTTCAGTTTACCTCAGTCGCAATGTCCACGGATGGGAATCAACGACTCATCATTTATTTACTTTATAAAAATGCAATGTAATATAATATGTAATTTCCTTTCAGAACCAATGTATTGTAATTTATAATTTATTGAAATCAGTCTGTAGTTAGAAAACAAATTGTAAACTTCGTTTTAAATAAATAAATCCTTTTTAAAAAGACTTATCCGGGAACACAACAGTTAATTGGCGCAGTCGGTAGGACAAGTCAAACGAAATAAAAATTAAATAAATTTTCGGTTCGTGTTAACGATTCATTGACTTTCCAAAAGAACAAAACAAACTTGAGTGGACATCAAGGATTGTTTAACGAAGAGTATCCAGTGCAAGTTCCGAACGAACATCGAGACTTCACACAAATCCATCCCTGAGAGAATATCATCGAATGGACAGGACATTCTTCATACTGTAAGTACCAGATATCTTTTAGAGGTTTTCGCGATAGTTACAATACTGTTAACTCTGACTCTGATTCAAATTTAGGCCCTTTTTCCATCCAAAATTCCCAAACATCCTCAAAAATTTAAATTAATTTAAATTATCCAACTATATAATAAAATAATTTCAAAATGCCAGTTTTAAAATCAGAATATCTAAATATGGTTCCAGAGTTCCACGGGGAACGTGAACTATTACCTAGATTCATAAATATTTGCGAAAAATTGGTCACTAAATTTTATAATACGGTGGATACAAGCGACTTTCAAAACGAATACTTAATGTCGAGTATAATAGCGAAAATAAAAGGAGAAGCGGCAATCAGTATCTCCAGTTGTATTATTAATAGTTGGAAAGATTTGAAATGTTCTTTAATAAATGCATATTCGGATAAACGAGATATATATAGCTTAAGTATAGAAATGACAGAATTAAAACAAGGGAACGAAACCCCATTTAAATTTTTTGAACGAATACAACATATTTTAAATTTACAAATTTCATATTTAACTACGCATGTTACTGCGGAAGAATTTATTACTATGTCATGTTACTGTAGAAATTATGCTCTTAGAATATTATTAAGAGGTTTAAAAGAACCTATTGGTTCACAAATGCGAACTAAGAACCCGGCGGATTTAAATATCGCGTTACATATGTTAACGAACGACTTCCAGTGGGAAACAAATAAATTACAAACAAATCAATTAAATAAACAGAACAATACGGTCTATAATAAAAATAATTTACCTAAATATAATTACCAACCGGTAAACCATAATAATAGTTTTTCACAAAATAGATTTAATCAATATCATAATACAAACGCTAATAAACATTTTAATACAAGCTTAAGAAATAGTAACACCAGTAATAATAACTTTAAACAATATAATCAACAAAATTTTAGACAAAATCAAAGCTTTCAAAGGCCCGTACCAATGAGTACTTCAACCAGAAACACCCATCATCCCCAATTTCAAAACACCAACTTCAGACAAAAGCCCAATTTTCACTCTGAAGAATTATTTAATATCGAACAGGAGGAACAGCCTTCAGCTGAATCCTTAGAAGATAGTCATTTTTTAGACTCGAACGCCTCGGAACAGCTTTTGAATTAATGAATTTAACTAATCACCATATAAGTTCATTACCTTATATTATAGATCCAAAAAGTAAATTAAAATTTTTAATAGACACTGGTAGTACTAAATCTTTTATTAATCCAAACATCGCGTATAAATATTTTAAAAACTTTATTGTAAACGACCCTTTTCAAATTTCAACGGCACATAGAACTTCGATAGAAAAATATAGTACTTCGGTACCATGTCCTGAAATATTTAAAACAAAAGAAAAGATGCTATTAAAATTTCATTTGTTTAATTTTCATAGTAATTTTCATTGTCTATTGGGTCTTGATAATTTAAAATTATTAAATGCAACAATTGATCTAAATAATAATGTACTATCTACAGTAAATGCTAAAATAAAAATTCACTACCATGAACTACCCTATGGTAATGAAAATGATAACAATAAAAATATAAATAATGTTAAATGCAATGATGCTAATAAAAATATTAAAACAAATAATGAAATAAATAAAAATAATAATAATAATAATACTAATCTGTTGACAGTTCAACCGCGAACGCAACAAATAGTAAAATTGAAAATTAAAAATATAAAAAACGGTGAAATAATAATTCCGTATACTAAAATAAATAGTTTAGAGATTCCAGAATGTTTAACAAAAGTAAATAATTATAAAGCTATTTGTACCATTCTGAATCCAACTGAAATCGAAAAATCAATCGATATCAGTAAACCTGTAGTCGCAGAAATGTTCAATGAATATGAGCATAAGAGCGCAAATTTAAATTCTATACAAACACAAAACGTCAATGTAGATTTTTCAAAAATTCGTATGAGTCATATGAATTCTGAAGAAAAATATTCCATGACAAAATTAATAAAAGAATATTCTGATATATTCCATTTAGACAGTAAAGCCTTAACATTTACTAACAAAGTTAAACATAGTATAAAAACAAAAGATGAAATTCCAGTTTATACAAAATCGTATCGATATCCAGAAATCCATAGAAAAGAAGTACAAAAACAAATAAATAAAATGTTAGAACAAAATATCATTCGCCCTTCACATTCTCCTTGGTCCTCACCAATCTGGGTGGTCCCAAAGAAGTTAGATGCATCAGGCGAACGAAAATGGCGGATTGTAATCGATTACCGAAAACTTAACGAAAAAACAATCGATGATAAATATCCTTTGCCAAATATTACAGACCTCCTAGATAAATTAGGTAGGTGTCAGTATTTCACAACTTTAGATTTAGCTTCTGGCTTTCACCAGATTGAAATGAATGAAGTCGATATAGAAAAAACTGCTTTTAATACTGAACACGGTCATTACGAATTTTTACGTATGCCTTTCGGGCTCAAAAATTCACCGGCGACATTTCAACGCGTAATGGACAATATATTAAGAGGAATTCAAAATGAATATTGCCTCGTTTATTTAGATGACATTATAATTTTCAGTACTAGTTTACAGGAACACATTGTTCGATTAAAAGAAGTGTTTGAAAGATTAAGACAATCAAATTTCAAAATTCAGTTAGATAAGTCCGAATTTTTAAGAAAGGAAGTAGCATATCTAGGTCATATCGTTACTCCTGATGGCGTCAAACCAAATCCTGATAAGATAATTGCTATTCAAAAATTCCCTATCCCTAAAACCCCGAAACAATTAAAAGGATTTTTAGGACTATTAGGTTATTATCGTAGATTTATAAAAGACTTTGCAAAACTAACTAAACCACTTACTAAATATTTAAAGAAAGAATATGAAATAAATATCAAAGATCCAGAATATATTAAATGTTTCGAATTTTGTAAAAACTTATTAATAAATGAACCTATATTAAAATATCCAGATTTTACACAGCCCTTTGTATTAACTACAGATGCTAGTAATTATGCCCTAGGCGCGGTCCTGGCACAAGGAAAAATAGGTTCCGACCTACCAATAGCTTACGCAAGCAGAACGTTAAACGATTCTGAGACGAACTATTCGACTATCGAAAAAGAACTTTTAGCCATAGTATGGGCAGTTAAATACTTCCGACCATATTTATTTGGTAGGAAATTCAAAATTGTAACCGATCATAAACCTTTACAATGGTTATTTTCCTTAAAAGACCCTAATTCTAAATTAGTTCGGTGGAAATTATACTTAGAACAATATGATTACGAAATTATTTATAAGAAAGGTAGTTTGAATAAAAACGCGGATGCTTTATCGCGAATTCAATTAAACATGAACGAGTCGGAAAATTATAAAAAGCCGATATTCCAATATATGGAAAACTTTAATAATAAAAATTTAGAAATGCCTAGTACATCTAAACAAAATGATAATCAATCATTAATTGTAGAAATCGATGACGCAAATGACAGTGACGATGACGAAACCGTACATTCTTGTCACGAAAATCCTATTATTAATATGCCAATTGTAGATTACCCTGTAAATCATGGCAAAAATCAAATATTTATTTCTGAAGTAAATTACGATCCTTCAGATCCAACTATATTAAAACTATACGAAAATAAACAAAGATTCTTAGCACAATTTTCAAAAAATAATTTTGAAAAAGAAGTTATTAATTTTATTAAAATATACATTGTACCTAAAGTTAAATACCATGTTTATTTTGAAGACCCTATTTATGAAAAATTCAGTTTAACTCTACAAAAATATTTTAAGCATTCCGAAATCGATATGATTAAATGCACGAAAAAATTAATAGACATTGACAATGACGATGAAATAATACAAACTATCCAAAATTATCATGAAGGAAAAACAAGTCATATAGGTCTAGACGAAACCGAAAAACGAATTAAGAAATATTATTATTGGCCTAACCAACGTAAATCTATTCAAACTTACATTAATAATTGCGAAATATGTCAAATGACAAAAAATGATAGACAACCATCAAAATTAGAATTTAATTTAACTCCCACAACAACTAAACCATTCCAAATACTACATGTTGATAGTATTAGTTTAGAAGGTGTGAAATTTTTGACCATTGTCGATTCATTTTCAAAATACGGTCAAGCCTATCAATTAAAATCGTCTCAAGGTATAGAAGTAGTAAATAACCTAATTAAATACTTTACACATCATAGTATTCCTGAACAAATAATATCAAATAACAGTGCCGAAATTAAAAATGCTGTTGTAAAAGAATTACTAAAGTCACGTAAAGTAAAAGTTAATTTCATAAATTCACAACATCCTGAATCCAAAAGGATTATAAAACATTTTCATTCAACGTTAATTGAAAATATTAAACTTTTAAATAATC
Source organism: Sialis fuliginosa (assembly GCA_961205875.1). Taxonomy (NCBI): domain Eukaryota; kingdom Metazoa; phylum Arthropoda; class Insecta; order Megaloptera; family Sialidae; genus Sialis; species Sialis fuliginosa. Next base: position 1,864,231 of record OY540819.1, on the reverse strand, counting down.
AAATTGAAAATAAGAAAGAATCTATAGAATTAAAAATAAATTATGCATTATTAGCATATAATAATTCAATTAATTCTGTAACTAATTTAAAACCGTCAGAAATAATAACGAGTCATTTAGATACAGAATCTCCTTTTAACATTGAAGTAGATACACCATTAATAAATAATTATATTTTAAATCATAGAGAAAAAATTAAGTTATTATATAAAAATATCAACGAAAAGTATCAACAAAATAAAGAAGAAATAGTTAATCAATTAAATAAAAATAATAAAAAATTTCCTTACATTCCGGCACAAGTTTTTGTTAAAAATAGGCAAAAACAAAGTAAAACAAAAAATAAAAATAATAAGGAAAACATTGAAAATTTGAATCTTGAATTTAAAATCGGTAAAATAACACCAAAACATCAAAATACAATACCTAATATAAATTTTGCTAACATAAAATGGCCGAGAAAACAAAAATTTAAATTCAAAAATAAAAATGAAAAACTAAAAATTTAATAATTACAATAATTATTAATAATAAAATTAAATATAAGTTATAAAATAAAATAATATATAATAATAATATAATTTTATAATAATAAAATAAGCTTAATATTTTATTACAGGTTCCTCGCACACGCGTTAGGAGCAGAAATAAAAAATATAACACATAATTTAGGCGTATTACCAATAAACTTAGGTACCGCAAAATTACAACGAACAGAACATACTTTCGTTCATTATTATAATTTGAAACCTTTGTTTGACGAATACAATAATCTAAATGATCAATTTAAAACTATTGAAATAAATCTTTTAAACAATAATAGCTATAAACAAGATGTTGATGATAACGTTAAATATCCTTATTCAATTGATGAAAGTTATAGATTTAAAAATACAGATAATAACGTAAACTATACTCAAGAAATCGAGAATTATAGTAAAATAATAAAATTTGTTAAAACAACAATTGAAGATAAAATAAACAACATTAAAATACATTCATCTAAAACGAGAACGAAAAGAGGACTTTTCAATGGATTAGGATCTGCTATTAAATTTATATCAGGCAACTTAGATGCATACGATGCTGAAAGAATAAACAAAATTTTAGATCATTTAAAAAACAATCAACACATTATTCAAAACCAATTAAATATGCAGTATTCTGTCAATCACCAAATTATTAATACTTTTAATAATACAATACGAGATATTAAGCACAATGAATTAGCATTACGGTCTAGAATATTAGAAGTAAATAAAATAGTTAATTTTAGTATTGGGAAACAAAATATTCTTATTATTAAAGATATTTATAATCAATTTATTATTTTATACAATGCAATACTTAACATATTACAAGACATCGAAAATTCAATAACATTTTGTAAATTGAAAGCACTACATCCAAGTATTATAAAATCTAATGATTTGTTTTTAGAATTGCAAAAAATATCAACTAATTACAAGGAACAATTACCTTTTGAAATAAAATATGAAAATATATTAGAATATGAGTCGATAATCGATATCAAATGTAAAATCGAAAATAATCAAATAAACTATTTCCTATCAATACCTATTAATTTTGAAAAACAATTTGAATTATTCCAATTACTCCCTATACCCTCAAAATTTAAATCAGAGTACATGATGGTAATACCAAATGTAAAATATTTGCTAAAATCGAAAGATAATATAATTAAGCCTCTAAGCGATATGTGTACTAAAGGTAAAATATTTCAATGTCCAAATCGTCTCCAAGTTAATTACAACATGAAGTGTGAAAAAGGAATTATCCTGGATGAAGATTCAAGTCAATGCGAATTTATAATGTTAAACATTACCGACAATCACATGGAAATCGTTCCCGAGATAAATCAATATCTTGGCGTTTTCGTAAAAGAAGAAATCATCGTATTCAAGAATGAAGAAGAATCGGAATCAAAATCACTCAAAGGAATATTTTTAATAAAAAACAAAAATAAAATATTCTTTAAACAAAACGAACTACATTACTTAGACAAGACTTATGGCAAGCCTACCGTCATCAACAATCCAAGTTTCGAAGAAAAATTAAATAAATTATCAAATTTAAAAATAAATCTTAAATCATTAAACTTAAAAGAAATAACGTCGCATCCTGTTGAAACCATCGTAGAAGAAACTACAAGAATCTACACACCAAGTATATGGACCATCATCCTGTACATTTTAATTATTATCATTGTTATATATTTTTTGAAAATCTTCATATCAAGAAAAAATCAAGAATCTTCGATTCCAAAAGAAAATATTCAACTTCCAGAGGAAGCCGCAATCTAAAGGGGGAGGAGTTATATTCACAACATTCCAAACATCCGTAGCTGAGAACCACTTACTCATCATTTCAGTTTACCTCAGTCGCAATGTCCACGGATGGGAATCAACGACTCATCATTTATTTACTTTATAAAAATGCAATGTAATATAATATGTAATTTCCTTTCAGAACCAATGTATTGTAATTTATAATTTATTGAAATCAGTCTGTAGTTAGAAAACAAATTGTAAACTTCGTTTTAAATAAATAAATCCTTTTTAAAAAGACTTATCCGGGAACACAACAGTTAATTTACATATATATTTTTTTGACGTTGATTTGAATAATAATAATAATAAAGGGTATAGGTATATATAACTGGTTTAAACTATAGTTTAAAGAATTTGCGTAATGTTTATATATACCTAAATGTTCTCTGTTAATGAGGTGATAAAGAAGTGATGTGAAACTAGATTTAAAAATTCTGCCAAGTGAATGCACAGTGCTTCTTCGTGCTAAATTCACCAAAGGTAGTTAATTATTGAACAATTTCAGTATTTTGATGAACCATTTGATTTTTATACAATTTTATTAGAAAATATAATTTTTTTTTAATACGTGCCTGATTATTTTTTCGTTTTTGGATTTCTTAAATTTTTCTGATTTGCAAACGTCAAAATTACATTTTATTTTATTTTGACATGGCAAAATACTGACAATGAGTAATGTAACTTTTGTTTGTTAAGTTTTTCTGTTAACAGCTCAATTTTCGAAATATAAATTCGGAACGTTTTCTTTTGCACACCCCGTATACTGATTTACGACCTATAATCAATGCAAATAATACTACGATGATTTTATTTGAAAAACATAGACAAGGGTTGTTATAATATTGAATTTGTACATTAATTTCTTACAAAACCTATGTGATATGTACAGTCGCCTGCAGAACTCGTCTGGCACCCCCAATCGCTTACAACACATTCCAAATTTAAGACAAACATCATTGGTTATCTTTTTCTATCAATTTTAAATATTTAAATACTAAAATTCGGAATATCAAATATTTATTGCCACAAAATTTACGTATACAATTTTCAATAAATATATTGAAAATTGTATTATGTTATTAAATTATTATGTAATCACATAATAATTTAATTGCACAAATATATATGAGTACTGTAAACGAAGAGGAGTTCTTTATCTAGCAAATGAATTTCAAATTATCTGTCTTTGTTTGATACATGGAGAAATGATTTAAATATTATAATAATCAAATGGGAGGAGCCTACTAAGTTAGTGATAAACGAACATGAATACAAACTGCAAGACCAGGTGACTGTACCTAGTTATACGAATCTATTTGTTAAGAATAGTTATATGTTATATTTGTATACCATAACAGATACAAAACTTGTACTCAAATAATTACATCATTAAACTTTTATATAATTTCTTTTTATTTGATTATTTTCACAAGTAGATTAATGAATAAAGTAAGTATTGCATCAATTTACTCGACCCAAGGGGAGGAGTGCCCCGCATCGACCCCCCTGATTTCAGAATATGGACGTCCATGTCCAAAGTCTTCTTTGGATGGTATAATATTGTAATAAATAAATGAAAATATTTAAATAAAAATAAAAATATTTAAGTGTTGTCATTTCACTTATCCCCCACCTAATTTTTAAAGATTAATGAATTATTAATCCAAAACAAAGGAAATGATAGCATGTTGAGTATCATTGCTCTAGTTCACACAAGCAGCCATGCGCGGAATAAGTAGCCATTAATTGTATCATAATATATTAATGAATTAATAAATTAGTCTAATATTCCCTGGTAAGTGGTAATATTACAGTAACATTGAATATACAATAATACAGTGGTCCTGCAATATTGACGCAATATTACAGTGGCAAGGCGTGAAATTTTTAAAAAGGGAAGTATATTTTGTCAATCCTCCCCCTTCTATTAACAAAAAAAAACAAAAACGCTCTTCCACTGGTTTTATCTACAATTACATAGGTACTGTTTAAATAGTAAATAAATGATTCTATTATGATGAGTTGAAGTTCACTGTAGGAAATTTCACTAAAAAATTTCGAATTAAAAGTATGTTTATTGTATAGAAAATGATGTGAAAAGTTGAAATTTGCAAACCGCAGGTCTGTATCTCAAACCGTTCTCGAGATATAGCCTCACAAAGTTTAAGTTTTTTAAAAAAATTGGAGAAAAATGGCCATAACATTTTAACGGGTGAGCGGATTTGATTTTTGTTGGCGGGTTTAAGATCAAAGTGTCAAAGTCTATAAAATGACATGTATAATACTTTAAAATTCGACAAAAAAAATTTGGCCAAAAATCGACATTTCTTTGAATTTTTCGCGAATTTTTTTTTCTCGAGTTTTAAGGTATTCTATACAGGGTGGGGCATTTAAAGTGTTACAGATTATTATCTCAGAACCATCGCATATTTGAAAAAAATGTTTCAACCAAAAAATGTTTGGTTCTGAGGGGGTAATCGAATTGTAATGTTTATTTGCTTCAAGGATATTTGAAGGTCAACATCATTTTTTTAAATAGGAACCTATAGTTTTTATTTAGTCATCTTATTCTACGTGAAAAAACACGAATCCTTTATTGAGAACTTTTTTTTGAGCAACCTAAACTTTCCAAGATATCTAACAAAATAATTTCGAGATTTTGAACATTCAAGATTTTTTTACTCAGAAATCATCAACTTTAGAGAAAAAGTACAAAACACAAAAAATGTTTATTTTGGTCTAATGAAAGTTGGAGAATTATTCTAGATTTTTTTTAACATTTCTATTTTTTTTTGTTTTTGCTTAAATAAAATAAATAGAAAAAGTTTTAAAAAGTTTTTTAAATTTTTTAAATAATTCACTAACCTTTATTAGATCAAAATAAACATTTTTAGTGTATTGTACTTTTTTTCTAAAGTTTATGGTTTCTGAGTAAAAAATTCTTGAAAGTTTAAAATCTCGAATTATTTTGTTAGATACCTTGGAAAGCGTAGGTTGTTCAAAAAAAATGTTTCAATGACAGATTCGTGTTTCTTTACGTAGAATAAGATTACTATATAAAAATTATGGGTTCCTATTTAAAAAAATGATGTTGGCCTTCAAATATCCTTGAAGGCCACGTTAAAATAGCAAATAAATATTACTATTCGGTTACCCCCTTACAACCAAACATTTTTTGGTTGAAACATTTTTTTCAAATATGCGATGGTTATGAGATAATAATCTGTAACACTTTAAATGCCCCACCCTGTATGTAATTATACAATTTTTGACACTCTGGGCCCTTATTCTCGAGTTCACTCGAGATAATTTAGAATTCGAGATTTTCGATCGAGATTTAAAAAGTCGAGTCGCACGATACTTAAAATGCTTATTCTTAAGTTCGATCGAGATGAATTTCGAACGTCAATTTGCCTTCGACATTTATGCGACGTTGTCACCTTTATTTCTGGCTGTTGACCAATCAAATTCAAGTATTTTATGTTTTATTTATTTTTATTATCATTTTAAAATCAAAATTATCAAAATTTAATTATTTTAAAAATATAAAACTAATAATAAGAAAAATACAAATTTTTACAGGATTGAAAAAAATTATAGTGTTTAAATGTTTCTGTTTTACTGTGTTGGTTTAATCTTTGAGGTTAACAAACAAAAGAATAATTTTGGATGTTTATTTATTTTATTTATTTAACAGAAGAAATATTTGTTATAAATTAATTTATTTCACTATTATTTTGATAACCCACACAACACACTCATGTATAATATACATATAATGTAGGTAGAAAACGTTGATTTTATGTATACGGCTTGTAATATATCGAACTATGTATTATTACACGCGCGTAGATATTATTAATTATATTATATTATATATATTATATTTATATATATTATTAATAAGTGTGTTGTGTGGGAACTATGGAATAAAATATAGTAAAATACAGTAAAATTAGCTATTTGTATCTAAAACTTTCCACACCACATCTTTAATAACATGAGCAAAAAGCGAAAAATTGTCTATGTTGCTTTGAATGTCAGTGTTTTTATTATTAATAGCTGTAGCAACTGCTAGTAAACCTGATAAAATTTGATTGCCTAATGTTTTTGTAGCTTCGGTTTGTTCCTTAATAGCTAAAATTTTATTATTATAATAATAATTGACATTGTAATCTTCTGATATTTTTCTGGCATACGAAATTGTCTCATCGATACGCTGCGTAGCTATTAGACGCCTCTTACTAGGATTATTATCACTTGTCCTGTGAGGCTTTCGCTTTAATGTATTTTTGCGAACATGATTGTCAACCCCAGTGTGACTGGGTGCTAATATCGTGTGTTTCTATTAATGTTGGGGTGATGATATTAGAGTTTTCAAAAAAATTGCCTTTCATCAGTGTGAAAAATCGGTTGATCATCTTCAAAGTTCTATAAAACAAATATTTCATTAATGGTTGATGTTGAAAGGAAACAATATAATGATTTTGTATAATATACTAAATACTAACAAAATGAATTAACTCCTCTTTGACTGATGTGTAATGAAATAATAAAAAAAATACTTCTCTCCATTCTTTCCAATTCCTTTTAGGTCCTTGGATTTTATTTATTTCATTAGCAATATCTTGCCATCTATTTTCAGCATCTTTTTTGGCGAATCCTTGGTCAAATTTTCCATTCTTTAATTGTGGATCACCGTCCAACATAACCAAACAAATAACAAAGTCGAACGACGATCGAGAGAGATTTATAATCTCGCATACAAAAGACCATTCTAGATTTTTCATTCGACTTTTTACACATTTTTACGAACGAAAAGTCGAATCGAGATTCAAGAATACGCTATTTTCGTTGCGTTCGAAATTTTAGGGAATAATCTAGTTACTTACTAGGAAGTCGAACGAAAAAAAAGTCGAGTGAACTCGAGAATAGGGGCCCTGATTTCAAATCCATCAACAAATATCAAATACGACCACCCGTTCAAAAGTTATGGCCATTTTTCTCCAAAACTTTGAAAAAACTAAAACTTTGAGAGGCTATATCTCGAGAATGGTTTGAGATACAGACCTGCGTTTTAAAAATTTCAACTTTTCACGACATTTTCTATATAATTAACATACTATTAATGAAATCAAAAATTCAAAAAAATTTTCAACTTGTCATACAAATATCGACTAAAATTCAAGAAAATAAGACGTAGAGGTATTATAGTTTTATAATTGAGCGTGTAAATTAATATTAAATGCTATTTTTAGTTAAAATGTTTGAGTTGCGTATAAAAATGAATATTCTAATAATATTTTTAAATTAATTATCAGTGAAAACCCAGATTTGTATTAATTTGCCCATAAAGTAAGGGAATCACTGCTTCCCCTGCTTCCATGGACGCTTCACCACTGCAATATTAACAGGTTCATGTAATACAGAAATATTCCTGCAATGTTTCGTGCTCTATGGGGAGACTACAGGTATAGTTTTATTAGTAGGTAGGTAACTATCTTGTTTATCTGTTAGTTTACTGGCATGATTCATTAATCAGAAATAAAGTGGATATCCGTTTGTATGTTATCAAGAAAAACTACAAGTATATACGTTAATGTATTTGTTATGTGAAAATTATAAATGTAGTTTTAATATAAATTCTGTTTATATGCATATGTACGTATATACAGGATGATTCAGGGCTGTCGTGTCAAACTTGAACAGTAAATTAAGAAACATATTTTAAGCAAAAAACATTATATGAACATGTGTCCGGAAATTTTTCGTAAGGGGGCTACAGCCCTCCAAAAATTTTATTCAAAATTAGTTTTTATTTAATATCTGAAGACCCCATTGTGCTAAAGTTATGAAATTTGATACAGGGTTCAGTATTAATACGTGTTATCGATTTCCAGTATTGAGCAATTATAATTTAGATCAGGGCTGTATGAGGTCAGTGGGGCCATCAATTTTTATCTAGTATTTTTTTGTTCTTTAATTTTTTCCTGAATTAGACATTTGAATAAGATTGTATGACATAAAATACACAAAAATATACTTTACTCATTTATCATAGGATAAACCGTTTACGAGAAATAACGATGCAAAAGAAAGGATGCAGTATTTTACTTAATATGGTTGCTTCAAATTACAAAAAATATTTTTATATTCTTGTTCTATGATAAAACATAAGACAAAAAAATAATAAAAATATACCTCCAAAAATTCATCCTTACCAACAAATAGCTAAATTAAGTATCGCTTTCTAGTTATGTTAGTAAATTAATTGCAATTTGCAATATTAATAGAACTGGCTATAGGTCTAAGAGGACACGTATTAGGTGATATATGTACAGTCACCTGCATTAATGGTCTTGCAGTTTGTATTCATTTTCGTTTATCACAAACTTAGTAGGCTCCTCCCATTTGATTATTATAATATTTAAATCATTTCTCCATGTATCAAACAAAGAAAGATATTTTGAAATTCATTTGTTAGATAAAGATCTACTCTTCGTTTATAGTACTCATATATATTTGTGCAATTAAATTATTATGTAATCTATTGAAAATTGTATACGTAAATTTTGTGGCAATAAATATTTGATATTCCCAATTTTAGTATTTAAATATATTAAACTTGATAGAAAAAGATAACTGATGATGTTTGTCTTTAAATTTAGAATCTGTTGTAAGCGATTCTAGCCTTTAGGGTGCCAGACGAGAACTGCAGGCGACTGTACATTAACTTTTTTCTTACCTTTAATCTAAGAACAGGAATATAAATTTATTTTTTTATTTTAATTTGAAGCATCCGTATTAAGTTAAAATCAGCATACTTTCTTTTACATCGATATTGCTCGTAAACGGTTTATTCTATGATAAATGAGCAAAGTATATTTTTGTGTATTTTGTCTCATACAGTCTTATTCAAATTTTTAACTCAGGAAAAAATTGAAGAACAACAAATACTGAATAAAAATCGACGGGCCTCCTGGGTCCATACAACCCTGGTCAAAATTACTATTGGTTGATACTGGATATAAATAACACTTATTAATACTAAACCCTGTATCAAATTTCATAACTTTTGCACAATGGGTTCTCAAGATATTAAAAAAAACTAATTTTGAGTAAAATCTTTGGAGAGCTGTAGCCCCCTCATGACAAATTTTCGGACACATGTTTATATAATGTTTTTTGCTTAAAAAAATTTTCTCGATGTACTGTTCAAGTTTGGCACGACAGTGCTGAATCACCCTGTATGTGCAGTATTTTCAAGACACAACATTTTTAATTTATGGAAACGTTAAAATTTTGAACCGGATTTAATATGTCTTATCATTTGTTTCAAGAAGCAATACAACAATGAATCCTTTAATACTTACTTTTAAAATTTTTATTTGTTTTCAATTCGTCTTCTCGCAATCTAAAGGTATGTATCAAATTCATGTTAATTTAATAAATAAGTTCATTTAAATTTACATTAATTTAAATTTTTGCATAAAAATATTTTCCATGGGAGTCACGGGACTTTCTTATACGTAATACTGACAATGAGAGTGACAATGTACATACGTGTCTCTAATTTTATTAAAAAATATTTCTGACAAACTAATAAAAGATAGAATAAAATTAATGAGAAATAAATTATAGATAATAATATTCTCTACAATCTACAACGTCTAACAAACACTTTTTTTTAATGTGATAACTAAACCGTAAACTGATGTTTACTTTTGTCAATTTTTGAATTTTCGAATTATATTTTTAATGAAATAGTACGAATAAGAAAGAAATATTTTAAATAAAAATTGTCAAGTATATTATTATCTATAATTTATGTTTCATTAATTTCTTGCCATCTTTTATTATTTCGCCAGCAAGATTTTTTTTAATAATTAATTAGAATCACTGTTTACTCTCAGTATTACGTATAAGAAAGTCCTATGGCAAACACGTACACTGTTCTATCTCTGTATACATATAAGAAAGTCTAATGACACTCATGGCAGATATTTCTTCTTTGTTATGAACCATTTGAAATATAATTAATTTTTATTTTCAAAAATTTGTTTAAAAAAATAAATAGAACATAAATTAATAATAATAAATAATAATAATAATAATAATAATATTATTTATAATTTTTAAGTTTATAATTTTTCTCTAATTCGTACTGTTTCGAAAATAATTTAATAATTCAAAATTTGACACCAGTAAACATCCGTTTCCGGTTGATATTTGAGTTACAGAATTTACAGACATACACACAGACATAATGGCGAAAATAGTCAAAATAGATTCAGGGTCAAAATGGATAATTATATCAAAATCAGGATTTAGAATAAAATCTGCTAACAATACTTATAGTCCAGGCTGTGGAGGCTAAAACAGATTGTTTTTGCGTACAGTTTTAATACTTACAGAATATGTTACAAAGTGGTGTAGAATAATAATCTAAGTTTGCTCCGATTTTGGTTGTCCGCGACAGGAGTTAAATTGTAAAATTCTTCAGATTTTCTGATTTTTGCTAAATAGCGGTCTAAATAAGTATTATACAAAAAAAAGTTTCAAATAAAAGTTAAACGCTACAAAATTCCCTACAACCTCCATTTTGAAAAAAATTAAAAAATTCATTTGTTTATCCGCTACGCTGATTAAAATGGCTGAAAACACACTTTTTTTAAGCTGTAATAACTAATAAAGTTTAAAGTTTTTTAATTTGATACCCCTGGAAAATAAACATTCTGTAGTACTGAACATTCACTAAAAATTAGTACCTGATATCTTCAACTGTTTTTATTTTATTAAATTGTTAATAATGTAATCATGCTTGTCTTTGATTAACAATAAAAGTTTTTGTAAAAACTTTATTTTTGTACGACTGTTTGTATGTGTTCTCAAAGACTTATATAATCGATTCCCATCATAAAAAAGTAAAATTTGTCAATTCTTTGGCAAATGGTAACACTAAAATCTTATTGTTGAGTTTATTTTATTTTAATCTAATTCAGTTGTTTCATAGAACCAGAAATATTAAAAAAATAATAGCCAAGAACCTGCTCTAAATAATTACACAGGTTTACAAAAAAAACAAAAGTTTATGAATATTTGACGAGACTATTGTATTCTTATGTATTTTGACGTCCTGAATCCGAATCTGAGGTCCGTTGACCTTGGTTAGCTCAATTTCAAGGTCATTTTAAGGTCAAATTTTTAAAAATCGCTAAATGATTCTAGTAAAAGGTGATAGATAGGTTTTTCTGGTCGCTGATTCTGAATTTGACATCCGTTGAACCTCTATGAGGTCAGGTTCAAGGTCATTTCAAGATCAAAGTGGGAAAAATCGCTCGAAAATTCTGACAAAACAGTACATATAAGTTTTTGGGGTCGCTTAATTAAAATTTCAGGTCCGTAGACCCCTACAATGCCATTTTAAGATCAAAATTTTATTTTAAAAAATCGCTAAATGAATTTGGTAAAAGGTGATATATAGAGTTCTCTGGTCGCTGATTCTAAATTTGATGTCTATTGACCTCTACGAGGTCAGGTTCAAGGTCATTTCAAGAAAAAGTGGGAAAACTCGCTCGAAACAGTACATATAGGTTTGAACCTGACTTTGTAGATGTCAACAGACATCAAATTCAGAATCAACGACCAGATAACCCTATATATCACCTTTTACTAGATTCATTTCGCGATTTTTAAAAATTTGACCTTGAAATAACCTTGAAACTGACATTGTAGGGGTCTATGGACTTCAAATTTTAATACAGCGACCCCAAAAACCAATCTGTACTGTTTTGTCAGAATTTTCGAGTGATATTTCCTACTTTGACCTTAAAATGACCTTGAACCTGACCTCATAGAGGTCAACGGACGTTAAATTCAGAATCAGCGACCAGAGAAACCTATATACACCTTTTACCAGAATCATTTAGCGATTTGTAAAAATAAAAATTTGACCTTGAAATAACCTTGAAACTGAGATTGTAGGAGTCAACGGACCTTAAATTTTATTCAGCAACCACAAAAATCTATATGTACTGTTTTGTCAGGATTTTCGAGCGGTTTTTCCTACTTTGACCTTGAAATGACCTTGAACCTGACCTCATAGAGGTCAACGGATGACAAATTTAGAATCAGCGACCAGAAAAACCTATATATCACCTTTTACCAGAAACATTTAGCGATTTTTAAAAATTTGACCTTATAATGACCTTGAAACTGTGCTAACCAAGGTCAACGGACCTCAGATTTGGATTCAGGACGTCAAAATACATAAGGATACAATGGTCTCGTCAAATATTCATAAACTTTTTTTTTGTAAACCTGTGTTATTTATCTATTTGTGAAAACCGCATTAAAATCGGTTCAGTAGTTTTTGAGATAAGCGGTAAAAGATACAAAAGTAAGCTTCTTTTTATGTACGCAGAGTTAATTAATTGTATAAACAATCAATTTTTATAAAAATTGTGTAGTGTGTAATTTATATTAAATAACTCAAAAACTATTATACTAAACTAACATATTTGTGCCCGCGCGGTTTTGCTCGCGTGGACTACGGAATTATTGTTTAGGATTTTTGAAAAATATAGTTGAACTAGCTGATACCCGCGGCTTCGCTCGCGTGGATTTTGAAACTAATTACAAACTTGCATACGTGACATGGGGTGAAATATTAATTTTTTTCTTTATTTGTTTCTTATTGACTATACATATAGGAGGTTGTTTTTCCCCCTAAAACCCCCTCCCCCGTAGTATTTTTCCAGCCGGATCGAACAAAACTGATAACAACCCTCCATAAATGACAGGGGGTGAAATATATATATTTTATTTTGTTTAACTTTTATTCATTATAAAAAATCGTAAATATCTCGGCTCCTTTGCGAGATAGGGGATTGTTTTTCCCTCTAAAACCCCCTCCCCTGAAGTATTTTTCCCGCTGGATTGAATACGTGATAGGGGATGAAATATTAAATAATTATTATTAAGGGTTTAATTTTGGAAAATGCTGAAATACGTGTTTCATTGTTTGTATTGAAGAGCATTTATTTTATGTTTCAAGTAAATCCGACCAACAAAATATGTTTTCCCATATAAACTTTTACACCCTCTTTTACCCCCTTAGGGGTTGATTATCAAAAAATCCTTTCTTAGTGGGTGGTTACGTTATAAAAGGAAGACACCCTTAAAATTTCACGTTTCTAGGACCAGGGGTTTCGGCTGGGCGATGATGAATCAGTCAGTTAGGACATGTTATTATATGTATACAGATTAACATTACTGTTTCAATCGTTTATATGCTTTGGTATTTCCGGCATTTGTATAGTGAATATTAGCTACATATTTAAAATTAATAGAAAATATCACAAACGTTAATTATAATCTGAAACTATTTTAACAGTTTAAATTTTACTAACCTTGTCTATAATCTTGAGTATAATAACAGTTACAATTGCTTTACAATATTTTAATAGATACTTTATCTTGTATTTCTAATGTATTTAAAGCATAAAATTAAAAATGGCGACCTGTCAAATTTTTATCAATAGTCCATAAAAAAATTGTTTCCATAGCAATTACATTTGAAATTAATTTAGTAGATGAGTTAAAATAGATTAGATGTAACTTTGGGGCAATATTTTCACACCGTTAACATATCTTTTTCAAAAATTAGACACAGGTTGTCAATTAACCAAAGTATTTAATAAAACAAAGAAATTAATAAATTTAATATCGATTTTCCTTTTGGTAGTTTTTTACATCAAAACTTTTTTTTTTTTTTCATTTTTTTTTAAAGTCTGAAATTTGAACCTTACATTATATCGCCCAAGGAATATAAAAAAATAAAATAAAAATTGCAACTTTTTTTTGAAAAATTGGGGGCCCCTTGTTACCCCATTTATAAACTTATTCAAAAAAGGCCCACTAGTTGTCCTATAAAACTTCCAGAGAATATATATACCAAATTTCAAGGTTCTGAATTAAGTGGAAATGGTGAAAATCCTGATAGATGAGTGAGTGAGTGAGGACACTTCATTATATGTATTTAGACTCAGGTTAAATATATGTAATTAGACACAGGTTGTCAATTAACCAAAGTATTTAATAAAACAAAGAAATTAATAAATTTAATATCGATTTTCCTTTTGGTAGTTTTTTACATCAAAACTTTTTTTTTTTTTCATTTTTTTTTAAAGTCTGAAATTTGAACCTTACATTATATCGCCCAAGGAATATAAAAAAATAAAATAAAAATTGCAACTTTTTTTTGAAAAATTGGGGGCCCCTTGTTACCCCATTTATAAACTTATTCAAAAAAGGCCCACTAGTTGTCCTATAAAACTTCCAGAGAATATATATACCAAATTTCAAGGTTCTGAATTAAGTGGAAATGGTGAAAATCCTGATAGATGAGTGAGTGAGTGAGGACACTTCATTATATGTATATAGTAGACTAGCTGCTACCCGCGACTTCGCTCGCGTGGATTTCGAAACCCTTCATATGTGACAGGGGGTAAAATATTAAATTTATCTTATTTTTAGTTTTCTTTAATTATACAAAATCGTAAATGTGTCGGCTCCTATGCGAGATAGAGGGGTTTTTCCGCCCTAAAACCCCCGCCCCCCGTGGTATTTTTCCCGCTGGATCGAATAAAACCACTTACAACCCTTCATATGTAACGGGTAAAATATTAATTACTAAAAAAAATTAAAAATTTTCCTCTCCCTTGCAATTCCTTAGGGGTTGAGTTTTCGAGATACGAAATAGCCTTAATCCGTCCTCGGGATGTAAGCTATCTCACTGCCAAATTTCATCAAAATCGGTAAAGCAGTTTAGTCGTGAACAGGTAACAAATAGACAGACTGAGAGATACACTTTCGCATTTATAATATAAGTCGCGACTCCTATGTAAGATAAGGGGTTGTTTTGTCCCCCTAATAATCCCTCTTCCGTAGTATTTTTGCCCGCCAGATCGAATGTAATCAATTACAACTCTTCATATGTGACAGGGGGTAAAATATTAAATTTTTCTTATTTTTAGTTTTCTTTCATTATACAAAATCGTAAATATCTCGGCTCCTATGCGAGATAGAGGGTTGTTTTGCCCCCTAAAACCTACGCCCCCGTGGTATTTTTCCCGCCGGATCGAATAAAACCACTTACAACCCTTCATATGTATCGGGGGGTAAAATAATAATTACTAAAAAAAATTAAAAAATTTCCACCCCCTTGCAATTTCTTAGGGGTTGAATTTTTAAGATACGAAATAGCCTATGTCCGTCCTCGGGATGCAAGCTATCTCACTGCCAAATTTCATCAAAATCGGTAAAGCGGTTTAGCCGTGAAAAGGTAACAAACAGAAAACAGACAGACAAACACACTTTCGCATTTGTAATATTAGTATGGATATCGTAAAATGTCCAAATATTACTTTACTTAATATTTTATTAACTAATTAAAATTTGAACAATAAAACTTAAATTTTTCGAAAAATTGTTCATTCGAAGAATTTTGATTCAAAAAATTGTGATTCGAAAAATTGTGTTTCGAAAAATTTACACCAAACCTAATAATTAATTTCGATATTTTACCTTTCATAGAAGTGAAATGTTTCTTCATATTTAAATTTTCAATCAATATAGGCATTTCAAAATATTTAATTGTTAATATGTGTCAAAAATCATTTAATTGTTCGACAAAATATTTTAAAGAGACATAATCATAGTAACCTAAATTAATAAAATAAAATATTGAAACCGTAAATTATAAAATTCCGTATTCCATGGCTAGGTACTATGTTTTTATATACCTAAATTATAACATACCTGGTTAAATTATTTCTATATCGTCCCCTCCAAAGCAAAGTATCGTAAGATACACTTTTTGCGAAATTGAGTTATCGATTCTAAAAATCTCATATATAAGCGACAAAATTCTCTTTTCCGCTAAAAAATCTGTTAAAACTTTTATCGTATTCCTCCAGACAATGTATTCTAAGCACCGATATCTGTTTTATGAAATATCGTAACCAACAATAATATAGTATCGTAACCAGTGACGTAGCTAGCCCTGAGTGGATCCTGTCTGGCCTATATGGTAGGTACTTTCCCGCGACGGAGTGCTTTCTTATTTATTCATTAGAGCTGGGCTTTTATCAATTTTAATTTTATTAATTTTAAGATATTTTAGAAAAATCGTACCTGTTAAAACTTTATTGCACAAACTAAATATGGTTTCTCTATGAGGTTTTTTCAATATATTTTTTACCCTCAATAACTCAATTTGGTTGATATTGAAGTATGATGTAGAACAGTGCTTCCTAAACTTTTCCTACGACAGAACACTTCACAAATCCTGAAATTTTAATGGAACGTCTTGGTTATTTTGTAAGTAATATATAAAATAAGGAAAAAAGTAAATTTAAATCAGTCAAGCATGTTTGAACTTCTCGCAGCATTTAAAAACATTGAATATTAACTTTGATATTTTTTACGCTTAAACTGATAAGACATACGTTATATATCGTAGTACAGGTATTCCTCGACTTACAACCGAGATAGGTTTCTAAACATCGATCGTAAATAGAATAAGTTGTAAGTTAACACGTACAATATGTACATATTTTTGCTTTGGACGTTTTCCTTGATGTGAAGCGAATCGCATTTTCTATACATAACAAACAGTTGCGGGTTCCCAAAAATATCTACATAAATAATAATAAATTACATTTTTGGGAAATTCCCGGAACTGTTTGTTTCATTTATGTAATATGTGCATGTAAGAAAGAGACAAAGACAATTATAAGTCGAGGATTACCTGTATATTTGTTTACGATGCGTTTTCAACTCTTGTCGTATGAAAATATATTGCATACTAAATACATATTATGACATTTGTTTCTGATATGACAACGACAAAAAATTATTTTATGACTTCTGGTACATGTATTGTATTACATCATGTACTTACATGATTTGAACATTTTATGAATATTAAAAATAATTTCATTTTTGGTTTTTCTGCTCGTGTCTTTCAAAAATTCATCAATGTGTCTATATAAATACATTATTAGCTCTTGTAGATACTCGTACACCCTTTGTACAATTAATTAATTAATTACAATCAAATATAGGTCTTGTCAATTGAATGAAGCTTTCGTAACAATTTGCAATAAATCAACATCTTGTTTTAATTTTGTAAATGTACATTTTAGGTTAGTACATTGGGTAAAGATGACAGATATACAGTTTCAAACAACAATTAAAATAATATCATTTAAAATTACAATGTTAATTTGAAATTATATAAATTCTTCTGATATTTATGATTACAAATAAATATAATAAAATACCTATACCTATGAAAGTAAAAATATTGATAATTCAATGACTTAAGATTTAAAAAATGTCATTATATACCTACTTAATTTTTATTTGTACCGGGAACACATATCTATCGCCGAATGTTGGTCGAATTGTGTCCGAATGCTGTAATTGTTTGTCTTCAATTTTTTTGTCAAATTTATTTATGAAAATTTAAATTATTTATTACATTAGAGTTGTGCATATTTTTTCGTTCGTTATGCTCTTTATATTTCTTTTTTGTTATATTTTATTGTTCACTTCAAAATTTTAAATGGCCACTGACATTTAAAATTTTTAAAAATAATCAATAAAATATAATGTATCCATAGTTACGACATTTGCAATTAATTTAGTAAATGCTTAAAGCGCATTATATGTAAACGTATTTTGTTTATTTTCTCCTCTTTAACATATCTTTTTCAAAAATCAGACACGGGTTCATGGTTGCCAATTAACCAAAGTATTTGAAAAAAATTAAAAAAATCTAATATCGGTTTTCGTTTTGATACTTTTTTACATCAAAACTTTTTTTTTCCTTTTTTTTTCATTTTTTTTAAATCTGAAATTTGAACCTTACATTATATCACCCAAGGAATATAAAAAAAATAATAAAAAAATTCTAACTTTTTTTTTGAAAAATTGGGGGCCCCTTGTCACCCCATTTATGAACTTTTTCAAAAAAGGCCCACTAGTTGTTATTTTTTACCCCCAAGGAATATATATACCAAATTTCAAGATTCTCCGATGAGTGGAAATGGTCAAAAAAATGATTATCAGTCAGGGCACTTCGTTATATATAGTAGATTAAGTATAAACACGATTAGTTATTATTGTAATAATAACTAATCAACACCTAAATTACCCAACAAAAACGAATCAGAACAAAAAGTACAAATAGTTTTTGTTCTGTTTAAATTTAAGTTACTTATTGAAAACAAAATAAATAACAGACGATCAGAACACAACA
Organism: Sialis fuliginosa; assembly: GCA_961205875.1. Lineage (NCBI taxonomy): Eukaryota > Metazoa > Arthropoda > Insecta > Megaloptera > Sialidae > Sialis > Sialis fuliginosa. The sequence continues at coordinate 1,845,553 of OY540819.1, read as the reverse complement.
GCAAATCGTTCCCTTTGCCCGCTGCGACGCGGTACTTCATTAGTTCACGCGATATTAATAATATTTTACCATTATATATAACTTATTTAAAGTTATTTCTTAAACTATATACATAGATCAAAGTCGATGCTGTAAAGCAGTGGCGTAGCAAGCATAATTGGCGCCCGGGGCACGATACTTTTTTGGCGCCCCCGAAAAACATAAAGTAATATAATATATAGAATATTGTCGTTTAAAAAAATAATAATACTTTTATAAAAAATCGAAATTGGCGACTAAAAAAAAAGTCTTTTTTATTTTTTACCTAACCTTATTTATTAAATAAAATTAGAAATTCAAATTGACACAATCAAAAAAAAAAAAAAAGGTCTTCAGTTGCATATTTTGGCCTATGGCCCTTAGTAAATTGAGTTGCCCAAAAGGTTTAAAAAGTTGGTCTTAAGGACCATTTCGCGCCCTTCTGCAAGTGGCGCCCGGGGCATGATAGACCCCCTTGCCCCCCCCCACCCCTCGCTACGCCACTGCTGTAAAGGGTAAATTATAGCCTATAACTTGGTCACAGAATGTAGGTATCTATGAATTAAAAAAAAAAAAAAACACCTAAATCATAAGTGGTTCTCGAGTTATAAGCGTACTAATGGACAGACAGACAGACGTTGAGCTTTATATATAGGATGATTTACAACTATACTCTATTTCATTTAAGAATGCAGAGGTTTTGACGGTACGAATCGTTCATTTTACCGTCAAAAACCACGGTAACCACTGCATTATTATATAGATCGAGGATGTAATTTTAAGCAAAAACCTTATGTGAACCTATGTCCAGAAATTCTTTGTGAGGGAGCTACAGTTTTTTACCCAAAATTAGTGTTTATTTAATATCTAGACAACCCTACAGTTATGAAATTTGATACAGGCATTGGTATTAATTAGTGTTATCGATTTCCAGTATCAAATAATAATAATTTAGAACAGGGGTGTATGGGGCCAGTGGGCCCGCTGATTTTTATCAAGTATTTTTTTGTTCTTAATTTTTTTCCTTAGTTGGGTACTTGTACAAGATTATATGATACAAAATACACAAAAATATATGTATATTGTTTATTTATCATAAGATCAACCATTTTCGAAAAATATCGAAAAAAGAAAGTACGGCAGAATTTTACTTAATACGGATACTTCAAAAAGTTAATATAAATATGCCTTTTAATACTTATCATCATAGTTATAGCCAGTTGTATTACTATTACACGTATTTTACTAACATGATTAAAAAACGAAACTACAAATGGCTGTTTATTGTTAAAAATGCAGTTTTGGAGGTATATTTATATTAACTTTTCATCTTATTTTTAATCATAGAACAAGAATATCAACTTATTTTGTGTAATTTGAAGCATCCGTATTAAGTAAAATTTAGCAGTACTTCTTTTTTTCGATATTTTTCGAAAACGGTTGATCTTATGACAAATAAACAAAGTATATATATATATTTTTTTGTATCATATAAGTACCCAACTCACGAAAAAATTCAAGAAAAAAAAATACTTGATTAAAATCGGCGGGTCCACTGGCCCCATACACCCCTGGTCTAAATAATTATTATTTGATTTTGGAAATCGATAACACTTATTCATATCAAACCCTGTATCAAATTTCATAACTGTAGCACAATGGGTTCTCTAGATATTAAATAAACACTAATTTTGTGTAAAAGACTGTAGCTCCCTCACGAAGAAATTCCGGACATATTATTATGTATGTAGGTTAACATAAGGTTTTTTGCTTAAAATTACATCCTCGATTTACTGTAAATTTTTTTTACACTAGTTGTAAATCAACCTGCATGTATATTAATGATGTATATTTAATATAGGTACATACAGGATGAGGCATTTAAAGTGTTACAGATTATTATCTCAGAACCATCACATATTTGAAAAGAATGTTTCAACCAAAAAATGTTTGGATGTGAGGGGGTAATCGAATATTAATATTTATTTGTTTTTTTAACGTGGCCTTCAAGGATATTTGAAGGTCAACATCATTTTTTTAATAGGAACCTATAGTTTTTATTTAGTAATCTTATTCTACGTGAAAAAACACAAATCTTTCATTGAAAATTTTTTTATGAACAAAGATTTCTAACAAAATAATTCGAGATTTTAAACTTTCAAGAATTTTTTACTCAGAAACCATAAATTTTAGAAAAAAAGTAGGAGATACAAAAAATGTTTATTTTAGTCTAGTAAAGCTTGGAGAATTATTTTAAAAATTTAAAAAACTTTTTAAAACTTTTTCTATTTATTTTATTTAGCAAAAACAAAAAAATACGAAATGTTAAAAAAAATCTAGAATAATTCTCTAGGTTTCATTAGACCAAAATAAACATTTTTTGTATTTTTTTTCTAAGGTTTATGATTTCTGAGTAAAAAAATCTTGAAAGTTCAAAATCTCGAATTATTTTGTTAGATACCAACGAAAGATTCGTGTTTTTTCGCGAATAATAAATAAAAACTATAGGTTCCTATTTAAAAAAATGATGTTGATCTTCAAATATCCTTGAAGGCCAATTTAAAATAGCAAATAAATATTATTATTCGATTACTACCTCACAACCAAACATTTTTTGCTTGAAACATTTTTTTCAAATATGCGATCACTCTGAGATAATTATCTGTAACACTTTAAATGCCCCATCCTGTATAGTATAAGAAAGTAAAAATAAATTTTACTTTAGTTGGAGACCGTTGTGCAATAACAGTTAATGGAGAACGGGGTGTATGCATACTCGATTGTAAAATAGCAAACGAGCATGAGTTTGTAGGAATTCGACCAGGACTGTGTGGATACATGGGTACTGTTCCAATTATTTGCTGTCCAGGTATTGAATATTAGTTTTAATTCCTTCAAATTACAAACGTAATGACTGTCATTATTTAACAGACAACTATCGAGAAACAACTCTAGTAAGACATGAGTTACCTGATAGGAACACTGGGGGATTGTTTGTCCTTCCAAATAAAACAAGTGGTCTAAGAAAAAGCGAGCAAAGTAAATACATTCAGACATAATTATAATAAATTTGTTAATAATATCAACGATTTTGAAGTGTGTCAAGAATATAAGAAGCATGTAACCCGTCAGATACAAGCGATACCGTTGCTACAAGACTCATCACGGATCAGTATCAGCGTGACAAAATGTGACTACACAGGATTGCCTCTGGTTGTCGGAGGAACTAAAACGTTACCTGGAGAATTTCCTCATATGGTACATATCTAACAACTGATACTTGATGATTTAACTGGATACTTGGATTTAACATAACATAATTAATCTATTCTAGGCTGCAATAGGATACAATGACAACGGTGTTACAGAATACAACTGCGGTGGATCATTGATCAGCGATGAATATATTCTAACAGCAGGACATTGCGTAATTACACGTATGTAAGTAAATCAAATAACATATATTCTTTATACATAAATAACTACACAATTTTTTTGTTGATGTTACCGATTTTTTAAATTTTTCCATGTTTTAGTACTAGTTAAAAGAAGATTTTTAACGGTACTTAAAAATCGAAAAAAAAATTCCCCCCAAAAATATCGACTTTTCAAAATTTAACTTTTTTTTTTTAAAACGAAATATCTCAAAAACTATCAAAGATAGCGTAAAAATATAAAGGATCAATTTTGTAGGAAAATGTATATAATTTATTTAAAAAAATATTTTGCTGCACAAAACTTTTGTTTAAATATATTTTTTTTATTTATAAAATTTAACTGAAAATTGTCGGAGGTTCAACATTTACTGCAGTGATACGTCTAAGCAAGAGCGCTAAGACTCACGCGTCGTTACCTAAAAAAATTAATATTTCATAAAGTTTTCATATGTTCATAAATTTTCAAAGTGCTACATACTCAGGAATGATTAAGCTACAACATACATATATTTTTATTTTTTAAATTCAGAGTTGACATGTGCCCTAAATTTTCAGTTAAATTTAATAAATAAAAAAAAAACATCTGCCAAGTAAATGCACAGTGCTTCCTCGTGCTAAATTCACTAAAACCGATAGTGTTCAGATAAATTGCCTGGCATTGGTTAACCATTTAATTTTTATACAAATTTTACTAAAAAATCTTAGTTCGAATTTTTTCTTAAAACGCACCTGAATATTTTTTCATATATTTTTAATTTTTTGACAATTTCAATCTAAATCTAAAGAGCATGGCAGGGTAAGCATAGGCGATCTGCCCCTGGGGAAAATTGGGTCGATATTTTTTTTATAAAAAGGTATGACTAAAAGGTACTCTTCTACAAACTTTTGGGCCCCTGCGCCCACTAATTTTCCGGGAAATATGAAAAATGTAATTTCGAAAAAAATTTTTTTTTGCTGTAATGACTTTATAAATGTCGATCTCTGCGATATATGTTGTAGCTATACCTTAGTAGTATCATATCAATTTTTTTGAAAAATCTCCCATCAAAAATACGTAGAAATTTTCGATTCCAAAATTTTCAAAAAAATTTTTTTTTGCTTAAATGGCCTGATACACCTACGAAATTTTTTTCATAAATACCCCTTATTATACACAAACACATATATTTTTTTCAAATTCCTACTTTGGGTAAAATTAAATATGTTTACTGACCTCTATTTCTATAGTGGATTTGCATATTATGTAGTATGGTGAGTTAAAATAAGGAAACTTTCGCGAAACGAAACGTAATAGTTCCTTCTCATTAATACATACATAAAGAAAACGATTTTTTTGAAATCAGTCAATAAATATCTGGGGATTACGCATTAGGTCTAAAATTTCGGAAAAGCTGTAGCCGGATAGCAATGTAAAATCGGCCTCAACACGGATTTGGCTAATTTTTATTTTGAATGTTGCTCTTTATGTGAGCATTCTCATGCCCAATTATTAGCCTCTAAAAGTTGATAGTTTTTGGAAAAAAAAAATATTTTCAATTTTTCAAAAAAAAAATTTTTTTAAGAATTTTTTTTTTTGATAATGTAGAAGTTGTTTTGGTATAGTTGAGCGACAACTTCAGATATTTCATGAAATAATCTTCATACTTTAATATTACACCCTACAAAGTCTGAAAAGAATCGAAGTGGTAGAACATACTTAAAAAAAATTAAAATCATTGGAAGACAATAATGCTATAGAAATAATGTAATATTAAACGACAAATTATTTCAAGAAACTCAATTTCATGTAAAATGGCCTATGTGTATCACCATAAGAAATGTATGTATGTCCAAGACTGTAAAACAAACGGGCAATGGGAAACAGAAGCGTTCTTATTGAATATTTTGAGTTAATTTTATTTAAATAACTGTTTTTATATCATTTTTATATTATTTTAATATTACATTATTTCTATAGCATTATTGTCTTCCAATGATTTTAATTTTTTTTAAGTATGTTCTACCACTTCGATTCTTTTCAGACTTTGTAGGGTGTAATATTAAAGTATGAAGATTATTTCATGAAATATCTGAAGTTGTCGCTCAACTACACCAAAACAACTTCTACATTATCAAAAAAAAAAATTCTTAAAAAAATTTTTTTTTTGAAAAATTGAAAATATTTTTTTTTTCCAAAAACTATCAACTTTTAGAGGCTAATAATTGGGCATGAGAATGCTCACATAAAGAGCAACATTCAAAATAAAAATTAGCCAAATCCGTGTTGAGGCCGATTTTACATTGCTATCCGGCTACAGCTTTTCCGAAATTTTAGACCTAATGCGTAATCCCCAGATATTTATTGACTGATTTCAAAAAAATCGTTTTCTTTATGTATGTATTAATGAGAAGGAACTATTACGTTTCGTTTCGCGAAAGTTTCCTTATTTTAACTCACCATACTACATAATATGCAAATCCACTATAGAAATAGAGGTCAGTAAACATATTTAATTTTACCCCCCGTCCACCCAAAGTAGGAATTTGAAAAAAATATATGTGTTTGTGTATAATAAGGGGTATTTATGAAAAAAATTTCGTAGGTGTATCAGGCCATTTAAGCAAAAAAAAATTTTTTTGAAAATTTTGGAATCGAAAATTTCTACGTATTTTTGATGGGAGATTTTTCAAAAAAATTGATATGATACTACTAAGGTATAGCTACAACATATATCGCAGAGATCGACATTTATAAAGTCATTACAGCAAAAAAAATTTTTTTTCGAAATTACATTTTTCATATTTCCCGGAAAATTAGTGGGCGCAGGGGCCCAAAAGTTTGTAGAAGAGTACCTTTTAGTCATACCTTTTTATAAAAAAAATATCGACCCAACTTTCCCCAGGGGCAGATCGCCCATGCTTACCCTGCCATGCTCTTTATGCAAATGTCAAAATGACATTTAAAACGTCAAAGTGACATTTAAAACGCCAAAGTGACATTTAAAACGTCAAAATTACACTTAATATATCCAATCAAATATCAATTTAGAAAAACAAAACACGAATTTTTAAAATTAATTTAGATAAATCTTTGTAAGGGAATATTTTACAACAAACGTAGTAGACCCATATTATAGGAAATTTAATTCTCTACAAAAAATATTCTATAAAATTTTCTCGTAACATGTGTCGTTCTTGAGATATCTTGAAAAAATAAATATTTTGGGGTGTCGTGTTATCGGCCAACGTTTCGTCACACATTGTGTGTGACGAAATGTCGGCCGATAACACGACCAAACAGACGCGGCTTACACCCAGAAGCTAAGATCCATATCAAGACCACCGCGGAAGCCTCAAGACGAGTAGAATATGAATAATCTGGAGTATATATTTTAGAGGACCACCTATTACAGTACGTTTAGGAGAACAGAATATGAATCGAGATGACGATGGAGCAGAACCGCGAGATTTTGCAGTCAGACGAGTGTTACACCATCCTGAATACAGTCCATGGAGAAAGTATCACGATATCGGCTTGATACAACTTGACCAACGCGTCACCTTCAATAAGTTCATGCGGCCTGCTTGTCTGTGGACACAGCCACAGATAGAAACTTCAAAAGTAATTGCAACTGGGTGGGGTGAGATGGATTGGGGTAAGTTATTATATTTGATCCATTAAATTGACATATTAACGTATAATATTTCACTTTCAGCCGAATCGAAGAGTGATGAATTATTGAAAGTTGTTCTCGACATCATCGACTTTAACCAATGCCAAGGACTTTATAATTCACAACCACAACGTGCATTGCGTAACGGGATATCATCGGAGATGTTATGCGCAGGAGTATTGAGTGGAGGACGCGATACTTGTCACGGTGATTCCGGCGGTCCCATTGTAGTAACAAATCGCTCAAATCAGTGCTTGTTCTATGTGATCGGTATTACTTCGTTTGGCAAGCAATGCGCTGCAGTCAATTCTACAGGCGTATACACCAAGGTTTCGTCATATTTATCGTGGATAGAAGATAACGTCTGGCCATAAAATACAGTTCAAATAATTTTAAAATTCCACATTAAGGATTCATTCCGGTAAAACAGTTAAAAATTTATTTTTTGTATTTTATTATTGAATATAACAATAATTGTAAATAATATAAAATAAATAAACGACCGGATTGAAGACGGTGCCTCCCGAAACTTGCAAATAGTCCGCGCAGGTGTTTTCTTCACTTTGATATATCTAAAAAAATAAAGAGATTTTTAATCAGTAACCCTGGGTTGCATAAAGCAAAATTAACAACGATTTGTTAATCAGTTGTTTTCAAGCCATGATTAATGTTAATTCTAAAGTTATTTTCGATTTGTAAATGAACAATTCACTAAATATTATATTATTATATATAAATTTATCATAACTGTGATTGTTTTTTTAGAATTAATACGTAATAATGGTTTTAAAACTGATTAATTTTGCTTTATGCAACTCGAGGTAAGAGTATTTCTATCGCAGGAATTAGAATAAAACATTTAAGTAATAAATATCTAGAGATTTGTCTTTTTATATTAAATTTTTTTTTCAACTATCAACATAACTTATTTATTAGTTCCTCCGAGAGTCGATGGTCTATAGTCTTTATAGAATAACATGTTAAAATTAAAAAGAAAACGGTAGAGTAGTTTTCTTTACATCACCTACGTAAGATCGAAAATACGCGTTTAAAGTTTTCAAATAAAAAATATATAATCACGACCAATGCCAGGTCCATAAAGAATCCCCTCTTTTTCTCGGTAAGCTGTTGTATTAGCGGAGTCATATAACCGAAATTTTTTATTGAATAAAACAATCTCTCCCTACAGCGATTTTATGATTTTAAAATGTTCTAGAGATCAAAAGAAGTTTATAACTGAGTTTGTGGATTAATTCATTTTCCGCGCGGTACTTTTTTCACAACTTTTCCGGAAAATCATCAATTTTTCCTGTTTGCGGTTCAGTTTTTCGCGAATATCACGGCTTCTACTTGATTAATATCGACTAAAAAAATACGGTCACTTGTAAGGAACCCCTCTATCGACCTATGGAAGGCGGAACATTATAACTTAATTCATAACCTCAAAAAAAATTACAAACTGCACTAAAACAGATTTTTCATTTTTTCTCAATTACTTTGTAAAAAATATGAATATTTTGATAAAAATAAGGATAAATATAATAAATAATAATAAACCTACCAAGTTTGATTTTAAAATATTTAAAATTACCGCCAAAATTTATATTTTCAAAAAAAATTTGATTGATGCGCCATCTTTGGGCAAACCATCGTAGAGCAATTTTGTTTATGTAAAATTATAGGGTATTTTATGCTCTTTTAAATGATGTATATATATTTACCCATACATATTGAAACAAAAAAGTTATTAATATTTTTCTGAACTGATTTTTACTTTTCCGGATTGTTGCCGTAAATACATTTTTCCCGGTTAACTTTCATTATTGTTCAAAACAAATTACAAAATTTAAAATCTAGTTAAAAGATGAGTGTTTGAAACAAATTTAACATATTTTTATTATATTAATTAGTAGGTCGCCCCAAAAATTTAGAAATTTTAAAATTTCACTCGCAGAAATGAATTAGTTTTTGTTGTTAAAAATACATTTCTATACATGAAATTTTTATTTTTATTTAATTTACATTTATTATTTTATTTTATTTTTTCGTAATAGTGTCTGGTACGTAAAAAAACCCTGCACTTTTTGATTGGGGTATGACACTTTCTGTGCTCATAGATAAGGTCAAAAGAATAATTTTCGGATAGGGAGCCACTTTAAAATCCGTGTAGAACACCATTATATCGGCTATTAAAGATGGCCCCCACCGTTTTTATTAAATTGACTGTATCTCAGCTCCTAGTCATCTGATTTCAATTTTCTTTTGTTTGTTTTAAAGTTCTTATTGAGTAGATTATTTTTTTGTCATTATTCATTTTTCTCTAAATCTTAAGGGTTCCCCACAATTTTTGAAAATCTGAAAATGTTACTTTCTTTACGAACTTAATTTTTATATAACTTTTTTATTGTGCCCAATATCATTTTTTTTACATCATACAAAAAAGAAAGACATTTTTTTCTGCGTTCCATTGATAACAAGATAATACTGTTTTAATTAACAACTTCTTTGGAAAAAGTGTGTTAAACTAAGAAAAATTGACTATTTTTGGATCATTCCATTTATTCCATTTATCATATGAAATTTTATGTTGGGATCAATTTTCTCATATGGTATAGCTAAAAAATTGAAAAATCTGTCATGGATGTCACTGAACTCGTACAATAAAAAAATGTACGTGTATCTACTAATATAAAACAAATAATTTTGGCTTACTGATGACAGATATAAAAAAATTAATAGAACATAAAGAATAGATAATAACGTTCTCTAAATATTTTGTTATAAACATTTCATTCTGTCATGAACTTGTTAAAAAAATGGAAAAAAATTAAAATTTAATAAAAAAGATTTTTTTTAATTGGTAAGAGATACAAAAAAATTAATGGAACATAAACTATAGAAAATAACGTTCTCTACATTTTTTGTTATAAACATTTCATTCTGTCATGAACTTGTTAAAAAAAAATGGAAAAAAATAAAAAAATTAAATAAAAAGGATTTTTTTTTAATTGGTAAGAGATACAAAAAATTAATGGAACATAAACTATAGAAAATAACGTACTCTACAACTTTTATTTCAATAATTTATTTCTGCTTTAAACCATTTCAAATATAATTGAAAAAAACGATTATAACCTCAAAAACTTTTTTTGAGAGGAATTGAACATAAGATAAATTATAAATAATAATATTATAAGTAAATTATTATTTAAACATTTTCTTCCAACACGTACCGTTTCAGAAATATTTCGAATAATTACAAAAATTACAAGAGTAAATATCCATTTCCGGTTTTAAAAACATCTGGTTTTCTTTCTTAAAACAAATTAATCCTTAATATAAAATTTTACCCCTCTATGTACTGCCATTTTTGAGTTCCAGCGTTTACAGACAAACAGATACACACACAGACAGACATGATGATAAAAATAGTCAGAATTGATTCAGGGAAGATATACATAAATGGACATTTCCATCAAAATCTCGAATCCGAGAAACCAATACAGGTAAACTTGGCTTGGAATGATCCAAAAATAATCTATTTTTCTTAGTTGTTAAGTAAAACAGTATTATCTAGTTATCAATGGAACGCAGAAAAAAATATATTTCTTTTTTATATGAAGTAAAAAAATATTATTGGGCACAATAAACAAGTTATATAACAATTAAGTTTGTAAGAAAAGTGAAATCTTCAGATTTCGGAAAATTGTGGGGAACCCTTAAAATTTAGAGAAAAATGAATAATGATAAAAAAGATTTTTTTTAATAAAAACTTTAAAATAAACAAAATAAAATTTAAATCGGATGATTAGGAGCTGAGATACAGCCAATTTAATAAAAACCGTGGGGGCCATCTTTAATAGCCGATATAACAGTGTTCTAAATGGATTTTAAAGTGGCTCCCTATCTGAAAATCTTTCATTTGACCTTATATATGACCACAGAAAGTGGCATACCCCAATCAAAAAGTGCAGCGTTTTGGCTTTATTTGCCACGAACCAGACATACTATAACTAAAAATATAATTTTAAATAAAATGTATTTTTAACAACAAAAACTGATTAATTTGTGTGGGTGAAATTTTAAAATTTCTGAATTTTTGGGGCAACCTACTAATTAATATAATAAAAATATGTTAAATTTGTTTCAAACACTCATTTTTTAACTGGATTTTAAATTTTGTAATTTGTTTTGAACAATAATGAAAGTTTACCGGGAAAAATGTATTTACGGCAATAATCCGAAAAAGCAAAAATCAGTTCAGAAAACTTTTTTCTTTCAATATGTTTGGGTAAAGTAACTAACGTTTACCAAAAATTAGTTGATTTGGTCTTCTACAGGTGTTTCATAAGCAAAGTTGAAAAAATTACCAGGAAGAAAGCAACTTTATTTTTCAAAATTAGAAAAAAATACTAACAATAAGCAAAGTTATTTAAAATGTAATTTTGGTACCTAATACTGAATTTCCGAAATAACTTTAAAAAAATTGAAATGAAACAAATTAAATAAATTGCATTTTATTTTGAACGATACAATAAAAACCAGGGCTTCGAACCGTTATTTTTTTCGTTTCGGTTTTCGTTCCGGTTCGAGTAAAAAAATATATTTCGGTTCGGTTCCGGTTTTCGTTCCGGCAAAAAATAACGGTTTTTTCGGTTTTCGGTTCAGCTCCGAGTGATTAATTAAAAAAAAATTATTTGTATTAAAAAAAAAATTTTCTACCATAATTTAGAATATTTTATGGTACTTGTATGATAGTTCGAAGAACAATTGAAGTGGGAAATAAGATCATTTTAACGCGCGTATTTTAACATGTACTGAACCGAAAAAACCGATATTTTTATTTCGGTTCTGTTCCGGTTTTCGTTCAGGCAAAAAATAACGGTTTTTCCGGTTTTCGGTTTTTGGTTCAGTTCCGGTTCGAAGCCCTGATAAAAACAAATATTTTCTCTTATTTTTTTAAATTCTTTGGTTTTGAGCTAGTTCAACATTGACAACAAATTAGAGATGATGAGATTGGCAAGACAAGAGAACACCATAACATCTAAATAATGTGTCTCTATTATTATTTCCATATCCAACTTCACAATAAAATATCTTTGAGTTTAATTGAAAGTGTTAATTGTTTTTAATGTTCTGAAATTCGGTATGGGGTTGCAATATTGCAATTTGCATTCTAAATAAACTTTTTTAGTGGATTTTTTTCATAATTAAAAAAAATATAGGTAGTTTGTTCTTGGTTGTTTTTACAACTTTGTGAAGATCAAATCAACATATATTTGGTATACGTTAGTTTTATATCAAGCAGGACTTGATCTCCAAATGCCATTACGAAATTATTTTTTTTGTTCATTATATCTATCCTGGTACACACTGTAAAATATTAAATAAATAAATAAAAAATATTAATTAAAGATGTTAGGTTAGGTACAAACTTATTTATATTTATTATAAAGTATTGTAAATTGTGTTCATGTGATAATAACAAAAGCACACAAATCAATAATTTTGTGAGACGCTGTTAGCTATTATTTCTTTACTTACTTTTTACTAATTGTCCCTTGTAACTTTTATTGTTAACTATGGCTTGCAAGACCATGTGAAATACATATTGTGTGTTTATCACTTGAAGAAATATAATATGCATGTGTATTATTGTGTCTGTCTGGTTTTGAAGAATGTACTGTGAGTGTTCCAGTTTAAAAAAAAAAAACAAGCTGAAATAAAAACAATGTGTGTGTTTGATTTAACTGTAATACCCTATACTCTATTTTTTTTTTAATTAAAAAATTTAAAAATGGTTATTCCTAAAAATAAAAATAAATCACACTTCTCTGTACAAAAATTTCAAAAATTTTTTTTTTCAATTTTTTAGTCAATTGTGTCTGAATGAAAAAAGCAGATACATTTTCCTTTAATTTTCACCTACTCAAGTCCAAAAAATATCATATTTGACCGACTGGCACTACAAATGAGCATTTTTTTTTGAAAATATGTATTGTTATGATTTGCGGTCAATTTATCGTAAACAGTTTATCGTAAAACAGTTTATCGTAAACAGTTCATCGTAAAACAATTTACCGAACGAACAATTTATCGTATGAACAATTTACCGTAAGAACAATTTATCGTAAAACAATTTATCGTAAGAACAATTTATCGTATGGACAATTTACCGTAAGAACAATTTATCGTAAAACAATTTATCGTAAGAACAATTTATCGTATGGACAATTTACCGTATGAACAATTTATCGTAAAACAATTTATCGTAGAACAATTTATCGTAAAACAATTTATCGTAAAACAATTTATCGTAAAACAATTTATCGTAAAACAATTTATCGTAGAGCAATTTATCGTAAAACAATTTATCGTAAAACAATTTATGTATTATTATTGTCACAGACTCCACTGGACTTTCTTATACGTATTAAGGTCAAATCAATTATGAAAATATTATATAATATATTATTATATAGAAACCTTGTTTTCTAATTTTATCAATTAAAAAAAATGTACAGATGCGTATTAAGTTAGATTTTAGGCCCAAATTATTAAAATAATAAATACACATTACATATAAATAATATATATAAACCTTATTTATTATTTAAACAATTAAAAAAAATGTACAGAAGCGTATTGAGTAATTATTGAGACCCGTGTATTAAACTAATTAATAAACTCACAACTCGCCCCTTGTCACAGATGGAGGGTTGTAACTGGTCTCATTGGATCCGGCGGGAAAAATACTATAGGATTCTAGGGGAATGGGGGGCAAAACAACCCTCTATCTAGCACAGGAGTCGAGATATTTACGATTTTCTGTAATGAATACCATAAGTAGCGAAACAGAAAAACTCAATATTTACAATAAATACTGCATATAAACATAAGATATTATTATTTAATTTAATAGAATGAAATAAAAAGTTCAGGCATGTATTAAGTGATATTTTAGGCCCGTATTGTTAAAACAACAAATACACATATGTATATAGAAACCTTGTTTATAATTTAGTCAGTTAAAAATAATTGTACAGAAGCGTATTGAGTGATTTTTGAGACCCGTGTATTAAACTAATTAATAAACTCACAAATCGCCCCCTGTCACAGATGGAGGGTTGTAACTGGTCTCATTGGATCCGGCGGGAAAAATACTATAGGATTCTAGGGGAATGGGGGGCAAAACAACCCTCTATCTAGCACAGGAGTCGAGATATTTACGATTTTCTGTAATGAATACCATAAGTAGCGAAACAGAAAAATTCAATATTTACAATAAATACTGCATATAAACATAAGATATTATTATGTAATTTAATAGAATGAAATACAAAGTTCAGGCATGTATTAAGTGATATTTTAGGCCCGTATTGTTAAAACAACAAATACACATATGTATATAGAAACCTTGTTTATAATTTAGTCAGTTAAAAATAATTATACAGAAGCGTATTGAGTGATTTTTGAGGCCCGTGTATTAAACTAATTAAAAAACTCACAAATCACCCCCTGTCACAGATGGAGGGTTGTAACTGGTCTCATTGGATCCGGCGGGAAAAATACTATAGGATTCTAGAGGAATGGGGGGCAAAACAACCCTCTATCTAGCACAGGAGTCGAGATATTTACGATTTTCTGTAATGAATACCATAAGTAGCGAAACAGAAAAATTCAATATTTACAATAAATACTGCATATAAACATAAGATATTATTATTTAATTTAATAGAATGAAATAAAAAGTTCAGGCATGTATTAAGTGATATTTTAGGCCCGTATTGTTAAAACAACAAATACACATATGTATATAGAAACCTTGTTTATAATTTAGTCAGTTAAAAATAATTGTACAGAAGCGTATTGAGTGATTTTTGAGTCCCGTGTATTAAACTAATTAAAAACAACCCCCTTACTCGTATAGGTGACGTGTTAATTACGATTTTCTATTATGAATAAATAGTGAAAAAGAAACAAAATCAATATCCACCTCTTACACAATAATAATATACCTTAGATATTATTACTAAAAAAATAAATTTTAAAAATGTACAGATGTATATCAAGTGATAATATAGGCCTGTATTCTTAAAATAACAAATTCACGTATACCTACTATTTAGAAACATTGAATATTATTTAATCGATTTGCGTTCAATTTATGGTAAACAGTTCAATGTAAAACAATGTTATATTACATTCTTTCATCACGTGACAGAGGCGAGTTTATTAATTAAACACGGGCCTCAAAAATCACTCAATAAGGTTCTGTACAATTATTTTTAATTGACTAAATTATAAACAAGGTTTCTATTTAATATATGTGTATTTGTTGTTTTAACAATACGGGCCTAAAATATCACTTAATACATGCCTGAACTTTTTATTTCATTCTATTAAATTAAATAATAATATCTTATGTTTATATGCAGTATTTATTGTAAATATTGAATTTTTCTGTTTCGCTACTTATGGTATTCATTACAGAAAATCGTAAATATCTCGACTCCTGTGCTAGATAGAGGGTTGTTTTGCCCCCCATTCCCCTAGAATCCTATAGTATTTTTCCCGCCGGATCCAATGAGACCAGTTACAACCCTCCATCTGTGACAGGGGGCGATTTGTGAGTTTATTAATTAGTTTAATACACGGGTCTCAAAAATCACTCAATACGCTTCTGTACAATTATTTTTAACTGACTAAATTATAAACAAGGTTTCTATATACATATGTGTATTTGTTGTTTTAACAATACGGGCCTAAAATATCACTTAATACATGCCTGAACTTTTTATTTCATTCTATTAAATTAAATAATAATATCTTATGTTTATATGCAGTATTTATTGTAAATATTGAATTTTTCTGTTTCGCTACTTATGGTATTCATTACAGAAAATCGTAAATATCTCGACTCCTGTGCTAGATAGAGGGTTGTTTTGCCCCCCATTCCCCTAGAATCCTATAGTATTTTTCCCGCCGGATCCAATGAGACCAGTTACAACCCTCCATCTGTGACAGGGGGCGAGTTGTGAGTTTATTAATTAGATTAATACACGGGTCTCAAAAATCACTCAATACGCTTCTGTACAATTATTTTTAACTGACTAAATTATAAACAAGGTTTCTATGTACATATGTGTATTTGTTGTTTTAACAATACGGGCCTAAAATATCACTTAATACATGCCTGAACTTTTTATTTCATTCTATTAAATTAAATAATAATATCTTATGTTTATATGCAGTATTTATTGTAAATATTGAATTTTTCTGTTTCGCTACTTATGGTATTCATTACAGAAAATCGTAAATATCTCGACTCCTGTGCTAGATAGAGGGTTGTTTTGCCCCCCATTCCCCTAGAATCCTATAGTATTTTTCCCGCCGGATCCAATGAGACCAGTTACAACCCTCCATCTGTGACAGGGGGCGAGTTGTGAGTTTATTAATTAGTTTAATACACGGGTCTCAATAATTACTCAATACGCTTCTGTACATTTTTTTTAATTGATTAAATAATAAATAAGGTTTATATATATTATTTATATGTAATGTGTATTTATTATTTTAATAATTTGGGCCTAAAATCTAACTTAATACGCATCTGTACATTTTTTTTAATTGATAAATTAGAAAACAAGGTTTCTATATAATAATATATTATATAATATTTTCATAATTGATTTGACCTTAATACGTATAAGAAAGTCCAGTGGAGTCTGTGACAATAATAATACATAAATTGTTTTACGATAAATTGTTTTACGATAAATTGCTCTACGATAAATTGTTTTACGATAAATTGTTTTACGATAAATTGTTTTACGATAAATTGTTTTACGATAAATTGTTCTACGATAAATTGTTTTACGATAAATTGTTTTACGATAAATTGTTCATACGGTAAATTGTCCATACGATAAATTGTTCTTACGATAAATTGTTTTACGATAAATTGTTCATACGGTAAATTGTCCATACGATAAATTGTTCTTACGATAAATTGTTTTACGATAAATTGTTCTTACGGTAAATTGTTCATACGATAAATTGTTCGTTCGGTAAATTGTTTTACGATAAACTGTTGTACGATAAACTGTTTACGATAAATTGTTTACGATAAATTGACCGGAACCCATTGTTATACCTATAGTCCATAAGTGGTCATTTTTGAGACGAATGTATGAAAATCAATCAATTGAAAATAAATATTACCAGGTTTGTCTTAAGTCTTTTCATGTAGTCTGTCCTCGACTATTCCTAATTAATACAATACAATCTCTTCTAAGTCAGATTCCTGTACACTTTCTTTACTTTCACGCGCTTATTATCACCTGATCAAACGCATCCTTCAAACTGTAATGCGGTGTTCACACCAAAGAAAACAAAACAGCAACACGGTGTTTGAAAACACGTCGTATTTAAAAATGCATAGGTTTTATTGCACTTTTGTCAAAAAGACACGATGTTGCTGTTTTGTTTTTTCGGTCTGAACACGGCATAACAAGTAAGGGCGGATGTTTAAAGTTTAAAGTTGTTCTCAAGCTTATGCGTGTCCGCTTGCGATACCGGCCATTCCCTGCACTCTATGGAGAGTCGCGAGGTCGTTGCAAAGATCGCTCTGAGTGCCTACTAGAATTACGGGAATGTTAAGTGAGGTAAGTTCTGATGTCCAACGTGACCGAGCTGACTTGGAACTTGCGGACTGGACCACAGAGAAACACAACATGAAGACGTCTGCGTTCGGATAGAATAGGCCACGAAGTTTGTTCAGTTCACTCTGAAATGAATTGAATTGAAAAGATGTTGGAGTATATTTCACAGATTGACGTACCTGTCCAGCTGTATTACACAAATGTACCCCAACGGGAGCTTAGTCCACTTCTACACTGACTCAAATAAATAAAAAAAAACACGTATTTTGAGGTTATAATTAAATATGTTACAGTTACACGTACCTTTGTAATTATCGAAAGCTGTATGTTAGGTACATCTTGTTGAGGGAACATGTCTGTACTGTATCAAACATCTAAATAAGTTTTCCCTACGGCCCCATCTCTTACCAGAACACATTATATCTGTTTTTGAAAACCCAAATACATTATTCTATTTTATTTTTGTTTTGAAAATTATCTTCTGCTACTTGTATAAAAAATAAGGGGCCTATATTTAAGACCTAGAGATGAATACTGAATGGTTCAATAAAGAAAGAGGAATGAATGAAATGATAAAAGTAAATAAAAAAGAAAATTATGTCATAGACTTTAATCAATAAAATTAAAATTTAATTTTGTCTTAAAAAAGAAGAAAAATTTATTCAAAATGGTAATAAAAAAAATAACAAAAATATTTACATTATGTTATACATACATTTATACTATATAGTAAAACGTCATTTATTTTAAGTAATTTGGGGGTGAACAAAACAACATATTTTTAAAATTAGAATTAACAAAACTATATCGCATAATACACCCAATTCTGTTTTTACACGTATTGAATTCTGAAACAAAAAATATCCTTTGAAGTTTACGTTTTTAGGGTTCCGAAGAAACCCTATTAATCTCACTTTGTCGTCCGTCCGTCCTTTTCACTCAAAACTAAATAGCTTGTAAACTATATAAGCTAGAACATGTCATACCCTCTAGTTAAATATGTACACATTTATTGAATACATATTTTTTCAGGGGGGCAATGAGAAGCTAAAACTAGTTAAAAAATTTTTTTTTATACCAAGGCATGTGGCACGTTAAAATGTCTAACCAAACTAGCGGAATTTGACCCTTTTTCTATTTTTTTTCTAAATCAAAAATGGTGCCTGTAGGGAGGCTTCAAAGCAAATCTAAAAAAACAAAAAAATTGTATACCAAAATTGTATGTCAAAATGTACATCTCAATTAGTAGAACATGACCATATTTTTTATTTTTTTTCTGACTCAAAAATGACGCCTGTAGGGGGCTAAAAGCAATGTTTTATTCTGCCCCCCCCCCTAACTCTGTAACTACTGTCTCAAAAAATCTGAAAAAAATTTGGTATCGAGGTTTTGGTGGGACTACCAACGACAAATACTAAAGTCAACAATATAATTTTAAATTTTGGAATTATAGGGAGGGGCGTCATAGAATTTTTTATTTTGATATCTAGGCAAGTAAGGTGTCTAAATATAGATCTCAATTAGTAGAACTTGACACTTTTATATATTTTTTTCTACTTAAAAATGCATCTGTAAGTGGTTCCAAACCTTTCACGTAGTACGTACTTTGGAACCCTTATGGCATACACTCGTGTATGTCTTGCCCGAATTATTATATTTTTAGGGGATTTTCCTATGCATTTCAATTTTTTCTTGTTACGTTAATATATTTTAGTTCTGATTTTAATTTTCTTAATTTATAAAACTGAATTACTTTACTATTATTTTTATTATTTTTTATTTATATGATGAAATCATATAAAATTTAAATAAATAATTTAAGCTTTTGGAAACAAACCCCAGTTGTTTTATGTAGGGAAATAGCGGCGAATGTATGTATGAATATATTTAATAAAAAATAAAATATGGAAACAATTTTTATTTAATTTCATATACATATAGTATAAGAAAGTAAAAAGGTAGGTACTGTTTCCACACCACCTATGAGGTACAGTACATGGTGCGTTTTTTTTTACGTGGTGTCCCCAGGAGGCCTAGTCCACGATATCATATCTTATAGTCCTTCACAATGATTCATAATAATCATTGTCACTTTTACATTCGTCGTTCCTCTGTCTGAGTCTCCAGGTTAGTTAGTGTCGCCAGGATAGGTAAGATCTAACTCTGGTGTAGGAATAATCAAAATAACTTTTTCAGCAAAGTTGTTGTCATTAAGATCGCTGCCTGAGTCAGAAGGTTGAGCAATGACAGCGTATGTCCTAAACATTGCACGACAACATTCACACTGTGTCACGTACCTAATTCAGAAGATGACAAAAGGTAGGGTGCCCTAGCTCCAGTGGAGACGGGCGGGGTAAAATATAATTAAAAACAAAACAATAATAGATTATTATTTTTTTTCTTTTGGGCGCCACGTGATTTCCGAACTACCTTACTATAATAACTAATTAAAAACCACGAACTAAAAAAAAAGGCGGTTGTACTAAGAGACACATACTAGTTTAAACATATATTTACAAAATAAATTTACACTGAAAATAAACATGGAATAATACAAAACGAAATCAAAATAAAATTCTAGACACTACAAAATTCAATATATCCACTAATAATCTTATAAATGTTGTCCTCTTGGGGAGGAGCCCTCTGTCTGACACACAGCTTGATGACGTAATTCAATATTCTGTCGTGTCGGGGATTACACGACAGATATGGTTTGAGGAGATGAGAAATATAAATAAACAAATAAATAAATTGCCTGAATCGTGTACGCAGTTCCGGGGTCCTGGGTTCCGTCAGTTAGAGACGTGGGAGCCTGGATCGTGGACCACCAGTGACCAAGTTCCCTCTTATTAATCGCCACGCAGTTCCACTTATTCGTGTTACCCACCCTCGGCAAACAGCACTTGGGTGGAAATATTGTTGTTGTGGTCAATTATACCTTCGGACTAACCCTTTGTTGGTCACGAACTTCAAAACAATTTAATTTTTCGTACTACGCTATCGCGTATCTATATTCAATCTGATATCTTTCAAAACTCATCTATTCACATTTAACCGTTCCCCACGAAATTAAATTAAACGATCATAGCCGTAGCTTTTCTATCCTCCACGGGTATGCATAACAAAATATAAAATTATCGAATATAATAGACCTTAAAACTATATATTTACATGAAAATATATCGCGGAGTACAATACGATAATATTTAAAACTGGAGAATAAACAAAATAAATGCAAAAATAATAGAATTAAAAATAAATCAAAAATATAATTTTAACTGCTGAATTTAATAATGAATGGATACGCGCATTGAGTGCAATACTTGTATCGGCGCGTTCCAGTCTTATCTTAATGATAAGTAATAAATCGTAATTGCATTATTATTGTAAATAAATATAAAGTTTGTAATTTCTAAATATTAGATATTTCGAATGTTAGATATATAATTTAAAGAAAAATGGTTTATTAAGAATAGATATATGTATGTATATATTAAAAAAAAATGTCATGATAAACCCCCCTTTTCCCCCGTGGAGGATTACATCGTAATCCGACGCTAATGTGGACAGAGCTTTAAATCTTTTACATGCCATGTACCTTTAGAATTGCCATTGTCGTCCTCTAGTTCGTAAACTAACTTAGATAACTTTTTCTTTACCTTATAGGGACCCGTAAATTTCGGTGCTAACTTAGCCGCTATGCTTTTTGAAGCATCCGATAAAATATAATTCTTTTTAAGAACTAGATCGCCCGGACTGTACTCTACATCCCTTCGCCTTAGGTTATAAACTTTACTATTCTTTTCATACGCCGAATGTAACTTTTGTTTAACCTTTTCATATATCTCGTTAAAATTATCGGGGTGTGTTTGCCGGTCAAATTGTAAGAGTGGAGCGTCTTCGGTTTTACCAAATATTTTTCCGGATAAAATTTGTTCCCTACCAAAATTTATAAAATAGGGCGTTTGGTTAGTAACCTCGTGTTTAGCCGTTCTCATCGCACAAGCGAATTGTTGCAGGTGATCATCCCAGCGCTTATGTTTATTTTCGGATAGATAGGAACGAATCATGGTTTTTATGACACGATTTACCCGTTCGGTGGGATTGGCCTGAGGGTGATACCTTGCGTTAAATAATATATTTACATTATACTTTTTGCAAAGCCCGAGGAACTCCTTACTCTTAAACTGGACCCCATTGTCACATACTAGATATTGCGGTACACCAAACATTAAAAATATATTTTCCTCTAACCTAGACAAAATACTTTGCGACGTTGCTGATCTAAGGGGAAATAAAACAGAAAACTTACTAAAATAATCACTAACAACAAAAATATACGCATTTCCCTTAGAAGAACGCGGCAAAGGACCTATAATATCGGCACTAATTAATTGCCAAGGTTGACTTATGGACGGGCGCCTGCCCATCAGCCCAACTGGACCACTCTGGTCCGGCTTCTGGCGAAGACACGTAGGACATTTACGAACATATCTGGCCACGTCATGCCTCATTTTTGGCCAGTAATAATATTGATACAGGCGACCATAAGTCTTGTGGACCCCCAAGTGTCCCGAAGTTGGAGCGTCATGACATTCCTGAAGAGCTTCGGCGCGGGATTCTTTAGGTAAGACCATTCTCCAAGTGGAATTATCGTCTACCTCATGTGGATCTCGGGTTTTCTTCCACAGAATCCCTTCCTCGACTCTCCAGTTTGCCATCTTCAGTGGATCCTGAATGGTTTGTTGCATGGTACGCCTATACCATCTGTCAGATATATCTACAGGCAGATCAACTAGTTCTACCGGTACAGTTCTGGAAAGAGCATCTGACACAACATTTTCTTTGCCCTTCCGATGGAGAATCACGAAATCGTGCTGTTGCAAGCGAAGGGCCCATCGTGCTAGTCTTCCCGCCGGATCTTTTAAATTATTCAACCACACGAGGGAGTGGTGGTCGGTGATAACAGTAAACTTACTACCCTCTAAATATGGTCGAAACTTTTCGACCGCCCACACCACGGCCAAACACTCCTTCTCGGTGGTAGAATAATTTCTTTCGGGTTTAGACAGCGTTCGACTAGCGTAGCACACCACGTGCTCTCCATCGGCCATATGCTGAGACAAAACTGCACCTATCCCATATTCGCTGGCATCTGTCTGCACAACAAAAGGAAGTTCGAAGTTAGGGCAAGAAAGAACCGGGGCCGAAACAAGCCATTGTTTCACCGCCGCGAACGATTCCTCTTGTCGAGCTTCCCATAACCATTTCTTCTTCTTCCTAAGCAGCTCTGTCATGGGAGAAATTATGGTCGAAAAATTAGGGATGAACCGCCGATACCAAGAAGCTAAACCTATAAAACGTCGCACCTCCGTAATATTTTTAGGAGTCTGTATATTTAAAATCGCCGCCACCTTTTCCGAATCTACATGTAAACCGTGGCGGTCAACTACATACCCAAGATACTGCAATTCATCACGACAGAACTTACACTTCTCCTTATTCAGAGTCAGGTTTGCTGCAGACAATCGTTCAAAAATCTCCTTCAGGATTTCGACGTGCTTTTCGAACGTGGATGTAACAATTATAATATCATCAAGATATACAAACGCGAATGGTTCGAGTTTAGGACCCAAAACCTGGTCAATCAACCTTTGCCAAGTAGCAGGCGAATTGTGGAGGCCGAATGGCATCCTACGAAATTGATACAGCCCACGTCCGGGTACCGTGAAAGCAGTTTTATCCCGACTGTCCTCAGCAACCGGAATTTGCCAATATGCTGACTTAATATCTAAAGAAGACAGAAATCTAGCATCCCTCAACTTATCTAAAATGGCCGAAATATACGGTAGTGGGTAGGCGTCGCGCTCAGTGACTTGATTCACCTTCCTATAATCTACACAAAACCGGTATGAGCCGTCTTTCTTTTTCGCTAAGACAATAGGAGATGACCAAGCACTTTTCGAAGGCTCAATAACGCCTAACTCCAACATTTTGTCCACCTCGGCATTAATCCGAGCCTGGACCACAGGTGACACTGGATAGTATCTCTGTTTTATGGGTGGAGACCTCGTTTTGATCACGTGTTCTACTAATGAAGTGCACCCTAATTTAGACATGTTTTCGAAATAGCTATCCACCACCGCCCGTAATTTCGCCATATCCGCATCCTTAGTTTCTAAAGCATTCAGTCCTTCAACTTGAACGGAATTTATATCCATATCCGACGAAAAAAACCAGTTTCCCTTTTTGATATTAGGAACAATACCCATAATATCCCAAAAATCTATACCTAATATCAACGTATGCTGTACGGCAGGGACCACTAGAAAATCAATAATTTTAATAACACCGTTCAAATTAACCGGAGCCGAAATAGAACCAATACTGTCCATCTCTTGTCCATTAGCAACTGTACACACCGAATGACGAGAACGATTTATGGGCAGCCCTAACTCCCTGAGCATCTTCCAACCATCCTTGCCCACCAAGGATTTCGATGCCCCGGAATCAAGCAACCCATAAACCACCCTTCCAAAAATATTTATTTCCAAATATGGCCTATTATCCCCCTTGACCTTGGACAATATTGACTCCAATTTCACGAAATTGGCCGGCGACCTATGTTTAAGGGAAATCTTGCGACCGTTTAGGATCTCCCGTTGTCGTTTTTTGAAACGTTTGGACAACAACGCGAACAATTATGCCTTACTACCCCCTGTCTACCACAACCGTAGCAGAAGACTTGGGATTTGTTTACCGGGCAGTTTCGAAAATTATGCCCTCTATTACCACAATTCCAACATCTCATTGACGTTGTCTGGGAGGAATCCGTCGGCAACAAGGACCTAACTTCACCAACTGCAGCTATCGGATTAGACCTTGACTTGGGACCCTTATACGCTAAATCTGGTTCCAGCATGCGAGAGCTACATGATGGAGGGGAAGTAAAAGCTTGTGCTGTTAAACGACTAGCCTCCAACTTACGACCTAACTGCGTCAATTGACCAATAGAGGTTACATCTATTAAGCTAAGTCTATCCTGATACCAGGGTAAGATATTCTTTAACAACATTTTTAATTTTAAAGGTTCCGTCAGCGGATACTCTAAGCGCGCAAAAAGGTTGTTCATTACGGCGAGATATATATGAAAAGGTTCATTAGGCCCCTGAGTTCTACGTTTAATTTCTTCGAATAATTGCTCATTATAGTCATGGGGTTGAAAATTTTCGCGTAGCAGTATGCAGAGTTCAGCCCAAGACGATATAGTGCGTTTGATGGCACGAAACCAAATTAAAGCCTGTCCTGAAAAAAGATCTATCGCGGAAAACCACAACTGTATATCGCTAACGTTACGAGCCAATCGTAGCTCTTCCACGCGTTCGAGAAACGCTCCCACACTTAGGCCTCCAGGTTCACCACTAAAAGTAATACCCCATTGGGATACCGGAACTGGCCTAAACGATCCCATGGTTATTAAATTTGGATCAAACCGAGTAGACTCTGTGTCAGGCAGAGCCCTTTGTTCCTCTTGTAAATTTAAGAAACTAAGATTAAGTGGTACGTCCTGTGGATGCGAACAAGGGTCAATATCTCGATCAACCGCTTCCGGAAGTGAAATCTTTGCCTCAAGTTCGGCCGATAAATCCATAATTTTACTAAGAAATGCTGCACGTACCTTTAAAAATTCCTCATCGCAATCATCAATTCGTTCCAATCTGCCCAACAAATGAGCCAATTTCGTTTCAGCTTTCTTGTACTCACTTTCCGTTTTACTGTTTACTACGGACGAAATTGATTCAGAGATTTCCTTCGTTTTCCTTGTACAATATTCAGTCTCTACAACAACATCAAATTTAATAAGCGATTGCCTAATCGAGTGACCTTCTCGTTCTTTTCGCAGGACCTGTCGCAACCTTTTTCTCAGAAGGTCGACAGTTCCTGAGTCATCAAAACCTCTAACCAACAACTCATATTGGAGCTCTTCTTGAGCAAGCCTATCAATGTCCATCTTAAAAGACATAATACTTGTTTCTTAGTACAACTGTTATTATTTCAAAATTAAATAGTTACACAATCGAGCGGCCCCACACGTTGGGTGCCAATTTTGTCACGTACCTAATTCAGAAGATGACAAAAGGTAGGGTGCCCTAGCTCCAGTGGAGACGGGCGGGGTAAAATATAATTAAAAACAAAACAATAATAGATTATTATTTTTTTTTCTTTTGGGCGCCACGTGATTTCCGAACTACCTTACTATAATAACTAATTAAAAACCACGAACTAAAAAAAAAGGCGGTTGTACTAAGAGACACATACTAGTTTAAACATATATTTACAAAATAAATTTACACTGAAAATAAACATGGAATAATACAAAACGAAATCAAAATAAAATTCTAGACACTACAAAATTCAATATATCCACTAATAATCTTATAAATGTTGTCCTCTTGGGGAGGAGCCCTCTGTCTGACACACAGCTTGATGACGTAATTCAATATTCTGTCGTGTCGGGGATTACACGACAGATATGGTTTGAGGAGATGAGAAATATAAATAAACAAATAAATAAATTGCCTGAATCGTGTACGCAGTTCCGGGGTCCTGGGTTCCGTCAGTTAGAGACGTGGGAGCCTGGATCGTGGACCACCAGTGACCAAGTTCCCTCTTATTAATCGCCACGCAGTTCCACTTATTCGTGTTACCCACCCTCGGCAACCAGCACTTGGGTGGAAATATTGTTGTTGTGGTCAATTATACCTTCGGACTAACCCTTTGTTGGTCACGAACTTCAAAACAATTTAATTTTTCGTACTACGCTATCGCGTATCTATATTCAATCTGATATCTTTCAAAACTCATCTATTCACATTTAACCGTTCCCCACGAAATTAAATTAAACGATCATAGCCGTAGCTTTTCTATCCTCCACGGGTATGCATAACAAAATATAAAATTATCGAATATAATAGACCTTAAAACTATATATTTACATGAAAATATATCGCGGAGTACAATACGATAATATTTAAAACTGGAGAATAAACAAAATAAATGCAAAAATAATAGAATTAAAAATAAATCAAAAATATAATTTTAACTGCTGAATTTAATAATGAATGGATACGCGCATTGAGTGCAATACTTGTATCGGCGCGTTCCAGTCTTATCTTAATGATAAGTAATAAATCGTAATTGCATTATTATTGTAAATAAATATAAAGTTTGTAATTTCTAAATATTAGATATTTCGAATGTTAGATATATAATTTAAAGAAAAATGGTTTATTAAGAATAGATATATGTATGTATATATTAAAAAAAAATGTCATGATAACTGTTTATTAAAAACATTTATTTTAAAAGACAGTTAGATCACGATTCTTTTTTGATTGAAGTTTATTTTCATAACTTAATAATGTTTTTATCTATTGAATGGAATACATATCGAAACACAAAACAATAAATATCTATTCCTCTCTAGCTTGTGGACAAAAGTAAATTAGTCCATTGATTAAACAGGGGTATTTGTTTCTAAAAATAATGTCCATTTGATTGAGAAGAAATCTTAGATTATTAAATTTTGATCTAAAATAAAAAAAAAAATTAATGAATGAAACCCATAAAAATTGATAGTCGGAACATTTTTTTCTGTAGTAATGGGTCTATCAAATATTTACATTATATTTAATTACAAGTTTTTTATTTAACTGTATGCACATATTTTTTGACCTACTGTAGCTATCGAATTTGGTGGGTTTCATACATTCTTTTTTTTTTATTAAACTCATAGCTATTAACTTATTGGTCTATTAATAAATGCGTTACAAAACGCGCTGACTAAACCAGTATATGAATATTTGTTCTAGTGTAACTTTTGCACCAAAAATTATTTTTATAGTTATGAAACAAATAAAAAGAAGTTTTAAAAAAAGGAGGGATTATTATGAATTGTAATTATGGTTTATGGTTAAAGGACCCCGCAATATCTTTATGGGAAACTGACTTCCGCTAGCGTAATAATGTTCAGATTTTTTTATTCGAACATTTTCAAAAAAAAAATGTTTTCCTGATTCAGGAGGTTTTCAAACGAAAAAACTCAGCAAAATTCCACTAAAACAAATCATATTTTTTTATAACTTAACTAGGTAAAATAATTTCAATAGAAAATTCATAGATAAAAGTTTTATGATTTACAAAGACAAAGTAAATATTATTGTTATATTTTTATTTAACTTCCCCCCAATTCGCACAGTAACAAACTAACTGTACAAGAATATGTTGTACTGGTTTTCTATAATTACGTCATTTAAGGAGGAAAGCCACTGTGACGGAAAAATTTTTATTTTTTAATTCATTTTTTAAAGTATACAAAAAAAGTTTAATTTAAAATTTTGAAAATTGGCTGAGTTATAGTCAATTTTGTGAGACCAGGTAGCGTGGACAGTTACGACCCTCAGAAAACTTTAAATGCGTTTTTCTCAAAACGACTTTTATCGTTCTTGTCCCAGTGATTCCTCAATTAAAAAATATTGTTCTCTAAATTTTCGTAATCGCAGTAGCTAAGTCTGCGCGTAGCCGATTTTTGAAATTTTGATAATTACTATTTTTTATGATCGCTTGAATAAAAAAAAAATGATGTTAAAAATAAAAAATTATTTCAAACCATCGCCATTTTATGAAAAAATAAAATTTAAAAAAATCGGCTACGCACAATCATAGCTACATTCATTTAGATATTGATAAAAAAAAATCCGATAAATTTTTATTTGAAAGTAGAAATAATGAACTTTCTAATGATGTATGATTATTATTTGAGATTTGGATAATTTAATGTGTCATACGCGACATGTCAAAAATTCAAAACTTCAATTGGGGTTAAGTCAAAATTTTTAAATGGAATGATATATCAATTAGTACTTTATCTTAAAAAGTATATTCAAATTAACAACTTTTGTTAAGAAAATTAAAAATTTTATTAAAATTTTTTTTTTTTTAATTATAATTTAAAATTTTCTTATCAAAATTTGTTAATTTAAATATATTTTTTAAGATAAAGTACTTATTGATATATCATTCCATTTAAAAATTTTGAATTATCCCTAATGAAGTTTTGCATTTTTGATATGTGGCGTATGACACTTTCAATTATCCAAATCTCAATTATACATCATTAGAAAGTTCATTATTTCTACTTTCTAATAAGAATTTAAAAATAAAATTTCATTAACATTTAACGAAACTAGAGCACTTTCAGTAAAACCCGAAAATTTGGAAACAAGTCGCCATATTTTCTAAACAATTGAATGTATGAAAAATTTTTGTTTACAAAAGTTTCTTACTTTTTTATGATCTTTAAAATGATCTAGTTTTGGATATACCGTTCTATTTGATTTTTCTGAGAAAGGGGGAGTTTTAGGGGGTTGAAAATATTTTCCTGAAAATCTTTAGGGTCGATATATACAGGGTGTCTAAATAACAGGGGACAGTATGGGGATCTTGGAAACTATAAGAAATAGAGATTCGGTTAAATGAGAGAAAAGTTACCTTTAAGAGGGGACAATTCAATGGTGTATTTACATTTCACAAAAATTTCATAGCCTATTAGATATTAACCAAAAACCATTTTAGTCCGAATTTTTCCATCGTGAATATTTCTTAAACGACTTAAAATTTTAAAAAATGTTTCAAATAAATGCTGTAGGGTTTAGTATTGTCTATTTAGAAATATTTTTTTAATTTTCGGAAATCTCGTAGTTTTTGAGATATGAGACTAACTTTTGTTTTCTTAAATAGGAGCAATATAAAGTTTTGTAATTTTTGAATAGAAGATTTTATTACCTTTTCAATGATATGCAACTTGATGCACTTACTTTTCAAAATATCTCAAAAAATGACCAAAACGTATTTTTTATTTATTTAATACATTGTATGATCCAAAGATGGCTATGACAATCAACAAAAAGATTTAAAAACAACTAAAAATTTACTTATAAGCTAACGTTGCATGAATTAACTATTATATTAATAAAAAAAAAGATATATTTTATTTATTTAATACACAATACAAGTCAAAAATGGTTATGGGTGTCAACAATAAGATATTAAATTAACTTATAAAAAACGTGATTAGTAATTAATTGTATTCATAAGAAAAATTATAAAAAAAATTAAAACAACTTTTGAAATTTAAAATGTTTACCAAAACTGTACAAACTACCTTCCATGACATCTTTCACAGAGTTATGCTTTGTTTATTAAAGGTATTCCAGTTTGGACATTTAATAGCAGTACATGGCTATTTTTTTAATGCTTCATCAATTTTATCAAATTTTATAAATTTAAAAAAAGTTGATCTTTAACACAACCCCATATGAAAAAATCCAACGGAATTAGGTCTAGAATAACAATTTCTCAGCTGTTTTAAAAATCTCATTGTTGACAGCCATAGTGAGCCATAGCCATCTTGTATTAAATAATCTCGTGTATTAAATAAATTAAAATATGTTTTTTTTTTCATAAATAAAAAGGCTTATAAGTAAATCAATTGTTTTTTTTAAATATTGTTGTTGATAGCCATAGCCATCTTTGGCTTGTATTGTGTATTAAATAAATAAAATATGTATTTTTTTATTAATACAATAGAGCCATCTTTGGATCATACAATAATCATAAACAAAAAATACTTTTTCGTTCGTTCATTTTTTGAGATATTTTGAAAAGTAAGTGCATCAAGTTGCATATCATTGAAAAGGTAATAAAATCTTCTGTTCAAAAATTACAAAATTTCATATTGCTCCTATTTAAGAAAACATAAGTTAGTCTCATATCTCAAAAACTACGAGATTTCTAAAAATTAAAACATTATTTCTAAATAGACAATACTAAACCCTACAACATTTATTTGAAACATTTTCTAAAATTTCAAGTCGCTTAAAAGAAATATTCACGATAGAAAAATTCGGACTAAAATGGTTTTTGGTTAATATCTAATAGGCTATGAAATTTTTGTGAAATGTAAATACACCATTGAACTGTCCCCTTTTAAAGGTAACTTTTCTCTCATTTAACCGAATCTCTATCTCTTATAGTTTACGAGATCCCCATACTGTCCCCTGTTATTTAGACACCCTGTATAGTAAATTTTTTATTATAAAACTCTATCTTCAATAGTTTGGGCGTAAAACATAGTGGACGGGTGGTCTTGAACACCCGGTATACTTAATAAAATGTCCTCTACCCGATCCTAAAATAATTACTTATACCTGTGAAATAAATTCCCAAACATTGACAATTTTTTGACGTCACAGTGGCTTGCCCCCTTAAATCTATAACAGCGGTTCTTGAACTAGGGTCCGCGGAGCCCCAGAGGTATGCTAAACATTTTCCAGGGGTCCGTGAAACATATTTGGAATAAATTAAAGTACTTTTACATTTCTATTTATCAATGATTAATTACTATCTAACGACCTTTTTTGTTTTTATGTCAGTGTTCAAAAAAGGGTCCCTAGACCACATAAGTTTAAGAACCGCTGATCTATAACATTATAAATATGATTTTGATTGACAGTAAGTACTACTTATTTATATTCTTATTATTATAACAATAAATTGATTGACTAAATATTAATAGTATTGAATTGATTTAAAGTTTGCGCGTTAATTAAAATATTCACATCAGTATAAAATACTACTAGTAAGGTAAGTGAAGGTAATTGGGTGAAATTTTTCCATTTGCTTGATATACCTAAAGGTATGTATTGCTTTTTAAACTTTATGGCAAAAATATATTTACCGTTTTTTTGCATCCAAAAAAGTACAATACATTTTTTTGTCCGGCTTTACAATAATATTCAACAAAAAAATAATCGGTTTGATTTTTTTAAATTAAACAACATTTTATTATAGTACATACGTATATGAAGCTATGTTAATACCCTTACTTTTTTACAAATACCGGTGATGAGCTGGTGGAGGGGGGGTGGGGTAGAAAATGTTACCACCCAATTCCTTCACTATGGGAAATTGGGTAGTAATTTTTAAATTCACATTATATCTTAATGTACTTATAAACATTAATTTAATTGTTAAATCAACTTTCCGGTATGTATTGTGTTTATTTATTTCTATTTCTGGACAACGTTTCGTACCGTTATTTCGGTCAATCATCATATAAATATAATAGTTTAATTGTTATATCATCTTCTCGGATTGATCTATGTTCCTTTATTGTTATTTTCGTACAACGTTTCGAACCGTTATTACAATCTATCATCGGGTACGTATATAAATAAATACAAAAAATAATTATGTGGCAAAAACTGTTTGACTTATAAAACTATAGAAACTTACAAAGCGTTTTTTATGTGTATTTTGGTTTTTCTGTGATGTTGTCTGGCAGAGTAGGTATTTTTTGTTGACTTGATTATAGGTAACCAAACTTTTGGAAGTCTTAGACTCTTTTATTCATAGAATTTTTTAGATTATTTTCAATTTAATTCCTCACACCCTTTTTTCAAAAAGGGCGGAAGTTTCTATAGAAATTAACTTTACATGTAGTTTTTTATGTGAAAATAAATTTGTTCAAATTAAAATCAGTGTAAATAGTCCAGTAATTTTAGATTTCAACTGCGAAAAAAATAGCAGATAGCTGAATTTTTGTATATACCTTCGTTACAGTGTTATAAATAACGTCTAAAAAGTCCCCAACGATATCAAGCCGGAGTTGCGAAATATTGAAGGTCTAACGTGACGAAAAACGGTTATTCGCGAATATCTCGCTTCCTATGACTCGGAGGTCAATAAGAGTTATTATATAAACGCTGTATTATTAAATTCTTAAGAAAAAAGGCTCTTTCCATTTTTTTTTTTGAAAAACAACCGTTCTCGTGGTAGAGCGCGGAGAAAGTATGGCTATATATTTGCATACGGTATGACGCACTCTATGGCAATTGACTATTTGCATATGACTATTTCTAAGTGAAAAAATTACAGGACAAAAATTAAAGAGTAGCAAATAATCTATAAGGTGTGTCATTCGGATATATTAAAAAAAAAATTTTTATCAATTTTAATCACATTTAGTAGAACTGCAAACATAGCGATTTATGAAAAATTACCATTTTTGTTCAATTTTGTGTTCAAAATCTACACCTAAGCTTTTGTAAAGTTATTTAATGGTTCTACTAAAATAAGCTTTGGACATATTGAGTAGAAAAGAGAGAAAAAATGTGTTAAATTGACCTGCATTTAACAATAGGTACGTCAAAAATTAAAAAATCGAAAAAAAAAATAATTTTATTATAAAATGCACCCTTTTTAAAGTTGTATGTGTACTTATGTTATAAATATGACTAAATAGTAAAATTATAAATATTTTTAGGCTAAAAACATGTTTTTTATTATTTTTTTGCTAGAAAAACTTCTATTCATATTACCGCAAGGTCTCTTGATAGCTCCTATTTCATATGCAAACCATCAAATTAAAAAAAAATTAAAAAAGTAGATTCGCCATTAATTTTTGAATAATAAACAATAAATTATTTTTTACTTAAATTTATATTTTCCGTGTAATGGGAAGCCAAAATCAACGAATATTGGACGATAACAAGAAAATTGGTGTCCGCGCGATTCTTTTTTGTTTTATAAAACTGGGACCGAATAAGAATTGAGAGTGGCGACACATCTGTTTTTGAAGAGGAGAGTTTGATGTACAATAATACCGAATTTCATGTTCCTATCTCGATGCAATCCTTATTTTATAAAACAAAAAAAGAATCGCGCGGACACCAATTTTCTTGTTATCGTCCAGTATTCGTTGATTTTGGCTTCCCATTACACGGAAAATATAAAATTTAATAAAAAATAATTTATTGTTTATTATTCATAATTTTATGGCGAATCTATTTTTTTAATTTTTTTTTAATTTGAAGTTTTGCATATGAAATAGGAGCTATCAAGAGACCCTGTGGTAATATGAATAGAAGTTTTTCTAGCATTAAATGATAAAAAACATGTTTTTAGCCTAAAAATATTTATAATTTTACTATTTAGTCATATTTATAACATAAGTACACATACAACTTTAAAAAAGGTGCATTTTATAATAAAATTATTTTTTTTTTTCGTTTTTTTAATTTTTGACGTACCTATTGTTAAATGCAGGTCAATTTAACACATTTTTTCTCTCTTTTCTACTCAATATGTCCAAAGCTTATTTTAATAGAACCATTAAATAACTTTACAAAAGCTTAGGTGTAGATTTTGAACACAAAATTGAACAAAAATGGTAATTTTTCATAAATCGCTATGTTTGCAGTTCTACTAAATGTGATTAAAATTGATAAAATTTTTTTTTTAATATATCCGAATGACACACCTTATAGATTATTTGCTACTCTTTAATTTTTGTCCTGTAATTTTTTCACTTAGAAATAGTCATATGCAAATAGTCAATTGCCATAGAGTGCGTCATACCGTATGCAAATATATAGCCATACTTTCTCCGCGCTCTACCACGAGAACGGTTGTTTTTCAAAAAAAAAATGGAAAGAGCCTTTTTTCTTAAGAATTTAATAATACAGCGTTTATATAATAATTCTTATTGACCTCCGAGTCATAGGAAGCGAGATATTCGCGAATAACCGTTTTTCGTCACGTTTGACCTTCAATATTTCGCAACGCCGACTTGATATCGTTGGGGACTTTTTACACGTTATTTATAACACTGTAACGAAGGTGTATACAAAAATTCAGCTATCTGCTATTTTTTCCCAGATTAGGTACATTTATATCTAAAATTACTGGACTAAAAGATATATTTTAAAGTTTTCTTGTAACACCCATTTGTCTACTAAATTTAACATGCATTCTTTATGAGTAATACTGATTTGTTTTTATTAAAAAGCATGAGTAAACATTTAATACATCATAACTAAAAAGCAAATAAGAATACAAAAATAAGTGAGTAATAACTTTTCGTTTTTTAAGAATATTTTAGCCTGTAGGATTGAATTTCAAAAACATACCACCCATTTACCCCCACTTACTCTATTTATTTATATTTACTCTTTGTCATATCATTTAATAAGATAGTGTAATTTAAATCATTTTCATTAAGCAATACAAAATAATTATTCTACACCACTTGCACTGGTGTCAAACTCATATGAACACCATATTCAGTCAAAGGGAGTCTGCAGGCCCAGCCCCCATTCTCTCCCTAAGGTTTTTATTTCATTATATTCGAAAATAAGTCTTAAATTTTACTTTTATATTTACTTTCTCATATAATTTATAAAAAAATACGTTAATTTTAGAATTTTAGATATAATATAAAAAAAATCACATTTTTTACTAATTTGGCATCATTTGAGAAAACTACTATTTTAAAAATGTATTGTATATTTTTTCATAATTTTATATTAATATTTTAATAAAATCAACTACAAGCTTTGGATCGAGGGCCGTATTTTAAGCTCTTACGGGCCGCGTGTTTCACCCCACTGTTCTACACAATGAAATATCTAAACTCAGATTTATCTTGATTTAAAACTAAATATTTTTGATATTGTTTTTAAATATTAATAAAATATAATGAAAAAAAAAGTAGTTTAACTATTTACTGTATTGTGTTAGTAAACACAAATACATAGAGCCCAATGTTTACTCGCTGTCTCTGTCACAGTTATTAATTAATATCCATCTTGTGTCTAGCA
This sequence comes from Sialis fuliginosa, assembly GCA_961205875.1. Classification (NCBI taxonomy): domain Eukaryota; kingdom Metazoa; phylum Arthropoda; class Insecta; order Megaloptera; family Sialidae; genus Sialis; species Sialis fuliginosa. Next base: position 1,810,058 of record OY540819.1, on the reverse strand, counting down.
AATAACACTTGCACTGCTTATATGTATGTACAGTCACCTGCATTAATGGTCTTGCACTTTGTATTCATTTTCGTTTATCACAAACTTAGTAGGCTCCTCCCATTTGATTATTATAATATTTAAATCATTTCTCCATGTATCAAACAAAGAGATAATTTGAAATTCATTTGCTAGATAAAGAACTACTCTTCGTTTATAATAGGTACTCATATATATTTGTGCAATTAAATTATTATGTAATCTATTGAAAATTGTATATTGTATACGTAAATTTTGTGGCAATAAATATTTGATATTCCGAATTTTAGTTTTTAAATATATTAAACTTGATAGAAAAAGATAACCGATGATGTTTGTCTTTAAATTTGGAATCTGTTGTAAGCGATTCTAGCCTTTAGGGTGCCAGACGAGTTCTACAGGCGACTGTACATTGTACACTAATATAATTGTAAATAATATAAAAATACTACATATTACCTATAGTTTTTTTTTAAATCTTAATTCTATTAAAACAATAAACATTGATAAAATTAATATACATCAGTATTATTTTTAATAATCTTACGACCATTATAATAATAAATAATAATTAAATATTTCATTAGTACTTTTTTAAGAACAAATATTCTAAAAAAAGTTTATGTTCTTATAAAATTTAATTAACAATATCAAATATTCACAAATAATTATTTTTCACGTGTCAGTCACAATGTTCTAGCTTAATAACAAATGGCACGCGTGAGTCATGAAATGAACTATCTATTATATAAGATAAATATATATTTCAATAACCAATAGTTTAAGATATTATATTGTATTGTACTTAATTTAATTATGAATAACTATTTAATCATATATATGTATAACACTTAGGAATTTAACACATTTTTATCATCGCCTTATCCGGCGTATAAACGTATTATATTACATTCAGAGAATTATAGAAAATGATGACGGAGTAAAATCATACAAACTGTTATCCTCTTCTATAAGACTTATTCTCAAGTATACCATCTAGCTATAAGCATTATATAGAATTATAACAAATAAAGATTTTTTTAAAAAGGATATTTTTTCAATGAAAAACATAATTGGCGCAGTCGGTAGGATACAAAAAGATTCGTTGATATCCAAACAGTAAGATTAAGTGAATCGCGAAAAAACAGCCTTAACAACGGTTTATTGTTAAAAGTTGAAAGTTCGGAAATTGTTAATACAAAACAGTATTAGTGAAGAGATTCAGTAAATCAGCTGTCGATCAATCAACAACGACCTAGTGAACCAGTCGAAAACTCTACTGGGTGAATTCTAATTCTTCGCACTACGAACCAACGTACTCCACAGGAATATTTGGTGACGAATCCGGAATAGGAGAACACTATTCAACCCGAAGGAACATCGGGCAGGCAGTGGGTTCGGACGATGGTATTCTACATTTGGTTTATGTGGTAAGTCTATATTGATTTTTTTTGTTTCGTTCATGTTTAAGTATCCTTATTCAAAAAAAAAAAAAAAATCCAAAAGTTGTAATACTGTAAATGCTTTGAGTTCAAATACTGACGACGGTTTATCGACGGTACAAGAACAAAACATTAACACCGGCGAAGGTTTATCGCCAGTTGTTAAAAACTTGAGTTTCGCTAGTAATAAGTCAAATATTGAAAATATAAAACTAACAATTTCAAAAGAACAAATAAATAAAATTAAAGTAAATATGGCAGCAACGCCACTAGATATTTTTAATAATTTAAGAATACCAGATGCAATAAAAGATTTGCCTACATTCAATGGTAATCCAAGATTACTGTACGATTTCATAAATAACGTACAGGAAATACTAGATATAATACCTAATTCAGACAATAATTATGTAAAATTTATAACTAGGGCTATAAGAAATAAAATAATTAATGAAGCAAACGAAGTATTAAATATGTACGGTACTCCGGTACTATGGTCAGAAATAAAAAGAAATTTAATTTTACATTATTCAGATAAGCGTAACGAAACTTCCCTTATCAGAGATTTACATACACTAAAGCAAACAAATGAAACTGTAGAAACCTTCTATAGTAAAATTATTGAACTTTTCTCAACAATGACAAACCTAATTAACATTCATGAAACTGATGTAAACGTTATATCAGCCAAACATAAACTTTATCAAGAAATGTGCCTTAATACGTATCTGACAGGATTAAAAGAACCGTTAGGTAGTACTATAAGAGCAATGCGACCAACTTCATTGGCGGAAGCATTCAGTTTCTCGATACAAGAACAAAATACGTATTATGTTAGGAATACACCAAAATTCAATAATACACAAAATATTAGTCACACACCACACAACAGAACATACAATCACCCTACACCTCAAAATTCGAATTACAGACAATTTTCACAAAATTCGAATATTCGATCGTATAACCCAAATAATTATCAATCGTATAATCAAAATAATAATCGATCGTATAATCAAAATAATTATCGATCATATATTCCAAATACTCAAATCAATCATCCACAACAATTAAGATTTAATTCAAATGTTAATCGTCCTCAACAATCCCAACCTTTCTTCAATAATCGTCCAGTTCAACAATTACAACATCCACAACAATCGAAACCTATATATCGTCCTACTCCAATGGACACAAATAGTGGTAACACTAATAGATATAGACCAATACCTCAAACAAATACCCAATTCTTCAAATCAACAGGTCCTCCAAATTTCCATTCAAAAGAATTATTTAATTGTGAAAATCCTGAAATAACCCATCCTGATTTTGAAAACGAGTATATCGAATATAACTCTGCTTTAAACGATGAATCAGAACAAGAATACTCTAGCTATCAACTAGATATTAATTCACATAAACATTTTCAAAATTTAGATCCACATATAAATGATGATTTCGAAACAAACGAAATAGATGAAGAAAATTTTCGGAAAATAGCCTTACACCAGCAGTCGGGTTCTTAAACTTAGACAGTAAACTAATAACAAAACTACCATATATTCATATTTCTAATTCAAACGGTCCTCCATTAAAATTTTTGATTGATACAGGAAGCTGTACATCATTCATTAACCCAAAATTAATTTCTGAAAAATATATTTACACAGTTAAACCAATAACTATAACAACCGTATTCATTTCAAAACAAATAGACAAACAAACAACAATTGACAATTTAATAGAATTACAAAATGAAAAACCATTAAATTTTTATCTTTTTAATTTTCATTCATATTTTGACGGACTAATAGGTTCAGACATATTAAGACAAATAAAAACTCATATTGACTATGGCAACCAAAAACTAATAACAGACAAAGTTTGTATACCTATTCTTTACAAACCAAATCACACAACAGGGATATTAGAAATAAATCCGCGCAGTAAGTTAACAATTAACGCACCTGTAGACATAGAAAACGGAGATATTTTTATACCCAAAACTAATATACAACCAAATTTATTTGTCAACGAAGGCATTTATAAATCTAAAAATTGGCAATCTAGAATTGAGATTGTAAATTTAACCGAAACCTCAAAAACTTTCATGTTAGAACAACCTATTAAATGTAATAATTTAGAAAATTGCCAACAAATAAATAATTTTGACATAAATTACACTAATAACGTATCAGACTCATCAGAAATTGAATCATTAATTCGCATTAATCATTTAAATTCAGAAGAGAAAAAAGCTATAGTACACATTTGTCAAAAATTTGATGATATCTTCTTCAAAGAAGGAGAAGACCTATCTTTTACCAATCAAATTAAACATGAAATTAAAACTACTGACGACACTCCAATTTATACCAAGTCTTACCGATACCCGGAAATTCATAAGAACGAAGTACGTAGTCAGATAGATAAATTATTAAAACAAGGAATATATTAGACCTAGTTTTTCTCCATGGTCTTCACCAATTTGGATTGTTCCAAAGAAATTAGACGCAAGCGGTATACGTAAATGGCGTTTAGTTGTAGACTATAGGAAATTAAATGAGAAAACAATAGACGATCGCTATCCTTTACCTAATATAACGGAAATCCTAGATAAGTTAGGAAAATGTATCTATTTTAGTACACTTGACTTAGCCTCAGGGTTCCACCAAATAGAAGTACATTCTAAAGACATTTCAAAAACAGCTTTTACAGTAGATCACGGTCATTACGAATACGTTCGGATGCCATTCGGATTAAAGAACGCACCTAGTACATTCCAACGAGTAATGGACCATGTATTACGTGAATTACAAGGAAAAATCTGTCTTGTATACATGGATGACATAATTGTATTTTCTACTTCTCTCCAAGAACATATCGAAAACCTTAATAAAATATTTGAAAAGTTAAGATCAGCAAATCTAAAAATTCAGCTAGACAAGTCGGAATTTTTACATAAAGAAGTGGCATTTCTAGGACACATAGTAACGAGAGACGGTGTAAAACCAAACCCTGATAAAATTTCTGCTATCAAAAAATTTCCCATTCCAAAAACAGAAAAACAAGTAAAATCTTTTCTAGGACTCTTAGGTTACTATAGAAAATTTATAAAAGACTTTTCCAAACTGACAAAACCACTAACAGAATGTTTGCGTAAAGACAAACAAATTGTATTAGATGATAGATACAAACAATGTTTTGAAAATTGTAAACAATTACTTTGCAATGATCCGATTTTACAATACCCCGATTTTAGTAAAGAATTCAATTTGACAACAGATGCCAGTAATTTCGCATTGGGCGGAATTTTGTCCCAAGGTCCTATTGGATCTGATAAACCAATATGCTATGCGAGTAGAACACTAACAAAAACAGAACAAAATTATTCCACAATAGAAAAAGAACTTTTAGCAATTGTTTGGGCAACCAAATATTTCAGACCTTATCTATTCGGTCGAAAATTTAAAATAATCACAGATCACAAACCTCTCACTTGGCTTTTCAGTTTAAAGGAACCAAATTCAAAATTGGTCCGCTGGCGGTTGAAACTCCAAGAATTCGAATTTGAAATTTTATATAAATCTGGAAAACTAAATCTAAACGCAGATGCACTTTCTAGAATCGAAATTAATTTACATAGTTGTAGCTCCGGAAGTTCTTTAAGCAACAATGTAGATGATTTAGATAAATTAACGGATAGTAACACAATTCACTCTGCTCAAGAAAATTTAAATAACGATATACCTATCACCGAAAAATGTATAAATGACTTTAAAGAACAAATAATATTCACTCTAAAAGAACAATCACAAAAAATGACTTATAAAGTTTTATTTGAAACGAAACGTAGACGAACATTTTATCAAAAAGACTTTAGTGAACAAGACATAGTAAACATTTTTAAACAATATGTTAGACCAAACCGATTATTTTGTATTTTTACAGATGACAATACATTTAAAATGGTACAAACCGTTTATGATAAATTTTTCAGTAACGGACGTTTTAAAATTGTTAGAAGTACAAAATTATTAGAAGACATTACCGAACGAGACTTACAAGATAATATTATATCTGAATATCACGAAAATTCAAATCATCGCGGAATTAGCGAAACATTTGAACATTTAAAACGGCAATATTATTTTGATAATATGAATCAGAAAATAACTAAGATTATAAATAATTGCGAAACTTGTCAAAAATTAAAGTACGAAAGACATCCACCAAAAATAAAATTTGAAATATCAGAGACCCCACGTGCACCTCTTGAAATATTAAATATAGACATATTCAATATTCATAAGAAAAATATATTAACTATAATAGACAAATTTACTAAATTTGCCTCAGCGTACATTATAGAACAAAGAACAAGTTTAAATGTAGTTAAATCATTAACTCATTTCTTTTCGCAACACGGTCTTCCTAAATTAATTATAAATGACCCAGGTTTAGAATTTACTGCTTCTATCTATAAAGATTTTCTGAAACAATATAATATTAAACAACATGAGACTACCGCAAAAAGTTCAACTGGTAACTCAGACGTAGAACGATTTCATTCTACGATAACAGAAATCTATAGGATAATATTTCATAAAGATAAAACAAAATTACCTACAGATATTTTGAATGAATGTTTAATAACTTATAACAATTCAATTCATAGCACAATTAAACTGACACCATTCGAAGCGTTAAAAGGTCATATTAATAATTATAATGATTTAAATATAACCAATAATATAACAAACCCACACGATTATTTAAATGATTTAAAAACCAAGTACGAAAATATAAAACAAATTATTCATGACAGGCAACATAATAAAAAATTGAAAACAATTGAAAAACTAAATAAAAATTTAGAAAACCCATCAAAATTAAAACCTGATGACGTAGTATATGAAAGAGATAATAAAAGAGAAAAATTAGCTCCTTTATATCAACAACATATAGTTTCAAAAAATAAAAATGTTACAGCTCAAACTTTAACTCGTAAAGTTCATAAACGTAAGTTAAAACCAAAACGTAAATTTCAGGTTAATGCTGCAAATCGCAGGCAGTCAACGGATGGAAATCCACAAAACAACAATTAGCCATTGAAAAGTATTTTGATCATTTCCGAAACGAACTATTAAATAAAGTAAATTTTGTAGAAGCACAAGTTATGTATAATCAATATATTGATAAAATTATTTACAATATAGATCTACTTACTATACATCTTAAAGATATAAGTGAATCTATAGTTTTAGCCAAACTCAATGTAATTCCTAAACAAATATTACATCCGGCGGAATTAAAACAAATCTATCAATATTTTAACAATCAAAATATCAATCTAGTTTCTAGTGAACATATATACGAATTATTAGAACTACAAGCATATTACAATCAAACAAATATCATATTTGTAATATTAATTCCTAATTTCCTTAATGAACAATTTAATTATTATCATATTAGAAACCTACCTATAAACAATACTTATACAATTAAAATTCCTACTCCTTATATTATCTTGAACGAGATAAGCTATCAGTATATGACGAAACCATGTAACCTTATAGAGAATCAATATTTCTGTGAAAGTAAACATCTTAAATCGTTAGAAAATGAACATTGCATTACAAAACTAATACAGAAATCAACAGCTAACTGTTCTCTGATCGAAACCGAAGATGTGGAATTTATAGAAACAATCGAACAAAACTATTTACTGATTGCAACACAGCACCCCCAAGAAATTCAAACGACATGTGAAATGGAACAAAAGACCATCATAGGAAATTTATTAATACATTTCCAAAACTGCAGTATAGAAATTAACAACATAAAATATACAAGCAAATCAACACTTTCGTGGGACGACATTTTTATCATACCTACTGTTTTTTCGCAACTTCAAGTAAGAAATATTTCCAAAACTCTAACTCTACAAAAACTTAACGATTTTCATCAACAAACAAGAAAAGCAATAGAGTTGTTAGAAGTCAGAGAAAATAAAATGAATTATTCTACATACACTATAATTGGGATAATTATTACAATAATAATCACTACAATTATTATTCGAAGAAAACGTAAAACCAAAAATGAAGAAATGAAAAATGAAAATTGTGCACCAGTCAGCTATAATGCTTCCACATCGCCTAAAGTTCAATTTCATTGGCCGATGTCTCAGACTTTGGTGGGAGGAGTCATGAAATGAACTATCTATTATATAAGATAAATATATATTTCAATAACCAATAGTTTAAGATATTATATTGTATTGTACTTAATTTAATTATGAATAACTATTTAATCATATGTATAACACTTAGGAATTTAACACATTTTTATCATCGCCTTATCCGGCGTATAAACGTATTATATTACATTCAGAGAATTATAGAAAATGATGACGGAGTAAAATCATACAAACTGTTATCCTCTTCTATAAGACTTATTCTCAAGTATACCATCTAGCTATAAGCATTATATAGAATTATAACAAATAAAGATTTTTTTAAAAAGGATATTTTTTCAATGAAAAACATAATTCGTGCCAACGTTAACTGTCACCTGTACTTGTAATTAACCTACAGTCCTTCTTTTGCTTACTTATAAAATTAAGTTTAATAAAAGTTATATAAAAATGTTTGCAATATATTTTTGATAATATTCATTCATAACGTTATTGTTATAATAAGTTAAGACATTTTTGGGTGGCAGAATAACCGCTCTCTCTATTTTGTTCTTTACAAAAACACACCATTTTTATGAAATTTATCAAATGTAAGAAATTAATAATAATATTAAAATTTACTCACTATCACTGTCGTAATAGTTATAATGGTCACTGATGTATCTGAATAACAGTTGCACTGCTCTGTAGTTACCGGACCTGAATGCTGCTTGTAGAACTGAAGAGCCATTAATGTCTGTAATGTTTACATCGGCACCTTCACTCAACAATACTTTCATTATGTCACACTCACCGAATAAGGCGGCCCAATACAGGGGAGTTCTGTTGTGACTGTCACCTGCGTTTATATCACATTTAATTAAATAGGACTCCACATCAAACATATTGCGTCTCCACACAGCGCGAAATAACCCTGTAGGTAACACACTGTCACTATCACTGTCACTGTTACTATGGTCACACAGATCATTGCCGTATCTTAATAACAACTGCACTAGTTTGTAGTTACCAGTTCTGTGCGCTAGTTGTAAAGCTCGCTCACCGTAAACATTTCTAATATTAACATCCGCACCTCGCTCCAATAACACTCTTATTGATACTGCACAACTATACATAGCTGCCCAGTGTAGAGGAGTGAACCCGTTTATACTGGCCTTGTTTATTTCTGCACCTCTATCTAACAGTACATACAATGTGTTTGTGTGACCTCGACTAGCAACAAGATGTAGAGGTGTATCACCTTCTCTATCACCTTTGTTCACATCTGCACCTCTATCTAACAATGTACTCACTGTGTCTGTGTGACCTTTTTGAGCTGCAATGTATAATGCTGTAGTCCCGTTATTATCACCTTTGTTGACAGCTGCACCTCTTTCTAATAGTGTGTTCACTATGTCTGTGTGACCAAATAAAGCAGCAATATGTAATGCTGTAACCCCGTTATTAGCTATGTTCACATTTGCACCTCTATCCAACAGTGTGTTCACTATGTCTGTATGATCGTTGTAAGCAGCCCTGTATAATGCTGTAAACCCGTAATCATCACCTCTGTTCACATCTGCACCTCTATCTAACATTGTATTTACTATATTTGTGTGACCATTTTCAGCAGCATTGTGTAATGCTGTAGTCCCGTTATTATCACCTAAGTTCACATCTGCACCTTTATCTAGCAATGTGTTTACTATGTCTGTTTGACCTTTTTGAGCAGCAATATCTAATGCTGTGACTCCGAATTTATTACTTTTGTTCACATTTGCACCTCTATCTAACAGTGTTTTCACTGAGTTTGTGTGACCTTCTTGAACAGCAATATATAATGCTGTTGACCCAAAATAATCAGGCTTATTCACATTTGCACCTCTATCCAACAGTGAATTCACTATGTCTGTGTGGCCGTTGTAAGCAGCCCTATATAATGCTGTTGACCCAAAATTATCGGTTATGTTCACATTTGCACCTCTATCCAACAATTTATTCATTATATCTGTGTGACCTTTGTCAACAGCCCTGTGTAATGCTGTAAACCCTACATAATTAGCTATGTTCACATTTGCACCTCTATCTAACAGTTTATTCACTAGATATGTGTGACCTTTGTCAACAGCCCTGTGTAATGCTGTAAACCCTACATAATTAGCTATGTTCACATTTGCACCTCTATCCAACAATTTATTCACTATATCTGTGTGACCTTTGTCAACAGCCCTGTGTAATGCTGTAAACCCTAGATAATTAGCTATGTTCACATCTGCACCTCTATCTAACAGTTTATTCACTACATCTGTGTGACCATTGTAAGCAGCAATATATAATGCTGTGTCACCGTCTTTACCACCTTTGTTCACATCTGCAACTGAGTCTGTGTTCCCGTTATAACCAGTGATCTGTAATAATATTCTGTACCCGTTATTATTGGTTATATTCACATCTGCACCTCCATCTAACAGTGTAATCACTATTTCTGCGTAACCTTTTTGAGCAGCAATATATAATGCTGTGTCCCCGGCTTTATCAGCTTTGTTCACATCTACAACTCTGTTTAACAGTGCATTCACTATATCTGTGTGACCGTTTTCAGCAGCAATGTGTAATGCTGTCAGCCCGTTATTATCACCTTTGTTCACATCTGCACCTCTATCTAACAGTGCATTCACCATGCATATGTTACCATTTGCAACAGCATTGGATAATGCTGTATACCCCTTATAATTAGCTATGTTCACATCTGCACCTCTATTTAACAGTGCATTCACAATGTCTGTGGAACCTTTTTGAGTAGCAAAATATAATGGTGTAAGCCCATCATTATCACCTATGTTCACGTCTGCACCTCTGTCTAACAGCACATTCACTATGTCTGTGTAACCTCTATAAGCAGCTATGTTTAATGCTGTTAACCCAACATTACCACTTATGTTTACATCTGCACCTCTATCTATCATTTTTTTCACTATCTCTGTATGACCTCCATTGGCAGCGTCATATAGAGCCGTATTACCATATTTATCACCAACACCCAACATGTATTTGAATGCTTTACTCTCTTCATTTATATTATTTTCAAAACAATAAGTTATTAGTTGTTTTGCTATTTGTATGTTACCTTGTCTTATAGCAGCTTGAAGAGGTATTATTTTAGTGATGTTGGATTCATAAGAAAGCATTTTTTCTAAATATTTTGTATCTTTTGCAAAACACTCTAATATAAAATTTAAAATGTCTTTATTGTTTTCATGTGCAGCTGTTAACAACTTACTTAGTAATGTATAATCTTCATTTGCGTTTGTATGAATTTTCATCGCAAGTTGTTTATATTTATTTTTTATTTCATCGTTTTTAAATTCATTTTGTATATAACTGTTGATGAATTTTCTTAACTCTGTTAAATCATTTTCAGTCAATACATTTGTAAATATTAACTTCATGACTCGTTCTTCATTGAAATGTTTTTGAATGTACGTCGATACAAAGTATTCTGCGAAAGTCCTGTGAATAAACTCCGCTTTTTGATCAGTTATTTTTGTAATAATTCCTATTTTTACAATTTGTTCATTCAAGTCTTCATCATATTTTTCTTGTATTATTTCCTCCACAAAAATTAACTTCATCGCCAAGATTTCGTGTTTTTTTATGTACATTTTTTGCAGTGTTATTTCTTCGCCTTTAACGAACGCATTTGTTGCTACTTGCCTCTTCTTTTCTACTGAATAAATGTGAAACTTTTGATCAATAAATTTTTTGAATAATTGTGACAAATTAAAAATATCTTCGATATTATACTCAGCAACATTTGAATTATTTATAATATCGGTAACGATTTTTAACAATAGAGGAACTCCTAACAAGTCTTTTATATTTGAGTTTTCATTAATTTTTTTGAGTAATTTATTGGTATCTGTTTTTTTGTTTATCAGTATTTCATTCAAGTATGATAACTGATCTTCCTTCGTAAACGGTTTTATTGATAACGCAAATTGAGATGTTATTTCTTCTAAATGGATTGCTTGTGCCGGCCTAGTTGTAACAAATAGTCTTGCAATTTTCAAATCATTTAGCGTTTTAATAAAAATAAATACTGTTTTTTTATACTCTGGACATAGTTCGTCTACTCCGTCCAGTATTAAAAATATATGGTGCCGTTTTTTTAGTACAATGTTCAAAAGATTCTGTGACAGTATAGATGATTTTGTTTCAAATAATATATTTTTTAAGAATTCCAGGCTACCAAAAGTTGCTTTTTTATTAAATACGTCCGTGTGGTCGTTCAGGTTAAGTCTAATAATTATTCTGCTTGGATAATTCTTCTGTAGATTGTAATACAAATTACTCATTAGCATAGTCTTTCCCATTCCAGCCTTGTCTGCAATAATAATTATATTAGTATTATTATGTAAACTGCACAGATTATCTTCCTTTATTGCAAATGTTATCGATTCATCTTCCCACAGAGTATGTAAACTACTCGTATCTGCATTTCTGTTTTTGTTGATGAATTCTCTCAAGTATGTTAGATCGCCATTACTTTGATCCCAAACCAAAAATGTTTTGTATTTTTTGAAGTGATGACAGGTACGGTAAAGATTTTCATTACATTGTTTTTTAAATTTGTCCAAATTATCGACTGTAAATAATTCTTTAAATTCATTAATTTTATTTTCATCTATCACCACTGAATAATACAAATGCCTTTCAATATACTTGCATATGCCTAAATTATTAATGCCGGGACGGTTGAATTCTATTTTTAAATCCCTATAATCGTTACTTAGGAAACATTGTATAACATCTTCAGTTATCACGTCACTTAGTTCATCCACTTGATTTTCTGTTAAAATACTAGAATTAAGTTTCAGAATATCACTAAAACTTGATTTCTGCTGATTAAGTAACACGCATTTCTCATTTAGGATAAGCTGCTTGGAACTATCAGTTAAAACTCTGAAAGTACTTTCATTATCTTCACAAATTTGATAACAATTTTGAATCTCTGGTAATTTCATTTCGTTTGGAACAACGATGATATATTTTTTCTCGTCTTTTTTTGGAATATAATGAAACGTTATTAATTGGTCACTAGTTTTAATACAAATGATTAGAAGATTGAATACAATAGCGGTCTCAATGTCAGTAACTTGCTTGATGCTGTAAACGTTCTTCATAGTGTATTTATTATTCACGTTAGGTTTATCTTCTCTAAGCCTTTTGATTTCTTTACAGAGTTTATGAAGACAAATTTCTGAATTATTAGATTTAATGGCTAATATTGTTTTACTTGAAATGAAAAATTGATGCAGTGGTATATGGAAATCAAAATCCAATACACCGTCTTCATATTTATTGGTATGGTACAGTTCAATTTCCTTTTGTATATTTGCAATTAAATCAGATATATCTTTTGAACTAATTTGTTTTTTATTAAACAAAGAGTCATCCAGTTTATCCACCAATCCACATCGGATTTTTTCTGTTGATTTAGGTAGCATTTTTTCTATTTTATTGATTACAATACTTTTTATCTCTTCAAGGTCCGGTTGATTGACAGCAAACACTAATTTGTTAATGAATTGTTTCCACTCTTCTTTAGGAATGTTTGTGTGTTTATAAAATATATCTACGTTTATTTCTTCATGAAATTTATACTGAGATCCCATATCTAATATTGGTATATAAAATTCTTTAGATGGGAGTAAACATATTTCTTCTTTCGTCTCTTTTTTATACCACTTTCTCAGGTGCCCATTTTTTTCGAATTCAAAACTTGCATTCGTGTATATAATAAACAAACAGTTTTCAGTGTCTTTTATTTCCTTGGAAGACTTAAAGAACTTTAACAAACTGAAAGTCTCTTTTTTATCATTATAAAGAAGATTACTTGTCTTGATTGTGTTGTTAGATTTTTTATTCTTGATTTGTATGAGCAGACGTGTCCAAGGCTCACTTTGGTTGTTTCTGTACTCGTACACTAAATCGTCAAACATTCCGGCATTTTTGTCCTCTTGGTGTAATCTGTACTCGTATTCGGGATTGCCTTGTTTGTGTCTGTGCCCCTCCAGACACAGACACATCGCCACGTGGTAATGGTAATCTATACCACGTTTGTTTCCTGCAATCCCGCTGTCTTTTTCACCATCTTTCATTGTATCTGCGAAAAAGGTTTTCACAGTTTAGGAAATAATATAAAATACATTTAAGAAAATTGTATTTATATCTGTACAGATGTTAACTATTTTTTTCACTGTTATCATTTCATAATTTAAATTATTTTAGGCATCTAGAGAAATAAATGAACAATTTCTATAATATCATCAGCTATTTATAATAATGATTAGAAATCGAGGAATATTTAAATACACTCATCCAAACAATTAAAGGAACAAGAAATTAAACATTGTTTTTTGAAGTACTGTATCTTTGTGAAAAATGGACGTATCGAAATTTAAAAAAAAGCATTTTAAAGCTTCAAGCTTCTAGTTTTGAGATTTTTTAGCTTAATTTTTTTTTAGTTACGGTTATCGCGCAATCATAAGAAATAGTGGGATACAAAAATTTTCCTATTTTTTTTATGGGTCCGCGGGCTAGGAAAATTTTTTTCAGTTAAACCAATGCATTGGTCAGTTAACTTGTTTATTCAGCTTTAATTTGTTTTTTTTTTTGGTCTCTCTCAATTTTATGACGAGATATCTGACTTTAAATGAAAAATGATTCTTTTGTCTTCGATCATCAATATATCAGCAACTAATATAATTAAAAAGTAAATTTAAAGGCAGTTTTAAATACTTGAATAAATTTCCTACAATACCCTTTCATGACTTTATTATAAAAAAAATTTTTTATCCTCATTAGTTTGAAAAAGTACAAAAAATGACCTTTTATGGTCTTTTAGTAAATCTATCGTTACTTTACAAATATTGATGGGAAGACTAATGTTGTCAGGTATTTTTACAGCTTAATGTACCCCCAACAGTCCTGTAAATTTTGAAATTGATCTATCGAACCGTTTTTCCGAACCGATTGATCAAAGTTTTACAAAACAATTAAAAGAACAAGTGTATTGTGTAACATAACATTGTGTAATCATCAAAATGAATTGATTTTTTTTGCAGTTTTGCATTAGTTACTTGTTAAATTTGAAATGGAGAAAAAAAATTCCAAAAAATATTTTTTTTTTTTTTTAATTTTGAATATTTTTTTCAAAATTTTTAAAACATTTCAAGAAACAATACTGACTCATTTTTGACACGATTCGGCTTTTGCGTACCATAATTTTACTCATTTTGAATTAATTGCATTAATTAATTCTTTCGCAGCGGGAACCGTACGAAATTGTAAAATAATTTTGTGTCTCGCATGCTGGAATCGAATTTGATCAATCGGTCCGGAAAAACGGTTCGATGGATCAATTTCAAAATTTACAGGACTGTTGGGGAAACATTAAACTGTAAAAATACCTGGCAACATTAGTCTTCCCATCAATATTTGTAAAGTAGCGATAGATTTACTAAAAGACCATAAAAGGTCATTTTTTTGTACTTTTTCAAACTAATAGTGAAGGTAAAAAATTTTTTTTCTAATAAAGTCATGAATGGGGCTTGTAGGAAATTTATTCAAGTTTTTAAAACTGTTCTTAAATTTACTATTTAATCATTAGTTGCTGATATATTGATGATCGAAGACAAAAGAATCATTTTTCATTTAAAGTCAGATATCTCGGCAAAAAAAAATTGGGAGAGACCAAAAAAAACAAACAAATTAAAGCTGAATAAATAAGTTAACTGACCAATGCTTTGGTTCAACTGAAAAAAAAAATTCCCGAACCGCGGACCCTTAAAAAAAATAGGAAAATTTTTGTGTCCCACTATTTCTTATGATTGCGCGATAACCGTAACTCAAAAAAAAATTATGCTAAAAAATCTCAAAACTAAAAACTTGAAGCTTTAAAATGCTTTTTTTTAAATTTCAATACGTCCATTTTTCACAAAGATACAGCACTTCAAAAAACACCCCAAAAAATGTTTAATTTCTTGTTCCTTTAATTGTTTGGATGAGTGTATTTTTCAAGTATTATTTATTATTACTATTGCAGATGAACTTATGAAAATCGCCTACCTTCTTTTGGTTTCATCTTAGAGTTTTTGGGTGTTTTTACTTCAACTTTTTCAGATACTGAATCTGTAACAAATAATTATACTGGTTAGAAAAAAATAAGTGTTATCTCAAAAAACAATAAAAACTACCAACAACTTTTACTTAGTTTTGTATACTTGGTGACTTTGGTCAGGAAAATGTTTGCCTATTTGTTAGGACAAGGGAAAACGGTGCGGTCTAGAATAGTAAAAGTGAGGGCTGTAGTGAACGTTTTATAAAGTTCAATTAGTTCTACAGAAAGCTTATACATAGCTTCAATACTAAATGATGTATGGCATGTATAGTCTGTGTCAAAGATAATGTAAATATAATTAACGAAAAGTGTTTGTCTTGACGTGAAACGGAAAAATCAATTTATAATTTTGAAATCGGAGAATTTTTTTTCTTCTCATTCTAGCTTCTCGTATCTTCGATATTGCGAGGAAGCAAAAATAAATATTTTTGTTAATAATATGAAAAATTTTGATTGTAAATGTTATTTAATTTTAATTTTTAGTACACTTTTCAGTCTATGGGAGGGGGATCCAAAAAAATTCTACAGTGTTCGTTATAATTTTCATTCAAAGTACTAATTAAAAGCTACATTCTGGAATTTTTTTAGATTTTTAATTAGTTATTAGAGGGAGGGATTCTCTGATAACGACTTTGAAAGTAAATACCATATCGTGACTGTATGGTTAAAATCAAAAGGTCTTTTTACTTACCCCACTCAATGGGGTAAGTAAAAAAAATTGAGTACACTTTTCAGTCTATGAAAAGGGGGTCAAAACATTTTTTTTTTAAATTTCATCAGTTAATATTTATTTACGTCCGTATACCAAATTTCATCTTAATAGGTATAACAATGAGAGAATGGAAAGGCTATACATACAGACAGACGGACGGACATATCGAAACCATAAGGGTTTCTTATTTTTCTACGGAACCCTCAAAATGAGTTTTTAAAAGAATGCTTAAAACATCGGTTTTTCACAAATTATATTGTTACAAAAATGTATCACTGTAAATGTGCATTTTTTATTTTCATCTAATAAGGTAAAAATGTGAACTACAATTCCTAAACAGACAAAATGGCGCACAAACTATAAAAAAATAATATAAAGCTTGTTTAAGAAAGAAATAATTACCCCCTCCCTTAATTCATTTTCTTATAAAATACCTACATTTGAAATCAGTTTGTAAAAAATTCTTTTCTGGAGTATATTTGTGTGTAACGTTACTTTGTAAAATAAATAATTTATTTAGGGAATAACTAGAAGATGAATTAATTTCAGGATTTATTTTCCTTTAAAACAATCAACACTGCTTAAAAAAATCATTATAACGTATTAAAATAAAAAATAAACAAAACAAGTAATTCATGTGTAAAATGTTTCAAGTCCAATATACCGGGTATTCCAATTTAAATTTAAAATTATATATATTTTTTTTAATAAAATTTAAAATTTTCTTAACAAAAGTTGTTAATTAAAATATATTTTTTAAGATACAGTACTAATTGATATATCATTCTATTTCAATTTTTTTAATTATCCCCATTTGAAGTTTTGATATGTCGCGTATGACACTTTAAATTATTCAAATCTCAAATAATCATACATCATTAAAGAGATCGTTATTTCTACTTTCAAATAAAAATTTTAAAATAAAATTTCATTAATATTTAACGAAACTAGAGCACTTTTAGTAAAACCCTAAAATTTGAGAGGGTCTAGAGAACAAGCTAGATAAAAAAATACCAAGGCATATAACATGTCAAAATGTATAACCAAATCAGTGGAATTTGATCCCCTTTCTTATTTTTTTCTAACTGAAAAATGGCGCCTACAGGGGGCTCCAAAACAAAAAATAAATTATACTAAGGCATCTGGGGTACAAAATGTAGATTTCAATTAGTAGAATGTAACCTTACTTTTTTTCTAATTCAAAAATGGCAGCAGCAAAGGGCTCTTAGCAGTAATTAATCCCCCCACCCCTCTGTCTCAGTAACTACTGACTCAACAATTTAAAAAAAATAGTAACTGGGTTTTAGTGATACTACAAACGATAAATACTGAAGTCAACAATATCATTTGAATTTTTATAATAATAGAGAGGGGCGTCATAGTTTTTTTTATTTTATTTTATTTACTTTTTATATTTTTGTCTAACTCAAAAATGACGCCTGCAAGGGGCTCCAAACAGTAGTACGACCTTCGGAACACTTAACCGATATCATTCCGTAAATTATTTTTAATAATGATGTAGACAATACCGTAACTACTGGACTGGCAAAAAGGTAAGGGTCCTAACATAAAAATTTGCCAGAGGCCCTTAATTTGTGGTTACACCACTGCATATAGATATACAGTGCCGGTGCTAGGGGTTGGCGAACCCGGTCCACGCCGTGGACCAGGTCTAGAGGGCGGCAAAATGGGTGAAAAGAGCATTACCAGGATTATAAGGGTTGGTAAATTTGAGGTACCAACGAAAAAAAAGTGGGCACTGACCTTACACTACGGTACTGTAGATATATAAAACTATCATGAAAAATTTAAAATATACAGGGTGGGGCATTTAAAGTGTTACAGTTGATTATCTCAGAACCATCACATATTTCAAAAAAATGTTTCAACAAAAAAATGTTTGGTTGTAACCCCCTTACATTACCCCCTAATCGAGTAGTAATATTTATTTGCTATTTTAACGTGTCCTTCAAGGATATTTGAAGGTCAACATCATTTTTTTAAATAGGAACCTATAGTTTTTATTTAGTAATCTTATTTTACGTGAAAAAATATGAATCTTTCATTAAAAACTTTTTTTTGAACAACCGAAGCTTTCCAAGGTATCTAACAAAATAATTCGAGATTTTGAATTTTCAAGAATTTTTTACTCAGAAACCATAAACTTTAGAAAAAAAGTACAAGATACAAAAAATGTTTATTTTGGTCTAATGAAACTTGGAGAATTATTCTAGATTTTTTTATCATTTCGTACTTTTTTTGTTTTTGCTAAAATAAAATAAATAGAAAAAGTTTTTTAAAGTTTTTAATTTTTTTTAAATAATTCTCCACGCTTTATTAGACCAAAATAAATATTTTGTGTATCCTGTACTTTTTTTCTAAAGGTTATGGTTTCTGAGTAAAAAATTCTTGAAAGTTCAAAATCTCGAATTATTTTGTTAGATACCTTGGAAAGATTGGGTTGTTCAAAAAAAAGTTTTTAATGAAAGATTCGTGTTTTTTCACGTAGAATAAGATTACTAATTAAAAACTATAGGTTCCTATTTAAAAAAATGATGTTGACCTTCAAATATCCTTGAAGGCCACGTTAAAATAGCAAATAAATATTACTACTCGATTACCCCCTTACACCAAACATTTTTTTGTTGAAACATTTTTTTGAAATACGCGATGGTTCTGAGATAATCAACTGTAACACTTTAAATGCCCCACCCTGTATAGTAATTAATTATTATTAATAGAGATTGGAAAAATAGTTGTTATTTTCAATGAAATAGTTACTAGTTGAATTTTTTTTCGGAAAATAGTTGATAAATAGTTTTTTTACGATTTAATAATAATTAGTGCAAACAAAGCAGTAAAAAGTGTCGCAAATAGTTGGAAAGATAGTTGCAAATAGTTGATTTCAAACTGTGTTCAATCAAACCAGTTTTCTGAAAACGGTGGAGATATGTAATAAAAATTACAATAAATGCATTTTTACGCAATAGTTGAAAAACTATTTTTCCAATCTCTAATTTAATTAATTATTAATTTTTTTTTTTCGAAAAAAGTTTTTTTTTCAGACCAACTATTTTCGATTAAGCGATTCGATTGGATACCACTTATTATACGGAGGCTCAATTTTAATTTAAATACTTGGTTAACTTCTTTTTTTTTGTATAAAAATTCATACAATATAAGTTTAATGAGTATGCTTAATAACATACCTTTTTCCTAAATCCTAAATAAATAATCTAGTTACCAAAAAAAATTGAGAAAATGGACCTTTTTTCAAATAATTTTTCACAATGGCGTTTCTTTTTAAGGTGTGGTACAAAAACGCACAGACACTAAACATTTAGCTATAAAACCATATATTTAACAACTATTATATATGATAAAAAACAAGCAAACAAAAATGTACACTAAATACTATTATCACTAAATTTAAAAGTTATATTATTAATGTAAGTCGTCCAATTTAATGTACAAACGCACTTTTGAAATATCGAGTGAACATTTACATACACTTAATACCACAGCGTATTTTTAGCATTCAATATACAAAATGACCTTGATTGATGATATCTAACAGGAAGTGCCAAATACAGCTGTGAGTGAGACTTGGCTACTAGCATAGACATAGAGCAGTGGTTCTTAAAAGGTTCGCGGACCCCCGGGGGTCCTCTGAGCTTTTGCTGGGGGTCCGTAAAATATGTTTGGCATAAATTAAAGTACTTTTACATTTCTATTTATCAGTGATTAAAATGTACATTATTACTGCGTATTAAGGATTTCGCTGAGAGAAATATTTTATTTTATTTTAATGAACAACTGAAAATCCGTGAAAATAATTTCTACATAAAAAAATTAGGTTCAATTTTTCATACTTTATTTCGAGCATAAAAACTGGAATTATAATTTTTATTGACAAATTTATTATTATACCGTTCAAAAAATATGGCTATGTTCTCAAATGTTCCTAATTACAGCAGTCGTTTTTGAGTTATTTAATGTATATTACACACTACACAGTTTTTATAAAAATTGATTGTTTATACAATTAATTAACTCTACCTATATAAAAACAAGCTTATTTTTATTTCTTTTCCGCTTATTTCGAAAATTACTGAACCGATTTTAATGCCGTTTTCACCAATAGATATATAATTTGTCGGAGTAGGTTTTTGGCTATTATTTTTTTAATATTGCTGGTTCTATGAAACAATTGAATTGGTTTAAAATAATAAAAACTCAACAATAACATTTTTGTCACAGAATTAAAAATTTTTACTTTTTTATGGTGACAATCGATTATATAAGTCTTTGGGAACACATACAAACAGTTTTACAAAAATAAATGTTTTACAAAAACTTTTATTGTTAATCAAAGACAAGCATGATTCCATTATTAACAATTTAATAAAACAAAAACAATTGAAGACATTAGGTCCTAATTTTCAGTAAATATTATATTCTGTACTACAAAATGTTTATTTTCCAGGGGTATCAACTTAAAAAATTTTCAACTTTATTAGTTATAACAGTTTAAAAAAAGTGTGTTTTCAGCCATTTAATCAGCCTAGCTGATAAACAAATGATTTTTTTTATTTTTTTCAAAATGGAGGTTGTAGAGAATTTTATAGTGAATAACTTTTATTTAAAACTTTTTTTGTATAACGCTTGTTTAGACCGCTATTCAGCAAAAATCAGAAAATATGAAGAGTTTTGCAATTGAATCAACCAAAATCGGAGTAAATTTAGGGTATTATTCTAAACCACATTTTATTATAGTTATAAATTATTACTATGCCATAAATAAATTATTTTTAATTATTAGTTTAACTCAATTACGGCGTAAAGCACGAGAATAATGCACGTATAACATTTCTAGAACCTAAATCCATTCGAACAAATTCAAGTAATAACCAAATTTTTTTTAAATGTTAGTTGAAAATTATGAATACGAACTAGGTATTAATAAATTAAATGTACTATGAGAACGTTTAAACATTTTTCTATTAATTATTGAAAATATTGAATAATAAAAATGCCATTAAGTCAGATTTCATTAAAAAACGTTTAAATAATTTAGAACGTGTGGGCACTATTAGAATTTTTGGAGAATAAAAAAAGAGAGTGTGTATTGGCCCAGAGTAAGAAGTCAATATACAGGGTGGGGCAATAGTGTGTGGAAGTTCGATAACTCATAGACCATAACAGATAAAAAAAATTTCAGATATAAACTGTGGGTAAATGTGCATACATAGAAATTATTTTCAAATATACAGGAGCTATAAAAAAGTGTGGCACGCTTAAGGTAATTTTTTTTTAATGGAATGCCCTGAATATTTTTGCATATTTACACTTCTCTTGGGATGTTTATTCAAATCTAAAATATTAGTCTCATCTGATGTCCGGTTTAGACGTAATAATATTTTTTTCAAAAAAATTGACTTTTACATTACTCCACTTAAAAATTCACGACTTCCGCGGCCGCAGCTTTGAAGACGAAATTAAATATGGACCTTATTGTAAGAGGTTGGTGGGTGCTTTTGTTTAATTATCTTAGAGCCACTGTGTACAGGGTGTTCAAAATTAATTTTCAAATTTTGAGAACTTCAAAGTTATTTTTCTCAACTATTTCAAATGAAACACCCTACATATTATTTAATGATGTTATGTAGAATTACATACCGAACATTTTTTGTTTGTACATCCTTATGGTTATTTGTAACCATTTTTGACTTATTGAGCAAAAAGTACAAAATTCAACAACATTTACTAAAAAAAATTAATTTTTTTTCAAATAAAACAAAACACCATGTACAGGATGTTCATGTTGCCCATAAAAACAGTATTTTATGTTTCTGTCTTGATTTCACACTGCGCATAAGTGAATTTATATTGTTGTAAATTATTTTGGTTGTTTGTGTTCGATAAAATAATAAAGCATCTGTTTGCAAAGGCTCTTGCTAATTTCTAGTGATAAACCTTTCTCATGTGAAATTTTTATTACTGATATAACATATGGAGTGTAAGATCTTTCAATCAAAGTACAAACGATTAAAATCGGTTGAGTAATTATTATAATAAATACAAATAACATTTAAATGTTGACAGGTGTTATGTGCATTTAGTAAATGACAGTTTCTTTATTTTTTTGAATATGAGATTATTTATTTATTGTAATAATACGCTTTTTCTAATAATTATTATCTAAGTGTATATTAATAATAATAATTTTATTAATTCCTTGGTCAATACATAATAAGAATACATTAATTATAAATAAATATAAATATAATAATTAAAATTAAATATGACAGGTAGGTTTTAGATTTAGTAAAATAAAGTTTTAAAGAATTAATAATAAATTTTATAATAATCTTTATCTATTCATATTTGTTTTAGTATATACAAATATTTGAATTTTATTTTTATATTTAATGAAAGAGCTCTTAACCTTTGCATTTCGGAAAGTGATTTTTCATCGTGTGGTTGATTTAATAATTTATTTGGCTCTAAATTACAAAACGCTAATCCTTGCAAACTCTTTATCCGACTTATGTCCGGTATTATAAATGAGCTCGCAAAATTTGCTAGCTTGCAAGCACTCTCAAATGGGGTATTAATTATGCACTATAGTATGTAGGATTTGCTATAGAATTTAGAGCAGTGACACTTCAACTAATTGTAACACAGTTGTCATCTTTCACAGTACAAAATAATTTTCATAATATCACCACTGTTTTAATACCGTTGGTAGTTACCTATAACGCGTGCGCGAAATTTGTCAAAGTCTTCAACAAACTCCAAAAGAACTGTCATATAAGTTTGATATCTCATTTGAGAGTGCTTGCAAGCTAGCAAATTTGCGAGCTCCTTTATAGAGAGACATATGCTTGGCCTTTTATCTAATGTAGTTTCTTGTAACTAAAAAATGAAAAAAAATTGAACCGACTTCAAAAATAAGATTTCATTACTATGTTTTATAAATGTCTTTTTTATTTTATAAGGTATCTAGATATAAATGTATACGTTTATAAACAAATAGGGTGAAAATAATTTCTTCGTACTATCCAAAGGATGGGAGGAATATGTGTATATGTAATCTTCTGAAATTAAAACTAATTAAAACCACGCGCACTCAAAAAAATTTTAATTAGATTTCCACAATTTTATAGTAATAATTTTTTTTTTTAATTGTAGGAATTTGCGCCCCGACATCAAAAAATGTATCGTTATTTTGATTATGTGGTTAACTTTTAATATTTTATAAATAAATCCTTACATGTTAAGTACTCATTTTCATTAAGATCGAAAAGAAAATATAATTTAAAAATTAATTAATAGAAGAATATATAAATAGATCTTACTGTAAATAATTATTTACTTAAAAACTATTGCATTTAGTAGATGATATTAATTTTCTTTAAATATTATTTCATTCTTTTTTGTGCTTTATTTTTGAAGTCGGTTCAACTTTTTTTTTAAGTTAATTTTATTTATTTAAATTATGTATTACAAAGCAAATTGTTATCTAATAAAAATCCGGTCTCTATTTCTACATTAATTATACCTAGTTTTGTAGAAATGTATTAATAACATACATATATATATTATACATTTGTTTTTATGTCTGGTATACAGCATCGGATTTAACTTTTTGGTACCCTAGGTTTTTATAATGAACAGTTCCCTAGTTTTTGCTTTAAAGCCCCCTGCAGGCGCCATTTTTGATTGAGAAAAAATAAGAAAGAGAGTCAAATTCCACTGGTTTGGTTACACATTTTGACGTCACATGCCTTGGTATTAAAAAATATTTTGTTTACCTAAGGCTGTAGCCGGGTAAGCATGCAAAACATGCCTTTACATGGATTTGGCTGATTATTTTTTTGGATGTCACATTCTATTAAACATTCAACCTGGCCAAATATTAGGTTCCAAAAATTTATAGTTTTCGAAAAAAAAATTTTTTTTGATTTTCAAAAAAAAAAATTTTTTTTATTATCTGTCAGTCGAATTTAATGGTGCTTGAAATATATTATAGAGGTACTTATGACTCATCAGAGGTAATTTTATTATGATCCTCTGTACATAATAAACCAGAAAAAAATTAATAAAATTTAAAAAATCAAAAAAGACCATGTTGTCTTCGGAGGGCAATCACAATTATTTTATATATTATACCTTGTATGTACCCAAACAACATATCAAAATCCCAAATTGATACAAAGGGTATAACATACTCGTATAAATTTGCATGCGGTCGTATCGGAGTGGCGCAGGCGAGTGCAAGTGTCTTAATACTTTTAAAATATCTCTAATTTGTTGCTAAACAGGATTGGGCTAGCCCAGAGGCATATCGAAAATTTGACGGGGCCCATAGTCTGACAAAAACAAAATATAGAGGCCGTAGCCGGGAATATATGAGAATTGCTGTCCCCACCGACCCCACCCTCTAAAAATTATTATAATTAATTAACAGTATTTTTACAAATAGCAGTAAATTAAAAATACAGTACAACAATTATATTATTTATTATTAATTATGATAGAGGCCGAAAATAATACAGTTATATTAATAATCTATGTTTGTAATGTATTATTTCTAGATGTAAACATTACTGGATGATTGCATTTCCATTTTATGGCCAATCCAAAAGAATTAGTCACATCAGACATTGTAGCTTGAGTTCGCAGACGGTATCTAAACACAAGTTTAGACATAAAGGTTTTTAACATGTTCATTTCGTATTTGTACCCTAGAAATTGGAAAAAACGTATTAATTGGAGACAAAAACTGGGTATAAACTACTAACCTAAGCAGTTTCTTAGCCCTGCACTAAATGCAATGAAGGTATAAGGATGCCTATTCACAGAATTCTCAACAGAAAACCTTTCAGGGTTGAACTTATTAGGATCAGGCCAATGTTCAGGATTATGATGCATCATATATGGACTAAAAACTACATTAGCTCCTTTAGGAATAACATACTCGGTCAGTTGGACATCTTTAGTAGCTACTCGCCCTAAATTAGCTGGAGTAGTGAACAATCTAAGAGTTTCTTTGATCACCATCTCTAGATACACCATCTTCCTTACGTCTTCAACACTAACAGGCCTGTCTGTGTCCTGGAAGATGTCTTTCACTTCCTCGTATAGTTTCTGTTGGACATCTGGATGCATTGCAAGTAGAGTTATCATGTTTCTAATGGTAGCACTTGATGTTTCAACGGCCTGAATTGAAGAAAAGAATATGTTATAATGCTTCTAATTTGTTGTGGTTTGACTGTACTTACAGCTATTGCCATGCTTTGAATTTCTCCATGAAGACCGTTCATGTCTATTTCCCCATTTTCGTGCATGTCGAGAAGAATGTCTAGGAAACACTTTTCTCTAGAATTATCAGCAGATTGTCTTTCATTTAATTTTGCTTTAATCACCTAAATATTATATTATTTAGCACACTTCATAATTCTTTTAAATGAATGTATTAGGGACTATCCATAAATTACATCACACACATTTCATGGTTTATTTTATTTTTTCATCTCTATAGTATCTACATATATAAAAATGAATGTTCGTTTGTATGAGACTTGTACTGAACCGATTTCAATGTGGTTTTCACCAATAGTTAGAAAGTTTTTCTGTACAGTATTGTAGCTATTAATATTTTATTAAAATTTAAGATTTAACATCAAAAGACTAAAAAAATCTTTATTAAGTCGTGTTTTGTTTGTGGCATATCGGGAGGACAAGATTACTTTATGTTTAATTGAATTAATATCTCCGGATAACACCGGACTCAATGCGCTAGTTAATAAATAATTATATCAAATGACTTGCGTCTCATGGTAAAAATTACTATATAGCATTATGTAATGTTGTAGAATGCTACATGGTAAAATTTATCAAGCACGTTTGAAATTTTCCCAATAACTCTTCACCGGTCTCGAGTTATTACTAATAACATAGTAATTTTTCCTCAAATTTTTGCTCTAAAAATGTATATAAAATTCATTGTTTATATTTTTAGATGTGTCGTCACGAAGCTTGTGACTAATGTAGACCCCCTCCCTCCCCCTTAGCGTGTGATGTAATTTATGGATGATCCCTTATCTTACTTTTGTATTGACTTTACTGATGTTAATTAAATTTTGTTTGTACTTTTTATGCATGCTTGAAAACCGGAACAAGAAGTCATTGAGTAACCAAAATCTTATGATTCTGCTGAAAGATATGTCGAAGAAACTGAAAATAAAAATAAAAAATCGTGAGGTGAATTTGGACTCACTACTACTCAAGTACCCCCTCTCCCTTCATTTTCACCTACCTAAATATGCTATTTCCATAACTTATATAATCGTCATAATTCAAAACGTCTGTTCGAGTAAATATTTCTAAAAATTAAAAAATATATTGATATTATTTTAAAAATTACTGGCAGCAGTCTTGGCCCCTGTCAAAGCAAGGTTTACATTTTTTTGGATTGATGAGCTTCTTTTTGTAATTCTCATGAATTCTTGTTACTAATAAAACATCTAAAGTAAAACCAGTAATGGCCTAGTGAT
The DNA here is from genome assembly GCA_961205875.1 of Sialis fuliginosa. Lineage (NCBI taxonomy): Eukaryota > Metazoa > Arthropoda > Insecta > Megaloptera > Sialidae > Sialis > Sialis fuliginosa. Next base: position 1,782,961 of record OY540819.1, on the reverse strand, counting down.
GGACACTTGCTAATGATTACAAAATGATAAGTACTAAGACACAAAAGTTATAAAATAAAGAATGGTAAATTTAGAAACAATGTAAAGCCATAAGGGTTCCGAAGTACGTACTACGTGGAATGTTTGGAACGACTTACAGGTGCATTTTTAAGTTAGAAAAAAATATAAAAAAGTGTCAAGTTCTACTAATTGAGATCTATATTTTGACACCCCACTTGCCTAGATATCAAAATAAAAAATTCTATGACGCCCCTCCCTATAATTACAAAATTTAAAATTATATTGTTGACTTTAGTATTTGTCGTTGGTAGTCCCACCAAAACCTCGTTACCAAATTTTTTTCAGATTTTTTGAGCCGGTAGTTACAGAGTTAGAGGGGGTGGGGGGACAAAATAAAATACTGATTTTAGCCCCCTACAGGCGCCGTTTTTCTACTAATTGAGATGCACATTTTGACATGCCACACGTCTTGTTATACATTTTTTTTGTTTTTTTTTTTTGGATTTGCTTTAAAGCCCCCTGCAGGCACTATTTTTGATTTAGAAAAAAATAGAAAAAGGGTCAAATTCTGCTTGTTTGGTTATACATTTTAACGTGCCACATGCCTTGATATAAAAAAAATAATTTTTTTACCTAGCTTTAGCTCCTTATTGCCTCCCCTGAAAAATTATTTATTCAATAAATTTGTACATATTTTACTAGAGGGTGTTATTTTACATGTTCAGTAAAAATTTCAAGTTTCTAGCTTATATAGTTTACGAGCTATTTAGCTTTGAGTGAAAAGGACGGACACTAATAATTAATTAAAGTTCTACCATTTTAATACTCATTGCCCCCTTGTCATCAAATCACGCTGTTTTTTTAAGGCGACAGTAGAACACACTTCCAAGCAGGGCCTGCTTGGAAGTGTACTATATTTCTAATTTAGTACATTTAATTAAACAAGTGTCCAACACTGGTGCCAGTACTTTATCACTGAAATAGAGGATTGTTTTATTTATTAAATAGAATTATAAACAATTCTTACTTATGAAAGAGTCCACTGAAATATATAGAGAAATTATTTCCAAGTCGCCTTCAGACCATTCTATTTTCTTTCCTAATTTTTCAAGAAAAATTTCACTAATATCATTAAATGTTTCCACATAATTATCACATGAGAATTTAGAAAAATGTGGAATAAACTTTTTTCTTTGCACCTTCCATAAATGTTCTGCAAAAATATTTGATTATATGTTTTTTTTCATTCGAGTTTGACAGCAGCGATTTCAGTAGGGTACAGTTTTTTCATATTTTTTAATTTTAAATGCATTTTTATTTTTTTGGTATTTCATGGTATATATTCCGTAGTATGGACACAAAAGCAATTATCTAGATCCCCCACCAACAGAGGGGGCTCCAAATAAATATTTTATTTTATTACTGAAGTAATAATATCAACATTTAAATTTTATTTTTTATTTTATAGATGAATTACTGTATTAAACACAATAGACATAGCCTATAAAAATAGCATAAAAAAGACATTGTAATATTAGGGATACTAATTTTAGCCATAACGTCGCGCTACTGTACGTTCCCCTTTTCCCGTTATTTTACCTGACTTCACGAAGAGGGAGTTATGGAATACATCCTTTAATGTCCCATAAAGAGCTGGTGATTTTTCTAGGCAGTGTAAAGAATTGGTAATAATTTTAGTATCTTCTGGACTTATCACAAATACAAAAAAAATTGGACCCAACCAAATTTTCTTGGGTGTTCCATGGAGAAACATTACATCTACCAAATCCTCGGCTATTGTTTGGACTCCTAAAAAGTAAAATAACACAGGTCAACATTTGATCTATACTGGAACACCGGAAACGGTGTGGCCTTATCCGGGTTTTTAGGGTCGCTGATTACAATGAGAGGGTCGGTTAACTTCCATCACGTCAGGTTCAAGGTCATTTGAAGGTCAAACAACCTTAAAAAAATCTGAAAAAATCCATACCTATGTTTTTAGGGTCATTTAGTTCGAATTCATAGTTTTATAACTAGTAGCGTCGAATTATATTTTTTCGTGAAATCTCTTAGTAGTGAAATTTTTTTGACTAAATCGCTTGATTTTGGGTTCAAGAATATGTGTGTAAGTTTTCCAGATTCTCAGTGCTCCGGAACAGGGTCAAAAATGCCTTTGCTTGTAACAAATTAAGGTTTTTTGACGATAGTTCGGCTAATATTTTGAATAATTTTTTTTTTTAATATGACATGATGCACTATGAAAATACAAATAAAATGACACTAGGTAGAGGTCAAAAGGTCATTCCGTTTACCCGTAAAAAAATGAAAACCGCGGAAAACACGATATTGTTAAAGTTAAGATAAAAAATAAATAACTCTTAATTTTTTTAAAATATCTTCAAAAGATAGCTTTTAAAAGTACAAACTGATGTGCAACATCTCATCTCATAGTTTTTGTTTAAACGGCCACAATAAACAAATTAAGAAACTTTTTGAAGGTCAAATTCATTGGGTGCAAATAGTGTAGGGCCAAAAAATTTTTTTTCTTAATGAAGGTTTTAGAGAGTACTATCAAATAAATAAAAATTATTTTTTTCAATCATTCTTTGACCCTCTGAAAACCACCCTCAAAATTTGAATTTTAAATACTAACAAATAAGTCTACAATTCATGTTGCCTTGGAAACAAATGCAATTAAATTTAAATTAATAAATAAATAAATGTATTTTTATTGTTTATAACAAATTAGAAGCATTTATATACAGATATTATTGCATATTTGAATTCTACGGAAAAAAATAACTGAGTTTAAAAAAACATCTCTATATGTAAAAAATTGGCCAAGTTATTCATTTGTTACTTAATTGTTAAACATATTAACCATAGGAGTCACGTGACCACAAGTGAAACGAGAAAATGAAAGGCGTACAGTTAAATCATTTGGTAAAATGACAAAAAAATTTTCTTGACATATGAGATAGACAGATGCTTTAGGAAGCTAGTTACTCAAGATTCAAGTCAAAATGTTAATTTGTTTATTAACAATAATTGTCCAAAAACTAAAAACTCATAAACCGTTTCCGGTGTTCCAGTAAAGATCAAATGTTGACCTGTGTATTGTCATTTTGATATTATTTTTATAAGACTGTTTTTTTTTGGCACAAGCTAATATCTTCAAAAAAAGCATTTATGGAAAAATATTTTCAGGCAAAAAGTATACAATTTAGGAGGGTTTGTGTGGGCATTTAATAGTGATAAAATTTTTGACTTTGTTGGACGGTCCCAGGTCATGTTTTTATTGGAAACCTATTTTTTGCTATTTTTTTTATACATTAGTTTTTATGATACTCAGCAAAATTAATACTTTTCATTTTAAATTATAAAAGGCTTAATTTTAATTGAAAAATTTTCCTGGGTTCAGAAAAATTAATTTTTCTACGAAATCACACTAAAACAAGCTTGGGGTGGGGTCAGACCTTTTAGGTCCACACAATCAACTTCCTAACACAGTATGATTATAAATACTTGAATACTGATTATTTATTGTTTCCGTATGTGAATATTTTTTTAATATGTATATGAAAAATTTAAATGGAATTGGTCAGAAATAAAACTCACCTTTGTGTTATGAATATTAGTTTTCTAATATCCTAATGTCAATAATATAACACACATTTTTAGAATAATTAATTTGACAATTAGAATTAAATTGCATTTGTTTTATAAAACGTAACTAGTCTGACAATTTAAATTTAATTGCGTTTGTTTCCAAGGCAATATGAATTTTATACTTATTTATTAGTATTTAAAATTAAAATTTTGTGGGTGGTTTTCACCTTTCACCCCTTCTATGGCTGTTTAGGCACGTATAACAAAAAAAATACTGAAATACATTTTTCATTATTTGTATTGTAGAATGTTTATGCTATGTTTTAAGTAAACACGACCAAAAAAAACCCTAACACCCCTTTTTACACCCTTAAGGGTTGAATTAACAAAAAAAATATTGAAATACATTTTTCATTATACATATGTATTGTAGAGTATTTATGCTAAGTTTCAAGTAAATCTGACCAAAAAAAATTTACACTCCATTTTACCCCCTTAGGGGTTGAATTAACAAAACAAATACGGGAATACATTTTTCATTATTTGTATTGTAGAATATTTATGCTAAGTTTTAAGAAAATCCGACCAAAAAAAAACTGTATACCCCTATTTACCCCCTTAGGGGTTGAATTTTGAAAAATCCTTTCTTTCAGATCATATTTACGTCAAGACGCTTCGATTGGCACCCCAACGAAGTCAATAGCTTTTTTCATTTGCGAGATTTCGTGAACGTAAAAAATGACACGCTCATACGTACGTAGTACGTACCTACGTACAACATACATACACACACATACAGACATCTTTCTAAAAATAGTGTAAATATACTATATTTTGATTTTCGGACCGACTACAATAACTTCCAGTTGGGAATTTAAAAATATTGAAAATTTCAGTTTATATTTCAGTCATAAAAAATAGAAAAACAAAAATATGAAAATTCTAGGGCTGCAGATGAAACAAGAAGAGACGAAACTAAAGTACGATATGTTATCATTTTTTTATTTATTATTATTATTTTTTATTTTTTTTTTTAATCAAAATTACAATTAAAAAAATGGTTTAAAAAAGTGTAATTGCACTAAAAAATTTTAAAATGGTAATTTCTTAAGAAAACATAAATACCTACTTAAAGTTTTTTCATTTCTTAAATTCTTCAATATTTTCTCGAACACATGTCCTATAGAAAGCCCCGGAAGTCTGTACGCCAATATATAAAAGTGTCTTCTCTTCAAAAAATACACAAGAAGCAAAAAAACTCCGATAATTAACACAAAATACATATTTCTAATAATCATCACTTATGGATCTAGTTCGCTATGGAATAGAACTAATATAACTATTGATAAACAAGTCAAGGATCTATTATTTTATTTTGATATAAATTACAAGTAGAACCTGTATTTGGTACATAAAAAATTATTGTTTTTGTTTTGCATGATGAGATATATAGTCTAGTAAGATTAGCTTGAAATTCCCTGATATAGGGAACTAATTCGGACCAAAATTATTTTTGGTGAAAACGTTCTACTAGTGTCCCTGATCATCCCACAAAAAGTCCGAGCTGATCCGAGTTGTGCTACCGCCGCTATCTTAAAAAAATGGCGGACGGGTTACATTTTTTCATAGTTTTTCGCGTTTTTCTCTGAAACCGTTCATTTTGAAAATACGGCGTAAAGGACTTTTTTGTAGAGCATAAAATTTTCTTTAAAATAAGTTCAAGTTTGTTAATATCGATTAAAAAGTAACACAAGGAAAGCCAGTTTTTTTAAATCATAGAAAACAGAAAAAAAAATTTTTCGTATTATTTTCAATTTTACTTGACTTTCGATGCTATTATGAAAATTTTGTATAGAATATTTATGAAATATCATATATTTGTGCGTATAATAAGAGCAAAAACATCAAGATTAGTATTATTGTAAAGGATAGAGGGTTAATATTCTTAACCCCCACATTAGTGTATATCAGAACAAGATATCTTCCTACTACAGAATTGATGTAAAATGTTCAAATTATTATGATATTCCATTAAAAATAACTTCAACACCATTAAATAGATATTTGATGTTTTCAGAGACGGTTTAAGTGGAAATCTCGGTTCGGGTGTTTCTGTGAAAAATTGACCCATTTACTGTAAATATATGCAATTTATACATACTAAGTTCTTAATTTCTAGTCGAAAACATATTTTGGTCAATTTTCACAGAGAAATACCTAAAGAGCTATAGATGGATACAAACACACGGCGCAAAAATAGAGAAGCGCAAAATGGAAATTAAAAACGATTCATTACTTCATTAATAGTAATGTAGGCACCGTAATTATTTCATATCATACATATTTTGTTCATTTACATTAATTTTGTATCATACATTTTTAATAACTAAGGATTTTATATTAATTATCTGAGTATAATAACTCCAATCATTACATATTAATGTCATAAGGCCGTGAAGTCTTCATTGATGTTTTAAAAATACAGTTCAAAAATTGTAATATTTCCGTAAAATAGTTAATAAATAGTAAGTACAGAAAAAAAAATCTATTTTAGTTCAACCATGTCTATCCAACTACGGCGAAGTCAAAAATTGCATTAGTCTCATTTGGAATGAGAAAAAGAAAATAATTTGATATCACTCTTATTCAATCTTATTATTATTCTAATGTACTAAAGAATTCATATTCTGTTATTATTTGAATTTATATTTTGTACAATATAATTATTTTAAGTTGTCTTAAATGTCATAATTGGTTAATGTGTTTGGCAACTGAAAACCATTTACTTACTTTAGGATTACTTTACTTACATAGGATTGGCATTATGTAGATTCACGCAAGCTTCGAAGTATCATCTCAAGATTATTTTAAATCCTTAGCAATGAAAAATTTATAAGATGCAAAATAAAGATAATTAAACAAAATATGTAAGAATATGAAATAATTACGGTGCCTGTATTACTATTAATGAAGTAATGAATCGTTTTTAATTTCCATTTTGCGCTTCTCTATTTTGGCGCCGTGTGTTTGTATCCATCTATTATAGCTCTTTAGGTATTTCTCTGTGAAAATTGACCAAAATATGTTTTTCGACTAGAAATTAAGAACTTTTCTCTGTTTTCTATGATTTAAAAAAAACTGGCTCTCCTTGTGTTACTTTTTAACCGATATTAACAAACTTGGACTTATTTTAAAGAAAATTTTATGCTCTACAAAAAAGTCCTTTACGCCGTATTTGCAAAAGGAACGGTTTCAGAGAAAAACGCGAAAAACTATGAAAAAATGCAACCCGTCCGCCATTTTTTCAAGATGGCGGCGGTAGCACAACTCGGATCAGCTCGAACTTTTTGTGGGATGATCAGGGACACTAGTAGAACGTTTTCACCAAAAATAATTTTGGTCCGAATTAGTTCCGGGTAAAAGTCTTATGTTACTGGACTAATAAGGAAAATTAATATCTAATAAAAAAACAGGTTTCTAATTTATTTTGTTGAAATGCATCGATTGACGATATTCAGCCGGAGCCGGGGGGAGGTATCATTTCCCCTCACCAATTTTCAATGGGGGGGGAATGATTACCCCCCCCCCTGCCCCCTCAAAATTTAGATCCTGTTTTTAGTGACGTGCAACTATAAAAATCAGTTTTTTGTAATTTTTTTTATTCTTAAAAATTTTAATTTTTGTAAACTGATGTTAAAGCTCACAAACAAATTATATAATGTAACCATGAGTCTAGCCACAGACAAAGAAAAATAAAAAGTGAGTACAGTGAAACCTCGTTAGTACGTACAAGTATTGAGGCTTCCGCGGTGATCTTGATATGGATCTTGGCCTCTGGGTGTAAGTCGCGGCGGTTTCTAAATCACTTTTAGAAGAGCCCTGAAGATGTCCACTGTAATGTGTGACGAAACGTTGGCCGATAACACAACCAAACCGACGCGACTTACACGCAGAAGCTAAGATCCACTCGTTAGTAGGTTTTTTAATTTTTTTCGGTCTCGGCATTCTTCCATAACCCCATCTTAAAATATTTCGTAAGTATGTTTAGTTGTGAAGTATCCGTTTTTTTTTAATAAAAAAATAGATTTGATTTAGAAAAAATTTGTTTTTAATTTATATGCAGAACATATGTACATTAAATGGATTTTTTTACTTTCTTAATAATTAAAAATAAAAAATTAGATATAATTTGGCGAGTGCAGTATATAGAATATATACTATGGCCTCGTCGATTTTAGTTGTTGTATTTCCACACGTTGTTTGTCTGTATACTTACGGTGTTCACACCAAAGAAAACAAAACAGCAACACGGTGTTTGAAAACACGTCGTATTTAAAAATGCATAGGCTTTATTGCACTTTTGTCAAAAAGACACGATGTTGCTGTTTTGTTTTTTCGGTCTGAACACGGCATTACTGTTACGGATGATATTTTTAACGCGTCTTTACAAACAGCTGTCATGGATGTCATGTATTTATAGTTTTTCATTACTTTGAATAAACCTGGTTTTGAAACTACACGTGAATGTATGTGTTTTATAAGTATTAACTTCATGATGAAAGTAACAAATTCGTTTAAAATTCAGGTAATTATTTTGTGCAAAAACGCTCGGACACTTCGATTAGTATTTTTAGTTGCGGATTTTTTGACATAAGAAAATTGTATACAAGATGTCTAAAGAAGAGCATCATTGATTTTATTAAATGGAACATCCTATATATTATGCCATTTTTGAATTGTACGGTATATTCTGAATACTTCTTGTATAAAACCATATCTCTAAAATCAGCGGTTTTCGGAATAATCAGAGGCGTATTTACCATGGGGCCATGGGGGCCATGGCCTAGGGCGGCAGGCTGAGAGAGGCGGTAGATTTTTTTAGTTTAATATAGCATATTTAAAAAATATATAAGGTAACAAAAAATGTGTAGCGTGATTAAAAAAAAAAAAAAAAGGGCGTCAGTTTTTTATGTACATTATATTTTCCATTATTTGTAAAAAAAAATTCTCACTTTTCAGTTTATATAGGAATTTTGACTATTTATTTTATATTTTCCAAACGGCAAAGGGGCGGCAATTTTTTTTGACCAGGGCGACAATTTTTTTGCCCAGAGCGGCAATTATTTTTTACCCAGGGCGGCATTTTTTTTGGCACTTAACGTAAATACGCCACCGGGAATAATGACATTTGAAAATTGATATTTTGAAATACACACAAATGTCAAAAAATCCGCAATCAAAAATACTAATCGACGGATCCGAGCGTTTTTGCACAAAATAATTACCTGAATTTTAAACGAATTTGTTCCTTTCATCGTGAACGCAGTATATGTATAATTTATGTCCCATTCATTTTATTCTATCTTTTATTAAGTTGCCAGAAATAAGTATGTATTAATAAAATAAGAATCACGTGCACTGTTCACTCTCAGTATTACGTATAAGAAAGTCCTGTGACTCCATTGGCAGATATTTTACACTAGTTGTAAATCATCCTGTATAAAAACTTGTAGGTAATTATCAAATAGTTTGATAATTATTAAATAACATAAATGTCGCCCATCTCCTATAAAAACATCAAGATACGGACTAGATTCATATTTACAGTAAATAAATAAAAATGAGATCGGTATTTTGGAAATTCCCCAACAATTTAACACAAGGAAAGGTTACTTGGTGTTTCTGTAATAATTATAACTTCAGTATGAATTTATTATATTTTTTTCCACTTAACAGGTTTCTAATATGCATATCAAATGCAGTACATTATTATAATACATGTCTGTCGATCTTTCAGAAGTAAAAATGACTAACTATACATTTTCGCGGATTAATTTTTATGCAATTGTAGAAGAGTGGAAAGATTTAAAAAACACAACGCCATCTATAAATTACGTCATACAAATTTCACGGTTAGTTTTGTATTAAATTTACTTATGTTGGCTTTTGTAATAGGTCTGCAACAGAACCAAATATTAGACAGGTTATGCGAGGAAGAACCTATATACGAATATTACCCATTGAAATTAAACTACCTACCTATTTTACTTATTTTTTATGGATTTCATTGCATTTCATTTTGATTATTTTGTGAGATTTGTGACAGAAAACTGTAAACTGTTTTTAAATAAAAAATACAGTTTTTTCTTTAAAATGTGTTGTATTTATAGTGGAAATCGTTCGCTATAACAGGGTAAGCAGATGAGTACCTACGTAATGTTGAGGTTAATAAACAAGTTTTCTTACCTTGTTATAACGAATTGTAGACCAACCTAACCTTTATGTAACAAACCTCACTGTAACAAATTAATTGGTATAACGCATAAACATTATTTAAAAAAAGAAACAATTATTGATTTCTAAATAATATAAGTTTCGAATTTTTTTAACCAATTTTAATATCTTGTTCTAATATCAAAAAAAATATTTAAAATTTTGTTAAGTAAATCTTGTATGTGCTGTTTGTAAGTGCAATCCACCTCATAATTTTGTAGCAACCACATGCGAATTGATTTAAAACTATTTTTTTATTAATATACATATATTTAATATTTTTGGTAGCAAAAATTTTATTTTCCCGGAATATCCGTTCATAATTTTGCAAATTTCTATCACATCAATTGATTTTTTTTTATTTCCTCGATGAAATATGAACCATTATGGTATGTTTATTGTTTATATTATTTACTTTTCTAATAAAAAACTTATTGCACAAAAATCACAAGATAGATATACAAAAATATATCTGAAAGAAATACTACCCTGAACTATAGTAAGCTACCAATCAGATTCTTGAAAAAAGAGGTAGATATATTCCAAACTACACTGCATCTCTCTCTCCCTTTTTGAACAGATGTTACACCATTGAGTTAATACAGAATGCACTGTCCATTCTCTATGTCTATGGTATAACGAATATTTTCTACTTCCCTTCAGTTTTGTTACATCGAGGTTGCACTGTACTAAGCAATTAACTGAATTAGTGGATCAAGCACTACAAAAAGAAGCGTCAATAAGGCATAATTCAGTCAAGCTATAGTGATTATTAACAAAATGAAAATCAAACCTTCAATTTCAAAAAACAAGCAGATTAACAACAAAGAAACAGATGAAAAAAGTTTAAAGTGTTTTCATTGCGGCAAGAGCAATCACAACTTCAACAGATGCAAGTATAGATTCTACAAGTGTAAAAAGTGTCAGCAAAAAGGACATTTAAGTGTAGTGTGCAAGAATATAACTGACAAATTACTTGGTAGAGACATTTTGTGATACTGAAGATAGTTCAGACAGTTCGAAAGTGAAAAAATAAATAATAATTTAAATGCTAATAACTTTTAATTTTTTCATTCAGAAAAATTGTTCGTAATTTAATTTTTCTACAACCGTGTAAAAAAGTAGGCTTTTTCATTGACATTTCAGTGTGTAAAGTAGTACTTTTGCGCTCGCCGTGCGTAAAAAGTTTTTCCACGCACGGCGTGTGCAAGTGTTTCTATAGTAATACATTCATTTTTACATTTTTTTTACGGTTAATAGTCCAGTAAAGGAAGCATTTTGACAGGAAATTAAGAGGGCAAGCAATTTTATGATTGATTCTTATAGATTTTGAACCGGAGAATTCGAAAAAAATAACCCGGACAAGCGAAAAGTGGTGCAACACCCTTAAAAATGGGGTTTAAGGGTTTATGGTTGATATATGTTCAGGACACTCAGACGAATCGATTGTGACCACATATACTAAATTTGACCAAAAATTATCTCTTCCAGAGGGCTTAAAAGACGTAAAAATGCATCTTTTCGGGGAAAATGGTTTAAAAATTAATAACTTTTGCTAAAATCATCCAAATGACTCGTAACTAGGCTCAAATTGTTCTTGAAGTTCCAAAGAATAATAATGAACCATAATTTAAAAAAATATTAATAGTTTAACCAATAAAAATCGCTAATGTTTAACGGTAAGTAACGTAAATTTTTGAAAAACTATCTTTTTACTAAAATTTAAATAAAAACTTCAGGGTTGAATATTTTTAAGTGAAACCAAGGTAGATACCTTCTATTTGTACATACAAACAAAATGAGACCCCCCAAAATAATATTCAATTATTAGAACGGGTGCAAGTGCGCTTAGAAATACACTGAATTTTTGTTGTGTACAATTAAAAAAAATTACATTTTTCCAAACAAAATAATAGATTCAGTCCAGTAAAGGAAGCATTTTGGCAGGAAATTAAGAGGGCAAGCAATTTTATGATTGATTCTTATAGCGGAAAAAAATATAATAGTAAAATGTCAAGCCAATTACGGTATAAAGGCAAATTCATAAAAAAAAACAAGTTCTTAATAACAAATTACAATTTGTTTGGACTATGCTCACAGCAAAAAAAAACAATGCCCGGTATGTATCATAAATAAATTACTTTTTTGTGAATTTTTTTATAATACTGGTCATAAAATCGACAGGTCATGAATTACAAATTGATTCTAATGTATGTGAAGGAAGGCGTATAGTCGACTTAAAAGTACTCGGTGAAAATTTGAAATGTTGTAAATGTGTTATCATTAGAAAATATTGAAAAAGAGGTACATTTAGGACACAATTCTGCTTTGTGGTTGAAATGTAGACACTGTTCTATTTTAACGGAAGTTCATACAAGCAAGATGCATATCACAAAAAATAATTCGAAGCATTCCGATGTAAACACCGAAGTTGCGCTTGGTAAGTTTTAATTACATTTATGTACTATGTAACACAACAAAAAATTATACTGAAAAATCCAGAACTGTACAACCAATTAAAAAAAAAATTTTTTAAGTATGCTCAAAATTCATATACATTTTCAGTTGCAGCTTCAAGTCAGGCAAATGAAAGTTTAAATAATATAATGGCTCACAAAGCACCAAAAAACCGCCGCTATAGCCGGAGTGAGTCAGCGGATTATCGATATGCAAGCGCCGTTTGAAATAAAAATGAGGGTGAGTCTCATTTATTAGATGTTAAAAGTAAGCTGTTGCTGTCACCTGGCGCACAGACTGTATTATTTACATCAAGAAAAGATGCAATCAAAATAAAAAGAGCTGCGAAGGCAAAATTACCTTCCACAAAATCACGAAGAAATATATTAGTAGCAAATAGAGAAAATTTAAGAAAAAAAATTGAAAGTTTTGAAGGAATGCAGTATCGGTCAAATTTTGGCTAATGAGAAGATGAAGAAAACTTAAACCCTCTTTTGAGTCTTCAATTTTCTGATATTGACTTAACAAATATTGTTATTTCTTCAGACACTTGCAATATAGTATTTTTTGCAGGGGTTCGGAATTAATGCCTATTTGACTCCCGCTCCGATAAAGTTCCGGAACTTTTAAAATCTATCCGTTCCCTACGTTAAAAATTCCGGAACGAATAGATTCTATTAACTCCGAAGAGAATTCGTGCCGGAACTTTTAAAATCTATTCGTGCCCTGGCTTATAAACTCCGGAACTAATACAATCTATTAATTCCGCACGGCATTCGTGTCGGAACTTATAAAATCTATCCGTTCTCTGATTTAAAATCGTCGGAACTTTTAAAATCTATTTGACTCCAGGAGACATTATCAGTGAAGCAGATAGATTTTATAAGTTCTTTAGTGTAAGTATCCGGCACGATTCAAGTCTATACGTTCCCAAATTCTACATTAGATTGATTGTACATGAAGCCAAATAGTTTAATGTGTATGTAATTACTATAAAATGCAAATCGAGTATTATTAATTTATTTAAACTATTGTTAAGGCTTTCGCGGTTTGTAATTTATAGATAAACTAGCTGGGCGAATTATTGTTTAGGATTTAAAAAATATATAGTTCAATTAATTACAAACACGATTAGTTATTAATGTAATAAAAACCAAATAACACTTAAATTACCTACCTAAAAAAACGAATCAGAACAAAAAGTAAAAATAATTTTTGTTCTATGTATTTAAATTTAAAAGTTAATTATTGAAAACAAAATAAAAAATTGACAATCAATAGAATACCGGTCTGTTCTGCCCAGCGTGTTGGCACGTTCCCTCGCCGCTCCCCGCGATTGTACATGAAGCCAAATAGTTTAATGTGTATGTAATTACTATAAAATTCAAATCGAGTATTATTAATTTATTTAAACTTTTGTTAAGGCTTTCGCGGTTTGTAATTTATAAATAAATAACATACATTTTATGAATTTTTGTAACTAATATTTTATTGGAATAATTTGATATGTGATAATTGTCATCAAAAACAATTTACAACAAATACGTATTAAGGTATTAGAGCCCTTTTTCTTAGAATACCGTATTCTCCGAAATAAAATCAAATATATTATATACTATGTAATCATTTATAAAATTAATTAAGTCAGACACGTATTAAGACAAATTTGGGCCCCATTTTCTAAATATTTAAAATTTTTGGAAAAATAAAAAAAAATGAGATAGTCAGTTGTATTAAATATTAACTAAATAAATTTAAAGTCAGTCACGTATTAAGGTAAATTTAATTCCTTTTTACTAAAAAAATTGTAATGTCGGAAATAAAATTAAAAAATTAAGATGATACTATTAATTACGTTCTGTGAAACAAAACCTAAAGCCCGGCGCACACGACGCTAGATTTGCTGCTAGTTTGTTTGCTAGATTCAATGCTGGTTTTCAAGCGTGTTTTGGCGCTGGATTGTTGTCATGGTTTCAATGTGTGTTGGCTTCACACGATCCTTGATTTTGTAGATGGTTTTGATGCGTGGAAAGTGACAGTTCTAATATCAACATAATACTGTAGTGGATATGGTTTATGAAAATAAAAAAATCCTTTGGGTGAATAATATATAATTAATGTTTATTAATTTCAACAGTTAAACTCAATGATCTAAGTTAAAAATTTCACTACAATTCAGTTTTCTCACATTTATTTTTTACATTCAGGATCGATCTTATAAGGTATGTTTAATAAAACTCACATTTGAATATTTGTAAAATGGACATAATAATTTCTTATGATTTGTACGAACAGCTGTTACAAAAGTATACGCTATGACGCCATGTTTGTTTATGACGTTTATGCTCACGTGACATTATAATATTTTCTGATTGGTTCTTGCTCAAATCTAGCAGCAAATCCAGCACGAAAAATAGCCCCGGTTCTAATTCTGAAATCTAGTATGATAGCGCGCAGCGTAGCAAGCAGTGGCGTCATTTCTATCACTGAAACAAGCCCGGTTGCCAGCACAGCAACCAGCAAGCAAACCAGCAGCAAATCTAGCGTCGTGTGCGGCGGGCTTAATACAGAATTAAGTCAGTCGTGTATTAAGTAAGATTTAGAGCCCTTGTTCTTAAAATAACATAATCTCATAAACAAAATCAAATATTCTATATATTATGTAACCATTAATATAAATTATTAAGTCAGACACGTATTAAAGAAAATTTGGGCCCGTTTTGTAAATATTTTAAATTTTCGTAAAAATAAAAAAATAACATGAGATAGTAAGTTGTATGAAACATTAAATATATAAAATTAAAGTCAGTGACGTATTAAGGTAAATTTAAAACCCTTTTTACTAAAATTTAATAATATCGAAATAAAATGATAAAATACTAGGGTAACTTATTTTATGTGAAACAAAAACTACAACCGAATTAAGTCAGATGTGTATTAAGTAAGATTTAGAGCCTTTCTTCTTAAAATAATGTTATCTCAAAAACAAAATCAAATATATGCTATACAGGGTGGGGCATTTAAAGTGTTACAGTTGATTATCTCAGAACCATCGCATATTTAAAAAAATTATTCAACCAAAAAATGTTTGGTTGTAAGGGGGTAATCGAATAGTAATATTTATTTGATATTTTAACGTGGCCTTCAAGGATATTTGAAGGTCAACATCATTTTTTTAAATAGGAACCTATAGTTTTTATTTAGTAATCTTATTTTACGTGAAAAAATACGAATCTTTTATTGAAAACTTTTTTTTGAACAACCCAAGCTTTCCAAGGTACCTATCTAACAAGATTTTTAACTTTCAAGATTTTTTTACTCAGAAACCACAAACTTTAGAAAAAAAGTACAGGATACACAAAATATTTATTTTGGTCTAATAAAGCGTGGAGAATTATTTTAAAAAAATTTAAAACTTTTAAAAACTTTTTCTATTTATTTTATTTTAGCAAAAACAAAAAAAAGTACGAAATGTTAAAAAAAATCTAGAATAATTCTCCAAGTTTCATTAGACAAATTAAACATTTTTGGTATCTTGTACTTTTTTTCTAAAGTTTATGGTTTCTGAGTAAAAAATTCTTGAAAATTCAAAATCTCGAATTATTTTGTTAGATAGGTACCTTGGAAAGCTTGGGTTGTTCAAAAAAAAGTTTTCAATGAATGATTCGTGTTTTTTCACGTAGAATAAGATAACTCAATAAAAACTATAGGTTCCTATTTAAAAAAATGATGTTGACCTTCAAATATCCTTGAAGGCCACGTTAAAATAGCAAATAAATATTACTATTCGATTACCCCCTTACAACCAAACATTTTTTGGTTGAAACATTTTTTTCAAATATGCGATGATTCTGAGATAATCAACTGTAACACTTGAAATGCCCCACCCTGTATAATAAAAATATAAATTTTAAGTCTGACACGTAGTCCAATCAAATTATCAAAATAAAGTAGTTCGTAAGACATTGTTCTACAGAGTCATTTTTTTTATTTCAAATTGTTGAGGGGGGGTTCTGAATATTACATTAAGTTGGCGCGGTCTATGACCTTGAGCGTTGTCCGCTATAAGCGCGAAAACTTTAAACGTAATTATTTCGTAAATTGTTCATCCTACAATAAAATTTATTACCACCTTTTTTGTTCAACAGACTTGAATCTACAAATTTGTTCACAGGTCTAACTGTCTACCATCAATTGGTAACGAGATATAATGCAAGGAAGTTAACAAAAAACAATTTTTTGCATTTATTTCGTAAAGAAGCGATTATATTGAAAAAACTTAAATGGCAATCTTTTAGAACTATCAATTTTTAATATTTTTTCTTACAACCATCATTTCAGAAAACTCATAGTTTGCCAGTTTTAGCCCGCGAAACATTGCAAAAAAACATTTTTTCGTTATATTTCAAAAACCATAATGCAACCTTCAAAATGTGTAATGACAAATGTGTAGATAACAAAATTCTATATATTTTTTGTTAAAAAAAATATTTTTTTTGTTTGTTAATAAACAAAACAAAACAAACAAAAATTTTTTTTTCAAACAAAACAAGTATAGAATTTTGTTATCTACACATTTGTCATTACATATTTTGAAGGTTGCATTATGGTTTTTGAAATACCTATAACGAAAAAATGTTTTTTTGCATTGCTTCGCGGGCTATATCTTGCAAACCATGAGTTTTCAGAAATAATGGCTGTAAGAAAAAATATTGCAAATTGATAGTTCTAAAAGATTGCCATTTAAATTTTTTCAATATAATCGCTTCTTTACGAAATAAATGCAAAAAATCGTTTTTTGTTAACTTCCTTGCATTATATCTCGTTACCAATTGATGGTAGACAGTTAGACCTGTGGATAAATTTGTAGATTAAGGTCTGTTGAACAAAAAAGGTGGTAATAAATTTTATCGTAGGATGAACGATTTACGAAATAATTACGTTTAAAGTTTTCGCGCTTATAGCGGACAACGCTTAAGGTCATAGACCGCGCCAACTTAATGTAATACTCAGAACACACCCCCCAACAATTTAAAATAAAAAAAATGACTCTGTAGAACAATGCAGAACAAATATACAATTTGATTGGGCTAACGTACGAAGGAAAATTTGGGCCCCGTTTTGTAAATAATTTAACTTTTCAGACAAATAAATAAAAAACATGAGATAGTAAGTTGTATGAAACATTGACTGTATAAAATTAAAGTCAGTCACGTATTAAGGTAAATTTAATGCCCTTTTTAATAAAATATTGTAATATCCGAAATAAAATGAAAAAAATTAGAGATGCCACGAATATTCGGCTTCTATTCGGTATTCGGCTACTTTTTTTACTATTCGGTATTTGGTCGAATTTTGCTAACCATTTGGCCGAATACCGAATACCAAATCATGAAAAAAACTCATAATAAATATTACTCACAAAATTTTTTACTTTAACAAAAAATCAGCATATTTAATACTTAAAATCTATCAGTGGTAAGTTATGATGAATGAAAACAACTTTTTCCTCATAAATTATACCTGCTTCCGAAAATATCGAAAGTAGGTGATTTTTTATTAAATGGTACCATTTCGTAAAGCTTTTCGCGAAGAAACAGTGATATTTGTTAAGATATACAGTGTATATCTTAACAAATATCAATATACACACTTATAGTATATATTATACAATTTGATGTTACAATCAACAAATAATGCGTGTTATGACACGACCTACTCGCAAATGAAACAAATACGCCCCGAATATTTGGCAGCCGAACA
Source organism: Sialis fuliginosa (assembly GCA_961205875.1). Taxonomy (NCBI): domain Eukaryota; kingdom Metazoa; phylum Arthropoda; class Insecta; order Megaloptera; family Sialidae; genus Sialis; species Sialis fuliginosa. The sequence goes on along the minus strand of OY540819.1, from coordinate 1,764,859 downwards.
TTCGGCGCTTCGGCCGAGAGCCTAGCCGAATATTCGGTATTCGGCAAAATCACTATTCGTGGCATCTCTAAAAAAAATACTATGGTATTATTAATTATGTTCTGTAAAACAAAAATTATAACGAAATTTAGTCAGATGTGTATTAAGTAAAATTTAATACCACTTTTCTTAATGTAACGTAATCTCAGAAACAAATGCATACGTACTATATAATATGTAATCATTTATATAAATTATTAAGTCAGACACGTATTAAGGAAAATTTGGGCCCCGTAAATTAAAAAAATTAAGATGGTATTATTAATTACGTTCTACGAAACAAAACCTAATACAGAATTAAGTCAGTCGTGTATTAAGTAAGATTTTGAGCCCTTCTTCTTAAAATAACGTAATTTCAAACAATAACAAATATAATATATGTATATTATGTAATCATTTATATGAATTATTAAGTCAGACAAGTATTTAGGAAAATTTGGGCCCCGTTTTCTAAATATTTTAAATTTTAGATAAATAAAAAAATAACATGAGATAGTGAATTGAAATATTTTTTATATATTTTTTTCTGCTTTCTTACGTATTAAACGAAGCATGTATAAATGAAAATTTCTCTCTCTGCTCTAAATCTTACTTAATACACATCTGACTTAATTCGGTTGTAGTTTTTGTTTCACATAAAATAAGTTACCATAGTATTTTATCATTTTATTTCGATATTATTAAATTTTAGTAAAAAGGGTTTTAAATTTACCTCAATACGTCACTGACCTTAATTTTATACATTTAATGTTTCATACAACTTACTATCTCATGTTATTTTTTTATTTTTCCGAAAATTTAAAATATTTACAAAACGGGCCCAAATTTTCCTTAATACGTGTCTGACTTAATAATTTATATAAATGGTTACATAATATATAGAATATTTGATTTTGTTTATGAGATTATGTTATTTTAAGAACAAGGGCTCTAAATCTTACTTAATACACGACTGACTTAATTCTGTATTAGGTTTTGTTTCACAGAACGTAATTAATAGTATTATCTTAATTTTTTAATTTTATTTCCGACATTACAATTTTTTTAGTAAAAAGGAATTAAATTTACCTTAATACGTGACTGACTTTAAATTTATTTAGTTAATATTTAATACAACTGACTATCTCATTTTTTTTTATTTTTCCAAAAATTTTAAATATTTAGAAAATGGGGCCCAAATTTGTCTTAATACGTGTCTGACTTAATTAATTTTATAAATGATTACATAGTATATAATATATTTGATTTTATTTCGGAGAATACGGTATTCTAAGAAAAAGGGATCTAATACCTTAATACGTACATATTTGTTGACAATTATCATATATCAAATTATTCCAATAAAATATTAGTTACAAAAATTCATAAAATGTATGTTATCCTTAATCCTTAATATACCGGGTGGACCATTTTAACCTTTAATGGAAAATAACTCAACCGGTAAGCGAAATAATAAAAAAAGTTTTATACAAAAGTTGTTGGGCAAGGAGGGGGACGTACGATCATGACCTTGAATTTGACCTTGAACTTGACCGTAGGGGTTATTTGAAGGCCAACTATAATTTTTCTAATGGAAATGCCTATTTTCGACCCCGGATTCGGAAAGAACGGGAAATTCTACAATAGGATATGTAGATTGATAAGTTCAAATGTCATGTTTTGAGGTCATTTCAAGGTCAAAAGAAACTTGTACGTGTATTCATGCGAAAATCGTATCTGTACACGGGTATCTCTTAACGTTGGCGTTGGAAACATAATAAAGTGTAATTTTGATAGGAAAACAATTAAATTTTCCATGGGGGCGTGATAAAACTAAAAGGGGGGCGCGAGTATATCGAGAAAAAATGATAAAACATATTACTAAAAAATTTATTTAATTTACTGAAAGGAAAACTAAAAAAACGTTCTGACATAACAAAAATAAATTACACATATAAATAGGATTGTATCAATGTATTTTATTGCTTTTCTTTCAGTAAATTAAATAAATTTTTTAATAATATTTTTTCAGTGAATTGTATACGTGATTCTTTGTTATTAAAACATTTCTAACAAACTGAATAATATAGGTAATATTATTCTCTCCATTATATAACAAGTAATTTTTTTAAACGTAATAACTGAAAACGGATGTTTACTCTTGTAAATTTTTGGATTTTTGAATTATTTTTGAAATAAGAAAAAAATGTTTTAAATGTCGAGTATGTTATTATCTATAATTTATTCTCCATACATTTTTTTCCAACATTTATGATTTAGCCAGAAAGAATTTTTTTATGTAATTATTTAGATTCACCTACACAGTTCACTCTCAGTATTACGTATAAGAAAGTCCCATGTTACCTACGGCAAATACACACACTGTTCAATCTCTGTAATACGTATAAGAAAGTCCCATGACTCTCATGGCAGATATTTCTCCTCTGTTATGAACCATTTGAATTATAATTTTTTTTCTTTCAAAAATTAGTTTTTACAAAAAAATGAATAGAACATAAATTATAGATATAGATATTACCTACATTTTTTAACTTGACCATTTTTTTCTATTTCGCACTGTTTCAGAGTAATTCGAAAAATTAAAAAATCGACGTAGGTAAACATCCGTATCCGGTTGAAAGATCGTTTTCAAAAATAGGACGTTTTCTTCCCAGCCAAAAATTAATCTTAAATATAAAATATCAGCCTTCTACGATTTGTCGTATTTGAGTTACAGCGCTTACAGACAGACAGACAGACGGACGGACACACAGACATCATGGCGAAAATAGTCAGAATGGATTCAGGGAAGGTCAAAATAGATAATTCCGTCAAAATCCGGAGTTCGAAAAAAATCGGCTTCACTATACTTACTTATACTAATGTATATTTCATATACATGGTATAAGAAAGTAAAAATAATCAGGTGTATCTTGAGAAAAATTTCGAACTAATATTTTTTAGTAAAATTGTATAAAAATTAAATGGTTAACCAATTGCAGGTAATTTATCGGTTCTTATTTAAATTGTTCAATAATTAACTACCTTTGGTGAATTTAGCACGAGGAAGCACTGTGCATTTACTTGGCAGATGTTTTCTACAGCTGATCGGGACATAAATCAAATGGGACCTGTTTAATTTTACTCTAGCTCACATCGTTTTCGCTGCATCGATGATTTTAACATAAGCGGCTGTCAAGTTTTTATTTTTTTGTGTATATTTCCCGGGGGTCCCCGCTCCAAAAGGTTTCTGATTTTAAATAAAAAATAAAATAAATCTTGAGGACTTATGAATATTGCCTGTTTTATGTATTCATTGACGCGACTATATATTATGATGTGCAAGTATTAAGAAAATTGTCTTTGTCTTTTATTGAGAACACTCTTTTTTATGAAAACAGTGATACGATTCGGGGTATGTGTGTTGTTGTTAGAGAGAGACAGATGATGTGTTTTATTGTTTATTTTATTTTTAACAATAATAATGGTGTGAATATACAATGATATTAACAGTATATTGTATATTATAGTGTAGTAATTAAAGGGCTGGCTGCATCTTGAGTTTGGCGGGATGTCGACTGAGGTGTTGGACGGCGTCGGCGTCCAAGATGCGGTTGAGATGGTGACGGCTGGGCGTCGTGTAGAGGGGTCACGCGGGAAGTGACCACGAAAGCCTGGGCGTCGTGCGCGACGGCGGGGGCGTCGACGTGTTGAGCGTCCGTGAGCGCGCCTGGACATTTATTTTATTAAATTTAATAAAATGAAAAAAAAGTACAGACACGTATTAAGACGTCTAGTTGAAGTTGGTAGGAACCTGATGTAGCCTATTTATTGTCGGCTAATACTATAATTATAATACTTAATTATTATACTTATTATTATACATATATTATATAATATAATATAAATTAATATAAAATATATAATAATAATCTTGTTTCTATGCTGTATTTATTGTAAATATTGAAATTTTCTCTGATTCCCAGCTTCTGGTATTCATTACAGAAAATCATAAATATCGCGACTCCTGTGCTAGATTTGATTGTTTTGCCCCCCACACACTTAGAATCCTGAAGAATTTTTCCCACCGGATCGAATGAAACCAGTTACAACCCTTCATCTGTGACAGTGGGTGAGTTGTGAGTTTATTAATTAATTTAATACACGGGCCTCAAATATCGCTCAATACGCTTCTATTTTCTGTTTCGCTACTTATGGTATTCATTACAGAAAATCGTTAATATCTCGACTCCTGTGCTAGATAGAGGATTGTTTTGCCCTCCACGCCCCTAGAATCCCGAAGTATTTTTCCCGCCGGATCGAATGAAACCAGTTGCAACCCTTCATCTGTGACAGGGGGCGAGTTGTGAGTTTATTAATTAATTTAATACACGGGCCACAAATATCACTCAATACGCTTCTGTACAATTTTTTTAAAATTTATTAAATTATAAGCAAGGTTTCTATTTAGTATATGTGTATTTGGTATACGTGTCTTTTATTTAAATTAATTCAATAACTGACAATAACCCCCACCATGCATCATAATTATATTATTACGCCAAAGTACAGGTAGTAATAGTTCAATCGTAATTTTTTAGTTAGAATAAATCTGAAACTAACGAATGATTATTCGTAATTCGAAGATCTTACGAATAAAAACTAATCAATCGTTATTCCTGAATACTCGCGATTACGAAAAACTAGATTTTTATTCGTTAGTTGCGAATAATGTGCAGTTTATTCGTTATTCGTCAATTTTTCAATCGACTAAAAAAATTAATTGTTTAATGCCCAACTCTGGCGCGAACCCCCTACAGCCCATCACTGATGCTATTACAAAAATTCAAGAAAACTCACACGCGTCTATCTACGACGCAGTGTTACCAGATTGTTTCTACTCAATTCATCTACGTGTCGATTCTTAACATTCTTGGCTAAAATTCAATACTTTACGTAGTTGTATTTTAAAAACAAAACGGTCAATCATTTTGATTTTTTCCCCATATATCAGAAAAATAACCCTTTGCTGTTTGGTCGTTTTTTATCAAAATCTGTCGAAGTGTTTAGACAAAAAAATTAAGAGAACGGCCATAATACGTACTTGGTATAGCGGATGCGTGTAAAAATTGCAAACTTTGATGACAATTATATCGAGTTTAAAACGTTCAATCTCTATAAAATTTCACTTTCGGTTAGATATCATTGTTCTTTTTATCCCGTGAATTTTTTTTAATTCTACCGAAATGACGTTTGCACGAGAACTTCCTTAATGAATTTTATAAATATTATTGTATTATAGTATTAAACAAATAACTAAAATTTAAGTACTATATTAATTATTGTAATAAACAAAATTTTTAATAAAATTAAATAAAATATAAACAATACCTTAGGTTTTTTTCTTGGCACAGTTCATGGTATTATGTGTAATTTTCATATATCAATTTAGATTTTGCAGATAGTAAATTTAAAATTACAGAATTTGCAGTTTCTGATATCTCTGGTGGTGCACATTTATGTTCTTCTCAGTATCACAACTTATCCATCTTATATTATAGAATAACAAATTATGAAACTCATTTGAATGAAAATAGAACTGTCAAAAATTTTATCCAAAACTTACTAGAGTTGAATTTTAATATTAATATAGCAAAATACAAAGTATATAAATTAATTATTATATTATATTATTGTTAATATTATACAGTGTATTCCAAGTTGATTAAAACATAGGAAATTTAACATGGGGGTAATTAGAAGTGTTGTAGTAACCTTTGGTCAAATTTAACGATGTGTGATTGGTGCATTTTGAAATGCCGCCACAAAATTTAATAAAATAGTAATTAGTATTTTGTTTTCAAGTTTATATCTGCCAAAAAATATTATTATAATTTTATCTAGGATGCTTAAATTAATGAAATTAAAGTTGAGAACAAAATACTGTTGATTAATTTAAAATTTATCAGTTAGTTTCGAGGCGGCATTTCAAAATGCACCAATGGCGGCTATTACACTATCAAATAAATATGTCAAAGATCTTTGACAAAGATTTGATCATATTTCTTTGATAAAATACGAAATTTTGTTCTATTACACTATATAAAATATTTGATAATATTTTCTTAGTATTATCTAGGGATATTTTCTTCTTTTTTTGGTGCATTTTGATAATCAATGTGTGGATGTTCGTCAGTTGACGCGATCGAGGTTTGAATTTACAACTGCGTATTGCAGTTTTTATAATCAATAAGAAGATTATCATATAATACTGGATTATGTTGATATTAATATATTAACTGTAACTGTCAGTGATAACTTGGTAGTCGCCATTTTGATTTATCTGTCAAAAAACATTTGATCAAATATAAGAGACTGTCATTAACTATGATCATAGAAATATTATGAAGGTAAATATTATAAAAGTTGACTTATTATACTGTCATATTTCTTTGATAGTGTAATAGCCGCCAATCACAATTGTCCCCATGTTAAATTTCCTATGTCTTAATCAACGTGGAATGAAAATTAACCATCCCATAGACATAGAGCATGGACAGCGCATTCTGTATTAACACAATGGTGTAACATTTGTTCAAAAAGTGAGAGAGAGAGATGCAGTGTAGTTTGGAATATATCTCTCTTTTTCTAAGAATCTAATTGGTAGCTTACTACAAGTTCAGGGTAGTATTTCTGTCAGATATATTTTTGTATATCTATCTTGTGATTCTTGTGCAATAATTTTTTATTAGAAAAGTAAATAATATAAACAATAAACATACTATAATGGTTCATATTTGTTTTGTGTGTAAGTGGCGGTTGGAAAAAGATCCTAAAAGATCTTTTCGCCGTTAATTAAATAATATTTTCAAGAATATTAAATAATACTTATCGGTTAATAATTAATTATAAATCTGTTGTCAAGATTCCCACTTAAAGAAGATGAAAAACAAAAATGGTTAAACATTATTGGTGAAAAAGATGCAATTGTAAGAAAATGGATAATGCTGTGTTGTTTACATTTTGATGAAAGTTGTTTCTATTATGGTCTATGAAACTTATTTTATTTAGAAATCAACAATCTTTTTTTTGATAAAATTTTCTTATAACGTTAATTATTTTTTGTATTTTAACCTCTTTATATGTATGTATCTATGAATATTTTTAATGTTCGGGGGCAAGAAGGAATAGTTACACTCCTGTTTAAAAAAAAGACAAATATATTCCAAACCTGTTTCCATCTTTTTCTTTTGACACGCCTTTGTTTTCGAATCAGATACGTGGTCCATGCTCTATGTCTATGAACCATCCGGTTTAATAGTAATTTCATAGGCATCCACTATCAACTTAAACAATAATACCAGGTCAATGGGAAAATTCAATGTAACCAAAACAAACGAAACGATTTAAAAATGTTGAGTATCACTGCTCTAGTTCACACAAGTAACCATTGACATGGCTGGACTGATGATAAGTCAGACATGATGGCTGAAATTGAATATTTCCTAACAACCGAAACTGATTATGCGCATGCGTCAACGGATGTTCGAAATTCAAATTTATCAAATTGATTTGTTAAATAAATAAATAAATACATACAAGTTCAATTGTATATCAACTACAATACACTTATTTAACACGCGAATACCTGTAATTTATTTTAATTATCAAATAATAACTAAATAAACCACCAGATGCATACTAACTGTCAAATCTGATTAACAATTGAATAAAGAAACTATAGAAGTACGTCACATACCTCTATATTATATCAAAATTGAGTTCAGTGTTGCGTCTCGCGCATGCGCAAATGGAAACGATACTGTTAGAAAAAGTATGAAATTTAGCCATCCGGTTTAATAGTAATTCCATAGGTATCCACTATCCAGTTAAATAATACCAGATCAGTGCAAGTAACCTAAAGAACGGAGGTCAGCGCATGCGCGGAAAATCTATGTATTGCAATCGGTATAATAATAATACATTCTGTCAAACATTCTGTGTTGAAATGGTTGAAATGGTTGAAATGTTTCACGTTAAACAGGAAGATATAAAACAAGAAATAGAAGACATCGATTGTCTTCAGAATATTGAAAGCTATGACGATTTTTTTAAATTCTACAAACATGAATATGAGGTAAGTAATACATAGAAATCGTTAAAATTGAATCACGTGTTAGTAAAACAGGTTATGTTGCATAAAGTATGTTTGACAGATGCTCAAATGTAAAACAGAAGGTTCCTAAACAATTTAAAAAACCTGTATTATAATTAATGTAACATATTTATGCATTTATTGAAATTAAACTTCTTCAAGATGTTTTGAAATTAAAACGAAAATATTAAAATTAAAAAATTTGACTAGTGTCGTCTATACAGTGCGTTCACGATGAAAGAAACAAATTCGTTTAAAATTCAGGTAATTATTTTGTGGAAAAACGCTCGGACCCATCGATTAGTATTTTTAGTTACGGATTTTTTGACATAAGAAAATTGTATACAGGGTGTCTCAGGAAAAACATATGCAGTCATCATTGATTTTTTTAAATGGAACACCCTATATATTATACCATTTTTGAATTGTGCGATAAATTCTGAACACTTTTTGTACAGCATATCATATCTCTAAAACCAGTGGTTTTCTGAATAATGACGTTTGAAAATTGACATTTTGAAATACACACAAGTCAAATAAAATGTTTAAATTAAAAAAATACACCTTGAACATTTTTTAAAAGTCAACAAAAACATCCTGGTATTGCAAAAAAAAGAAAAAAAAGGAAAAAAAAAAGTTCAATGTTTTTTCTTTTTGCCATACCAGGATGTTTTTGTTGGCTTTTAAAAAAATGTTCAAGGTGTATTTTTTCAATTTAAACATTTTATTTGACTTGTGTGTATTTCAAAATGTCAATTTTCAAACGTCATTATTCCGAAAACCACTGGTTATATGATGAACAAAAAGTGTTCAGAATTTATCGCACAATTCAAAATTTGTATAATATATAGGGTGTTCCATTTAAAAAATCTATGATGACTGTGTATGTTCTTCTTCAGACACCCTGTATACAATTTTCTTATGTCAAAAAATCCGCAATTAAAAATACTAATCGACGGGTCCGAGCGTTTTTCCACAAAATAATCACCTGAATTTTAAACGAATTTGTTCCTTTCATCGTGTGTTTTCGAGAAAAAAATAAAAACAAAACGTACATTTTTCGTTAATAATTCAAAAACGAAAAGCAATGTAATAATAGAAATAGTAAAAGTAAATAACTATTTTTCGCGTATTCCTAATAGAAAAGGTGTAAAACGCATTGTAATGCGTAGATTGTCATGAGTAGAACTGAGACAGATAAATATATCGCGCGCTCTGTCTATCTGGGTAGTAATTTTTGCATTGCAACGCGTTTTACACCTTTTCTAATAACAAATTAAATATAGTGGAGGTTATAGAGTTATAGAGTACAGGGTCATGACCCCCCCCCCAATATACAATTAAAGGCTTATTAATTGGGTGAGGGTGGGGGGGCAAAATTAACTTCATAAATCAATATGTGTAAAAAGTGCGCAAAATTAATAAAACAATATAGTTTTAAAAAGAGTAGTTGACAAAAATAGTTTCATAATCTTTTTGGAATTATCTGTAAAATATTACTAGTCCAGTAATTTTAGATTTCAACTGCGAAAAAAATAGTAGTTAGTTAGCTGAATTTTTGTATACACCTTCGTTACAGTGTGATAAATAACGTGTAAAAAGTCCCCATCGATATCGTGTCGGCGTATTCAAGGTCTAACGTGACAAAAAACGGTTATTAGCGAATATCTCGCTTCCTATGACTCGGAGGTCAATGGGGGTTATTATGTAAATGGTGTATTATTAAATTCTTAAGAAAAAAGGTTCTCTCCATTTTTTTCAAAAAATAACCGTTCTCGTGGTAGAGCGCGGAGAAAGTATGGCTATATATTAGCAAACGGTATGACGCACTCTATGGCAATTGACTATTTCTACGTGAAAAAATTACAGGACAAAAATTAAAAAGTAGCAAATAATCTATAGGGTGTGTCATTCGGATATACTAAAAAAACATTTTTAATCACATTTAGTTGAACTACAAACATAGCAATTTATGAAAAATTACAATTCTTGTTCAATTTTGTGTTCAAAATCTACTCCTAAGCTTTTGCAAAGTTATTTAATGGTTCTACTAAAATAAGCTTGAAACATATTGAGTAGAAAAGAGAGAAAAAATTTGTTAAATTGACCCACATTTAACAATAGGTACGTCAAAAATAAAAAAATAAAAAAATAAAATTTTATTATAAAATGCACCCTTTTTAAAGTTTTATGTGTACCTACTTATTATATAAATATGACTAAATAGTAAAATTATAAATATTTTTAGGCTACAAACATGTTTTTTATTATTTTTTTACTAGAAAAACTTCAATTCATACTACCGCAGGATCTCTTGATAGCTGCTATTTGATATGCAAACCTTCAAATTAGAAAAAAATTTAAAAAATAGATTCGCCATAAAATTTTGAATAATAAACAATAAATTATTTTTTACTAAATTTTATAATTTCCGTGTAATGGGAAGCCAAAATCAACGAATATTGGATGATAACAAGAAAATTGGTGTCCGCGCGATTCTTTTTTGTTTAATAAAACTAGGACCGAATAAGAATTGAGAGTGGTGCCACATCTGTTTTGAAGAGGAGAGTTTGATGTACAATAATAGCGAATTTCATGTTGCTATCTCGATGCAGTCCTTATTTTATAAAACAAAAAAAATCGCGCGGACACCAATTTTCTTGTTATCATCCAATATTCGTTGATTTTGGCTTCCCATTACACGGAAATTATAAAATTTAGTAAAAAATAATTTATTGTTTATTATTCAAAATTTTATGGCGAATCTATTGTTAAAATTTTTTTCTAATTTGAAGGTTTTCATATCAAATAGCAGCTATCAAGAGATCCTGCGGTAGTATGAATTGAAGTTTTTCTAGCAAAAAAATAATGAAAAACATGTTTGTAGCCTAAAAATATTTATAATTTAACTATTTAGTCATATTTATAACATAAGTACACATAAAACTTTAAAAAGGGTGCATTTTATAATAATATTTTTTTCGATTTTTTAATTTTTGACGTACCTATTGTTAAATGTAGGTCAATTTAATACATTTTTTCTCTCTTTTCTACTCAATATGTCCAAAGCTTATTTTAGTAGAACCATTAAATAACTTTGCAAAAGCTTAGGAGTAGATTTTGAACACAAAATTGAACAAGAATGGTAATTTTTCATAAATCGCTGTTTGTCGTTCTACAAAATGTGATTAAAATTGATTAAAAATGTTTTTTTAATGTATTAGAATGACACACCTTATAGATTATTTGCTACTCGTTAATTTTTGTCCTGTAATTTTTTCACGTAGAAATAGTCATATGCAAATAGTCAATTGCCATAGAGTGCGTCATACAGTTTGCAAATATATAGCCATACTTTCTCCGCGCTCTACCACGAGAGCGGTTGTTTTTTGAAAAAAATGGAGAGAACCTTTTTTCTTAAGAATTTAATAATACACCATTTATATAATAACCCCCATTGACCTCCGAGTCATAGGAAGCGAGATATTCGCTAATAACCGTTTTTCGTCACGTTAGACCTTGAATATCTTGCAACGCCGGCACGATATCATTTGGGACTTTTTACACGTTATTTATAACACTGTAACGAAGGTGTATACAAAAATTCAGCTAACTGCTATTTTTTTCCCAGATTGGGTGTATTAATATCTAAAATTACTGGACTATAGATGTATACATCAAATTCAATTTATAATTGTATTGACTTACGATTGATCACTTTTCAGGGAGACTTGGTTATTAAAGAAGAAAATGTACCAGAAATTAAAAACGAACAAGTAGAAAATGAAGATCTTATTATTACTACATATTGTAATAATGAAATAATTAACAACGAGTCCAGTTTAACTAAACAACGTTCTCATAAAACTAGTGTAAAATTAGAAACACATAAATGTGATCAATGCGAGTATAGTAGTAAAAAGAAACAAAATTTGTTAAAACATAAATCAACACATACTAATGAAAGACCTTTTAAATGCGACCAATGTGAATATAGATGTAAACAAAAAGCACATTTATTAAGACATAAATTAAGACATTCTAACGAAAGACCATTTAAATGCGACCGATGTGAATATTGCAGTATAGAAAAAGCAAAATTATTAAGACATAAACAAACACATACTAACGTAAGACCTTTTAAATGCGACATATGTGAATATGGGTGTAAACAAAAAGCACAATTATTAGGACATAAACTAACACATACTAATGAAAGACCTTTTAAATGTGATATATGTGAATATAGCTGTAAACAAAAAGCAAATTTATTAACACATAAACTAACACATACTAATGAAAGACCTTTTAAATGCGACAGATGTGAATATAGCTGTAAACAAAAAATTAATTTATTAACACATAAATTAAGACATTCTAATGAAAGACCATTTAAATGCGATCGATGTGAATATAGCTGTAAAGAAAAATTAAAATTATCAAGACATAAACTAATACATACCAATGAAAGACCTTTTAAATGTGACCGATGTGAATATAGCTGTAAAGAAAAATCAAAATTATCAAGACATAAACTAATACATACTAATGAAAAACCTTTCAAATGCGACCGATGTGAATATAGCTGTAGACAAAAAGCACATTTATTAACACATCATTTAACACATAGTAATGAACGACCTTTTAAATGCGACCGATGTGAATGTTGCTATAGACAAAAAGCAAGTTTATTAAAACATAAATTAACACATACCAATGAAAGACCTTTCTAATGTGATTAATATTTAACTCACTAAAGTACTGAGTGAGGGAATTTGCCTTGGGCGGCAAAATTGTTGATTAGGGGCGAAAAATTCGAAAAAAAGTTCAATTTTCATATTTAGAATAAAAATTGTAGAGGGGGGGGGGGGGGGAATTTGCCACCTGCCCCGTACGGCAGAAACTTACGGTACCCTACTGATCAAAATCAAACATAGTAAATATGAAAAGAACCAGTATTTTTAGTGACACGATACATTTTAGTTAATCCAGTAAAATCTTTCGTTCAATGAGTTTCTTTCTTCTTTTTAATTATATCTTTATTAAATATTCTTTATTAAAATATTTACGCTCTGAAATTAATAGTAAAAATGACCGTTTTTAGGAAGAAGTGTTTCCAATTTTGATTTTTAACTTATCCCTTTTCTAAAAATAATTTGTATAAGATTAAGCCTCATTAATTTTAAATCAAAAACTTTTTGGAATATGAATATTGTTATGTAATTAACTCAAGTAAGGTTTAATTTAATTTAATTTTTATACAATTTTATTAGAATATATTAATTCGAAATTTTTCTTAATACGTGCCTGATTATTTTTTCGTTTCTTGGATTTTTAACAATTTCAATCATGATCTAAATTTTTCTGCTATGCAAACGTCAAAATGACATTTAATTTTATTTTAACCTGGCACAACACTGAGTAACTTTTATCTCTTATAAACCGAGCTCTGATAACAAAAAAATGGTACGTCATCGAACACCTCAAATTTAAAATGTGAAAATGGTTGGAAATCATGTAAAGAACATATTAGACCCGGCAGACTATTAAAAATATGTTAATTGCTATGCTTAATGAATTTTTGAAATTAGTTAAAAAAACAATGAATATAGGTACCATACAAAACATCTGCATGAAATTTACACAGTTTATAGTAAATAATGTGCAATTTTTGAAAAAAAAATGCTGCTTAGCAATTTTTGTTAATTACCTTGTCTGCCTTAAGTTTTTATAAGTTATAATTTTCAACAAAAGTACGTCACATAACACCTTTTTTTTATTTATAAAAAAAGTTTGAGATCTCCCTTATCTGTTATAACTTTGCTGACTGGAAATTTTCGTTAATTACCATGTCTGCCTTAATTTTGAATGTGCAGCATCCATGCATGAGATAGATGTCAGGCTCAACCGTTGACATGACATAACACTTTTTATTTTTTTTAACCAACCCCCCCCCCTCCCCACTGAAAAAATCAACAATATTAGACCATTGTATTTTTAATTTCTATTAAAAAATATTTAAACACTTTATTAATTGGAACAATAGCAGTTTTAAACATATAAATAAAAAAAATACAACATAAATTGTACATGAACATTTTAATAAGAATAAAAAAATATACAGTTTTTTTAAGTAATAGGTTTCACTTATTTTTTTTATACTTTTCACTAGATTTAGCTTTTTGCAAGAGTACTTTGTTTGTAAGTAGATAATCATACATTTGACAACAATTGAAATCATAGTTTTCAATGCAACGTAGAATACTTTCAACAGTATCCACTGAAAGTCTGTTTCTTTCGTCTGTCCATTGAATTTCCATTAACGAGAATATTCTCTCCACGTTACCATTATGCCCTGGTATGGAGAAAATATACTCGCACATGCAATATAAATCTTTATATTGTTCGGGAAATTCCATTTCCATTTTTTTAAATATTGCTACCCATTTTTCTTCAGCTATTTTTTTATTCCAATCTGGAGATTGTAATTCACTTTGTAATATGTTTTTTAATGTAATGAATTGATTGAATAAAAATGTGTCAATTATTCCAATATTTTTCGTATTCAAATATTCAACTGTTTTTTCAACATCCAGCCATTCTGGTATTTTTTCCAAGCTCATCCAGAAAAACACTGATTTTTTTTAACGGCATTGTCCATTGTTTCAAATAATCTGTCATTGTTTCATAAAAATTTGCTACTTCTTTATTAAATCCATCAATTTTTTCCTTTGAAATCATTCCAGTTTCTTTTAATGTATTTAAAATTGATTTTACTTGTAAAGGTAAAAATCGAATCTTACTTTTTTCTATAGATATATTCTCGATTGAAATTATTATATCCAAAACTTCTATAATTGATTTTTTCCCTTCTATTTTTAAAATATATGAATTGAAAGTACTACTATTACTATGAAGGAACTTCACTAAGAGGATTGTTGAAAAAATCTAATAAAGTCTTTGGTGCTTTTTCTTCAGACAAAAAAAAGGCTTTTAAAGCTTCAAATAACTTTATAATTCGTTCTAATGCCGGTAATAACGATAGCCATCTCGTCTTTGTATAGTAATTTTTTATATTCTACATTTACAAAATCACAGAAATCTTTTGGTCTTTCAGTTCTGACAGTGTAAATTGCGAAATAGCTAAATATTTTATAAATGATTTAGAATTCATATATTCGAATACTGATGATGAATTAAGTACCGTTGACAATGATAAAATCAATTCTGAAGATGATAAGTTAAAAATAAATTCTGAATTCAAAATTGTCTTTGAAGAGTTATTTGTAGTGAGTGGTGGTAAAATAACATTTAAGAAAACATATATGCCTTATTTAATAAATTATATCAGTGAAGTATATAATAAATGTGAATTGAATATCATATCGAAAAGATTAAACCATAAAACTGCTGTGATATACTTACACATAAATTAAAATTGCCGCCGAGTAAAATGCATTGTAGAATTCGATACGATTTCTGAAGATGATTACGTGTGATACTTGTGATCTGAATCTACAACATGATTTTATCAAATTCAAGCAAATCAGATCAGTTCATAGAACAGAAACTAAAAGAGAACTACTTTTTAAGAAACCATATGCGTTTCGCAAAGAAAGAATCTTGCAATCCGATACTGCTTTGCTTAAGATAAATACTGCACCACTACTATCAGGCAAATAAGAGTGGAGGCATTGGCACAAAATGATATGTATAAAGATTATGCTGCAGATTTGTTGGATCTGACATTGCAAGATAAGTATAGAGAAATGATAAGGGGATGTATGCATACTCAATTCTGACCAGATTGGATTTACGATGCAGCAATAAATTTATTTAAAGAAAATTAAATGTGAAGGAAAAAAGAATATTCTATTATGCAGGCGTCATCCGAGTCTCGTCCGAAAGTAATGAGCAGACTTTACCTCTCTTTCAAATGACATCAAGCGTTCACAACTCGGATTACATTTCGTCTTGGACGACTAATTTTTACCATTTAACCGTGTTGCAACTGATTTCAGTTGGGCACTTATAACGGCCACGTTTTATTCATTCGATCAACTGGAAGTACCAGAATATATTGAGAAATGTTATGAATGCTTAACACAAAGTGATGGAACTTTGCCTAACATAAGGTAACAATCCACATATGTGTTGCCCATTTTACTAAACTGATTGTCAGCGACGCTGTGGAATCAGCTGGTAAGAGTAACAAAGTTTTGAAAAACTTTTTAATCGTTCTAGTGTTAAATATTTTAGCACAATGTAAAGTATATTCACAGTGCCTTAATGCATTCGGTCATTTTTGTAATATTTTGGACAGTGAAAAAAACCGCTTCAGTACAAAAATCAATAACATATCTTTCAGAGGAGGGAAGTTATAATGAAATTGAAAATACAGAATATAGTGCAGATGAAAAAATGAATTGGTATGCAGTTTTGATCAAAAAAGTATGTACGAAAAAAGTAAATTCTACATTGATTTCAAGACTATACGTTTCAATTGTAAAGTAAATGATGATTATGCTGAATTCACAGAAAAGAATGACTTATACTCTCTTTTTGGACAAATGTTTGAAAAAGTACATGCCATATCTGTCGTTTTGGTCGACTTTATTATTAAATGAAAACGAACGCCTTCTGTCTAACTCCACTGTCGAAGCATAGTTTCGTACAGTTAAACATATTGTTTTAGATGGTTCAAGAAATTTTAAAGCGTCTAAAATTCGTGTATAAAATTCCAAAAAACACAAGAAGTGTCCCAACGCAGGTAGAAAAATGGAGGAAAACTTCTAAGTGTTTAAATCGCAAAGAAAATAAATATTTAAACGTATCTAAATTTATTAAAGAAAATGTGAAAAGTGTATCTTTTGATAAAAGTATCAAAAATGAACAAAGTAACCGTTTAAATCGCAAAGAAAATGAATATTTACCTAAAATTATTAAAGAAAATGTGAAAAGTGTATGTTTTGATAAAATTATCGAAAATGAACAAAGTAATTTTTACGACAATGGAATAATAAAAAAATACTGATTTGTTCTTAAAAAAAATTGCCGTTATTACAAACATGTATATTTCTAAATTTCCAAGACACAATGATTTGATATCATTACATTAATACATAACACTGGCAAATAAAGCATGGTTGAGCGATAAAATAATCGATGTATATTTGAAATAATATATTATTATAAACAAACCTGCTTTTTTGACAGTTGACTGTGTATTAACTCCATATTGTTTAATAAAGAAAACAGAAATGTTAAATAGTACGATGAAAGTAAAATTACTTTAATACCTTATAATAAAGATGACAACCACTGGGTACTATACATTGCGGATAGTATAAATAAAACGCTGTATTATTTTGATTAATTCATCAAAATGCTGCAGATGAACTGCTTCAACAGCATACCAAGTTTATGGGTGTATTAGAAAAGTATAACTTAAATCAACAGTGGACTGTTAACAGTGGCGTAGGAACGGGGGGGTTTTTGGGGTCGAACCCCCCCCCAAATTTTATTAATTATATAACTAAAAAAAAAAGGTCTTCAATAATAATTATAATTTTCAATTGTGTGACCTTTTTTTTTTTTTAGTCCTAAAAGTGATAATTAAATAAAATTTTTACTTATTCGATCAAAAAATTTTCTAATAATTTTACATATTTTCGGAATACCAAACTTAACCCCCCCCCCCCCCCCCCGAAAATTTTTCTTACTACGCCACTGACTGTTAAAATGTTACACTATCCAAATCAAAGTGAGTATATTTATTATACTACGCTAAACTTTTGTTTCGAATAACGGTTTATTCGATGAATATTTTCAAACGGAACAATTGCGTCAATCAATAAGAGAGACAATTTTAATGAAGTCTTTAAATATACAACAAGATTGTTTAATATGCAGAGGAAATATTAAAAACTTTGCAACTATTGTAAACGTTGGGTCCATCACAAATGTATCAAGTTACAAAGTTTTTTTTATTGTAGTTTATGTGAAAACTACAAAAATCAAAAATAATATAAAAAAATATATTATTAAGATGCTTTAAATATTAAAATTTTTAATTAAATTGTTTATGTAAGAGAATTCTGCTATAAGTGTTAACTTTTTTGAGCTGATCTTACGATGTTGCATTCATTCATACATTTCAAGTTAAATGTTTTATGCTAGTATAAAACACATTAAGGAGGTTGGGAAGTTACTTTTGTGGGGTAAGGTGGCTATTACACTATCAAATAAATATGTCAAAGATCTTTGACAAAGATTTGATCATATTTCTTTGATAAAATACGTTTTATTACACTACATAAAATATTTGATAATATTTTCTCAATATTATCTAGGGAAATTTTCTTCTTTTTTGGTGCCTTTTGAATATCAGTGCGTGGATGTTCGTCAATTGACGCGATCGAGGTTTGAATTTACAACCGTGTATTGTGGTTTTTATAATCAATAAGAAGATTATCATATAATATTGGATTTTGTTGATATTCATATATTAATAATTATGTAACTGTAACTGTCAGTGATAACTTGGTAGTCGCCATTTTGTTTTTGACGTCAAAAAACTTTGATCAAATATAAAACTGTCATTAACTATGATCATAGAAATATTATGAAGGTAAATATTATAAAAGTTGACTTATTACACTGTCATATTTCTTTGATCAAAGAAATTTTATCATATTTTTTTGATAGTGTAATAGCTGCCTAAGACACAGTGTTCGGTTGCCAAAACTACGACTTGTCTTTCTAACTTGCACTCATGTATTTGTCATTACTTGTCATTTTACAATGCCAGCGCTGCACAGTGGGTCTAAATCACACTTTTTTGCGCGAAATTTCGCTTCAAGCCAATTTTCAACCAATTTTAATTAAATCAATGGCATTTGAAAGGTAAATAGTTGTAAATTCTGAAAATTACCCCAAGAATAGTCAATTCACCCTCTTAATTATTATTTCATCCCCTTAAATCTGAAAATCGATTAAACGATAAATTCATAAATTAATAAATCGAATAAGATAATATATTCTGCAGAAATATAAATATTTATTTGTTAGTACTATTATATAGTATGTGTAAACATGTGTGAACATATTTAAATATATACAGGGTGACTCATAATTTCGTATTTCTTCGATATCTCCTCTGTTAATAATCAGAGAAAAATTTTAATTTTGTATGCTATTATAAGTAATAATACACATCTAAACTTATATTAAAATATATAGTGTGACCCCGAAAAAGGCGTATCATTACAGGGTGAGTTGATAGTGCATGTCTCTTCCATATCTCCTCTCTTTTACAAGATACAGAAAAAATTCAAATGTTAGATAATATAACAAGTAAAAATGTACATTATAAGAATGTATTGAAATATACAGTGTGGCCTCGAAATAAGGTGTATCACAAATATAATGATTTTTAAATGGGATGACCAATTTATTTCTACCTTATGTAACTATTGTTTAGAAGATCTATACAGTGGTACAATATTTTTTAAAAACATTGAGGGAAAGGGGTAAGATATTATTTTTTTTTAGTTGACGTTTTCAAACATTGTTTTGAAAAATCATTTTCGTTTTGGTGTGGCATTAGTTTAACCTAGATACCACTAATAATCCATTAGAAATTTGTTTTATACAAGAAAAAGCTCTGTTCCTGGCAATATATAAATTCAGTCCAAAATGCTATAGATTTTTAAATAAAATTTTTCAAGTTCCATCTCATAGTACACTGATGAGATCACTAAGTGGAATGAACATAAAAACAGGGATAAATAAAAATGTTTTTACACATTTAAAATCAGTTTTTGATAATTTATCACCACATGAGAGGTTTTGTATTATTATGTTTGACGAAATTGCTCTAAAGCCAAATTTGGAATTCAAAAAAAATAATGGTATTGTTGGGTTAGTAGATTTTGGGGAAAATTCCAAACATCATATAGCAGACCATGCACTGACATTTATGATTCGTGGAATAAATAAACAATGGAAGCAACCCTTATCATTTTACTTTTCCCAATCTACGACCCCATCGGAACAGTTAAAATTATTAATTAAAGAAAATATAGAAGCCGTACATAAATATACAACTTTTACAGTTCTTTGCTCTGTAAGTGATCATGCAACTACAAATTGTTCTGCAATAAGACGTTTGAGCAATAATAATGAATATGTATATGATGTTAATGGAAAGGAAATAATTCATATTTTTGACCCTCTACATTTATTAAAGTGTCTCAGAAATAATTTTATATCAAAAGATATTATTTTTTAAATAAAATAGCTAAATGGAGTGATATTAGTAATTTATATTATAAATTAGAAGGATGTCCCACTGCGAAGCTATGTCCTAAATTAACGGAAAACCATTTAAATCCAAAAGGAAAAAATAAAATGAGAGTTAAATATGCAACGCAAGTGTTTAGTAATACGGTGCATGCTGCTTTAAAATTTTCATCATATAATAAACTATGTAATTCTGATCCAACAGCGGAATTTGTTTTATTTATGGATCATTTATTTAATTCTTTAAATGGTATACTAAAATCAAATAAACCATTAAATGGCCCATTATGTGACGAGTCATCGCATTTAGAATTTTGGAGCAAAGCTCAACAAAATTTATTTAATATGAAATTTATACAAAATGGTGTAGTGGTTGCATCTCCTCCATCCGCTAAGAATTTTATAGTCACTATAAAATATATAGAAAAGCTTTGGAAAACATTAAAAAATTTAAATTTTAAATATTTATTGACCAGAACTTTAAATCAAGACCCTCTTGAATTTTTTTTTGGTGTTATAAGAGGATTATGTGGTCAAAATACAAATCCTACTTGTTCGCAGTTCATCAGTTCATTTAAGACCTCTTTATTAATAAGTTAAAAAGTACTTCTTCACTGGAATAATCACTAATTGCGAGAAAGATGAAACTATTTTTTTAACATCATTAGAAACTCTTTTATTCAGTGATCAACCCCAAACCCTTTATTTGAATCCTGAACCGCCCAGGTTCATAAATAATGTTCCATCAGCCATTAGTCAATCAACATTTTTGGAATTGAGTGACTTTTCCAAACAAACTTACATACAAACAAATGCATATGTTGCAGGTTTTATAATAAATAAATGTGTATTAACGACTGCAAACATTGTAAAAATTTCCTGTTATCTGAAAATATTGATGATAATACTCATTATTTTACACAAGCAAAAGATTATAAAAATAAACTACGTTATCCATCGAAACAATTTACTAATATTGTTTCTTTAATAAGAAAACACATTTTTTTGATGTTCTTTGAAAAAATTACTTATAATAATTTAATTGATACGTTATTAAATATAATCAGTGTACATATTCCTAAATATTGTACTGAACACGATGACAGTACAGTGTGTTAAGTAAGAGCGTGTTCGGCAATAATCGCAGTCGGTAAGTTATATAAACCTAAATCTTATTACATCAGGTTCAGGGAACCTCCGTCTTTGGCGCTTTGATGAAAAAATTTAAATTTATGTCTATCTTCTGTCAGAGAAACACAAAAACCGCGAAGAGTGATGTGTACGCGAAATGTTTCGCAGTCGTGTTTCTTTGCACGCACCCAAAAGGGCCAAAAACGTCTCATTCAGTGGCGGCCAAGTTCATTAAAAAGTCGAAGGCATTTGTTCAGAAGTGGGTGAATCGATTTAAGGAGAAAAAATGTTGACGACTTTTCAGATCGTGGTTCAATAGGAAAAGTGACTAAAAATGAGGAAAAACAGATCGTGACATTGTTTTTGCGTAATCCTGGCTTGTCCTTGCGTCAAGGGTAAGTGAAATTGAAGCAAAAAGGACTGGACGTATCGCACGTTACTATTCGTGAACATTTGTGTGCAAACAATTTGAAATGGTGAAGAACATTGAAGAAACCACTACTGTTCGAAAAACGAGCTGCCAAACGACTCGCCTGGGCACACGAAAATATTGATCGAGATTGGAGTAATGTAGTTTTCTCTGATGAAGCTTCTGTTTGGGGTTTTAGGATTATTCCACGAGTATGTTGTTCCTCCCTAAGCCAGTTCGTCCAACGCACCGTCAAACATCCATTTAAAGTGCATCTTTGGGGCTAATTCTCAAAGAAGGGGTTTGGCGTTTTACACCTCTTTACCAGCGACTTCAATGCTCTCAAGATGGTCGAAATTTACAAGAAAGCCTTGTTACCGACTGCCGAACGTCAATTCATCACAAAATACGAAGAATGGATCTTGCAAGAGGACAACGATCCTAAACACAGGAGCCGACTTTACACTGACTGAAAATGGGGCAATGGCATCATTACACTTGATTGGCCTTCACAATCACCTGATGCTAATCTCCATTGAAAATGTCTGGGCCTACATAAAGCAGAAGCTTCGAGGAAAACGTGTCTGCACTTTGCAGCAGCTTTCCCGAGAAATTCGAGCCATTTGGAAGGTACTTACCCTCGAATACGCCGAAAATTTAGTGAATAGTATGCCTCGGAGATGACAAGCGATTATCGATGCTGGTGGTGATTGGACTCATTATTAATACAATTGCGCATTGCCTTGGAACATGTCAAATGTATGGATGTGAAATAAAAGTTTGTTAAATAATTTTTTTGCGAATAACGCCGAACACGCTCTTACTTAACACACTGTATATACATATGTATATAAAAAAATGTTTTGTTATTAGTTATTATAACTGTTAAACATCTTGTAACTATTTTAAATAGAAAACTACTGGGTAAAGATTTTAGAAAACACATTGCTATTGATACTTATCTAACACATTTTGGACCAAAATATTTCAAAAAACATTCTTAAAAACATTTTTTAATATGCAATAAATATATTTTATGCTTGGATCAAATAAATTAATTTTATGTTGGTATTTTAAAATTATGATTGATAAATAAAAATTAAATTAAACATATATAAATATAGTTATTATAAAAAAGTGTGAATATTTTCACACGTGCTAAATACTTATAAATTAATAAATTGTTATTATTTATTAATATTAAATATATAATATTATAATTATATGATTTATACATGTATAATTAATATAATATTAATGCTATTTTTAACTTTATACAAATAATTAGATTGCATGTGTTAATTAAGTATTTTTAGTTAAACAGTTTTTAACAAATATATTTTATTTCTATTGAATATTTTTAATGCAAAATTTAAAATATAAATAGAAATAAAATACATATAATAGGAGAACAAAATAAACCATCCGAGTGTGGGAAAAAGTGATAATACCTAATATTATTACTTTTATGGTTTAACCATAAATAACGAGTTTTGTAAAAACACATGTTTTGTGGAAACAAATGTACACAAAAATTACAATATGTTTAGTTTTGACAAACTCATTATTTATGGTCAAACCAAAAAAGTAATAAAATTAGGTATTTTCACACACTGGTTTATTTAGTCCTCTTATGTATTCTGTTTACTTATATTTAAAATGTTACATTTAAAATATTCAATAAAAATAAAATAGTATCTTTTAAAAATATGGTGTTCTATTATAATTATTATTATTTTTAAGTTACTATTATGTTTATTGTTATTTTTAAGTTGTACAAAATTTGTATTGCTGATATGGTAAAATAGAGGTTTTATTGATTTTGTTAAAGTAAATTATATCTTATTTAAGACACAGGACTGTTGTGGTTATTTATGTGTTTTTTTTAATTTGTATTTGTTGTAAACTTAAAAATTTCATTACAATTCACTAATAAAAAATCAGCTAGAAATAAGCATGTACATTTAATATACGAGTATATTATTTAATATATTAATTCTACCATATTTAATATTTCTGTTTTTATTTTCTTAACATTATTAAACCATTAATGAAGAAATTTTTTTAAACTAAAAATATGCATTGTTATTTTTCTGTGTTATGTTTATTTATTTATGTTTAATATATCACTACCTATTACCTATATACAATATACATATGTATTATAATATAGTGTAGGTATATCTACACTTGTATTTTTTCTTTTATGAAAAATATTATTTTTAATTTTCATTGCAAAAACTAGAACGTATGATATTTTGCGACAAAAAATAGCATAATATAGTGGCACCAGTCTTGGCAAGGACCAAGGACCCCAGTAATGACAAATTTTTAATTAAATGTACTGAATTAGAAATATGTGTTGATATCTGATAACTACCATTTCTGAATATTAATGTATATACATTTAACTGTCTTACAGCGTGTGGTTTGATGACAATTATAAATTTTATTTAAAAAAAAAAAAAAATTATAATTTTAAATTTTAAATTTTCTTAACAAAAGTTGTTAATTTAAATATATTTTTTAAGATAAAGTACTAATTGATATACCATTCCATTTAAAATTTTTGAATTATCCCCATTTATGTATATAGTAAATTTTTTATCATAAAACTCTATCTTCAATAGTTTGGGCGAAAAACATAGTGGACGGGTGGAACATCCGGTATAGAATACCACGCTCCACAAAAATTTTTAGTTATCGCGTACGCTGTCAGGTAGCGCCAAAGTCGTATTTGGTCCAGGATTTTTAACATTAAATGAGTATTCTTCTTGTTATATGTTCTGTGCTGGAAAGGTACATATTTGCGTCATTTTTTAATTCCTGTAATACTTGTAAATATTAATTATATTTATCACTAATATTTCAGCATAATTCGATGACTTGTAATATGTAAAACTTATCAGCGATCTATGAAGTGCCTGTTGAAGAATGTATGGAATATATGACAGCAACAGTTTCTGAGAGACCGGCACGTTTGAATTGAAATTTAGATACTAACTGGACCGTTCAGCTTGTCAACTCTGAGTTCACTATAGATAAATTAATACACAGGTCAGTACGTCATCCTCATATTTCTTGAAAGTATTCCGATTGTATTCCATTTAGAATTCTATCTTACAGATCGTTCTTAATGATATGGACCAAGTAGTCCACGGTATTTAGATTAAAATTCGCCAAATAGAAGAAAAAAATTATAAAGTTTTGATACTTTGTCCACGAACTCTCAGTAAGGTTCGGAATAAGAGCGCGAAAAGTTCCCAACTAAATCGTGGATGGAACATCCCCTTTCACGTAAAAAACTACCCCCTGAATGATATTTATCCTAGTTTTTCTCATTTTTCATCCGAACCGCTGTTCGGAGAAAAAATATTACAGGAATTAAAGATTCTACATAAAATTCTACGTAAAAAATGTCATGTGCACTATTCGGTTAATTCCCAGCCTACTCTCGCAATCGTTGCGCAAAGTGAAGGGTAGTTTTTGGAACGCAGTGAAAAATCGGCATAACAATAGTTTTCGACATACATATTTCCAAAACGGCTGATTTTACGTAAAAAATTATTATAATAAAAATTATAGAACTTAATCTTCTCTATGAGATCCATGCATCACGAATTTTTTTCAAACGTTTTTCATTGATTTTTTTGCCCATTTTTCACAAACGCGCATTCTATTATTTTACATGGAGAAGATTTTTTAGTAAAAAATAGCATCAAAATATGGTAAAATATGTTGTCTATGTGTGTGCGTATGTGAATGTGTGTCTGTCCCCTGAATTTTTGTCGCACGCTTAACTCATGAACCACTGGACCGATTTTAATGAAACTTTCTTTGTTGGTTCTGACTAGTAGATGATCCCATATAAAAATCATCAAAATCGTGTGGAAGGTAAGGAGGTAGTACCTCAAAATCGGTATTTTTTCATAATATCTCAAAAGAACGCATCGTTTGTTTAAATTGTATTATATTTTGTAAAAAAAAATGGAGTGTACAATGTACATTTGTGAAAAAAGGCCAAAAAATCAATGAAAAACGTTTGAAATAAAAATCGTAGCATATGAATCTCATAGAAGAGATCCAGTTCTATAATTTTCATAATTATAATTTTTTACGTTAAGTTTACCGTTAGGAAAATATTTACGGTGAAAAATCATGTTATGCAGATTTTTCGCTTCGTTCTCAAAACTACCCTTCACTTTGAGCTTCAATTGCGAGAGTAGGCTGGGGATTAGCCAAATAGAACATATGACATTTTTTACGCAGAATTTTATATAGAATCTTTAATTCTTACTATATTTTTTTCTTCGAATGACGGTTTTGAAGAAAAATATTGCAGAAAAGTTCACGAAAGGAAATATATTTAAATCCACAAAAAATTAATTCGTTTCATAAGTTGGTTGTCCAATAGAAACATGCCATAATTTTATCTCATCGATATATGGAGTTTATCAACCACATTCCTATTGGGTATTTTACCAAACTAAATCTTGACAGACAGTTATCATAGGCGCTACAAAATAGGGTTTAAATGAAAACGAACAACATTTTATCATTTATTTTCACTACAGAGGCACAATGTCTACCTTACATCTTCAAAATTTTAAACCAGAACTGTCAAGTGGGTTGCTGGAAACGATCTGGCTGTATTAAAATTGGTTTGCGCTGCTTAACCATGTATTTCAACTACCATAGAGAAGGTTGTCTAAATTCGTCAACCGAAGAGGAATTAATCCAAGAAGCCAACATAAAATCAATACAAATATACAAAACTTAGTGGAATAGTCTTACGAGAGTAAACCACTAAATTAAAGTTTGTACTCAATGGGTTGTATGGATAAGAGCTCAAAATATGGAATGTACGTTTGTGAAAAAGAGCAAAAAAATCAATGAAAAACGTTTGAAAAAAATTCGTGGTGCATGGATCTCATAGAGAAGATTAAGTTCTATAATTTTTATCATAATCATTTTTTACGTAAAATCAGCCGTTTTGGAAATATGTATGTCGAAAACTATTGTTACGCCGATTTTTCACTGCGTTCCAAAAACTACCCTTCACTTTGCGCAACGATTGCGAGAGTAGGCTGGGAATTAACCGAATAGTGCACATGACATTTTTTACGTAGAATTTTATGTAGAATCTTTAATTCCTGTAATATTTTTTTCTCCGAACAACGGTTCGGATGAAAAATGAGAAAAACTGGGATAAATTTCATTTAGGGGGTAGTTTTTTACGTGAAAGGGGATGTTCCATCCACGATTTAGGTGGGAACTTTTCGGGCTCTTATTTCAAACCCTACTAAGAGTTCGTGGACAAAGTATCAAAACTTTATGAATTTGTTCTTCTAAAATATCTAATTTACTTGGACTACAAGGCATGTTCACCTCAGATGAAATGAAATGTATAAGCGAACCATATTCATCAACCAAGTGGAATTGTTAATTTATTTTTTATTATTAAGCTTGATGTGCCTCTCTTAAACAGTTTTTTGAAAGCTAATATTAAAATATTTTTTATTGTACCTACAGCGTAAAATGACAGTTTTTCGCACTCGAGTGATTATTAGTCGAGGCGCCAGCCGAGACTAACAATCACTTGAGTGAGAAAAACACGAGGTGCACACAATATTTTTTTATATTAACAATAATATAATATAATTAATTTTAATATACGTTCTTGTCCAAACATCATTTCGATAGAAATTCAGGGGATAAAAAGAACGAGATATCTATCCGAACGGTTTTGGTTATAGAATTGATAAAAAATTCTCTGTAGCAACGTAAATTGTTTCGATATTTTACTATGGTATTACGAGCGTAACTTTTTGATAGTACTGTAGCACGAGAACTACCTTAATATTAAAATTCAATAAGTTAATGTAAAAATGTTTGTGTTAATATGGAAACGGTCTATCATTTAATTACACTATACATACTGAAATATCAATGTATATAAACCCAAGGTTATTTAAGTACACAGGTTGTCTCATTGAGTAGTTTCACATGTAGTCAGCTGTCAAAATCCATGAAAACTACGAATTTTAAACAATTCAATTTGACATAAGATGGCCAGTGACTTATGTTATGAGACAACCTGTATAGTTTAATAGCCTTGGTTGTAGAAAAAACTTTTTTTAATTTGTTTTATGATGTTAATATTTTACTTCATATTTGTAACATATCGCCAATTCAAAGATAAAAACACAAATGTAAAAATTATCCAGTGAATTATTAAATTAATAATAAAAACAATGAATCCATAATGAACAAAGATCATAATGGGTTTCAATAAATAATTTGAATCCTCATTTTCTCAGATTTACGAATTCACACATTCGTGGTATTATCTTGGAAACGACATTCTTTCAAACATAATTTCATGTTGTCACATTCGTCAGTATTGTCACTTGAAATTTAAATATGTACCTACTATGAAATATTTAAACCGTTTTTCAGCAAATATGTATTGTAATTTAATGCTGTTTTATTCTATTGTTTTTATTCTGTATGTATAAATATTTCATTACCTGATGATTTTCATGTAACTGTGCTTATCAAACAAAAACTGAAAACAAACCCCCTACAAATCTTGGAAAGAATGGCACTTCACGAGTGATGATAACCACAGTTATGATATAAATATTTGTATTTTTATTGTCAAAATTTATTATGTAAATAGTAAATAGATATGTCGGTACATATACTTGAGTACGGATGTGTATGAGAAGCGAAGGATGTATCGAATGCCTCACTCACATATTTTGGCTATCAAAAATTATTTAAAAAATAAGTTTTTGGAAAATACTGCATTTCATCGTTTTCTAAAAAAAGACAAACAAAAAAATAGAAGAAGACCCAAGATTGACAGTTAACACAAACATAACTAAATGGACAGTAACAGATCTATAGAAGAGGCGTAGCAGTGAAATTAGTTTATATGATGCATGTCTAGCAAAAGGCATCAATTAATATACACACATCAGCTCATTTTGGGTGAAAAATCCAGCTAATACAAAATCCACCATTGTAAAAGGACCACCACGCGGAGATATAGCTTATATAGTATTTCACTTGGAGCAAACTTGAATGACAGTAACTCAATGATGATAGCCTTGGCTTGAGAATTCATACCTCCTAAACCTGTTTCGTGCGCATTCATACTTAATTACGTGTATACTAGGGTGCTTTTTTTTTGCGACTATTTTTTTTTCACTCCCACTTCAAAATTTTCTTGGAAATACCTCAAAAAAAATTCCCTGAAAATTTGAGCCCTTAATTTTAATATTAAGTACTCGCTTTCAGCGTTTAAAGATTTCCCATTGAAAATACACGTAAACTTGAACTTTTTTTTTTACTTTTTATAGCTCAGAGGCATTTTATCCTATTTGAACGTTTGAAAAACCAAATTACGCAGAATTAAATGTTCTATAAAAGTATTTATGCAACGAAACTGTAACTTACAAGGGTGAGACAGTACAGGTGATTAAAGTCAAATTTTTCATGAATTTCTTGTTTTTTCATTGTTATTTCATAAATGGCTGAAAATACAGAAAAAGTTTAAATAAAAAAGTTGTAGCAAATTCAATTTTCTTCAAAAAAGATCCTGAGCATCAAATCTCTATTATTGATATTTTTCAAGATAATAAGCTTTTTGTTTTTTATGATTTACGATTTTCATGAATTCGCGACTCTAATTATTAAAAACAATTTTTTTTTAAAGTTATTATCTATTTTTTATATATCCTTTTTATATAATTTTGTTGAAAAATCTGTAATATGATTATTTTGTATCAGCCCAAGTTTACCTCTTCTTCAGGCAAAACTAGACTTTCGCCTGACCTTGAACGGATTTGTAAAATTTTCCACCTAATTGCAGCGCTTTCTTTGTTATTAAGCACCGTTTCCGCGAGAGTCGCGAACAAAGCATTAATTGCAGTGAGCGTGATAGCGTCGTTATACGTATACTACACGTTGCGTAAAATTTGAGGTTGTGTTTACTTTTATTAAAAATGAGTGATCAAATCGGTAACAAAATTTACAATTATCTTATCGGATTTGAAATAAGTGAAATTAATAATAATAAGTTACCTTCGTATTGTCTATGTATTGAGTTTGTTCATGTACAAACATCAATCTTTAAAATTCAGTATTCGAGACAGTTCTTCGAGTGTTATCAGATACACTAATGCTGTTTGGACTAAGTTTATGATCTCGACTAACCGTCCACAGCATAGTATCAAGAAGTTAGAAAAATTTTATAATGATTATATACTACTTAAAAAAATCGTAAGAAAGAGAAGAAATCGAAAGTACAACAAAAAAATGTCGAGAAGTTTACCCAAAAACTTGATAAATTGTTCGATAATAATTTTAATAATTAGAGTCGCGAATTCATGAAAATCGTAAATCATAAAAAACAAAAAGCTTATTATCTTGAAAAATATCAATAATAGAGATTTGATGTTCAGGATTTTTTTTGAAGAAAATTGAATTTGCTACAACTTTTTTATTTAAACTTTTTCTGTATTTTCAGCCATTTATGAAATAACAATGAAAAAACAAGAAATTCATGAAAAATTTGACTTTAATCACCTGTACTGTCTCACCCTTGTAAGTTACAGTTTCGTTGCAATAAATACTTTTATAGAACATTTAATTCTGCGTAATTTGGTTTTTCAAACGTTCAAATAGGATAAAATGCCTCTGAGCTATAAAAAGTAAAAAAAAAAAGTTCAAGTTTACGTGTATTTTCAATGGGAAATCTTTAAACGCTGAAAGCGAGTACTTAATATTAATATTAAGGGCTCAAATTTTCAGGGAATTTTTTTTGAGGTATTTCCAAGAAAATTTTGAAGTGGGAGTGAAAAAAAAATAGTCGCAAAAAAAAAGCACCCTAGTGTATACCTATATATCTATTCAATATAATGATAATTATTTATAAATAAAAACAACTTGATTGTCTAAACGTCAGGAATATATATTGAGAAAATTTATAAACGTAAGCTTTTGATTCACAGAATCATCGTCAGGCTAAAATATAATAAATAACAATGAAATACAATTCTTATAATGAAAAATATTGATATTTTAAAATAAAAATTCGGAAATAAAAATATTTATTATATATTTTTCATTATATTGTTATTTATTATATTTTAGCCTGACAATGATTCTGTGAATCAAGTTGTTTTTATTTATTATATTTAACGCCACTACTAGTGTATTATGATAATTATTTATAATATATAATAATAATCTTTATTTTATATTTATAATTATTAGATACATAGTGAAAATAAGAAAAGAATGTGTATAAAATTAATACATTTTATTTATTAACATTCAATATCATCAATACTGTTTTATTTCAAGGACCAAATTTCAAACAATGCATAAATTTATAGGAATGTCTTTAAATATCTATAATTGATGTACAATAATTCTGTATCAAGAAAAAAATAAAATAAATTATATTTTATATATTTTAGAATACACAATTAAAAACAAAGTTAATAAATCATGACACCGAGCTTCTATCCAAGTTGAAGTAGTATTAAGCAATCGCATAGCTGAATAACGCATGTGTATTTTTCAGTTTTATATAATTCAGCGTGTTTTAAATTTTCATCGTAATTAAATAATTATAATCAAATGAGAATTCAAACACCACACTTTGGTCTGCATACTTCCATGTATTTCAAAAAGACACATATGTTTAAAAAAAATGTTAATGTTGAATATTTTTAAATGAGAATAAAATAGCATTGATACAAAATGACATCAAACCTTTCTGTAATGAAAATAATTGAAATAAAACATAAAATATTTTTACAAATATTTATTCACATATAAACATTTAGTTGAGTTAAGGGCTCGTGTCTGGCAGGGAGTTGAGTTAAGGCTCGTGTCCGGTAAGGTCACAGAGTTGGGACGATTATCAAAATTGTTCTAAGTTTTAAGTCAAAGTTCTATCTGTCTAAATAATAATTAATACTTTTGTGTTTTGTGAGAACATTGTGGTAAGTAGATTATATGTTTTTATATTGAGATTTTGTATAACTATTTGTATTTAATTTTAAGTATCTAATTGTAAATAAATGTTTAGTTTTGATCTGAGTGTTTAAAAGAAAACCCTAGTCCTATAATTGAAGACCCTATTTTCAGAATTAATCAATTTCATTACTTTCATTTTTGCTTCTCTGAAGCTGGTGGCACGCTACCATATGAATTGCTGAGACTGTCTTTAAAACAATATTGTTTAAGATATTCTCAGTGATACATATTCCGTTTAAATATTAAATAAAATTCAATATAATAGTTTTAAAGTGACTGAGTGTTTATAGCTACAAAGTTAAGGGTGGTCTCGTTACATAATATATGATGGCTGTAATACTGGATAGCCATCATATATTATTTAAAAACCATCAAATTCTAACTGGTTATTAAGCGGATCGACATGCCTATTTCACACACACACCAACATATGTTAAAACACCTTGTACATTGTTATTCTTCAATTTCCAATACTTCCCTGCTATGGGAAGATTAAAATATAATCATTATAATCATGGCAAAAAAAACTATCGGAGATTTTCACCACATATAATTTTCACGTACTTTCTGATACTGGTTGAAGACATCTACAGGACTCTTTAATCTGCAACAGTATAGCCACAGAGAAACAGAGGAATTATGAAGTGATTGAAGCATTAATTAAATGAATATTTTATTTAAAGTGTGTACATAATAATAAATTTAAAATAATTACATACTACTTTTTTAGTGATATAACTATTAGTACAGCGGTCAGATAGTGAAAAGATGTCTAGAAAAGAAAGCGTGACCATTGAGTAAAGAATAACAAGAGAAACAACGTATATGGGAGAGTTGAAACGCAGTAGATATATGAACCATGCACTATTTGAGCCCCAGGAAGTGCTGGTATCTATTGAAAAAATTATTAATTATTCATATGAAATATCTGGTTTTCGACTCTGCTAAATCGTCAGATTTTAAGCTCCGCCCTTCTAAAATGATTTACGAACGTCTTGTTTACATTATTTTAAGTCGGCTGATACGTGATACAAAGGCGGCAAGAACGTTGCAAGAAATATTCGTTACTTATTATCTTTTTCTTTTAAATAAAACAAAAAAAATATGTAATGTTAAAATTATTTGAGATAATTGCTGCTATCAATAATATAATAGATTTTTGCTTTAAAATAGGTTTTTATAAGTTGTAAGAAATTTAAATTTGTGACGCGATGTTACATTACTGATGATATAATAAGTAAAATTAGATTGATCGTTTTATTCATTTCAAATTAATATAAAAATATATCAAAACTAAAAATATGGTTCTGCGGTTTTTTGTATCTACATTGCTTTAAACATAGAATATGGATTGTGGACCGATACATATTACATATAATAATATATACAAAATAAGTTTTTTTATCTTCTTCAATAAAAATTAAAAATTCTTTTGTTTTTGTTTTTATTTCTCAAATATTATTTATTAAAATTACTTTTGACCAAATATCATCGAAATTTTTATTATTTATGTACATTTTTTTTGATATTTTGAAGAAATAAAAATCCTTTTTTTAGGCCGACGCGACGGCTGGAATGTTTCTACATATAAAGAAAAACAGAAAAAATAATAATTTAATATTGCATCCCCTGTCGCGTATGGTGAGTCGTAATTATTTTCATTCGATCCGGCGGGAAAAATACTATGGGGAAGTACCCTCTCTCGCATAGGAGCCGAAATATTTACAATTTTTTAAGTTCGGTTAGGTAAATAATACATATAGATAATACAAATTTTTGTATGATAATCGATAAACAGGTCAAATTTTACACACCCATTTTTTTATCTAATACATTTTTCGGGATACAAAGTAGCATATGTCGTTCTTCAGGATGCAAGCTATCTTCCAGCCAAATTTCATGAAGATCGGTTCATCGGCTTAGTCGTGAAAAGGTAAAAAAAAACAGACAAACACACTTTCGCATATGTAATATTAGTATGGATTTAAAGCAATGAAAAAAAATTGGAATAAAAGATTTCACGACATTACATTCTAAAAGGTAAGCTGAAACGTCGAAAACCACACGTAAAATCTCGGCTTGAAACATTGAAAGCTTGTTCAAATTGTCCAATAAGAACTAGAATATTGTGTAAGGAATGTGACGAGATTTTGCGATGTGTTTCAAAAACAAACACTAAAATAAGTCAGCTATCAGAGAGAGGCAAGGGGACTCACAATAAAAAAGCACCCCAAAATGTACACAGTAATTTGAATATGACTGAAAGATATAAAACATGTAGTTTATAATGTCTTATCACTAAAAATTCCGAAAAAAATTATGATTTTTTAATTTTTACCCCCACCATATTGAATTAAAAACGGGGAATGAGTGAAAATATTTACTGTAATAGTGTATCTAACATAGAATTTCACTTTTATTATAAGTAGCTCATAAAAGCATGATACAAAAAAAAATCTTAATTTTACAATTTTTTTTATTATTTTTAACATTTTGGTGAGTTTAAAATGGTTTAAGGTGAGAAAAAAAATGTTTTCTTAAACTCTGATACCTCCGATCACCGTTGATCATAGTTTCAATTCAATTCTGATACTCTTTCGACTCGAAAAAAAGGTGAAAATAAAAAATCTCTTATTTTTTGATACTTTTCGACTTAAAATTCGCCATATTTTTTTTCAGAGCCATAAAAATGTAATTTTGAACCCGGAAATAGAAAGAGCACACTCGAAAATAGTAAAATACATTACTTTTATTTATATTACTTCCATTATTCTTAATGAGTTTGGAGCTCAAAGATTGACGAAAAAAATTGTTATTTTGGTCCTTAATGGGTTAAATAGCCGTTACCCAAAAAAGTGGTATTCCCCCCCCCCCACCCGATCGAATGAAACAAATTAAAACTATCCATATATGAAAGGGGGTGAAATATTAAATTTGTTTCCTTTTATTCATTATAGAAAAACGTAAATATCACGGCTCATATGCGTGATAGGGGGTTGTTTTACCTCTAAAATCCTCAACCCCGTAGTATTTCTCCCGCCGGATCTAATAAAACTAATTAAAACTCTTCATATTTGAATAGGGGGTGAAATATTCCTTTTTTTTCATTCATTATACAAAATCGTAAATAACTCAATTCCTATGTGAGATAAGGTGTTTTTTTTCCTTCTAAAACCCCAACCCTCGTGGTATTTTTTCCGCCGGATAGAATGAAACCAATTACAACCCTGAATAAATAACAGGGAGTGAAATATTAATGACCAAACAATTTTTTTCCATACAAACTTTTCCACCCCCTTGCAATCCTTTAGGTGTTGTTTTTTCGGGAGACTATGTTGCCCATGTCCTTCTTCAGAATATAAGACACACTTTCGCATTTATAATATTAGTATAAATAAAAATAAATTCTACTAATTGTTATCTATATTTTGACACCCCACATGCCTATATATGAAAATAAAAATAAAAAATTCTATGACGTCCCTCCCTATTATTCCAAAATTTAAAATTATATTGTTGACTTTAGTATTTATCTTAGGTAGTCTCACCACAGCCTCATTACCAATTTTTTTTTCCAGTTTTTTTGAGCCAGTAGTTACAAAAATAGAGGGGGGGGGGACAAAATAAAATATTACTTTTAGTCTCCTATAGGCGCCATTTTTGAGTTAGAAAAAAAATAAAATATGGTCATATTCTACTAATTGAGATCTATATTTCGATAACCCACATGCCTAGATATGAAAATTAAAAATTCTGACACCCGTCACTATTATTCCAAAATTTAAAATGAAATTATTGACTTTAGTATTTGTCGTTGGTAGTCTCACTAAAGCCACGTTACCAAATTTTTGCAGATTTTTTGAACCAGTAGTTACCAAGGTAGAGGGGGGGGGGGGGCAAAATTAAAAACTGCTTTTAGCCTCCTGCTGGCGCTATTTTTGAGTTAGAAAAATAGGGTCAAATTTTACTTATTGAAATCTACATTTTGATACCCCACACGTCTTGATATAGAATTGTTTTTTTTTTTTTGATTTGCTTTAAAGCTCCCTGCTGGCGCAATTTTTGATTTTAAAAAAAATAAGAAAAAGCGTCAAATTCCACTGGTTTGGTTATACATTTTAACGTGCCACATGCCTTGATATAAAAAAAATATTTTGTTTACCTAACTTCTCCTTAGCGTCAACCCTGAAAAATTATTTTTTCAACAAAGTACATATTTTACTAGAAGGCATTATTTTACATGTTCAGTAAAAATTTCAAGTTATTAGCTTATATAGTTAACGAGATATTTTGCTTTGACTGAAAATGACGGACGGACGGACGACAAAGTGAGATTAATAGGGTTTCTTCGGAACCCTAAAAAAGAGTTTGTTCATTATTTTAATTTTAATAATACATTTATTATACCAATAATTTTTCAACTACTAACATAACTTTTTCAATTACATATAAATACATATTCATGTTAGAAATGTATCAAATAGATCAGTCGCGCCCGACGAAAGGTTAAAAAGAAAATAATAGTACGAATCACAAGTCACAATGTGTAAAATAGTTAAAGCCGCCGCTTCGATGTTTACATTAACATGAACAGAAACTAGTAGTACATAATATATTAAACTGGTTTGGGTATAGGCGGAGCTTAAGCTTAGTGTGCTGTCAAGCGAGGGGTACGGGACGGATAATTTTGTATCTTGGATAATAAGTTAGTTCAAGTTCCGATTGTAAGATGGCTTGAGTGCTGCCATCTAGAGCTTGGAACATCGTCCCCGTTTCATCAAAATACATTGCGTTGTTTCTCTTGTTATTCTTTACTCAATGGCGTGACTAATGAAATATATACAGGCTAAGACATGGTGGAATCGATAGCTAGTACCTAGACCTACATTTTCGTGTAATTTTTTTTAAATTTGGTTGCGTAGAACTTTTTTAAATCACAAAAAGGTTGATTTTTTGCGTTTTTATAAAATTCTTATTTTTCATCTTAAACTCGTTGTATTTTTTCCCCTTTTGAGTTGGGCTAAACATTTTTTAACACGGTGTTACTTAGTTCTTACCGAAAGTAGTGGTGTAGTTTTTAAACATCTGATAAGGCTCAATTCGTTATAAATAAATGATTTATTTAAAAAAGTTGAAAATACGGTTAGTTTTTTCAAATGCTTGGAGTCGAGGGAATTTTCAAGTTTATTCTTAAAAACTATATAACACTATTGTACGGGCTTCCGCGATTTACGCTGGTTCACAATTTTAGAAACCCGTTAACATTTCCCAAATATTTATTTTACGTATATATGCCCAAAATGGGTGTAAGACTGTATCCCGGATCGCGTGGATCGATCGATCTATACTTAAAAGAGAATACCAGTCCCTACCTTTAGATCCCGATTGCAGCGTTCTCTCCAACAGCGTATAGGTTTTAGGATGAGGTTTCAAAGGATACCTTTGCCGTGGAAATGGCAATCGCCAATCTGTGGAGCAGGTCCTAATTTCCTCCAGATTTCCTCGCACACTGAACTTCACAATGGCTATGAACACACACGTGTACCCACAAAAATGTACAACAAAATATTCACTATATATAGTACAACAAAACAATGTATCAACCAAACTGCAAGAAATCACCCTGTCTCATATATAGCACAAAAATATTTCTATTACGGCCTATTTAAAAAAACTTAAGGTTAAAATTAACGCTTAAAGCCGGATTCATAAAAAAACACAAAGGCAGATAGATATCTATGCACTTCGTGTTATAGAACGTGAATGCATGAGAAACATGTAGAGTCAAAGAACCACCCTAACATGTTCAAACGAAAATATATCGCGTCACTATAATATACAGTGGCGCCAACACACCCCCCCGCCCTGAAAATTATTTCAGAACCCTGGGAGGAAAATTTAAAAATAAATTTTTCAAAACAAACAAAACAAAAAAACTAAAAAGTTTTCTAACTTACATGTACCTACCTAACCTAATCGCAAAAAAGTGAAAATAAAAATAAATTCTGGTCACTTAGAGAAGTGACGCCGCTATTGCGTAGGCAATGGGCATAAGCGTACGACAGGACGCTTATAAATGCCGCTCTTTGTGCGGACTTCAGCTACTCGTATCACACCATCGGTACCGGGAAAAACTTCCGTTATAATTCCGGTTGGCCAGTGTAACGGTGGAATATTATCTTGTTTAATAAGAACCAACGTACCGCGGGTAACCGATGGGCTAGCGAGCTTCCATTTCTGGCGAACCTGGAGTTGAGTCAAGTATTCAACATGCCAGCGTTGCCAGAAGGATTGAACTAAATGGTCCGATAAACGTTTCCTATTGAAAAGGTTTGTCGGCGGGTCAGGCAGATCAGGAGCCGGCAACGACGACAACGGAGTTAAAGTTAAAAAATGAGCAGGCGTTAATGGTAGCGGATCGGAAGGGTCCGTACTTAACCACGAAAGAGGCCGCGAATTTAAAATTGCCTCAATTTGAGTGAGTACAGTACTCAGCTCTTCATAGGTCAAAATTTGCTGACCAATTGTTTTAAATAAAATATTTTTTACCGCCTTCACTTGTGACTCCCACACTCCTGAGAAGTGGGGGCTTAAGGGGGGTTGAAAAACCCATTTTATCTTACGCGAAGCGAGCTCATTATCGATCGTCGTACGATACTGATCCGATGCTAATAACGTGTGTAGCTGCTCTAACTCATTCCGGGCCCCGATATAATTAGTGCCCCGATCACTGTACATAATTGAACAGGCACCTCGACGCGAC
Organism: Sialis fuliginosa; assembly: GCA_961205875.1. Taxonomy (NCBI): domain Eukaryota; kingdom Metazoa; phylum Arthropoda; class Insecta; order Megaloptera; family Sialidae; genus Sialis; species Sialis fuliginosa. Next base: position 1,726,024 of record OY540819.1, on the reverse strand, counting down.
AAAAATCGTTTAAATGCGGCTAGGAATAGGTCCGTAGATAAGGCGGACACAAGTACTAAGTGTAACGCTTTCGTTACAAGACAAATAAATAAACATAAATAAGCCTTTTGGGACTGGATGCCTCGTCTGCGCCCCAATGTAATCCGGAACGGTCCGGCAAAATCCGTACCGCAGTGCAAAAAGGGTTTCGCTTCGTTTATCCTGATGGCAGGCAAGTCGGTCATTTGAGGAAAAACATTTTTCGGTTTGAAGCGAAAACAATGATTACATTGACGTAATCGAAAACGTATGGCATTGCGCGCCCCAACAATCCAATAGTGTTGACGCAAAAGTGCGACCACTAAGGACGGGCCAGTATGTAAATTTTGTCTGTGACAATTGTCAATTAGAAGTTCGACAAAATGGTCGCTCCGCGGCAAGAGTACCGGGTGCTTTTGCTCGAACTCTAGTCCAGATTTCGTGATTCGCCCGCCGACACGAATTACTCCGTCGTGTAAAAAAGGGTTTAAATGACGAATCAAATTCGAAACTGGTTTATTTTGTTGTAAAGCGAGTATGTCTGAATTAAAATAACGACGCTGTATGACTTTAATTAAATAATTTTCCGCCGATTGTAAGTCGGTGATAGTCATACTGTTTGACAATTTTAAAATATGTGCGAAGCGTAACACGTATACAGTGGAGCGAATTAATCGCGTCTACGACGAACAGCGAAGTATTAATTCATATAACGGCTATGAACACACACGTGTACCCACAAAAATGTACAACAAAATATTCACTATATATAGTACAACAAAACAATGTATCAACCAAACTGCAAGAAATCACCCTGTCTCATATATAGCACAAAAATATTTCTATTACGGCCTATTTAAAAAAAATTAAGGTTAAAATTAACGCTCAAAGCCGGATTCATAAAAAAACACAAAGGCAGATAGATATCTATGCACTTCGTGTTATAGAACGTGAATGCATGAGAAACATGTAGAGTCAAAGAACCACCCTAACATGTTCAAACGAAAATATATCGCGTCACTATAATATACAGTGGCGCCAACAACTATGAAGTATTAGTTGATAAAGTTTTCTGTGAAAAATTAGATTTTTTTGAGCTGTACAAAAGAAATGGCAAGCGTTTTAAAATATGGAACGCCGTGCGATGCGGCGCGGTACGTTTAGTACGGGCGTAATCTCGGCGCTTGCTGGACAAAACACATCTAATTTAAAGGAATTTTAAAAAATTAATAAAATTGAAAAGAGTGGAGCTAATACCCCAAAAAAATTTTACGTACCAATAAAACTTTCGGAGATATTTAAAAAAAACTCGTTTTTTTATCATTAGACCCATTTTTGGGGTAGAAGATCCCGTCTTTTCAGTGTAATTTTATTTTTATTTTAATGTTCCTACATAAACTTACTAAATTCCCAAAAAAATTATTGGATTGTTTTTTTGTTTTTGTTTTATTCGAGTGTTTTCTTGTATTTTATTAATTATCTTGTTATATTGTTATATTATATATTTATAGGTCATTTTTATAACCTGTGTGAAGTTAGCCCCCCTTTTGTTGAAATTCTAATTTTTGAAAGTTGTGCCAAATTGTGCTATACTTGTGCTACATTGTGCCAAAATATTTTCCCCCTAAAATAAAAACAACACTGGAAAAACCCAAAAAACGATTTTTTTTAGTAGCCCCCCTTTTTTTGAAATTCAAATTTTTGAAAGTTACGTAAAATTGTGCTAGTTGTTCCTAACATTGTGCCAAAACATCAATACTCTAATATAATTTTCCAGCCCCCCAAAACAAAAAAACATTTTTCACCAGCCCCCCTTTTGTTGAATTTCAAAATTTTGAAAGTTGTGCTGAATTGTGCTATACTTGTGCTACATTGTGCTAAAATATTTCCACTCTAAAATAAAAACTGCTCTAATAAAACCAAAAAAACGTTGTTTTTTTTAGTGTGAAGTTAGCCCCCCTTTTGTTGAATTTCAAAATTTTGAAAGTTGTGCTGAATTGTGCTATTCTTGTGCTACATTGTGCTAAAATATTTCCACTCTAAAATAAAAACTGCTCTAATAAAACCAAAAAAACGTTTTTTTTTAGTGTGAAGTTAGCCCCCCTTTTGTTGAATTTCAAAATTTTGAAAGTTGTGCTGAATTGTGCTATACTTGTGCTACATTGTGCTAAAATATTTCCACACTAAAATAAAAACTGCTCTAATAAAACCAAAAAAACGTTTTTTTTTAGTGTGAAGTTAGCCCCCCTTTTGTTGAATTTCAAAATTTTGAAAGTTGTGCTAAATTGTGCTAAACTTGTGCTACATTGTGCCAAAATATTTCCCCTCTAAAATAAAAACTGCTCTAATAAAACTATAAAAACGTTTGGTTTTTTTTGGTGCGAAGCTAGCCCCCGTTTTGTTGAATTTCAAAATTTTGAAAGTTGTGCTAAATTGTATTATACTTGTGCTACATTGTGCCAAAATATTTCCCCCCTAAAATAAAAAATTCCCTAATAAAACTTTAAAAAACGATTTTTTTGGTGGGAAGTTAGCCCCCTTTTTGTTGAATTTCAAAATTTTGAAATATGTGCTAAATTGTGCTATACTTGTGCTACATTGTGCCAAAATAATTCCCCCCTAAATTAAAAACTGCTCTAATAAAACTAAAAAAGCGTGTTTTTTTGGTGTGAAGCTAGCCCCCCTTTTGTTGAATTTCAAAATTTTGAAAAGTATGCTGAATTGTGCTAAGCTTGTGCTACATTGTGCCAAAATATTTCCACCCTCAAATACAAATTGCAATAATAAAACTAAAAAAACTTGTTTTTTATTGTTTTTTTTGTGAAGTTAGCCCCCATTGTGTTTAATTTAAGAATTTTGAAAGTTGTGCTCAATTGTGCTAGTTGTTGCTTACGTTGTTCCAAAATATTTCACCCATAAAATAAAATAAAAATTATTTACTTCAATATCTGATAAAGATTATATTGATATAAACATTAAAAGAATAAATAAAGAAAAAGAAAATTTATAGACCATAGTTATTTATTATACATGTATATACACATTACAGGTAACGGTAAACATATAATTAATAATAAAAGGATATTGTATAGGCTCTCTTGCAACGCAAGATATTTACGCCATTGATAAACCAATTTAAAATTTTTTTGAAAAGTTAAATAGTGATTGTAGCTTTTAAATTCAAACAATTAAATTTCGTGTAGTGGCGTCAGACTGGCGCCGAATCGACATCACCAACAATATCTATAAACACAGTTTGGATACGAATTTTTATTTTATTTTATGGGTGAAATATTTTGGAACAACGTAAGCAACAACTAGCACAATTGAGCACAACTTTCAAAATTCTTAAATTAAACATAATGGGGGCTAACTTCACAAAAAAACAATAAAAAAAAACGTTTTTTTGGTTTTATTAGAGCAGTTTTTATTTTAGAGTGGAAATATTTTAGCACAATGTAGCACAAATATAGTACAATTCAGCACAACTTTCAAAATTTTGAAATTCAACAAAAGGGGGGCTAACTTCACACTAAAAAAACAACGTTTTTTTGGTTTTATTAGAGCAGTTTTTATTTTAGTGTGGAAATATTTTAGCACAATGTAGCACAAGTATAGCACAATTCAGCACAACTTTCAAAATTTTGAAATTCAACAAAAGGGGGGCTAACTTCACACTAAAAAAAAACGTTTTTTTGGTTTTATTAGAGCAGTTTTTATTTTAGAGTGGAAATATTTTAGCACAATGTAGCACAAGTATAGCACAATTCAGCACAACTTTCAAAATTTTGAAATTCAACAAAAGGGGGGCTAACTTCACACTAAAAAAAACAACGTTTTTTTGGTTTTATTAGAGCAGTTTTTATTTTAGAGTGGAAATATTTTAGCACAATGTAGCACAAGTATAGCACAATTCAGCACAACTTTCAAAATTTTGAAATTCAACAAAAGGGGGGCTGGTGAAAAATGTTTTTTTGTTTTGGGGGGCTGGAAAATTATATTAGAGTATTGATGTTTTGGCACAATGTTAGGAACAACTAGCACAATTTTACACAACTTTCAAAAATTTGAATTTCAAAAAAAGGGGGGCTACTAAAAAAAATCGTTTTTTGGGTTTTTCCAGTGTTGTTTTTATTTTAGGGGGAAAATATTTTGGCACAATGTAGCACAAGTATAGCACAATTTGGCACAACTTTCAAAAATTAGAATTTCAACAAAAGGGGGGCTAACTTCACACAGGTATTTTTATATTGATACTAGCTGGGCCCACGCGGCTTCGCTCGCGTAGACTACGGAATTATTGTTTAGGATTTTTGAAAAATATAGTTTAATTAATTAAGTACAAACACGATTAGTTATTATTGTAATAATAATTTATCAATACCTAAATTACCTAACAAAAACGAATCAGAAGAAAAAAGTACAAATAATTTGTGTTCTGTTTAAATTTAAATGTTAATTATTGAAAACAAAATTAACTCAAACGTCAGCCGAGGGACTCCGAATATCTACCGAACGTAAGCGAATCCAGTCTGATGTACATCGCTTCGATGCGGCACGACACCATACATTTAAAATGTTACCTTTATAAATATATTTTAAGATATTTTCTAAACTATACGACCAAATTGGATGCTGTAAATGGCAAACTATATCTACATTAAGTACTTATGACGATGAAATCATTTATTTCGATAAGGATTAATGTTTTGCAGGTCATAAGTCCATGTAAACAAAACCCAAATATTTTATGTTTTTTTTTGTAACATAAAAGCAGTCATTGTGGCTTAAATATAAAAGTTAGACATATCGTGTCGCTGACTTAATTGTAGAACTTTTGATTCTACACAATTCTTTAATACATTATTTTGTTCTATATTGAACGGTTTAGGCAGCGTATTACAAAACAGCGCGCCGACGGCAAAATTTTTTCCGACTTGATTTACTATTATCGTCACTGCTTTGTTGTTATGTTACCTAACGTAATAAAATATAGCCTATAACCTGGCCAGAGAACGTACCTATGAATTAAAAAAAAAAACTCGTAAATCGGATAAGTGGTTCTCGAGTGATAAGGTAACTAACGGACAGACAGACAGACAGACAGACAGAGAGACGTTGAGCTTTATATATATTAAGGATATGCACTTTATGTAAAAACAAGATCATTTAAATTCAAAAACGCCCTACAAATATATAATACAACAATATAACAAAATTATTTATAAAATACCAGAAAACACTCGCATAAAACAAAAACAAAAAAAATAATCCAATAATTTTTTTGGGAATTTAGTAAGTTTATGTAGGAACATTAAAATAAAAATAAAATTACACTGAAAAGACGGGATCTTCTACCCCAAAAATGGGTCTATAGTAAAAAAAACGAGTTTTTAAAAAATATCTCCGAAAGTTTTATTGGTACGTAAAATTTTTTTGGGGTATTAGCTCCACTCTTTTCAATTTTATTAATTTTTTAAAATTCCTTTAAATTAGATGTGTTTTGTCCAGCAAGCGCCGAGATTACGCCCGTACTAAACGTACCGCGCCGCATCGCACGGCGTTCCATATTTTAAAACGCTTGCCATTTCTTTTGTACAGCTCAAAAAAATCTAATTTTTCACAGAAAACTTTATCAACTAATACTTCATAGTGTTATATAGTTTTTAAGAATAAACTTGAAAATTCCCTCGACTCTCCAAGCATTTGAAAAAAACTAACCGTATTTTCAACTTTTTTTAATAAATCATTTATTTATAACGAATTGAGTCTTATCAGATGTTTAAAAACTACACCACTACTTTCGGTAAGAACTAAGTAACACCGTGTTAAAAAATTTTTAGCCCAACTCAAAAGGGGAAAAAAATACGAGTTTAAGATGAAAAATAAGAATTTTATAAAAACGCAAAAAATCAACCTTTTCGCGATTTAAAAAAGTTCTACGCAACCAAATTTAAAAAAAATTACACGAAAATGTAGGTCTAGGTACTAGCTATCGATTCCACCATGTCTTAGCCTGTATATATTTCATTAGTCACGCTTTCTTTTCTAGACGTCTTTTCACTATCTGACCGCTGTACTATATTGTAATATTAAATTTACATATTATGTAAATAATTTAAAAATTAGACATAATATAAGAAAATTTATTGTACTAAATTTAAGAATTTGTAAATACCAAAATAAACTTAATATTAATAATTAAAAGAATGTTATATATAGTCACATGCTGCATTCCAATAAAAAAATTATTTAAAAGTGCCTTAATAACAAACAAAATATCATTAGGACTTATAAACTTACTACTATCAGTAACTAATAATGAGTACGTTTACACAGCGCTTTTAATCCAGTTTAACTATAACCGATGTAATAAAATCGGGTATAAAATTCCGTGTAAACGGCACTTTACACCCGACATAACTAATCGGGTTTAGTTATGCTATTCCTCTTGGTCTACGGGAATAGCATAAGTAAACCGGAATAGATCAGGAATAAAAATGCGTGTAAACTGTATGGACATAGTTATACCTATTTAACCAACCTCAAAAATATAAGTATCTACGGAGTATAGTGATTTCATCGTAATGCACTTCGAATTAATATTTGAAAAAGCGTCAGTCAGTTAAAATATGGTTAAAACACTTGAGACAAAGATGGAAAACAAAAAAAACGTGATAAAACGAGACGAAATATTTTTGAGATTTCTTGTTGGTACACCATCGAACTTATAGCGTATTTCAAATTGGAATTATAATTCCAGCTGACGTCACCTATTCTCGTATGTGTAAACAGCACCATTTGAAACGGTTTAATTGCATCGGTTATAATAAAACCGGAATAACGGCGCTGTGTAAACGTAGGTACTCATTGTTTTGAAGAAATGTTACACCATTATTTGTATATTAATTGTTTTTTATTATGATCGGCCTGTAACCGCCGCCACCTCTTCTATTTTTTCCTTTTCCTCTTCCTCTCGATCTCTTTTTATAGTTTGCTGGGGGCAGCAATAGAGACAGCAGCATCGCTACTGCCTGCACCGCTACTGCCTGTACCGCTACTGCCTGCACCGCTACTGCCTACACCGCTACTGCCTGCTGCGGTAGGGGTAGTAGCGATGCTAACATTGTGGTCATAAATTCCCTTGGCGTGGTAAAAACCACGCCAATATTCGGGTGCGTTGTTATAAACGATGGTTTTTCTTTTATTATTATCAACGTCCATCCTGTAAAAAAAAGTTGAATTTGTGTTATATCATCGTAAAATACATATAGTATAGTATAACATAAAACTACTCTAAGACAAAAATTGAATTTAATATAATAAAAAGTAAAACAAAAACAATATTGCCTTTTTCAGATCGAAATACTGCAAAGTTTGAAAGATATATAAAAAATAATATTAAAGTACAGAAGAATTATAATTTGATATAAATTCATTGGTTGTTGTTAAAAAATAAATTAAAAACCAGTTGCAATATATACAATCTACATATAATCTTTGTGTGTGTGCAAAACCTGTTATGATATTTTTCGGTGAAATAGCTTTAGAATTATTTAAAAACAGTTTGTTGCGGTGGAGATTGAATCCCTGTTTCCACCTAACGAAAATAACCAACCCAAAACCAATCAACTAAATTTCACCTCAATAGATTGCCCTAACCAAGGACAGTTAACATGTATATTATTAGAGCATAAACTCTATTCTGAATAACTATATACGTGATTTAGTATAATTCTGACAGCGGCCACCCATACACTCCGTATTAGCCAGATTCTTATTTGAAAATGCCAAAGCAGCTATCGAAAGTGGTGAAAACACCCTCAAACTTTTATTATTAATATGCATGGTATATAATTGACTTTTTACACGAAAAACAGATAAAATTGCAATACGTTAAGCATTTTTTCAAAAATAACCCAAGAGACTGCAGGTGTTGCCATTTTTGTCTTTTATCTACTGTATCAAAATCTATAATTGTTATAATTCACAGTGAATATAAAATATGTATTGTTAGTTTTATGGCCGTATTCATAGTTCCTCCTTGAGGAATAAGGATCCCTTGACAACCAAGGCTTCCTTATTTGCTTCCTTATCTCAAGGTAGGTCGCTAGCTTCCTTGAGGCTCCCTCAAGTCATAGATAAAATACAATTTAACCGTAACGCTGACGACGCGTACATAAACATAACCTATAAATGTAGTTGCACATTTCAATCTATAGTTTTGTGCTGTCATCACCTTTTCAGACAACGTGAATAAATATAAAAAATAAGATAATGAACAACGAATTTTAAAAAACACTTTATTTATAAAATAAACATTATTAATAACATAAAAATAATATATAATAAGATTTCCTTGTTTTGTCTTCTACGTTTATTATGCAAAATTTGTTGATCACAGTCAAATTATCTGTTACAACCACTCTTTATAGCATTAATTTGCTCGTAATTTTTTTATAACAGCTCCATGGATTAATTGTAACGAGGAAGGGCATTTTTAATGATTTTGACACTTAACTTTAACACACGGGAGCAGGTTCCGAAACTATAAATTTCTTGAGCAGTTAATTTCCTACAACTCTTCATTAGTTAAGGGTTCGCCATTTAATTTTAACAAAGAATGAATATCAACAACACCTTTGATGCCTTCGAAAATGGCTATAAACTAATTTCTTCGGTGGTATTTTGAATATTATGTTCATAATTGATGTAATCTTCAACAATTTATCTGAAACTTTTTCTGAACACCCTTCATACATAAAATTTTACCATTTTGCATTCAAAATAAATGAACAGTAGTTAAATTTTTCTTCATTTTTACTGAATTAGTTAATAATAATAATTTAAAAAGTCTAATGACAGAACAAAAATAACCAACAAAACACATAAATACAACTAATTTTCCGTGTGAAATTAGTTGCACGCACTATAAAACGGCGCTACCATTTTAGTACGTCTGGTTCGTGGCAAATAAAGCCAAAACGCTGCACTTTTTGATTGGGGTATGCCACTTTCTGTGGTCATATATAAGGTCAAATGAAAGATTTTCAGATAGGGAGCCACTTTAAAATCCGTGTAGAACACTGTTATATCGGCTATTAAAGATGGCCCCCACGGTTTTTATTAAATTGGCTGTATCTCAGCTCCTAATCATCCGATTTCAATTTTATTTTGTTTATTTTAAAGTTCTTATTAAAATAAATATTTTTTATCATTATTCATTTTTCTCTAAATTTTAAGGGTTCCCTACAATTTTCCGAAATCTGAAGATTTCACTTTTCTTACAAACTTAATTGTTATATAACTTGTTTATTGTGCCCAATATTTTTTTTTACTTCATATAAAAAAGAAAGACATTTTTGTCTGCGTTCCATTGATAACTAGATAATACTGTTTTACTTAACAACTTCTTTGGAAATAGCGTGTTAAACTAAGAAAAATAGATTATTTTTGGATCATTCCAAGTCAAGTTTACCTGTATTGGTTTCTCGGATTCGAGATTTTGATGGAAATGTTCATTTATACCTTCCCTGAATCAATTCTGACTATTTTTATCATCATGTTGGTCTGTCTGTCTGTGTATGTATCTGTTTGTCTGTAAACGCTGGAACTCAAAAATGGCAGTACATAGAGAGGTAAAATTTTATATTAAGGATAAATTTGTTTTAAAAAAGAAAACCAGATGTTTTTAAAACCGGAAACGGATATTTACTCTTGTAATTTTTGTAATTATTCGAAATATTTCTGAAACGGTACGTGTTGGAAGGAAATGTTTAAATAATAATTTACTTATAATATTATTATTTATAATTTATGTTATGTTCAATTCCTCTCAAAAAAAGTTTTTGAGGTTATAATCGTTTTTTTCAATTATATTCGAAATGGTTTAAAGCAGAAATAAATTATTGAAATAAAAGTTGTAGAGTACGTTATTTTCTATAGTTTATGTTCCATTAATTTTTTTGTATCTTTTACCAATTAAAAAAAAATCTTTTTTATTTAATTTTTTATTTTTTTCCATTTTTTTTAACAAGTTCATGACAGAATGAAATGTTTATAACAAAAAATGTAGAGAACGTTATTATCTATAGTTTATGTTCTATTAATTTTTTTGTATCTCTTACCAATTAAAAAAAATCCTTTTTATTTAATTTTTTATTTTTTCCATTTTTTTTGAAGAAGTTCATGACAGAATGAAATGTTTATAACAAAAAATGTAGAGAACGTTATTTTCTATAGTTTATGTTCCATTAATTTTTTTGTATCTCTTACCAATTAAAAAAAAATCTTTTTTATTTAATTTTTTATTTTTTTCCATTTTTTTTTAATAAGTTCATGACAGAATGAAATGTTTATAACAAAATATGTAGAGAACGTTATTATCTATACTTTATGTTCTATTAATTTTTTTATATCTGTCATCAGTAAGCCAAAATTATTTGTTTTATATTAGTAGATACACGTACATTTTTTTATTGTATAAGAAAGTTCAGTGACATCCATGACAGATTTTTCAATTTTTTAGCTATACCATATGAGAAAATTGATCCCAACATAAAATTTCATATGATAAAAGGTAAACATGACATGGAATGATCCAAAAATAGTCAATTTTTCTTAGTTTAACACACTTTTTCCAAAGAAGTTGTTAATTAAAACAGTATTATCTTGTTATCAATGGAACGCAGAAAAAAATGTATTTCTTTTTTGTATGATGTAAAAAAATGATATTGGGCACAATAAAAAAGTTATATAAAAATTAATTTCGTAAAAAAAGTAACATTTTCAGATTTTCGTAAATTGTGGGGAACCCTTAAGATTTAGAGAAAAATGAATAATGACAAAAAATAATCTACTCAATAAGAACTTTAAAACAAACAAAATAAAATTGAAATCAGATGAGTAGGAGCTCAGATACAGTCAATTTAATAAAAGCGGTTTAAAGTGGCTCCCTATCTGAAAATTATTCTTTTGACCTTATCTATGAGCACAGAAAGTGTCATACCCCAATCAAAAAGTGCAGGGTTTTTTTACGTACCAGACGTACTATTTGTAAGTCACTAAAAATTCCTAGAATATTCGTTCCTCGTTGAAGGAAGCCTTGAGATTTGACTATGAAACAAGGGAGCCTTGGATATCTGAGGAAGCCTTGATCAAGGCTTCCTTATACCTTGAGATAAGGAACGTTTATGAATACGGCCATTAATGTATTGTTAAGATTGTGACAAATACATATTAATATAATTGATATAAAAACTTACACATCGATGTTTCATTCATCTTGAACTGAAGGTGAACTGAAACAAATAAAAGGTTTTTTTAAGAAAAAATAATCATTTTCATTGTTCATAATAACAATAATGTTGTAGTAAAAAAATATTTTATACACAAACCAACAACATTAAAACATTTTTGAACGTAGACTTTTGCAGTTATTCAATTGTATAAACATTTGATTATTGGGTTGTATACCGCATTGCACTATTTTGTCACTTGACGTTTGGACCAACATCTCGTGATCTTCTTCAGAAGTGAAATGTTGAGTACAGAAGGTGTAGCTGCTTAATTAAATAAACATTGACGTTTGCTGGAATTAGTTTTGATTGATCAAGTGTTGCTCGGCAACAGCACCGGTTTCCACGCACCGGGCAGATGTAAGCTGATGTCTCTGTTGTAATTATTCGGGTTCTTACTGATCTCTATGGCTTATCTATAGAGCCTAGGCCAAAATTTATCAGACCGGGCTAAGACTTTTACATTATTGATGTCCGCTATATGCCCTTGTAGCATCGAGTGTTCAGGTACTGCTGACTTGACGATGTACTGGTTCTTCATATCTCTTATATGTTCATTAGTTCTTGTTCTTATGAATCTGCCAGTCTGTCCTATATACACACTACCACAATTGCATGAGATTTTGTAGATGCCTGCCATGTCGAATTTGTCATATTTATCTTTGATGGACCTGACAGAGTTAGCGATTTTTTGTTTTGAAATAAATATAGTACGCACTCCTGTTTTACTAAAGCTTCTCACTATTTTGTCTGTACAACCCTTTTATACTATATTTATTTCAAAATAAAGAAGGGCACATAGTAGACATTAATAATGTAAAAATCTTAGTCCGGTCTGATAAATTTTGGCCTAGGCTCTACAGAGAAGCCATAGATATTAGTAAGAACTCGAATAATTACAACAGAGACAGCAGCTTACATCTGCCTGGCGCGTGGAAACCGGTGCTGTTGCCGAGCAACACTTGATTTATCAAAATTAATTCTAGCAAACGTCAACGCTTATTTAATTAAGCAGCTACACCTTCTGTACTCAACACTTCACTTCTAAAGAAGACCACGAGATGTTGGTCCAAACGTCAAGTGACAATATAGTGCAACGCGGTATATAACCCAATAATCAAATGTTTATACAACATTAAAACAATTTGTTGCGGTGGAGATTATATCCCGGTTTCCACCTAACGAAAATAACCAACCCAAAACCAATCAACTAAATATCGCCCTAACCAAGAACAGTTAACATGTATATTATTAGAGCATCAACTCTATTCTGAATAACTATATACGTGATTTAGTATAATTCTGACAGCGGCCACCCATACACTCCGTATTAGCCAGATTCTTATTTGAAAATGCCAAAGCAGCTATCGAAAGTGGTGAAAACACCCTCAAACTATTATTATTAATATTGTTATGCATGGTATATAATTGACTTTTTACACGAAAAACAGATAAAATTGCAATACGTTAAGCATTTTTTCAAAAATAACCCAAGAGACTGCAGGTGTTGCCATTTTTGTCTTTTATCAACTGTAAAAACTGTAAAATCTATAATTGTTATAATTCACAGTGAATATAAAATATGTATTGTTAGTTTTAATGTATTGTTAAGATTGTGACAAATACATATTAATACAATTGATATAAAAACTTACACATCGATGTTTCGTTCATCTTGAACTGAAGGTGAACTGAAACAAATAAAATGTTTTTTAAGAAAAAATAATAATTTTCATTGTTCTTAATAACAATAATGTTGTAGTAAAAATATATTTTATACACAAACCAACAACATTAAATTAAAAAAAGTAAGACACGTTTTAACATTTTAGAAATGATTTAAAAAAACATCTGCCAAGTAAATGCACAGTGCTTCCTCGTGCTAAATTCACTAAAACCGATAGTGTTCAGATAAATTTCTTGGCATTGGTTAACCATTTAATTTTTATACAAATTTTACTAAAAAATCTTAATTCGAAATTTTTCTTAAAACGCATCTGAATATTTTTTTCATATATTTTTAATTTTTTGACAATTTCATTCTAAATCTAAGTTTATGCAAATGTCAAAATGACATTTAAAACGTCAAAGTGACATTTTATATATCCAATCAAATATCAATTTAGAAAAACAAAACACGAATTTTTAAAATAAATTCAGATAAATCTTTGTAAGGGAATATTTTACAACAAACGTAGTAGACCCATATTATAGGAAATTTAATGCTCTACAAAAAATATTCTATAAAATTTTCTCGTAACATGTGTCGTTCTTGAGATATCTTGAAAAAAGAAATATTTTGGGGTGTCACCCCTCCCCCTTACACACGATTTTGATGATTTTGAAATGGGACCGTCCTCAAACCAAACCCAACCATCCGACCAAGTTTCAATAATATCGGTTCAGTGGTTCATGAGTTATGCGTGTGACAAGGATTCAGGGGACAGACGGACGGACGGACGGACGGACGGACGGACGGACACACGGACAGACAGACAGACACGGAACGAAAAGTGTTTGTCTTGACGTGAAACGGATAAATAAATTTAAAATTTTGAAATTGGAGAACTTTTTTTTTGTCTCAATCTGAAACGATCACATAGCTTCTCGTATCTTCGATATTGCGAGGAAGCAAAACTTATACTCACTCATTTGCAATTTCGTCGCTGCCTTTGATATTTCTGAAAAATACAAATATATATTTAGTTAGTTAATATGACTGGAATTAAAAAAATGAATAAATATTTAAATACTCACTGCTTTTCCTTCTCCATTCCGTATATAATAAATATATATATATATATTAGAGTGGAGCGAAAATTTTTTTGTTATACATTCGAATTTTTATAAAATTTGCACAAGCGAATTTAAATTGCGGCGCCCCTACAAAAGTTAGTATAGGGTGTGAAGAAGTCACAAAAAAATTTTCAATGAAATTCGAGATGATCTTAGGTTCGAACCGATCGACCAAAAAATGACATGAAAATGTGGATACCTAAAAAATTAAAAATGATTCGGCAGAACATCAGAAGAATGGAATTAAATGAATAGTTAACTGAACATGATTGGTACAACAACAAGTTATCATAATATACCGTTTCCGTGAACATAACCTCAAAAACCTAGGTAACTTAAGGTCAATTGCTCACTTTTTACTGTTTAAAGTACTCTGCTTCTCGAAAAACTTGCAATAAGGGCTAATATCAGCAGAAAATAATTGTCTTTGGATCAAGCACTCAATATTGACCTTTTCCTTGACCTTAACCTCAATTTTCAGGGTAATTTCAAAGTCAAATGCCCATTTTTTAGTGTCAAAAGCAAAATGCTTTTAGAAAAACATACAATAGATGTTTTCTTATTAACAAGAAGTTGTTGTTTTTGTACCAAACACTTATTATTGCCCTTTTCCTGGAGCCTAACCTCAATTGTTAAGGTTATTTCAAGGTTAGTCTTCCATTTTCAATGTTCAAAGCACTCTGGTCTTAGAGAAACATTTAACAGAGGCTACTATCAGCAGAGAATTGTCTTTGGATCAAGCACTCAATATTGACCTTTTTCTTGACCTTAACCTCAATTTTCAGGGTAATTTCGAAGTCAAATGCCCATTTTTTAGTATCAAAAGCAAAATGCTTTTAGGAAAACATACAATGCATGTTTTCTTATTAACAAGAAGTTATTGTTTTTGTATCACAAAAATCAACACTTATTATTGCCCTTTTCCTTGAACTTAACCTCAATCGTTAAGGTTATGTCAATATTTAATGTTCATAGCATTCTGGTCTTAGGGAAACATTCAATAGAGGCTACTATCAGCAGAAGATTTTTGTCTTTGGATCAAGCTTTCATTAAATAACCTTAACGATTGAGGTTAGATTCCAGAAAAAGGTCAGTAATAAGTGATTGATACAAAAACAATAACTTGATGCTAATAGGAAAATATACAATTACCTTCGTTGCATGTTTTTCTCAACGCGTTTCGCTTTAGATACTTAAAAGTGGGCATTTGATTTTGAAATTACTTTGAAAATTGAGGTTAAGGTCAAGGAAAAGGACAACGATGAAAGCTTGATCCAAAGACAAAAATCTTCTGCTGATAGTAGCCTCTATTGAATGTTTCCCTAAGACCAGAATGCTTTGAACATCAAAAATGGGAGACTAATATTAACATAACCTTAACGATTATGGTTAGGTTCAAGGAAAAGGGCAATAATAAGTGTTGATTTTTGTGATACAAAAACAATAATTTCTTGTTAATAAGAAAACATGCATTGTATGTTTTCCTAAAAGCGTTTTGCTTTTGACACTAAAAAATGGGCATTTTACTTCGAAATTACCCTGAAAATTGAGGTTAAGGTCAAGGAAAAGGTCAATATTGAGTGCTTGATCCAAAGACAACAACTCTGCTGATAGTAGACTCTGTTAAATATTCCTCTAAGAGCAGAGTGCTTTGAACATTGAAAATGGAAGACTGGCCTTGAAATAACCTTAACAATTGAGGTTAGGTTCCAGGAAAAGGGCAATAATAAGTGTTTGATACAAAAACAATAACTTCTTGTTAATAAGAAAACATGCATTGTATGGTTTCCTAAAAGCATTTTGCTTTTGACACTAAAAAATGGGCATTTGACTTTGAAATTACCCTGAAAATTGAGGTTAAGGTCAAGAAAAAGGTCAACATTGAGTGCTTGATCCAAAGACAATTCTCTGCTGATAGTAGCCTCTGTTAAATGTTTCTCTAAGACCAGAGTGCTTTGAACATTGAAAATGGAAGACTAACCTTGAAATAACTTTAAAAATTGAGGTTAGGCTCCAGGAAAAGGGCAATAATAAGTGTTTGATACAAAAACAATAACTTCTTGTTAATAAGAAAACATCTATTGTATGTTTTCCTAAAAGCATTTTGCTTTTGACACTAAAGAATGGGCATTTGCCTTTGAAATTACCCTGAAAATTGAGGTTAAGGTCAAGTAAAAGGTCAATATTGAGTGCTTGATCCAAAGACAATTATTTTTGCTGATTTATTGCAAGTTTTTCGAGAAGCAGAGTACTTTAAACAGTAAAAAGTGAGCAATTGACCTTAAGTTACCTAGGTTTTTGAGGTTATGTTCACGGAAACGGTATATTATGATAACTTGTTGTTGTACCAATCATGTTCAGTTAACTATTCATTTAATTCCATTCTTCTGATTTTCTGCCGAATCTTTTTTAATTTTTTAGGTATCCACATTTTCATGTCATTTTTTGGTCGATCGGTTCGAACCTAAGATCATCTCGAATTTCATTGAAAATTTTTTTGTGACTTCTTCACACCCTATACTAACTTTTGTAGGGGCGCCGCAATTTAAATTCGTTTGTGCAAATTTTATAAAAATTCGAATGTATAACAAAAAATTTTTCGCTCCACTCTAATATATATATATATATATATATATATATTAGTATTCATATATATGACCATCTTGATATTATTTAAATATACCTATTTTGTAGGGGTTTTTTTTAGGTCAAAATATTAATTAAAGAACTAAACCAATGTTCAAATCATTTTAATTAATAGCGCTTATTTTAATTTTCAACATTTTTGTCTTCATCAGAAATTAATAATTATCCCTATAAGAAATCATAAACATAAGTAAGTAACATAAGCAAATGAACAAGATATTCATAGATATAAACATATTTTTTTTTACTTACAATTTAAACAGTAATTAGTGTGACCATATGTATGTAGTAAAAGATGCATATTACATCAAAAAAATTTTTTTTAAATATTAAAAAGTACCCATTCTTGTACAAAAGACTAAAAATATGTAAATGTGATATCCAACAGATAAAACAATATATAAAAACAATTTTTTTAAAACATTAAAACTTAAAAATTTAGTTTAAAAACGTTAAAAATAAATAAAATTCGTATCACATTGTATCACATGTTGAAAAGTATTTATACTAAGATAAAACTTAATTAAACAAGAACCATCAATTGTTTTTACTTAAAACTAGTTACAAATTTATTATACAAACATGAAAAAAGAAATAAAATTACTAGTGTTTCAATGAAAGAAAAGCACTAGTATTACAAACTTAATTATATTTATTACATCTATGGAAAACAAAAATCTTATCTATGTTAAATGTCAATTTTAAGTACAAGGTAACCTAGAAAGAAATTTTTTAAAAATTTTTAAAAAGAGAGAAAAAAAGGGAACAAAAACCAACAAAATCAAACTAAAACATATACCTAATCAAACAAAAATGAAAAAAGTTAAAATTAATAGAAAAACCAAAAAATGGCATACAATACAAGCAAAAAGAAACGTGGAAAGAAGAAGAAAGAGGAAAAAAGAAAATTTATTTAATTAAATTTAGATATGATTCTTTGAGGTGATTAAGATTTTCTCTAGAGTTAAGACATTTAGGTTCTTTTAAGATATGTAACGATTCACTAAGTAATCTTTTTTTTAAAATAGGCTGAAAATCTAAAATTTCAACATCACCATATTCAACTTCGTGACCAGTCTGTTGTATATGGGTACGAAGTGCAGTAACTTCATTTTTAGCATATTTATGACTGTTGATTCTCTTTTGCAAGTATTGTTTAGATTGCCCTAAGTAAGAATAATCACAAGAACATTTAAGTTTATAAATAACGTTAGAACATTTCATCTTATCAGTTTTATTTTTTAATTTAGAAAAAAAAATTTTTGTAGTATACTTATTTTTGTTTATCATTTTTATATTATGTCCAGAAACAACTCTTTTCATTTTTTCAGATAAAATAGGTATATACGGGAATGAAAAATATATTTGATCATCATAAGAGTAATTGGAATTATCTGCAACAGCCAAACTTTTACTATTTTTATTATGTCCATAAAGTATACTTTTGAGTCTATTATTTATAGTGTTTTTAAGAAAATTAATGGGATAACCATTTAATAAGAAAATATTGTAAACTTTGTTGAGTATTTGACTTCTATATTTAAAATTAGTGAATTTAATTGCCCGGTCTAAAATAGCAGTAATAACATTACGTTTATGTTCAATAGAGGAATTAGAATTGTAGTTCAAATATCTAGCAGACCAGGTAGGTTTAGTATACCATATGGTTTCAACTTTATTATGTTTGTTAACCAAAATTTTTATATCTAAAAAACTAATTTCTCTATTTTGATTTTCAAGTTCATAAGAAAATTGTAATCTATCATGAAAAGAATTAAAGCTATTGCATAAAGTTTCAATTTTATCCGAAGGTATTGCTGTAATGATGTCATCAACATATCTTTTAAAAAAAGGAATCTCATAATCTACATTTTTCAAAACAGACTCTTGTAGTTCGTTCATAATAATATCAGCCAAAACAACAGATAGAGATGAACCCATAGGTGCTCCATAAATTTGTGAATAAAATTGATTTTTAAACTGGAAATATGACGTATTGCAACAAAATTTCAAACCATCAATAAAATCGTCCTTCTCAATATTAGTGTATTTTTTATTTCTTCCCATTTATTAGTGATAATCTCAATAGTAGTATCGATAGGTATGTTAGTAAACAATGATTTAACATCAAGTGAAATTAATTTATATTTATTAGGTATATGAAAATCTTTAATAAATTCATGGAATTCCCAAGAGTCTCTCACGGTATTATTATTAGCAGTAATATTTTTTAAAATATCAGAGAAAAATTTTGACAATTTTTGTTGTGGGCTATTATATGAAGCAACTATAGGTCTGACAGGATTATTTACTTTATGTAATTTTATCAACCCGTAAATTTGTGGAGGAGTACTATTATGCACTTTAAGTTGGTTACTCAAATTTTGATCAATATAACCCATTTCATAAAATTTTTGAATAATGTTATTGTTTCTGTTCTGGAAAATATTAGTGGGGTCTTTATGTATTTTAAGATATGTTTCACCATCATTTAACAGCTCATACATTTTATTATCATAATCTACTTTATCAATCAATACGGTTTTATTAGTTTTATCAGCACGAATCACTTTGATATTTTCATTCTCCTTAAAAAACTTCCTTGCATCAGAAACATCCTTAATTAGAGAACAATTATATTTATTATTCAAAAAATTGTTTTTTTTCATGTTATCCTTGTACTGATTAACATTATATATAAATTTATTTCTAATTAAGTTTTTTTCATTTTCATCTAGGTTGTCAATACCATATTCAAATGAAATAATCATATCATTGATAGGTAGATTATTATTATTATAGGGTAAATTGAAATTTGATCCAAGTTTTAATAAATTGTTAATATTATCTGGTATCTTGTTAGAGGTTAAATTAACAACAAAATTCTCCTCATTGTGTTTAAGAGGGTTAAATTCAATATCTATTGGTAGCTTACAATTATATTTGTTATTATATTTAGAAACATGGTTATTACTTATTATTAAATTTCTATTTTTATTATTATTATAGTTATCTACTATCTGTTTAGAACTATTGATACAATTATTAATATATTGATTTTCATTAACCATGGCTTCAGACTTCAATTTATTAAATTTATTAATGACAACATTAAATGATTTATAATAAGTAAATTGATAAATAGAACTTTCAATGAAAAAAACTTGTTGTAAATCAGATATAGTGAGATATTGTTTTAGCAAACTATGACATTCATTAATACAATTTTTGTTATTTTTTAAATTACTAAAGGTTTCTGAAATTAACAGATTTAATAGCTTGTACTTAAAATTATTTAAAATATTGTTATATCTATGTTTATTGCTATTATTACTTAAAGAAATAAAGTTTTTTTTATTATCAAATTTACTATTCATAAATTTAGGAAAAAGATTATTCTTTTTACAACTTATAAGGAAAAATTTTTTTATATCTAGTCTTGCCTTTGTACTATATAATTTTCTTACTTGTTTCATTCTATCTTGGATGTCTTCATTTTTATATTTGTTGAGTAGAGAGTTCATATTACACTTATCATCCCCAGTGTTTTTTATATTAGTATTCATATATATGACCATCTTGATATTATTTAAATATACCTATTTTGTAGGGGTTTTTTTTAGGTCAAAATATTAATTAAAGAACTAAACCAATGTTCAAATCATTTTAATTAATAGCGCTTATTTTAATTTTCAACATTTTTGTCTTCATCAGAAATTAATAATTATCCCTATAAGAAATCATAAACATAAGTAAGTAACATAAGCAAATGAACAAGATATTCATAGATATAAACATATTTTTTTTTACTTACAATTTAAACAGTAATTAGTGTGACCATATGTATGTAGTAAAAGATGCATATTACATCAAAAAAATTTTTTTTAAATATTAAAAAGTACCCATTCTTGTACAAAAGACTAAAAATATGTAAATGTGATATCCAACAGATAAAACAATATATAAAAACAATTTTTTTAAAACATTAAAACTTAAAAATTTAGTTTAAAAACGTTAAAAATAAATAAAATTCGTATCACATTGTATCACATGTTGAAAAGTATTTATACTAAGATAAAACTTAATTAAACAAGAACCATCAATTGTTTTTACTTAAAACTAGTTACAAATTTATTATACAAACATGAAAAAAGAAATAAAATTACTAGTGTTTCAATGAAAGAAAAGCACTAGTATTACAAACTTAATTATATTTATTACATCTATGGAAAACAAAAATCTTATCTATGTTAAATGTCAATTTTAAGTACAAGGTAACCTAGAAAGAAATTTTTTAAAAATTTTTAAAAAGAGAGAAAAAAAGGGAACAAAAACCAACAAAATCAAACTAAAACATATACCTAATCAAACAAAAATGAAAAAAGTTAAAATTAATAGAAAAACCAAAAAATGGCATACAATACAAGCAAAAAGAAACGTGGAAAGAAGAAGAAAGAGGAAAAAAGAAAATTTATTTAATTAAATTTAGATATGATTCTTTGAGGTGATTAAGATTTTCTCTAGAGTTAAGACATTTAGGTTCTTTTAAGATATGTAACGATTCACTAAGTAATCTTTTTTTTAAAATAGGCTGAAAATCTAAAATTTCAACATCACCATATTCAACTTCGTGACCAGTCTGTTGTATATGGGTACGAAGTGCAGTAACTTCATTTTTAGCATATTTATGACTGTTGATTCTCTTTTGCAAGTATTGTTTAGATTGCCCTAAGTAAGAATAATCACAAGAACATTTAAGTTTATAAATAACGTTAGAACATTTCATCTTATCAGTTTTATTTTTTAATTTAGAAAAAAAAATTTTTGTAGTATACTTATTTTTGTTTATCATTTTTATATTATGTCCAGAAACAACTCTTTTCATTTTTTCAGATAAAATAGGTATATACGGGAATGAAAAATATATTTGATCATCATAAGAGTAATTGGAATTATCTGCAACAGCCAAACTTTTACTATTTTTATTATGTCCATAAAGTATACTTTTGAGTCTATTATTTATAGTGTTTTTAAGAAAATTAATGGGATAACCATTTAATAAGAAAATATTGTAAACTTTGTTGAGTATTTGACTTCTATATTTAAAATTAGTGAATTTAATTGCCCGGTCTAAAATAGCAGTAATAACATTACGTTTATGTTCAATAGAGGAATTAGAATTGTAGTTCAAATATCTAGCAGACCAGGTAGGTTTAGTATACCATATGGTTTCAACTTTATTATGTTTGTTAACCAAAATTTTTATATCTAAAAAACTAATTTCTCTATTTTGATTTTCAAGTTCATAAGAAAATTGTAATCTATCATGAAAAGAATTAAAGCTATTGCATAAAGTTTCAATTTTATCCGAAGGTATTGCTGTAATGATGTCATCAACATATCTTTTAAAAAAAGGAATCTCATAATCTACATTTTTCAAAACAGACTCTTGTAGTTCGTTCATAATAATATCAGCCAAAACAACAGATAGAGATGAACCCATAGGTGCTCCATAAATTTGTGAATAAAATTGATTTTTAAACTGGAAATATGACGTATTGCAACAAAATTTCAAACCATCAATAAAATCGTCCTTCTCAATATTAGTGTATTTTTTATTTCTTCCCATTTATTAGTGATAATCTCAATAGTAGTATCGATAGGTATGTTAGTAAACAATGATTTAACATCAAGTGAAATTAATTTATATTTATTAGGTATATGAAAATCTTTAATAAATTCATGGAATTCCCAAGAGTCTCTCACGGTATTATTATTAGCAGTAATATTTTTTAAAATATCAGAGAAAAATTTTGACAATTTTTGTTGTGGGCTATTATATGAAGCAACTATAGGTCTGACAGGATTATTTACTTTATGTAATTTTATCAACCCGTAAATTTGTGGAGGAGTACTATTATGCACTTTAAGTTGGTTACTCAAATTTTGATCAATATAACCCATTTCATAAAATTTTTGAATAATGTTATTGTTTCTGTTCTGGAAAATATTAGTGGGGTCTTTATGTATTTTAAGATATGTTTCACCATCATTTAACAGCTCATACATTTTATTATCATAATCTACTTTATCAATCAATACGGTTTTATTAGTTTTATCAGCACGAATCACTTTGATATTTTCATTCTCCTTAAAAAACTTCCTTGCATCAGAAACATCCTTAATTAGAGAACAATTATATTTATTATTCAAAAAATTGTTTTTTTTCATGTTATCCTTGTACTGATTAACATTATATATAAATTTATTTCTAATTAAGTTTTTTTCATTTTCATCTAGGTTGTCAATACCATATTCAAATGAAATAATCATATCATTGATAGGTAGATTATTATTATTATAGGGTAAATTGAAATTTGATCCAAGTTTTAATAAATTGTTAATATTATCTGGTATCTTGTTAGAGGTTAAATTAACAACAAAATTCTCCTCATTGTGTTTAAGAGGGTTAAATTCAATATCTATTGGTAGCTTACAATTATATTTGTTATTATATTTAGAAACATGGTTATTACTTATTATTAAATTTCTATTTTTATTATTATTATAGTTATCTACTATCTGTTTAGAACTATTGATACAATTATTAATATATTGATTTTCATTAACCATGGCTTCAGACTTCAATTTATTAAATTTATTAATGACAACATTAAATGATTTATAATAAGTAAATTGATAAATAGAACTTTCAATGAAAAAAACTTGTTGTAAATCAGATATAGTGAGATATTGTTTTAGCAAACTATGACATTCATTAATACAATTTTTGTTATTTTTTAAATTACTAAAGGTTTCTGAAATTAACAGATTTAATAGCTTGTACTTAAAATTATTTAAAATATTGTTATATCTATGTTTATTGCTATTATTACTTAAAGAAATAAAGTTTTTTTTATTATCAAATTTACTATTCATAAATTTAGGAAAAAGATTATTCTTTTTACAACTTATAAGGAAAAATTTTTTTATATCTAGTCTTGCCTTTGTACTATATAATTTTCTTACTTGTTTCATTCTATCTTGGATGTCTTCATTTTTATATTTGTTGAGTAGAGAGTTCATATTACACTTATCATCCCCAGTGTTTTTTATATTAGTATTCATATATATGACCATCTTGATATTATTTAAATATACCTATTTTGTAGGGGTTTTTTTTTAGGTCAAAATATTAATTAAAGAACTAAACCAATGTTCAAATCATTTTAATTAATAGCGCTTATTTTAATTTTCAACATTTTTGTCTTCATCAGAAATTAATAATTATCCCTATAAGAAATCATAAACATAAGTAAGTAACATAAGCAAATGAACAAGATATTCATAGATATAAACATATTTTTTTTTACTTACAATTTAAACAGTAATTAGTGTGACCATATGTATGTAGTAAAAGATGCATATTACATCAAAAAAATTTTTTTTAAATATTAAAAAGTACCCATTCTTGTACAAAAGACTAAAAATATGTAAATGTGATATCCAACAGATAAAACAATATATAAAAACAATTTTTTTAAAACATTAAAACTTAAAAATTTAGTTTAAAAACGTTAAAAATAAATAAAATTCGTATCACATTGTATCACATGTTGAAAAGTATTTATACTAAGATAAAACTTAATTAAACAAGAACCATCAATTGTTTTTACTTAAAACTAGTTACAAATTTATTATACAAACATGAAAAAAGAAATAAAATTACTAGTGTTTCAATGAAAGAAAAGCACTAGTATTACAAACTTAATTATATTTATTACATCTATGGAAAACAAAAATCTTATCTATGTTAAATGTCAATTTTAAGTACAAGGTAACCTAGAAAGAAATTTTTTAAAAATTTTTAAAAAGAGAGAAAAAAAGGGAACAAAAACCAACAAAATCAAACTAAAACATATACCTAATCAAACAAAAATGAAAAAAGTTAAAATTAATAGAAAAACCAAAAAATGGCATACAATACAAGCAAAAAGAAACGTGGAAAGAAGAAGAAAGAGGAAAAAAGAAAATTTATTTAATTAAATTTAGATATGATTCTTTGAGGTGATTAAGATTTTCTCTAGAGTTAAGACATTTAGGTTCTTTTAAGATATGTAACGATTCACTAAGTAATCTTTTTTTTAAAATAGGCTGAAAATCTAAAATTTCAACATCACCATATTCAACTTCGTGAAGTTGAATATGGTGATGTTGAAATTTTAGATTTTCAGCCTATTTTAAAAAAAAGATTACTTAGTGAATCGTTACATATCTTAAAAGAACCTAAATGTCTTAACTCTAGAGAAAATCTTAATCACCTCAAAGAATCATATCTAAATTTAATTAAATAAATTTTCTTTTTTCCTCTTTCTTCTTCTTTCCACGTTTCTTTTTGCTTGTATTGTATGCCATTTTTTGGTTTTTCTATTAATTTTAACTTTTTTCATTTTTGTTTGATTAGGTATATGTTTTAGTTTGATTTTGTTGGTTTTTGTTCCCTTTTTTTCTCTCTTTTTAAAAATTTTTAAAAAATTTCTTTCTAGGTTACCTTGTACTTAAAATTGACATTTAACATAGATAAGATTTTTGTTTTCCATAGATGTAATAAATATAATTAAGTTTGTAATACTAGTGCTTTTCTTTCATTGAAACACTAGTAATTTTATTTCTTTTTTCATGTTTGTATAATAAATTTGTAACTAGTTTTAAGTAAAAACAATTGATGGTTCTTGTTTAATTAAGTTTTATCTTAGTATAAATACTTTTCAACATGTGATACAATGTGATACGAATTTTATTTATTTTTAACGTTTTTAAACTAAATTTTTAAGTTTTAATGTTTTAAAAAAATTGTTTTTATATATTGTTTTATCTGTTGGATATCACATTTACATATTTTTAGTCTTTTGTACAAGAATGGGTACTTTTTAATATTTAAAAAAAATTTTTTTGATGTAATATGCATCTTTTACTACATACATATGGTCACACTAATTACTGTTTAAATTGTAAGTAAAAAAAAATATGTTTATATCTATGAATATCTTGTTCATTTGCTTATGTTACTTACTTATGTTTATGATTTCTTATAGGGATAATTATTAATTTCTGATGAAGACAAAAATGTTGAAAATTAAAATAAGCGCTATTAATTAAAATGATTTGAACATTGGTTTAGTTCTTTAATTAATATTTTGACCTAAAAAAAACCCCTACAAAATAGGTATATTTAAATAATATCAAGATGGTCATATATATGAATACTAATATAAAAAACACTGGGGATGATAAGTGTAATATGAACTCTCTACTCAACAAATATAAAAATGAAGACATCCAAGATAGAATGAAACAAGTAAGAAAATTATATAGTACAAAGGCAAGACTAGATATAAAAAAATTTTTCCTTATAAGTTGTAAAAAGAATAATCTTTTTCCTAAATTTATGAATAGTAAATTTGATAATAAAAAAAACTTTATTTCTTTAAGTAATAATAGCAATAAACATAGATATAACAATATTTTAAATAATTTTAAGTACAAGCTATTAAATCTGTTAATTTCAGAAACCTTTAGTAATTTAAAAAATAACAAAAATTGTATTAATGAATGTCATAGTTTGCTAAAACAATATCTCACTATATCTGATTTACAACAAGTTTTTTTCATTGAAAGTTCTATTTATCAATTTACTTATTATAAATCATTTAATGTTGTCATTAATAAATTTAATAAATTGAAGTCTGAAGCCATGGTTAATGAAAATCAATATATTAATAATTGTATCAATAGTTCTAAACAGATAGTAGATAACTATAATAATAATAAAAATAGAAATTTAATAATAAGTAATAACCATGTTTCTAAATATAATAACAAATATAATTGTAAGCTACCAATAGATATTGAATTTAACCCTCTTAAACACAATGAGGAGAATTTTGTTGTTAATTTAACCTCTAACAAGATACCAGATAATATTAACAATTTATTAAAACTTGGATCAAATTTCAATTTACCCTATAATAATAATAATCTACCTATCAATGATATGATTATTTCATTTGAATATGGTATTGACAACCTAGATGAAAATGAAAAAAACTTAATTAGAAATAAATTTATATATAATGTTAATCAGTACAAGGATAACATGAAAAAAAACAATTTTTTGAATAATAAATATAATTGTTCTCTAATTAAGGATGTTTCTGATGCAAGGAAGTTTTTTAAGGAGAATGAAAATATCAAAGTGATTCGTGCTGATAAAACTAATAAAACCGTATTGATTGATAAAGTAGATTATGATAATAAAATGTATGAGCTGTTAAATGATGGTGAAACATATCTTAAAATACATAAAGACCCCACTAATATTTTCCAGAACAGAAACAATAACATTATTCAAAAATTTTATGAAATGGGTTATATTGATCAAAATTTGAGTAACCAACTTAAAGTGCATAATAGTACTCCTCCACAAATTTACGGGTTGATAAAATTACATAAAGTAAATAATCCTGTCAGACCTATAGTTGCTTCATATAATAGCCCACAACAAAAATTGTCAAAATTTTTCTCTGATATTTTAAAAAATATTACTGCTAATAATAATACCGTGAGAGACTCTTGGGAATTCCATGAATTTATTAAAGATTTTCATATACCTAATAAATATAAATTAATTTCACTTGATGTTAAATCATTGTTTACTAACATACCTATCGATACTACTATTGAGATTATCACTAATAAATGGGAAGAAATAAAAAAATACACTAATATTGAGAAGGACGATTTTATTGATGGTTTGAAATTTTGTTGCAATACGTCATATTTCCAGTTTAAAAATCAATTTTATTCACAAATTTATGGAGCACCTATGGGTTCATCTCTATCTGTTGTTTTGGCTGATATTATTATGAACGAACTACAAGAGTCTGTTTTGAAAAATGTAGATTATGAGATTCCTTTTTTTAAAAGATATGTTGATGACATCATTACAGCAATACCTTCGGATAAAATTGAAACTTTATGCAATAGCTTTAATTCTTTTCATGATAGATTACAATTTTCTTATGAACTTGAAAATCAAAATAGAGAAATTAGTTTTTTAGATATAAAAATTTTGGTTAACAAACATAATAAAGTTGAAACCATATGGTATACTAAACCTACCTGGTCTGCTAGATATTTGAACTACAATTCTAATTCCTCTATTGAACATAAACGTAATGTTATTACTGCTATTTTAGACCTGGCAATTAAATTCACTAATTTTAAATATAGAAGTCAAATACTCAACAAAGTTTACAATATTTTCTTATTAAATGGTTATCCCATTAATTTTCTTAAAAACACTATAAATAATAGACTCAAAAGTATACTTTATGGACATAATAAAAATAGTAAAAGTTTGGCTGTTGCAGATAATTCCAATTACTCTTATGATGATCAAATATATTTTTCATTCCCGTATATACCTATTTTATCTGAAAAAATGAAAAGAGTTGTTTCTGGACATAATATAAAAATGATAAACAAAAATAAGTATACTACAAAAATTTTTTTTTCTAAATTAAAAAATAAAACTGATAAGATGAAATGTTCTAACGTTATTTATAAACTTAAATGTTCTTGTGATTATTCTTACTTAGGGCAATCTAAACAATACTTGCAAAAGAGAATCAACAGTCATAAATATGCTAAAAATGAAGTTACTGCACTTCGTACCCATATACAACAGACTGGTCACGAAGTTGAATATGGTGATGTTGAAATTTTAGATTTTCAGCCTATTTTAAAAAAAAGATTACTTAGTGAATCGTTACATATCTTAAAAGAACCTAAATGTCTTAACTCTAGAGAAAATCTTAATCACCTCAAAGAATCATATCTAAATTTAATTAAATAAATTTTCTTTTTTCCTCTTTCTTCTTCTTTCCACGTTTCTTTTTGCTTGTATTGTATGCCATTTTTTGGTTTTTCTATTAATTTTAACTTTTTTCATTTTTGTTTGATTAGGTATATGTTTTAGTTTGATTTTGTTGGTTTTTGTTCCCTTTTTTTCTCTCTTTTTAAAAATTTTTAAAAAATTTCTTTCTAGGTTACCTTGTACTTAAAATTGACATTTAACATAGATAAGATTTTTGTTTTCCATAGATGTAATAAATATAATTAAGTTTGTAATACTAGTGCTTTTCTTTCATTGAAACACTAGTAATTTTATTTCTTTTTTCATGTTTGTATAATAAATTTGTAACTAGTTTTAAGTAAAAACAATTGATGGTTCTTGTTTAATTAAGTTTTATCTTAGTATAAATACTTTTCAACATGTGATACAATGTGATACGAATTTTATTTATTTTTAACGTTTTTAAACTAAATTTTTAAGTTTTAATGTTTTAAAAAAATTGTTTTTATATATTGTTTTATCTGTTGGATATCACATTTACATATTTTTAGTCTTTTGTACAAGAATGGGTACTTTTTAATATTTAAAAAAAATTTTTTTGATGTAATATGCATCTTTTACTACATACATATGGTCACACTAATTACTGTTTAAATTGTAAGTAAAAAAAAATATGTTTATATCTATGAATATCTTGTTCATTTGCTTATGTTACTTACTTATGTTTATGATTTCTTATAGGGATAATTATTAATTTCTGATGAAGACAAAAATGTTGAAAATTAAAATAAGCGCTATTAATTAAAATGATTTGAACATTGGTTTAGTTCTTTAATTAATATTTTGACCTAAAAAAAACCCCTACAAAATAGGTATATTTAAATAATATCAAGATGGTCATATATATGAATACTAATATAAAAAACACTGGGGATGATAAGTGTAATATGAACTCTCTACTCAACAAATATAAAAATGAAGACATCCAAGATAGAATGAAACAAGTAAGAAAATTATATAGTACAAAGGCAAGACTAGATATAAAAAAATTTTTCCTTATAAGTTGTAAAAAGAATAATCTTTTTCCTAAATTTATGAATAGTAAATTTGATAATAAAAAAAACTTTATTTCTTTAAGTAATAATAGCAATAAACATAGATATAACAATATTTTAAATAATTTTAAGTACAAGCTATTAAATCTGTTAATTTCAGAAACCTTTAGTAATTTAAAAAATAACAAAAATTGTATTAATGAATGTCATAGTTTGCTAAAACAATATCTCACTATATCTGATTTACAACAAGTTTTTTTCATTGAAAGTTCTATTTATCAATTTACTTATTATAAATCATTTAATGTTGTCATTAATAAATTTAATAAATTGAAGTCTGAAGCCATGGTTAATGAAAATCAATATATTAATAATTGTATCAATAGTTCTAAACAGATAGTAGATAACTATAATAATAATAAAAATAGAAATTTAATAATAAGTAATAACCATGTTTCTAAATATAATAACAAATATAATTGTAAGCTACCAATAGATATTGAATTTAACCCTCTTAAACACAATGAGGAGAATTTTGTTGTTAATTTAACCTCTAACAAGATACCAGATAATATTAACAATTTATTAAAACTTGGATCAAATTTCAATTTACCCTATAATAATAATAATCTACCTATCAATGATATGATTATTTCATTTGAATATGGTATTGACAACCTAGATGAAAATGAAAAAAACTTAATTAGAAATAAATTTATATATAATGTTAATCAGTACAAGGATAACATGAAAAAAAACAATTTTTTGAATAATAAATATAATTGTTCTCTAATTAAGGATGTTTCTGATGCAAGGAAGTTTTTTAAGGAGAATGAAAATATCAAAGTGATTCGTGCTGATAAAACTAATAAAACCGTATTGATTGATAAAGTAGATTATGATAATAAAATGTATGAGCTGTTAAATGATGGTGAAACATATCTTAAAATACATAAAGACCCCACTAATATTTTCCAGAACAGAAACAATAACATTATTCAAAAATTTTATGAAATGGGTTATATTGATCAAAATTTGAGTAACCAACTTAAAGTGCATAATAGTACTCCTCCACAAATTTACGGGTTGATAAAATTACATAAAGTAAATAATCCTGTCAGACCTATAGTTGCTTCATATAATAGCCCACAACAAAAATTGTCAAAATTTTTCTCTGATATTTTAAAAAATATTACTGCTAATAATAATACCGTGAGAGACTCTTGGGAATTCCATGAATTTATTAAAGATTTTCATATACCTAATAAATATAAATTAATTTCACTTGATGTTAAATCATTGTTTACTAACATACCTATCGATACTACTATTGAGATTATCACTAATAAATGGGAAGAAATAAAAAAATACACTAATATTGAGAAGGACGATTTTATTGATGGTTTGAAATTTTGTTGCAATACGTCATATTTCCAGTTTAAAAATCAATTTTATTCACAAATTTATGGAGCACCTATGGGTTCATCTCTATCTGTTGTTTTGGCTGATATTATTATGAACGAACTACAAGAGTCTGTTTTGAAAAATGTAGATTATGAGATTCCTTTTTTTAAAAGATATGTTGATGACATCATTACAGCAATACCTTCGGATAAAATTGAAACTTTATGCAATAGCTTTAATTCTTTTCATGATAGATTACAATTTTCTTATGAACTTGAAAATCAAAATAGAGAAATTAGTTTTTTAGATATAAAAATTTTGGTTAACAAACATAATAAAGTTGAAACCATATGGTATACTAAACCTACCTGGTCTGCTAGATATTTGAACTACAATTCTAATTCCTCTATTGAACATAAACGTAATGTTATTACT
Organism: Sialis fuliginosa; assembly: GCA_961205875.1. Lineage (NCBI taxonomy): Eukaryota > Metazoa > Arthropoda > Insecta > Megaloptera > Sialidae > Sialis > Sialis fuliginosa. Next base: position 1,694,456 of record OY540819.1, on the reverse strand, counting down.
GCTATTTTAGACCGGGCAATTAAATTCACTAATTTTAAATATAGAAGTCAAATACTCAACAAAGTTTACAATATTTTCTTATTAAATGGTTATCCCATTAATTTTCTTAAAAACACTATAAATAATAGACTCAAAAGTATACTTTATGGACATAATAAAAATAGTAAAAGTTTGGCTGTTGCAGATAATTCCAATTACTCTTATGATGATCAAATATATTTTTCATTCCCGTATATACCTATTTTATCTGAAAAAATGAAAAGAGTTGTTTCTGGACATAATATAAAAATGATAAACAAAAATAAGTATACTACAAAAATTTTTTTTTCTAAATTAAAAAATAAAACTGATAAGATGAAATGTTCTAACGTTATTTATAAACTTAAATGTTCTTGTGATTATTCTTACTTAGGGCAATCTAAACAATACTTGCAAAAGAGAATCAACAGTCATAAATATGCTAAAAATGAAGTTACTGCACTTCGTACCCATATACAACAGACTGGTCACGAAGTTGAATATGGTGATGTTGAAATTTTAGATTTTCAGCCTATTTTAAAAAAAAAGATTACTTAGTGAATCGTTACATATCTTAAAAGAACCTAAATGTCTTAACTCTAGAGAAAATCTTAATCACCTCAAAGAATCATATCTAAATTTAATTAAATAAATTTTCTTTTTTCCTCTTTCTTCTTCTTTCCACGTTTCTTTTTGCTTGTATTGTATGCCATTTTTTGGTTTTTCTATTAATTTTAACTTTTTTCATTTTTGTTTGATTAGGTATATGTTTTAGTTTGATTTTGTTGGTTTTTGTTCCCTTTTTTTCTCTCTTTTTAAAAATTTTTAAAAAATTTCTTTCTAGGTTACCTTGTACTTAAAATTGACATTTAACATAGATAAGATTTTTGTTTTCCATAGATGTAATAAATATAATTAAGTTTGTAATACTAGTGCTTTTCTTTCATTGAAACACTAGTAATTTTATTTCTTTTTTCATGTTTGTATAATAAATTTGTAACTAGTTTTAAGTAAAAACAATTGATGGTTCTTGTTTAATTAAGTTTTATCTTAGTATAAATACTTTTCAACATGTGATACAATGTGATACGAATTTTATTTATTTTTAACGTTTTTAAACTAAATTTTTAAGTTTTAATGTTTTAAAAAAATTGTTTTTATATATTGTTTTATCTGTTGGATATCACATTTACATATTTTTAGTCTTTTGTACAAGAATGGGTACTTTTTAATATTTAAAAAAAATTTTTTTGATGTAATATGCATCTTTTACTACATACATATGGTCACACTAATTACTGTTTAAATTGTAAGTAAAAAAAAAATATGTTTATATCTATGAATATCTTGTTCATTTGCTTATGTTACTTACTTATGTTTATGATTTCTTATAGGGATAATTATTAATTTCTGATGAAGACAAAAATGTTGAAAATTAAAATAAGCGCTATTAATTAAAATGATTTGAACATTGGTTTAGTTCTTTAATTAATATTTTGACCTAAAAAAAACCCCTACAAAATAGGTATATTTAAATATATATATATATATATATATATATATATATATATTTAAATATACCTATTTTGTAGGGGTTTTTTTTAGGTCAAAATATTAATTAAAGAACTAAACCAATGTTCAAATCATTTTAATTAATAGCGCTTATTTTAATTTTCAACATTTTTGTCTTCATCAGAAATTAATAATTATCCCTATAAGAAATCATAAACATAAGTAAGTAACATAAGCAAATGAACAAGATATTCATAGATATAAACATATTTTTTTTACTTACAATTTAAACAGTAATTAGTGTGACCATATGTATGTAGTAAAAGATGCATATTACATCAAAAAAATTTTTTTTAAATATTAAAAAGTACCCATTCTTGTACAAAAGACTAAAAATATGTAAATGTGATATCCAACAGATAAAACAATATATAAAAACAATTTTTTTAAAACATTAAAACTTAAAAATTTAGTTTAAAAACGTTAAAACTAAATAAAATTCGTATCACATTGTATCACATGTTGAAAAGTATTTATACTAAGATAAAACTTAATTAAACAAGAAACATCAATTGTTTTTACTTAAAACTAGTTACAAATTTATTATACAAACATGAAAAAAGAAATAAAATTACTAGTGTTTCAATGAAAGAAAAGCACTAGTATTACAAACTTAATTATATTTATTACATCTATGGAAAACAAAAATCTTATCTATGTTAAATGTCAATTTTAAGTACAAGGTAACCTAGAAAGAAATTTTTTTTTAAAATTTTAAAAAGAGAGAAAAAAAGGGAACAAAAACCAACAAAATCAAACTAAAACATATACCTAATCAAACAAAAATGAAAAAAGTTAAAATTAATAGAAAAACCAAAAAATGGCATACAATACAAGCAAAAAGAAACGAGGAAAGAAGAAAGAGGAAAAAAGAAAATTTATTTAATTAAATTTAGATATGATTCTTTGAGGTGATTAAGATTTTCTCTAGAGTTAAGACATTTAGGTTCTTTTAAGATATGTAACGATTCACTAAGTAATCTTTTTTTTAAAATAGGCTGAAAATCTAAAATTTCAACATCACCATATTCAACTTCGTGACCAGTCTGTTGTATATGGGTACGAAGTGCAGTAACTTCATTTTTAGCATATTTATGACTGTTGATTCTCTTTTGCAAGTATTGTTTAGATTGCCCTAAGTAAGAATAATCACAAGAACATTTAAGTTTATAAATAACGTTAGAACATTTCATCTTATCAGTTTTATTTTTTAATTTAGAAAAAAAAATTTTTGTAGTATACTTATTTTTGTTTATCATTTTTATATTATGTCCAGAAACAACTCTTTTCATTTTTTCAGATAAAATAGGTATATACGGGAATGAAAAATATATTTGATCATCATAAGAGTAATTGGAATTATCTGCAACAGCCAAACTTTTACTATTTTTATTATGTCCATAAAGTATACTTTTGAGTCTATTATTTATAGTGTTTTTAAGAAAATTAATGGGATAACCATTTAATAAGAAAATATTGTAAACTTTGTTGAGTATTTGACTTCTATATTTAAAATTAGTGAATTTAATTGCCCGGTCTAAAATAGCAGTAATAACATTACGTTTATGTTCAATAGAGGAATTAGAAATGTAGTTCAAATATCTAGCAGACCAGGTAGGTTTAGTATACCATATGGTTTCAACTTTATTATGTTTGTTAACCAAAATTTTTATATCTAAAAAACTAATTTCTCTATTTTGATTTTCAAGTTCATAAGAAAATTGTAATCTATCATGAAAAGAATTAAAGCTATTGCATAAAGTTTCAATTTTATCCGAAGGTATTGCTGTAATGATGTCATCAACATATCTTTTAAAAAAAGGAATCTCATAATCTACATTTTTCAAAACAGACTCTTGTAGTTCGTTCATAATAATATCAGCCAAAACAACAGATAGAGATGAACCCATAGGTGCTCCATAAATTTGTGAATAAAATTGATTTTTAAACTGGAAATATGACGTATTGCAACAAAATTTCAAACCATCAATAAAATCGTCCTTCTCAATATTAGTGTATTTTTTTATTTCTTCCCATTTATTAGTGATAATCTCAATAGTAGTATCGATAGGTATGTTAGTAAACAATGATTTAACATCAAGTGAAATTAATTTATATTTATTAGGTATATGAAAATCTTTAATAAATTCATGGAATTCCCAAGAGTCTCTCACGGTATTATTATTAGCAGTAATATTTTTTAAAATATCAGAGAAAAATTTTGACAATTTTTGTTGTGGGCTATTATATGAAGCAACTATAGGTCTGACAGGATTATTTACTTTATGTAATTTTATCAACCCGTAAATTTGTGGAGGAGTACTATTATGCACTTTAAGTTGGTTACTCAAATTTTGATCAATATAACCCATTTCATAAAATTTTTGAATAATGTTATTGTTTCTGTTCTGGAAAATATTAGTGGGGTCTTTATGTATTTTAAGATATGTTTCACCATCATTTAACAGCTCATACATTTTATTATCATAATCTACTTTATCAATCAATACGGTTTTATTAGTTTTATCAGCACGAATCACTTTGATATTATCATTCTCCTTAAAAAACTTCCTTGCATCAGAAACATCCTTAATTAGAGAACAATTATATTTATTATTCAAAAAATTGTTTTTTTTCATGTTATCCTTGTACTGATTAACATTATATATAAATTTATTTCTAATTAAGTTTTTTTCATTTTCATCTAGGTTGTCAATACCATATTCAATATTCAAATGAAATAATCATATCATTGATAGGTAGATTATTATTATTATAGGGTAAATTGAAATTTGATCCAAGTTTTAATAAATTGTTAATATTATCTGGTATCTTGTTAGAGGTTAAATTAACAACAAAATTCTCCTCATTGTGTTTAAGAGGGTTAAATTCAATATCTATTGGTAGCTTACAATTATATTTGTTATTATATTTAGAAACATGGTTATTACTTATTATTAAATTTCTATTTTTATTATTATTATAGTTATCTACTATCTGTTTAGAACTATTGATACAATTATTAATATATTGATTTTCATTAACCATGGCTTCAGACTTCAATTTATTAAATTTATTAATGACAACATTAAATGATTTATAATAAGTAAATTGATAAATAGAACTTTCAATGAAAAAAACTTGTTGTAAATCAGATATAGTGAGATATTGTTTTAGCAAACTATGACATTCATTAATACAATTTTTGTTATTTTTTAAATTACTAAAGGTTTCTGAAATTAACAGATTTAATAGCTTGTACTTAAAATTATTTAAAATATTGTTATATCTATGTTTATTGCTATTATTACTTAAAGAAATAAAGTTTTTTTTATTATCAAATTTACTATTCATAAATTTAGGAAAAAGATTATTCTTTTTACAACTTATAAGGAAAAATTTTTTTATATCTAGTCTTGCCTTTGTACTATATAATTTTCTTACTTGTTTCATTCTATCTTGGATGTCTTCATTTTTATATTTGTTGAGTAGAGAGTTCATATTACACTTATCATCCCCAGTGTTTTTTATATTAGTATTCATATATATGACCATCTTGATATTATTTAAATATACCTATTTTGTAGGGGTTTTTTTTAGGTCAAAATATTAATTAAAGAACTAAACCAATGTTCAAATCATTTTAATTAATAGCGCTTATTTTAATTTTCAACATTTTTGTCTTCATCAGAAATTAATAATTATCCCTATAAGAAATCATAAACATAAGTAAGTAACATAAGCAAATGAACAAGATATTCATAGATATAAACATATTTTTTTTACTTACAATTTAAACAGTAATTAGTGTGACCATATGTATGTAGTAAAAGATGCATATTACATCAAAAAAATTTTTTTTAAATATTAAAAAGTACCCATTCTTGTACAAAAGACTAAAAATATGTAAATGTGATATCCAACAGATAAAACAATATATAAAAACAATTTTTTTAAAACATTAAAACTTAAAAATTTAGTTTAAAAACGTTAAAAATAAATAAAATTCGTATCACATTGTATCACATGTTGAAAAGTATTTATACTAAGATAAAACTTAATTAAACATCAATTGTTTTTACTTAAAACTAGTTACAAATTTATTATACAAACATGAAAAAAGAAATAAAATTACTAGTGTTTCAATGAAAGAAAAGCACTAGTATTACAAACTTAATTATATTTATTACATCTATGGAAAACAAAAATCTTATCTATGTTAAATGTCAATTTTAAGTACAAGGTAACCTAGAAAGAAATTTTTTTTAAAAATTTTAAAAAGAGAGAAAAAAAGGGAACATATAATAGCCCACAACAAAAATTGTCAAAATTTTTCTCTGATATTTTAAAAAATATTACTGCTAATAATAATACCGTGAGAGACTCTTGGGAATTCCATGAATTTATTAAAGATTTTCATATACCTAATAAATATAAATTAATTTCACTTGATGTTAAATCATTGTTTACTAACATACCTATCGATACTACTATTGAGATTATCACTAATAAATGGGAAGAAATAAAAAAATACACTAATATTGAGAAGGACGATTTTATTGATGGTTTGAAATTTTGTTGCAATACGTCATATTTCCAGTTTAAAAATCAATTTTATTCACAAATTTATGGAGCACCTATGGGTTCATCTCTATCTGTTGTTTTGGCTGATATTATTATGAACGAACTACAAGAGTCTGTTTTGAAAAATGTAGATTATGAGATTCCTTTTTTTAAAAGATATGTTGATGACATCATTACAGCAATACCTTCGGATAAAATTGAAACTTTATGCAATAGCTTTAATTCTTTTCATGATAGATTACAATTTTCTTATGAACTTGAAAATCAAAATAGAGAAATTAGTTTTTTAGATATAAAAATTTTGGTTAACAAACATAATAAAGTTGAAACCATATGGTATACTAAACCTACCTGGTCTGCTAGATATTTGAACTACATTTCTAATTCCTCTATTGAACATAAACGTAATGTTATTACTGCTATTTTAGACCGGGCAATTAAATTCACTAATTTTAAATATAGAAGTCAAATACTCAACAAAGTTTACAATATTTTCTTATTAAATGGTTATCCCATTAATTTTCTTAAAAACACTATAAATAATAGACTCAAAAGTATACTTTATGGACATAATAAAAATAGTAAAAGTTTGGCTGTTGCAGATAATTCCAATTACTCTTATGATGATCAAATATATTTTTCATTCCCGTATATACCTATTTTATCTGAAAAAATGAAAAGAGTTGTTTCTGGACATAATATAAAAATGATAAACAAAAATAAGTATACTACAAAAATTTTTTTTTTCTAAATTAAAAAATAAAACTGATAAGATGAAATGTTCTAACGTTATTTATAAACTTAAATGTTCTTGTGATTATTCTTACTTAGGGCAATCTAAACAATACTTGCAAAAGAGAATCAACAGTCATAAATATGCTAAAAATGAAGTTACTGCACTTCGTACCCATATACAACAGACTGGTCACGAAGTTGAATATGGTGATGTTGAAATTTTAGATTTTCAGCCTATTTTAAAAAAAAGATTACTTAGTGAATCGTTACATATCTTAAAAGAACCTAAATGTCTTAACTCTAGAGAAAATCTTAATCACCTCAAAGAATCATATCTAAATTTAATTAAATAAATTTTCTTTTTTCCTCTTTCTTCTTCTTTCCTCGTTTCTTTTTGCTTGTATTGTATGCCATTTTTTGGTTTTTCTATTAATTTTAACTTTTTTCATTTTTGTTTGATTAGGTATATGTTTTAGTTTGATTTTGTTGGTTTTTGTTCCCTTTTTTTCTCTCTTTTTAAAATTTTTAAAAAAAATTTCTTTCTAGGTTACCTTGTACTTAAAATTGACATTTAACATAGATAAGATTTTTGTTTTCCATAGATGTAATAAATATAATTAAGTTTGTAATACTAGTGCTTTTCTTTCATTGAAACACTAGTAATTTTATTTCTTTTTTCATGTTTGTATAATAAATTTGTAACTAGTTTTAAGTAAAAACAATTGATGTTTCTTGTTTAATTAAGTTTTATCTTAGTATAAATACTTTTCAACATGTGATACAATGTGATACGAATTTTATTTATTTTTAACGTTTTTAAACTAAATTTTTAAGTTTTAATGTTTTAAAAAAATTGTTTTTATATATTGTTTTATCTGTTGGATATCACATTTACATATTTTTAGTCTTTTGTACAAGAATGGGTACTTTTTAATATTTAAAAAAAATTTTTTTGATGTAATATGCATCTTTTACTACATACATATGGTCACACTAATTACTGTTTAAATTGTAAGTAAAAAAAATATGTTTATATCTATGAATATCTTGTTCATTTGCTTATGTTACTTACTTATGTTTATGATTTCTTATAGGGATAATTATTAATTTCTGATGAAGACAAAAATGTTGAAAATTAAAATAAGCGCTATTAATTAAAATGATTTGAACATTGGTTTAGTTCTTTAATTAATATTTTGACCTAAAAAAAACCCCTACAAAATAGGTATATTTAAATAATATCAAGATGGTCATATATATGAATACTAATATAAAAAACACTGGGGATGATAAGTGTAATATGAACTCTCTACTCAACAAATATAAAAATGAAGACATCCAAGATAGAATGAAACAAGTAAGAAAATTATATAGTACAAAGGCAAGACTAGATATAAAAAAATTTTTCCTTATAAGTTGTAAAAAGAATAATCTTTTTCCTAAATTTATGAATAGTAAATTTGATAATAAAAAAAACTTTATTTCTTTAAGTAATAATAGCAATAAACATAGATATAACAATATTTTAAATAATTTTAAGTACAAGCTATTAAATCTGTTAATTTCAGAAACCTTTAGTAATTTAAAAAATAACAAAAATTGTATTAATGAATGTCATAGTTTGCTAAAACAATATCTCACTATATCTGATTTACAACAAGTTTTTTTCATTGAAAGTTCTATTTATCAATTTACTTATTATAAATCATTTAATGTTGTCATTAATAAATTTAATAAATTGAAGTCTGAAGCCATGGTTAATGAAAATCAATATATTAATAATTGTATCAATAGTTCTAAACAGATAGTAGATAACTATAATAATAATAAAAATAGAAATTTAATAATAAGTAATAACCATGTTTCTAAATATAATAACAAATATAATTGTAAGCTACCAATAGATATTGAATTTAACCCTCTTAAACACAATGAGGAGAATTTTGTTGTTAATTTAACCTCTAACAAGATACCAGATAATATTAACAATTTATTAAAACTTGGATCAAATTTCAATTTACCCTATAATAATAATAATCTACCTATCAATGATATGATTATTTCATTTGAATATGGTATTGACAACCTAGATGAAAATGAAAAAAACTTAATTAGAAATAAATTTATATATAATGTTAATCAGTACAAGGATAACATGAAAAAAAACAATTTTTTGAATAATAAATATAATTGTTCTCTAATTAAGGATGTTTCTGATGCAAGGAAGTTTTTTAAGGAGAATGATAATATCAAAGTGATTCGTGCTGATAAAACTAATAAAACCGTATTGATTGATAAAGTAGATTATGATAATAAAATGTATGAGCTGTTAAATGATGGTGAAACATATCTTAAAATACATAAAGACCCCACTAATATTTTCCAGAACAGAAACAATAACATTATTCAAAAATTTTATGAAATGGGTTATATTGATCAAAATTTGAGTAACCAACTTAAAGTGCATAATAGTACTCCTCCACAAATTTACGGGTTGATAAAATTACATAAAGTAAATAATCCTGTCAGACCTATAGTTGCTTCATATAATAGCCCACAACAAAAATTGTCAAAATTTTTCTCTGATATTTTAAAAAATATTACTGCTAATAATAATACCGTGAGAGACTCTTGGGAATTCCATGAATTTATTAAAGATTTTCATATACCTAATAAATATAAATTAATTTCACTTGATGTTAAATCATTGTTTACTAACATACCTATCGATACTACTATTGAGATTATCACTAATAAATGGGAAGAAATAAAAAAATACACTAATATTGAGAAGGACGATTTTATTGATGGTTTGAAATTTTGTTGCAATACGTCATATTTCCAGTTTAAAAATCAATTTTATTCACAAATTTATGGAGCACCTATGGGTTCATCTCTATCTGTTGTTTTGGCTGATATTATTATGAACGAACTACAAGAGTCTGTTTTGAAAAATGTAGATTATGAGATTCCTTTTTTTAAAAGATATGTTGATGACATCATTACAGCAATACCTTCGGATAAAATTGAAACTTTATGCAATAGCTTTAATTCTTTTCATGATAGATTACAATTTTCTTATGAACTTGAAAATCAAAATAGAGAAATTAGTTTTTTAGATATAAAAATTTTGGTTAACAAACATAATAAAGTTGAAACCATATGGTATACTAAACCTACCTGGTCTGCTAGATATTTGAACTACATTTCTAATTCCTCTATTGAACATAAACGTAATGTTATTACTGCTATTTTAGACCGGGCAATTAAATTCACTAATTTTAAATATAGAAGTCAAATACTCAACAAAGTTTACAATATTTTCTTATTAAATGGTTATCCCATTAATTTTCTTAAAAACACTATAAATAATAGACTCAAAAGTATACTTTATGGACATAATAAAAATAGTAAAAGTTTGGCTGTTGCAGATAATTCCAATTACTCTTATGATGATCAAATATATTTTTCATTCCCGTATATACCTATTTTATCTGAAAAAATGAAAAGAGTTGTTTCTGGACATAATATAAAAATGATAAACAAAAATAAGTATACTACAAAAATTTTTTTTTCTAAATTAAAAAATAAAACTGATAAGATGAAATGTTCTAACGTTATTTATAAACTTAAATGTTCTTGTGATTATTCTTACTTAGGGCAATCTAAACAATACTTGCAAAAGAGAATCAACAGTCATAAATATGCTAAAAATGAAGTTACTGCACTTCGTACCCATATACAACAGACTGGTCACGAAGTTGAATATGGTGATGTTGAAATTTTAGATTTTCAGCCTATTTTAAAAAAAAGATTACTTAGTGAATCGTTACATATCTTAAAAGAACCTAAATGTCTTAACTCTAGAGAAAATCTTAATCACCTCAAAGAATCATATCTAAATTTAATTAAATAAATTTTCTTTTTTCCTCTTTCTTCTTCTTTCCTCGTTTCTTTTTGCTTGTATTGTATGCCATTTTTTGGTTTTTCTATTAATTTTAACTTTTTTCATTTTTGTTTGATTAGGTATATGTTTTAGTTTGATTTTGTTGGTTTTTGTTCCCTTTTTTTCTCTCTTTTTAAAATTTTTAAAAAAAATTTCTTTCTAGGTTACCTTGTACTTAAAATTGACATTTAACATAGATAAGATTTTTGTTTTCCATAGATGTAATAAATATAATTAAGTTTGTAATACTAGTGCTTTTCTTTCATTGAAACACTAGTAATTTTATTTCTTTTTTCATGTTTGTATAATAAATTTGTAACTAGTTTTAAGTAAAAACAATTGATGTTTCTTGTTTAATTAAGTTTTATCTTAGTATAAATACTTTTCAACATGTGATACAATGTGATACGAATTTTATTTATTTTTAACGTTTTTAAACTAAATTTTTAAGTTTTAATGTTTTAAAAAAATTGTTTTTATATATTGTTTTATCTGTTGGATATCACATTTACATATTTTTAGTCTTTTGTACAAGAATGGGTACTTTTTAATATTTAAAAAAAATTTGTTTGATGTAATATGCATCTTTTACTACATACATATGGTCACACTAATTACTGTTTAAATTGTAAGTAAAAAAAATATGTTTATATCTATGAATATCTTGTTCATTTGCTTATGTTACTTACTTATGTTTATGATTTCTTATAGGGATAATTATTAATTTCTGATGAAGACAAAAATGTTGAAAATTAAAATAAGCGCTATTAATTAAAATGATTTGAACATTGGTTTAGTTCTTTAATTAATATTTTGACCTAAAAAAAACCCCTACAAAATAGGTATATTTAAATAATATCAAGATGGTCATATATATGAATACTAATATAAAAAACACTGGGGATGATAAGTGTAATATGAACTCTCTACTCAACAAATATAAAAATGAAGACATCCAAGATAGAATGAAACAAGTAAGAAAATTATATAGTACAAAGGCAAGACTAGATATAAAAAAATTTTTCCTTATAAGTTGTAAAAAGAATAATCTTTTTCCTAAATTTATGAATAGTAAATTTGATAATAAAAAAAACTTTATTTCTTTAAGTAATAATAGCAATAAACATAGATATAACAATATTTTAAATAATTTTAAGTACAAGCTATTAAATCTGTTAATTTCAGAAACCTTTAGTAATTTAAAAAATAACAAAAATTGTATTAATGAATGTCATAGTTTGCTAAAACAATATCTCACTATATCTGATTTACAACAAGTTTTTTTCATTGAAAGTTCTATTTATCAATTTACTTATTATAAATCATTTAATGTTGTCATTAATAAATTTAATAAATTGAAGTCTGAAGCCATGGTTAATGAAAATCAATATATTAATAATTGTATCAATAGTTCTAAACAGATAGTAGATAACTATAATAATAATAAAAATAGAAATTTAATAATAAGTAATAACCATGTTTCTAAATATAATAACAAATATAATTGTAAGCTACCAATAGATATTGAATTTAACCCTCTTAAACACAATGAGGAGAATTTTGTTGTTAATTTAACCTCTAACAAGATACCAGATAATATTAACAATTTATTAAAACTTGGATCAAATTTCAATTTACCCTATAATAATAATAATCTACCTATCAATGATATGATTATTTCATTTGAATATGGTATTGACAACCTAGATGAAAATGAAAAAAACTTAATTAGAAATAAATTTATATATAATGTTAATCAGTACAAGGATAACATGGAAAAAAAACAATTTTTTGAATAATAAATATAATTGTTCTCTAATTAAGGATGTTTCTGATGCAAGGAAGTTTTTTAAGGAGAATGATAATATCAAAGTGATTCGTGCTGATAAAACTAATAAAACCGTATTGATTGATAAAGTAGATTATGATAATAAAATGTATGAGCTGTTAAATGATGGTGAAACATATCTTAAAATACATAAAGACCCCACTAATATTTTCCAGAACAGAAACAATAACATTATTCAAAAATTTTATGAAATGGGTTATATTGATCAAAATTTGAGTAACCAACTTAAAGTGCATAATAGTACTCCTCCACAAATTTACGGGTTGATAAAATTACATAAAGTAAATAATCCTGTCAGACCTATAGTTGCTTCATATAATAGCCCACAACAAAAATTGTCAAAATTTTTCTCTGATATTTTAAAAAATATTACTGCTAATAATAATACCGTGAGAGACTCTTGGGAATTCCATGAATTTATTAAAGATTTTCATATACCTAATAAATATAAATTAATTTCACTTGATGTTAAATCATTGTTTACTAACATACCTATCGATACTACTATTGAGATTATCACTAATAAATGGGAAGAAATAAAAAAATACACTAATATTGAGAAGGACGATTTTATTGATGGTTTGAAATTTTGTTGCAATACGTCATATTTCCAGTTTAAAAATCAATTTTATTCACAAATTTATGGAGCACCTATGGGTTCATCTCTATCTGTTGTTTTGGCTGATATTATTATGAACGAACTACAAGAGTCTGTTTTGAAAAATGTAGATTATGAGATTCCTTTTTTTAAAAGATATGTTGATGACATCATTACAGCAATACCTTCGGATAAAATTGAAACTTTATGCAATAGCTTTAATTCTTTTCATGATAGATTACAATTTTCTTATGAACTTGAAAATCAAAATAGAGAAATTAGTTTTTTAGATATAAAAATTTTGGTTAACAAACATAATAAAGTTGAAACCATATGGTATACTAAACCTACCTGGTCTGCTAGATATTTGAACTACATTTCTAATTCCTCTATTGAACATAAACGTAATGTTATTACTGCTATTTTAGACCGGGCAATTAAATTCACTAATTTTAAATATAGAAGTCAAATACTCAACAAAGTTTACAATATTTTCTTATTAAATGGTTATCCCATTAATTTTCTTAAAAACACTATAAATAATAGACTCAAAAGTATACTTTATGGACATAATAAAAATAGTAAAAGTTTGGCTGTTGCAGATAATTCCAATTACTCTTATGATGATCAAATATATTTTTCATTCCCGTATATACCTATTTTATCTGAAAAAATGAAAAGAGTTGTTTCTGGACATAATATAAAAATGATAAACAAAAATAAGTATACTACAAAAATTTTTTTTTCTAAATTAAAAAATAAAACTGATAAGATGAAATGTTCTAACGTTATTTATAAACTTAAATGTTCTTGTGATTATTCTTACTTAGGGCAATCTAAACAATACTTGCAAAAGAGAATCAACAGTCATAAATATGCTAAAAATGAAGTTACTGCACTTCGTACCCATATACAACAGACTGGTCACGAAGTTGAATATGGTGATGTTGAAATTTTAGATTTTCAGCCTATTTTAAAAAAAAGATTACTTAGTGAATCGTTACATATCTTAAAAGAACCTAAATGTCTTAACTCTAGAGAAAATCTTAATCACCTCAAAGAATCATATCTAAATTTAATTAAATAAATTTTCTTTTTTCCTCTTTCTTCTTCTTTCCTCGTTTCTTTTTGCTTGTATTGTATGCCATTTTTTGGTTTTTCTATTAATTTTAACTTTTTTCATTTTTGTTTGATTAGGTATATGTTTTAGTTTGATTTTGTTGGTTTTTGTTCCCTTTTTTTCTCTCTTTTTAAAATTTTTAAAAAAAATTTCTTTCTAGGTTACCTTGTACTTAAAATTGACATTTAACATAGATAAGATTTTTGTTTTCCATAGATGTAATAAATATAATTAAGTTTGTAATACTAGTGCTTTTCTTTCATTGAAACACTAGTAATTTTATTTCTTTTTTCATGTTTGTATAATAAATTTGTAACTAGTTTTAAGTAAAAACAATTGATGTTTCTTGTTTAATTAAGTTTTATCTTAGTATAAATACTTTTCAACATGTGATACAATGTGATACGAATTTTATTTATTTTTAACGTTTTTAAACTAAATTTTTAAGTTTTAATGTTTTAAAAAAATTGTTTTTATATATTGTTTTATCTGTTGGATATCACATTTACATATTTTTAGTCTTTTGTACAAGAATGGGTACTTTTTAATATTTAAAAAAAATTTTTTGATGTAATATGCATCTTTTACTACATACATATGGTCACACTAATTACTGTTTAAATTGTAAGTAAAAAAAATATGTTTATATCTATGAATATCTTGTTCATTTGCTTATGTTACTTACTTATGTTTATGATTTCTTATAGGGATAATTATTAATTTCTGATGAAGACAAAAATGTTGAAAATTAAAATAAGCGCTATTAATTAAAATGATTTGAACATTGGTTTAGTTCTTTAATTAATATTTTGACCTAAAAAAAACCCCTACAAAATAGGTATATTTAAATAATATCAAGATGGTCATATATATGAATACTAATATAAAAAACACTGGGGATGATAAGTGTAATATGAACTCTCTACTCAACAAATATAAAAATGAAGACATCCAAGATAGAATGAAACAAGTAAGAAAATTATATAGTACAAAGGCAAGACTAGATATAAAAAAATTTTTCCTTATAAGTTGTAAAAAGAATAATCTTTTTCCTAAATTTATGAATAGTAAATTTGATAATAAAAAAAACTTTATTTCTTTAAGTAATAATAGCAATAAACATAGATATAACAATATTTTAAATAATTTTAAGTACAAGCTATTAAATCTGTTAATTTCAGAAACCTTTAGTAATTTAAAAAATAACAAAAATTGTATTAATGAATGTCATAGTTTGCTAAAACAATATCTCACTATATCTGATTTACAACAAGTTTTTTTCATTGAAAGTTCTATTTATCAATTTACTTATTATAAATCATTTAATGTTGTCATTAATAAATTTAATAAATTGAAGTCTGAAGCCATGGTTAATGAAAATCAATATATTAATAATTGTATCAATAGTTCTAAACAGATAGTAGATAACTATAATAATAATAAAAATAGAAATTTAATAATAAGTAATAACCATGTTTCTAAATATAATAACAAATATAATTGTAAGCTACCAATAGATATTGAATTTAACCCTCTTAAACACAATGAGGAGAATTTTGTTGTTAATTTAACCTCTAACAAGATACCAGATAATATTAACAATTTATTAAAACTTGGATCAAATTTCAATTTACCCTATAATAATAATAATCTACCTATCAATGATATGATTATTTCATTTGAATATGGTATTGACAACCTAGATGAAAATGAAAAAAACTTAATTAGAAATAAATTTATATATAATGTTAATCAGTACAAGGATAACATGAAAAAAAACAATTTTTTGAATAATAAATATAATTGTTCTCTAATTAAGGATGTTTCTGATGCAAGGAAGTTTTTTAAGGAGAATGATAATATCAAAGTGATTCGTGCTGATAAAACTAATAAAACCGTATTGATTGATAAAGTAGATTATGATAATAAAATGTATGAGCTGTTAAATGATGGTGAAACATATCTTAAAATACATAAAGACCCCACTAATATTTTCCAGAACAGAAACAATAACATTATTCAAAAATTTTATGAAATGGGTTATATTGATCAAAATTTGAGTAACCAACTTAAAGTGCATAATAGTACTCCTCCACAAATTTACGGGTTGATAAAATTACATAAAGTAAATAATCCTGTCAGACCTATAGTTGCTTCATATAATAGCCCACAACAAAAATTGTCAAAATTTTTCTCTGATATTTTAAAAAATATTACTGCTAATAATAATACCGTGAGAGACTCTTGGGAATTCCATGAATTTATTAAAGATTTTCATATACCTAATAAATATAAATTAATTTCACTTGATGTTAAATCATTGTTTACTAACATACCTATCGATACTACTATTGAGATTATCACTAATAAATGGGAAGAAATAAAAAAATACACTAATATTGAGAAGGACGATTTTATTGATGGTTTGAAATTTTGTTGCAATACGTCATATTTCCAGTTTAAAAATCAATTTTATTCACAAATTTATGGAGCACCTATGGGTTCATCTCTATCTGTTGTTTTGGCTGATATTATTATGAACGAACTACAAGAGTCTGTTTTGAAAAATGTAGATTATGAGATTCCTTTTTTTAAAAGATATGTTGATGACATCATTACAGCAATACCTTCGGATAAAATTGAAACTTTATGCAATAGCTTTAATTCTTTTCATGATAGATTACAATTTTCTTATGAACTTGAAAATCAAAATAGAGAAATTAGTTTTTTAGATATAAAAATTTTGGTTAACAAACATAATAAAGTTGAAACCATATGGTATACTAAACCTACCTGGTCTGCTAGATATTTGAACTACATTTCTAATTCCTCTATTGAACATAAACGTAATGTTATTACTGCTATTTTAGACCGGGCAATTAAATTCACTAATTTTAAATATAGAAGTCAAATACTCAACAAAGTTTACAATATTTTCTTATTAAATGGTTATCCCATTAATTTTCTTAAAAACACTATAAATAATAGACTCAAAAGTATACTTTATGGACATAATAAAAATAGTAAAAGTTTGGCTGTTGCAGATAATTCCAATTACTCTTATGATGATCAAATATATTTTTCATTCCCGTATATACCTATTTTATCTGAAAAAATGAAAAGAGTTGTTTCTGGACATAATATAAAAATGATAAACAAAAATAAGTATACTACAAAAATTTTTTTTTCTAAATTAAAAAATAAAACTGATAAGATGAAATGTTCTAACGTTATTTATAAACTTAAATGTTCTTGTGATTATTCTTACTTAGGGCAATCTAAACAATACTTGCAAAAGAGAATCAACAGTCATAAATATGCTAAAAATGAAGTTACTGCACTTCGTACCCATATACAACAGACTGGTCACGAAGTTGAATATGGTGATGTTGAAATTTTAGATTTTCAGCCTATTTTAAAAAAAAGATTACTTAGTGAATCGTTACATATCTTAAAAGAACCTAAATGTCTTAACTCTAGAGAAAATCTTAATCACCTCAAAGAATCATATCTAAATTTAATTAAATAAATTTTCTTTTTTCCTCTTTCTTCTTCTTTCCTCGTTTCTTTTTGCTTGTATTGTATGCCATTTTTTGGTTTTTCTATTAATTTTAACTTTTTTCATTTTTGTTTGATTAGGTATATGTTTTAGTTTGATTTTGTTGGTTTTTGTTCCCTTTTTTTCTCTCTTTTTAAAATTTTTAAAAAAAATTTCTTTCTAGGTTACCTTGTACTTAAAATTGACATTTAACATAGATAAGATTTTTGTTTTCCATAGATGTAATAAATATAATTAAGTTTGTAATACTAGTGCTTTTCTTTCATTGAAACACTAGTAATTTTATTTCTTTTTTCATGTTTGTATAATAAATTTGTAACTAGTTTTAAGTAAAAACAATTGATGTTTCTTGTTTAATTAAGTTTTATCTTAGTATAAATACTTTTCAACATGTGATACAATGTGATACGAATTTTATTTATTTTTAACGTTTTTAAACTAAATTTTTAAGTTTTAATGTTTTAAAAAAATTGTTTTTATATATTGTTTTATCTGTTGGATATCACATTTACATATTTTTAGTCTTTTGTACAAGAATGGGTACTTTTTAATATTTAAAAAAAATTTTTTTGATGTAATATGCATCTTTTACTACATACATATGGTCACACTAATTACTGTTTAAATTGTAAGTAAAAAAAATATGTTTATATCTATGAATATCTTGTTCATTTGCTTATGTTACTTACTTATGTTTATGATTTCTTATAGGGATAATTATTAATTTCTGATGAAGACAAAAATGTTGAAAATTAAAATAAGCGCTATTAATTAAAATGATTTGAACATTGGTTTAGTTCTTTAATTAATATTTTGACCTAAAAAAAACCCCTACAAAATAGGTATATTTAAATAATATCAAGATGGTCATATATATGAATACTAATATAAAAAACACTGGGGATGATAAGTGTAATATGAACTCTCTACTCAACAAATATAAAAATGAAGACATCCAAGATAGAATGAAACAAGTAAGAAAATTATATAGTACAAAGGCAAGACTAGATATAAAAAAATTTTTCCTTATAAGTTGTAAAAAGAATAATCTTTTTCCTAAATTTATGAATAGTAAATTTGATAATAAAAAAAACTTTATTTCTTTAAGTAATAATAGCAATAAACATAGATATAACAATATTTTAAATAATTTTAAGTACAAGCTATTAAATCTGTTAATTTCAGAAACCTTTAGTAATTTAAAAAATAACAAAAATTGTATTAATGAATGTCATAGTTTGCTAAAACAATATCTCACTATATCTGATTTACAACAAGTTTTTTTCATTGAAAGTTCTATTTATCAATTTACTTATTATAAATCATTTAATGTTGTCATTAATAAATTTAATAAATTGAAGTCTGAAGCCATGGTTAATGAAAATCAATATATTAATAATTGTATCAATAGTTCTAAACAGATAGTAGATAACTATAATAATAATAAAAATAGAAATTTAATAATAAGTAATAACCATGTTTCTAAATATAATAACAAATATAATTGTAAGCTACCAATAGATATTGAATTTAACCCTCTTAAACACAATGAGGAGAATTTTGTTGTTAATTTAACCTCTAACAAGATACCAGATAATATTAACAATTTATTAAAACTTGGATCAAATTTCAATTTACCCTATAATAATAATAATCTACCTATCAATGATATGATTATTTCATTTGAATATGGTATTGACAACCTAGATGAAAATGAAAAAAACTTAATTAGAAATAAATTTATATATAATGTTAATCAGTACAAGGATAACATGAAAAAAAAACAATTTTTTGAATAATAAATATAATTGTTCTCTAATTAAGGATGTTTCTGATGCAAGGAAGTTTTTTAAGGAGAATGATAATATCAAAGTGATTCGTGCTGATAAAACTAATAAAACCGTATTGATTGATAAAGTAGATTATGATAATAAAATGTATGAGCTGTTAAATGATGGTGAAACATATCTTAAAATACATAAAGACCCCACTAATATTTTCCAGAACAGAAACAATAACATTATTCAAAAATTTTATGAAATGGGTTATATTGATCAAAATTTGAGTAACCAACTTAAAGTGCATAATAGTACTCCTCCACAAATTTACGGGTTGATAAAATTACATAAAGTAAATAATCCTGTCAGACCTATAGTTGCTTCATATAATAGCCCACAACAAAAATTGTCAAAATTTTTCTCTGATATTTTAAAAAATATTACTGCTAATAATAATACCGTGAGAGACTCTTGGGAATTCCATGAATTTATTAAAGATTTTCATATACCTAATAAATATAAATTAATTTCACTTGATGTTAAATCATTGTTTACTAACATACCTATCGATACTACTATTGAGATTATCACTAATAAATGGGAAGAAATAAAAAAATACACTAATATTGAGAAGGACGATTTTATTGATGGTTTGAAATTTTGTTGCAATACGTCATATTTCCAGTTTAAAAATCAATTTTATTCACAAATTTATGGAGCACCTATGGGTTCATCTCTATCTGTTGTTTTGGCTGATATTATTATGAACGAACTACAAGAGTCTGTTTTGAAAAATGTAGATTATGAGATTCCTTTTTTTAAAAGATATGTTGATGACATCATTACAGCAATACCTTCGGATAAAATTGAAACTTTATGCAATAGCTTTAATTCTTTTCATGATAGATTACAATTTTCTTATGAACTTGAAAATCAAAATAGAGAAATTAGTTTTTTAGATATAAAAATTTTGGTTAACAAACATAATAAAGTTGAAACCATATGGTATACTAAACCTACCTGGTCTGCTAGATATTTGAACTACATTTCTAATTCCTCTATTGAACATAAACGTAATGTTATTACTGCTATTTTAGACCGGGCAATTAAATTCACTAATTTTAAATATAGAAGTCAAATACTCAACAAAGTTTACAATATTTTCTTATTAAATGGTTATCCCATTAATTTTCTTAAAAACACTATAAATAATAGACTCAAAAGTATACTTTATGGACATAATAAAAATAGTAAAAGTTTGGCTGTTGCAGATAATTCCAATTACTCTTATGATGATCAAATATATTTTTCATTCCCGTATATACCTATTTTATCTGAAAAAATGAAAAGAGTTGTTTCTGGACATAATATAAAAATGATAAACAAAAATAAGTATACTACAAAAATTTTTTTTTCTAAATTAAAAAATAAAACTGATAAGATGAAATGTTCTAACGTTATTTATAAACTTAAATGTTCTTGTGATTATTCTTACTTAGGGCAATCTAAACAATACTTGCAAAAGAGAATCAACAGTCATAAATATGCTAAAAATGAAGTTACTGCACTTCGTACCCATATACAACAGACTGGTCACGAAGTTGAATATGGTGATGTTGAAATTTTAGATTTTCAGCCTATTTTAAAAAAAAAGATTACTTAGTGAATCGTTACATATCTTAAAAGAACCTAAATGTCTTAACTCTAGAGAAAATCTTAATCACCTCAAAGAATCATATCTAAATTTAATTAAATAAATTTTCTTTTTTCCTCTTTCTTCTTCTTTCCTCGTTTCTTTTTGCTTGTATTGTATGCCATTTTTTGGTTTTTCTATTAATTTTAACTTTTTTCATTTTTGTTTGATTAGGTATATGTTTTAGTTTGATTTTGTTGGTTTTTGTTCCCTTTTTTTCTCTCTTTTTAAAATTTTTAAAAAAAATTTCTTTCTAGGTTACCTTGTACTTAAAATTGACATTTAACATAGATAAGATTTTTGTTTTCCATAGATGTAATAAATATAATTAAGTTTGTAATACTAGTGCTTTTCTTTCATTGAAACACTAGTAATTTTATTTCTTTTTTCATGTTTGTATAATAAATTTGTAACTAGTTTTAAGTAAAAACAATTGATGTTTCTTGTTTAATTAAGTTTTATCTTAGTATAAATACTTTTCAACATGTGATACAATGTGATACGAATTTTATTTATTTTTAACGTTTTTAAACTAAATTTTTAAGTTTTAATGTTTTAAAAAAATTGTTTTTATATATTGTTTTATCTGTTGGATATCACATTTACATATTTTTAGTCTTTTGTACAAGAATGGGTACTTTTTAATATTTAAAAAAAATTTTTTTGATGTAATATGCATCTTTTACTACATACATATGGTCACACTAATTACTGTTTAAATTGTAAGTAAAAAAAATATGTTTATATCTATGAATATCTTGTTCATTTGCTTATGTTACTTACTTATGTTTATGATTTCTTATAGGGATAATTATTAATTTCTGATGAAGACAAAAATGTTGAAAATTAAAATAAGCGCTATTAATTAAAATGATTTGAACATTGGTTTAGTTCTTTAATTAATATTTTGACCTAAAAAAAACCCCTACAAAATAGGTATATTTAAATAATATCAAGATGGTCATATATATGAATACTAATATATATATATATATATATATATATATATGTGGTGAGTATTTTTCAGGGACTTTTTATATATCCAGTGTATTATTTGGGGACATTTGTATACTTCGGGGACAGGTCTCGAAAAATCCACATATTAATTGTATTTTTCGGGGACATTCCGTATATATGCACAGTATATATTTAACGACTACTTCGGGGACCTAAATTAATATACATGGGATACCAATAGATGGCGCTACCATGATTGTTTTTAAAACTGGTTTGACTAGATCAGTGATTTTTCAAGCAATGTCGATTTATTTTGTTATTCACTTTAAAGGGCCGTATTCTGAAAAAAATGTTTTTATATTCTAATTAAATATTAAAATACCAAATTGATTTGTGGGGTTAATAATTAAACCAAATAATAATTATTCAAATTATTATTATTGCTTAAATTGCTTCTATGTATATTCAGTAGCGTACCGAGAAAGGGGGGGGGGGGCATTTACCCTGAGGGCGGCAAAATTATGGATTGGGGGCGACAAATTTGAGGTAGCAACTAAAAAATATTTATAGTGCAACGGGGGGAGGGTGAAAAATTTGCCAACTGTCAAGCGCGGATCCAGGGGGTGGTAATGGGGGACATGACCCCTCCCAAATCTCAAAAATTAAATATAAAAATGTTCATTTATTTTTTTACATGTCACAGTCCATCACCCCTCCTCCCCCCCGCCCCAATTGTCATTTTCAGACCATGACCCCTCCCCCAAATTGTAAACCTAGATCCGCGACTGCTCGCTGTCCTGAGTTGTAGAAACCTACGGTACGCCACTGTGTATATTACCTAACCTGCCCCTTTTTTTAAAGTTTGTAAAAAATTAAATACCATAGACATAAACATAGAGCATGGACCGCGCTTTCTGTATTAACATAATGATGTAACATTTCTCCAAAACAATGAGAGAAATGCGGTGGCGTTTGGGATATATCTATCTCTTTTTCTAATAAGATTGAAATAGACACTACTGTTTAAAAAAGGACAAGTATGTCCTAAACCTATTTCAATATCTTTCTTTTGACACGGCTCTGTTTTCAAGTCAGATACGCAATCCATTCTCTATATCTTTTACCATTATGTGACAAATGAGTTATACGCATGCGCATAAAATGTACCGCGAAATTTAAAAAAAGTTATTTTTTAAATTCTTTTTCTTTTTCTTTTGTATTTAATTTAAACTTGATATTGATATGAAATTACTTAATTAGATATTAATAAGTCTTAATAATAATATATAAACTGTTATTTGTTAAATATTCGGTTATTTTTGATCTCTTTTTTATGGAAAGATAATTTGAAAGTCCATGTACGTTGTATGTCTTTACAAATGGATAACATATAAAAATATGATTTTTATTTTCAAATAAACGTACATTATGTTTTTAAATATTTGGAAAAATGTATAAATATGTTATTTGTGTCTTCACATCAGTTATGAATGATATTTCAAGAAATCTATAAGTAAACATTTTTGCAATAATTTGACAGTTTTATTTCTTCTACGTAACGAATAGGTACTTCGGGGACAATTATTATTTTTATGTATCACCATGGGCGTAGTCAGACTTTTGTTCAGGGGGGGGGAGGAATTTTTTTTTTAAACCGGTTTAGTAGGCGTGTTTTGTCTAGGACCCCGTGGAAAAGGAAGGGGGGAGGGGGGGCTCAAATAGTCGGTAGTTAATCTTTTTGGATGTTGAAGAGCAAACAATGCTCCCACATTATTATGGTACCCTTACCTAAAAAGTTTTATAAACATGTCTTGAGGCTTCTGCGGTGGTCTTGATATGGATCTTGGCTTCTGGGTGTAAGCCGCGTCGGTTTGGTCGTGTTATCAAGAGTTATAAGAGCCCTGAAAATGTCCACTGCAATGTGTGACGAAACGTTGGCCGATAACACGACCAAACCGACGCGGCTTACACCCAGAAGCCAAGATCCATTTTATAAACATTTTTTTAATTAAAAAATGTTTTCAATGGGCTTCAAATATTCGGCGCCTCGGGCCTCGAAATGTGTATTTACAGGTCTGATAAATGGCCATTAATGCAAACAAAATTTGGGTTATTTTTCCTATTTTTCTTAAATATTCTATCGTTTCGATGCTACGCCGCGCGGTTGCTGCTTTGAACTTTAGCTCGTGAAATTCTGTGATTTTCATTAAATTATCGAATTGCAATAATACATATGATTTCTAGACTTGTCGAGGAATTGTAAAAAGGTTATGAAAAAAATTATCAATTTCATTATTTTTGATATCTATAGATAGGTGTGCAAAAAGTAACGATGAAAAGTCATCCTTTTTTTCATTTCTTCTTTTATTTTGACCACATTATTTTGAATCAATTAAATTTATATTTGGATATTTTTTTGAAGACAAAATCCTCTTCAGAAATATAAGTAGGTACTCTACGTTGCTATTTTGGTCTTTTTTTAAGTCTATATTTTATATTCGAAAATTTAAATATCACTGTTTTTTTATTTCAATCTCTTGTTGCAACGGTAAACTGTTAATGTCATTGTCGTTTATCCTTTTTATACAAGAGAAATAAGTTTAATGTTTTTTTTCTCGATATTTAACTATATATGTATATTTATCAAGTCATTTCAAAATTAAATCGGAAGCACCCCACACTGCCCATGCCTGGCTACGCCCATGTATATAACATGAATACTAAATATTATTTATTAAGAATTATTTAATTGTTGATTAGTTTCATTCAACGGTTACTAATAAACAAAGAGAGCACATCATTTTCAATTTCATATTTATATATACGTCTCTTTCACTAACAGAGAATATAAAAGACGAATATTATTAAATAAGGAGATCATGATATTTTGATTTACAAACCTCTAGTCTATCTCTTTTTACAAATAATAAACCGGTTTCTAAATAAAATTATTGTGTCAGGTAAAATGTAACTAAACAATCAGTTATTTAATTAAATTTTATTAATATTATATATATATATTATATTATATTAATATTTATAAATATATTTAAATATCATTCATAACTGATGTGAAGATACAAATAACTTACATATTTATACATTTAAAAACATAATGTACGTTTATTTAGAAAAAAACATTTTTATATCCATTTGTAAAGACATACAACGTACATACACTTTCAAATGATTTTTCCAATAAGCAGAGTTCAGAAAATAACCGATTATTATTTAATAAGTAACAGTTGATATATTATTATTAAGACTTATTAATATCTAATTAAGTAAATTCATATCAAAATCAAGTTTAAATGAAATAAAAAAGAAAAAAAAAGAATTTTAAAAATAACTTTTTTAAATTTCGCGGTACATTTTATGCGCATGCGTATAATTAATCTGTCACATAATGGTACGAATACCGTTATTATATTTAATTAGATCGTATTTTATGTAGTATTATGAAATATTTTGCTGTGACGTACAAACGGACGACAAAGTGACATAAAAAAGGTTTCTTTGGAAGCCAAAAAACTAACATAACATATGTCTAGTGTCCAATTCCTCAAAAAATACATATCGTTAATAATGTTCCCGAAATATACGTAAAGTATACATATAAATACTATTATATGTCTAATGTATGATTCAAGGACATGTCCTCAAAAAATACATTTCGTTGATGATGTTCCCGAAATATACGTAAAGTATACATATAAATACTATTATATGTCTAATGTATGATTCAAGGACATGTCCTCAAAAAATACATTTCGTTGATGATGATCCCGGAACATACGTTAAATAGAAGAAATAGTTTAACGGCTAAAATATTGTAATAAAAATTAAAATAAAATTGTTTTTTGATTCGGAGATGTATTTTACAAGTTTTTCAATAACAAAAAAAGGGTGTCTCAAAAAATACGCTGGACATATATATATATATATATATATATATATATATATATATATATATATATATATTTTGATGATTGTATATATATGGGATAAAGGTCAAAATAAATATATTTTATATTTGTAGTAGAAGCATAAAAAATTAGCGCTTTATTGTTATTTTTTTTTCGGAATATTTAAAATTTCATTCCTTCCTCAGTGCTTACATCATTAGTAATTAAACATTTGTATTTAAAGCTAAAAAATTAGAATTAACAATATAATTGAATGTTTAAAAAACTTATTTTCATAAACTTACTTGGTAAAACATAATTATTATAAAAAACAATATGGTCAGGTACATTCTTATATTTGTAGTAAACATTTTAAAAAATTATTAAAATTTTCTTGATAAAATATAGTATAATTTAAGATATTAAAAACTTATTGATAAAAAACCATGTTGGTTATGAAGATGATTTAAGATATTGCACAAAACTAATATAAGTTAAAATATTGAAAAGAAATGTGTTGTTTCATTTTTTTGGATTATTGTAAGGTGTATACTTGTTACTTTTAAAATAGATACGTACATTAAACAACATAGAAAAGAAAAATCTAATAATGTATGAATGTTATAGTGACATAATTATAAAGTTGGTATTTTTGGAAAACATATGTTGTGGGAATATTCAAGTCTATGGAACTGTCAACATTAAGTATTACTTAACCTAAAAAAATTCATAAATTAAGTTATAAAATTCATCATGACAAAGTCAACACGAAGGAACAAAATCGTATACAACATTCAAATAAATGTAAAAAGTAGAAAGCATTATACGTTAAACAAAAGGAATAGGCCAAAAATAAGAAAAATAAGATATTTTAAACATATAAAGAGGAAAAAGAAAGACAAAAATGGAAGGATATAAAACATCAACAAAAAATTTTTTTAAGTATAAAGATGGTTATAATATATTACAATAAAATTGTTTGAGGTGATCAATATTGGTACGGGTATTAATACTATTGTTGTCCATAATTATATGTAGGCTTTCACTGATTAATCTTTTTTTTAAGGAGTTTTGAGTATCCAAGATAGTGGTGTTATCATAGTCAAAAGAGTGTTTATATTGGTTGATATGGTTTTTTAAGGAAGTATTTTCTGATTTCTGATATTTGTGCCCATTCAATCTATTGTGGAGGTATTGTTTCGTTTGTCCGACGTAATTTTTTTCACAGTCCAGGCATTTAATGTTGTATATGATGTTTGACCGTTTATCTTTTTCAACAGGTGATTTTAATTTTGAATAAATTTTTTTTGTAGTATTATAGTTCTTATGTATTAATTTTAAATTGGATTCTTTACAAATATTTTTTAATTTATCAGAAACTATTGGTATATATGGAAAAGAGAAATAAGTGGTAGGGTTTTCAGTTAAGTCATTATTACTGTTATTATAATTTAAGTTATTATTAATTATTGTTTCAGAGTTAACATTTAAATAAAAGTGTTTAATTCTTTGGTTAATAGTTTTACTAAGAAATTGAATAGGATAATTGTTATTTAAGAAAATATGATATATTTTATTAATGATTTCAAGTTTGTATTTGGCGTGGGTAAATTTTAAAGCTCTATCTATGACTGCATGTATGACGTTTCTTTTATATTGTAGGGGAGAGAAGGAGTTATAATTTAAATATCTACTGGACCATACCTTTTTTGTGTACCAAATTGTTTCAATACAACTATCATTGTTAACAATTAATTTAATATCAAGAAAAGAAATAGATCTCGTTTGGTCTTCAGTTTCATATGTAAATTGAATTCTTGGATGATAAGTATTAAATAAGTTAAGGACACTATCAATTTCGTTTTCTGGTAGACAGGTAATTATATCATCAACATATCGTTTATAAAATGGTAATGTAAAAGGGATTTTATTAATAATTTTGTTTTGTAGGTCTTCCATGACTAGATCGGCGAGTATACCAGAGAGTGGGGAACCCATCGGTGCACCATAAATTTGACTGTAGTATTGTTCGTTATATTTAATATATGTAGAATTACAACAAAATTTGACTATTTCAATAAAATCTGTTTTATTTATCCTTGTATGCTGTTTTATCTCATTCCATCTATCTTTAATTATAGTGATAACTGTGTCAATAGGGATATTCGTAAAAAGTGATATTACATCTAGAGAGACTAATTTAAATTTATCAGGAATTTTAAGGTTATTTATGTAATTATGAAATTGCCAGGAGTCTTTTATATAGTATTCATTGTTATTAATAATTTTTTGTAGGATATTGGCAATAAATTTGGATAGTTTATGGTTTGGTCCATTATATGATGCAACAATGGGTCTGAGGGGGTAGTTATCTTTATGTACTTTAACTAAACCATACATATTCCCACAACATATGTTTTCCAAAAATACCAACTTTATAGTTATGTCACTATAACATTCATACATTATTAGATTTTTCTTTTCTATGTTTAATGTACGTATCTATTTTAAAAGTAACAAGTATACACCTTACAATAATCCAAAAAAATGAAACAACACATTTCTTTTCAATATTTTAACTTATATTAGTTTTGTGCAATATCTTAAATCATCTTCATAACCAACATGGTTTTTTATCAATAAGT
The DNA here is from genome assembly GCA_961205875.1 of Sialis fuliginosa. Lineage (NCBI taxonomy): Eukaryota > Metazoa > Arthropoda > Insecta > Megaloptera > Sialidae > Sialis > Sialis fuliginosa. Next base: position 1,665,497 of record OY540819.1, on the reverse strand, counting down.
TTTTAATATCTTAAATTATACTATATTTTATCAAGAAAATTTTAATAATTTTTTAAAATGTTTACTACAAATATAAGAATGTACCTGACCATATTGTTTTTTATAATAATTATGTTTTACCAAGTAAGTTTATGAAAATAAGTTTTTTAAACATTCAATTATATTGTTAATTCTAATTTTTTAGCTTTAAATACAAATGTTTAATTACTAATGATGTAAGCACTGAGGAAGGAATGAAATTTTAAATATTCCGAAAAAAAAATAACAATAAAGCGCTAATTTTTTATGCTTCTACTACAAATATAAAATATATTTATTTTGACCTTTATCCCATATATATACAATCATCAAAATAATATAAAATGGTCATTTATCTAAACAAAAAATATCAATCCAATGGGAAAGAATGGTACAACACGGCAAGAAACTTCACGGACAAGAAAGAAATCCTACACCTCAGAAAATTATATATATCTAAAGCTAAGTTAATAACAAAAAAATTCTTCTTAATTGAATGTAAAAAAAATCAAATTTTTCCAAAATTTTTAAATAGTAAATTCGACCTTTCTGAAACTTTTATCACTTCTGAAAACCATAAATATAAAAATCAATATCAAAATTTAATTAATAATTTTAAATACAAACTATTAAATTTACTTATATCTGAATGTTTTTCAAACATTAATAACATAAATATAGAGATATCTAGTAATCTTACACGTATAAAAACTAAAATGGAAGAATCTGACTTTTATCACATCCACTTCTTAGGGAGTTCAACTTTTCAATATCAATATACTATTTCACTGAATAATAAAATAAAAAAACTTAATAACCTTTACAACCTTAAAAACACCAAATCAAATAATAATATTATAAATCACATTTGCAATTCCCAAAACCTTATTACAAATTTAGAAACAATTAACGAAAAAACAAAAACTTCCCAAAGACATAAATAATATCCCAAATAATAATGAATTTGTTGTCAACCTTACACAAGAAATAATTCCAGACAAAGTTAATAACATCCTTAAATTAGGTGAAAACTTTAATCTACCTTATCACAATAATAATTTACCTACAAAAGAAATGATTATTTCTTTTGAGGCTGGAATTGAAAATATTGAAGATGATATTGTTAAAAACTCCCTAAGAAGTAATTTTGTCAATATTATTACTAATTACAAAAAGAACACATATAACTGTAAAAACCTAAAAAATACCTTTGCTTCTAAAATTGATAAAGACATTAAATTTACTAAAGCCTTTCTTAAAGATAAACCCCATATTGTTATACTTAAAGCTGACAAATGCAACAAAACTGTTATCATGAACAAAGATCAGTACGAAAGCAAAATCAAAGAACTTTTACATGACAAAAATACTTACATTAATGTGAAGAGAGACCCAACTAACATTTTCCAAACAAAAAATAATACTTTAGTACAAAAACTTTATGACAAGGGACACATAGACCAAAATGAATGTAATCATTTAAAAATTCACAATAGCACACCCCCCCAAATGTATGGTTTAGTTAAAGTACATAAAGATAACTACCCCCTCAGACCCATTGTTGCATCATATAATGGACCAAACCATAAACTATCCAAATTTATTGCCAATATCCTACAAAAAATTATTAATAACAATGAATACTATATAAAAGACTCCTGGCAATTTCATAATTACATAAATAACCTTAAAATTCCTGATAAATTTAAATTAGTCTCTCTAGATGTAATATCACTTTTTACGAATATCCCTACTGACACAGTTATCACTATAATTAAAGATAGATGGAATGAGATAAAACAGCATACAAGGATAAATAAAACAGATTTTATTGAAATAGTCAAATTTTGTTGTAATTCTACATATATTAAATATAACGAACAATACTACAGTCAAATTTATGGTGCACCGATGGGTTCCCCACTCTCTGGTATACTCGCCGATCTAGTCATGGAAGACCTACAAAACAAAATTATTAATAAAATCCCTTTTACATTACCATTTTATAAACGATATGTTGATGATATAATTACCTGTCTACCAGAAAACGAAATTGATAGTGTCCTTAACTTATTTAATACTTATCATCCAAGAATTCAATTTACATATGAAACTGAAGACCAAACGAGATCTATTTCTTTTCTTGATATTAAATTAATTGTTAACAATGATAGTTGTATTGAAACAATTTGGTACACAAAAAAGGTATGGTCCAGTAGATATTTAAATTATAACTCCTTCTCTCCCCTACAATATAAAAGAAACGTCATACATGCAGTCATAGATAGAGCTTTAAAATTTACCCACGCCAAATACAAACTTGAAATCATTAATAAAATATATCATATTTTCTTAAATAACAATTATCCTATTCAATTTCTTAGTAAAACTATTAACCAAAGAATTAAACACTTTTATTTAAATGTTAACTCTGAAACAATAATTAATAATAACTTAAATTATAATAACAGTAATAATGACTTAACTGAAAACCCTACCACTTATTTCTCTTTTCCATATATACCAATAGTTTCTGATAAATTAAAAAATATTTGTAAAGAATCCAATTTAAAATTAATACATAAGAACTATAATACTACAAAAAAAATTTATTCAAAATTAAAATCACCTGTTGAAAAAGATAAACGGTCAAACATCATATACAACATTAAATGCCTGGACTGTGAAAAAAATTACGTCGGACAAACGAAACAATACCTCCACAATAGATTGAATGGGCACAAATATCAGAAATCAGAAAATACTTCCTTAAAAAACCATATCAACCAATATAAACACTCTTTTGACTATGATAACACCACTATCTTGGATACTCAAAACTCCTTTAAAAAAAGATTAATCAGTGAAAGCCTACATATAATTATGGACAACAATAGTATTAATACCCGTACCAATATTGATCACCTCAAACAATTTTATTGTAATATATTATAACCATCTTTAAACTTAAAAAAAATTTTTGTTGATGTTTTATATCCTTCCATTTTTGTCTTTCTTTTTCCTCTTTATATGTTTAAAATATCTTATTTTTCTTATTTTTGGCCTATTCCTTTTGTTTAACGTATAATGCTTTCTACTTTTTACATTTATTTGAATGTTGTATACGATTTTGTTCCTTCTATGTTGTTTAATGTACGTATCTATTTTAAAAGTAACAAGTATACACCTTACAATAATCCAAAAAAATGAAACAACACATTTCTTTTCAATATTTTAACTTATATTAGTTTTGTGCAATATCTTAAATCATCTTCATAACCAACATGGTTTTTTATCAATAAGTTTTTAATATCTTAAATTATACTATATTTTATCAAGAAAATTTTAATAATTTTTTAAAATGTTTACTACAAATATAAGAATGTACCTGACCATAATGTTTTTTATAATAATTATGTTTTACCAAGTAAGTTTATGAAAATAAGTTTTTTAAACATTCAATTATATTGTTAATTCTAATTTTTTAGCTTTAAATACAAATGTTTAATTACTAATGATGTAAGCACTGAGGAAGGAATGAAATTTTAAATATTCCGAAAAAAAAAATAACAATAAAGCGCTAATTTTTTATGCTTCTACTACAAATATAAAATATATTTATTTTGACCTTTATCCCATATACAGGGTGGGGCAATAGTGTGTGGAAGTTCGATAGCTCGTAGACCATAAAAGATAAAAAAATCTTTCTAATGCAGATGTAAACTATGAGTAAATGCACATACATAGAAATTATTTTCAAATATACAGGGTGCTACAAAAAAGTGTGGCATGCTTAAGGTAATTTTTTTTAAATGGAATGCCCCGAATATTTTTGCATATTTAACACTTCTCTTGGGATGTTTATTCATATCGAAAATATTAGCCTCATCTGATGTCCAGTTTAACCGTAATAGTATTTTTTTCAAAAAAATTGATGTTTACATTACTCCACTTAAAAATTCACCACTTCCGCGTCAGCATCTTTGAAGACGAAATTAAATATGGACCTTATTGTACGAGGTTGGTGGGTGCTTTTGTTAAAATATCTTAGAGCCGCCATGTACAGGGTGTTTAAAATTAATTTTCAAATTTTGAGAACTTCGAAGTTATTTTTCTCAACTATTTCAAATGGAACACCCTATATATTTTTTAACGATGTTATGTAGAATTACATTTCGAACATTTTTTGTTGTACATCCTTATGGTTATTTGTAACCATTTTTGATTTATTGAGCAAAAAGTACAAAAATCAACAATATTTACTAAAAAAAATGAATTTTTTTTAAAATAAAATAAAACACCATGTAAAGGAAGTTCATGTTGCCCATTAAAACAGCATGAATTTTTTTCAATTAGCAAACAAATGCTTTATTATTTTATCAAACACAAATAACCAAAATAATTTACAACCATATAAATTCACTAATACGCAGTGTGAAACCGCGACAGAAACATAAAATGCTGTTTTTATGGGCAACATGAACACTCTGTACATGTTGTTTTATTTTATTTGAAAAAAAAATCATTTTTTTAAGTAAATATTGTTGAATTTTGTTCTTTTTACTCAATAAATCAAAAATGGTAACAAATAACCATAAAGATGAATAAACAAAAAATGTTCGTTATGTAATTTTACATAACATCGTTAAAAAATATATAGGGTGTTCCATTTGAAATAGTTGAGAAAAATAACTTTGAAGTTCTCAAAATTTGAAAATTAATTTTGAACAACCTGTACATGGTGGCTCTAAGATATTTTAACAAAAGCACCCACCAACCTCCTACAATAAGGTCCATATTTAATTTCGTCTTTAAAGATGCTGACGCGGAAGTGGTGAATTTTTAAGTGGAGTAATGTAAACATCAATTTTTTTGAAAAAAATACTATTACATCTAAACCGGACATCAGATGGGGCTAATATTTTTGATATGAATAAACATCCCAAGAGAAGTGTTAAATATCCAAAAATATTCGGGGCATTCCATTTAAAAAAAATTACCTTAAGCGTGCCACACTTTTTTGTAGCACCCTGTATATTTGAAAATAATTTCTATGTATGCGCATTTACCCACAGTTTACATCTGCATTAGAAAGATTTTTTTATCTGTTATGGTCTATGAGTTATCGAACATCCACACACTATTGCCCCACCCTGTATATACAATCATCAAAATATATATATATATATATATAACATACCATTTCTAGGGGTTTTTTATTAAAGGTCAAAAAATAATTAAATACTAAAATATAGTTCCAATCATATTTAATTATCAGCGCTTTTTTTATAATTTTCGACAATTTTTTGTCTTCATCAGAAATGGACAAACATAATTCTATAAGAAATATACATAAATGAGCAAAAAACATAATTAGATGACTAGATATTAACAGATTACAAATATTTTTTAAGAAAACTTACTCTTTAAATAGTTAAATGTGTACAAATATGCAGGTACAAATCCATGCGTATTACATCAAAAATCCATTTTAAATTTAACAAAAGAGAATATAACCATGTTGATGTGAAATTTAAAACTGATAAAATCATAGCAAACATTTCTTTAAAAACATATAAAACTTAAACATAGTATTAAAAACAATTTAAAATTAAAAAATTTTCTTTTTTTATCACATTATACTCTGATGAAACGCAAATTTATAATAAGATAAAACGCAATATAACACGATAAAACAACTATTAAACTTAAATCTAGTTACAAATATCAATATAAGTAACAGACAAAAAAGAAAAAATAAGATTACTAGTGTTTCAAGTAAAACACCAGTATTACAAAATTGTTACATTAGTTTTGTTTTATATTTTTATCTATGGAAACAAAATTTCATCTATGTTAAATGTCATCCACAAAACAAAAGGTAACCTAGAAATTTCAAACAAACAAAAGGATAATATGAAAATACCAAAAACTACCCAAAAACCTAAAACAATCAAAAATGAAAAAAGAAACAATCATAAACAACTGGGGAACAATACAACAAACCAGGAGGAAATATTACTTAATTAAATTCAGGTATGATTCCTTTAGGTGATTTAGATTTTCTCTAGAGTTTAGACATTTAGGTTCTTTTAAGATATGTAACGATTCACTAAGTAATCTTTTTTTTAAATTAGGTTGAAAATCTAAAATTTCCACATCCTCATATTTAACTTCGTGACCAGTCTGTTGTATGTGAGTACGTAATGCGGTAACTTCATTTTTAGCATACTTATGACTGTTGATTCTCTTTTGTAAGTATTGTTTAGATTGCCCTAAGTAAGAATAATCACACGAGCATTTAAGTTTATAAATAACATTAGAACATTTCATTTTTTCAGTATTATTTTTTAATTTAGAGTAAAAAATTTTTGTAGTGTAATTATTTTTGTTAATCATCTTAATATTATGTCCAGAAGTAACCTTTTTCATTTTTTCAGATAAAATAGGTATATACGGGAAAGAAAAATAAAATTGATCGTCACCGAGATAATTGGAACAATCTGCAACAGCCAGAATATTACCATTTTTTTTATTATTATAATTATTATAACCATACAGTATACTTTTAAGTCTTTTATTTATAGTGTTTTTAAGGAAATTAATGGGGTAACCATTTAGTAAGAAAATATTGTAAACTTTGTTAAGTATTTGACTTCTAAATTTAATATTAGTGAATTTTATAGCCCGGTCTAAAATAGCTGTAATAACATTTCGTTTATGTTCAATGGAAGAATTAGAATTGTAGTTCAAATACCTAGCAGACCAAGTGGGTTTAGTATACCATATGGTTTCAACTTTATTATGTTTATTAACCAAAATTTTTATATCTAAAAAACTAATTTCTCTATTTTGATTTTCAAGTTCATATGTAAATTGTAATTTATTATGAAAAGAATTAAAGCTATTGCATAAAGTTTCAATTTTATCCGAGGGTATTGCTGTAATGATGTCATCCACAGCAATACAATACAAATTACAATTTACATATGAACTTGAAAATCAAAATAGAGAAATTAGTTTTTTAGATATAAAAATTTTGGTTAATAAACATAATAAAGTTGAAACCATATGGTATACTAAACCCACTTGGTCTGCTAGGTATTTGAACTACAATTCTAATTCTTCCATTGAACATAAACGAAATGTTATTACAGCTATTTTAGACCGGGCTATAAAATTCACTAATATTAAATTTAGAAGTCAAATACTTAACAAAGTTTACAATATTTTCTTACTAAATGGTTACCCCATTAATTTCCTTAAAAACACTATAAATAAAAGACTTAAAAGTATACTGTATGGTTATAATAATTATAATAATAAAAAAAATGGTAATATTCTGGCTGTTGCAGATTGTTCCAATTATCTCGGTGACGATCAATTTTATTTTTCTTTCCCGTATATACCTATTTTATCTGAAAAAATGAAAAAGGTTACTTCTGGACATAATATTAAGATGATTAACAAAAATAATTACACTACAAAAATTTTTTACTCTAAATTAAAAAATAATACTGAAAAAATGAAATGTTCTAATGTTATTTATAAACTTAAATGCTCGTGTGATTATTCTTACTTAGGGCAATCTAAACAATACTTACAAAAGAGAATCAACAGTCATAAGTATGCTAAAAATGAAGTTACCGCATTACGTACTCACATACAACAGACTGGTCACGAAGTTAAATATGAGGATGTGGAAATTTTAGATTTTCAACCTAATTTAAAAAAAAGATTACTTAGTGAATCGTTACATATCTTAAAAGAACCTAAATGTCTAAACTCTAGAGAAAATCTAAATCACCTAAAGGAATCATACCTGAATTTAATTAAGTAATATTTCCTCCTGGTTTGTTGTATTGTTCCCCAGTTGTTTATGATTGTTTCTTTTTTCATTTTTGATTGTTTTAGGTTTTTGGGTAGTTTTTGGTATTTTCATATTATCCTTTTGTTTGTTTGAAATTTCTAGGTTACCTTTTGTTTTGTGGATGACATTTAACATAGATGAAATTTTGTTTCCATAGATAAAAATATAAAACAAAACTAATGTAACAATTTTGTAATACTGGTGTTTTACTTGAAACACTAGTAATCTTATTTTTTCTTTTTTGTCTGTTACTTATATTGATATTTGTAACTAGATTTAAGTTTAATAGTTGTTTTATCGTGTTATATTGCGTTTTATCTTATTATAAATTTGCGTTTCATCAGAGTATAATGTGATAAAAAAAGAAAATTTTTTAATTTTAAATTGTTTTTAATACTATGTTTAAGTTTTATATGTTTTTAAAGAAATGTTTGCTATGATTTTATCAGTTTTAAATTTCACATCAACATGGTTATATTCTCTTTTGTTAAATTTAAAATGGATTTTTGATGTAATACGCATGGATTTGTACCTGCATATTTGTACACATTTAACTATTTAAAGAGTAAGTTTTCTTAAAAAATATTTGTAATCTGTTAATATCTAGTCATCTAATTATGTTTTTTGCTCATTTATGTATATTTCTTATAGAATTATGTTTGTCCATTTCTGATGAAGACAAAAAATTGTCGAAAATTATAAAAAAAGCGCTGATAATTAAATATGATTGGAACTATATTTTAGTATTTAATTATTTTTTGACCTTTAATAAAAAACCCCTAGAAATGGTATGTTAAATATTATCAAGAATAATGGTCATATATATGAATACGAATATATATATATATATATATATATATATATATATATATATATGTCCAGCTATCCATACAGCGTCGTTATATTGCCCAATTGCATAAGATATAGCGTCCTGAAATATTTAGCGTCCGTATATCGGACGCTTTATTGATAGTATATTATACCACGAGTCAATAATGATAGCTATTATTACCGAGGATAATTTTCGAACCGAGCCGCATAGCGGCGAGGGAGAAGAAATTCCGAGGTAATAATAGCCATTATTGCGAGAAGTATACTGTACTTTATCCACGACTATTTGAATAACTTTCATAAAACACAACTGAATACATACATAACCTCAAATTAATATAAAATAATTTTTTTCTATATTTTGGTTTTCATTCATTATATTTATATTTCGACTCTTATGTAAGATAAGGGGTTGTTTTGACCCCTAATAACCTCTCTGTCGTAGTATTTTTTCCCGCCAGATCGAATGTAACCAATTACAACCCTTCATATGTGACAGGGGGTAAAATATAAAATTTTTCTTATTTTGAGTTTTCTTTCATTATATAAAATCGTAAATATCTCGGCTCCTATGCGAGATAGAGGGTTGTTTTTCCCCCTAAATCCCCCGCCCCCGTAGTATTTTTCCCGCCGAATCGAATAAAACTAACTACAACCCTTCATATGTAACGGGGGGTAAAATATTAATTATTAAAAAAAAAAAAAAAATTCCACCCCCTTGAAATTACTTAGGGGTTGAATTTTCGAGATACGAAGTAGCCTATGTCCGTCCTCGGGGTGCAAGCTATCTCACTGCCAAATTTCATCAAGATCGGTTCAGCGGTTTAGCCGTGAACAGGTAACAAATAGACAGACTGAGAGATATACTTTAGAATTTATAATATAAGTTTCGACTCCTATTAAAGATAAGGGGTTGTTTTGCCCCCTTATAACCCCTCTATCGTAGTATTTTTCCTGCCAGATCGAATGTAACCAATTACAACCTTTCATATGTGACAGGGGGTAAAATATAAAAATTTTCTTATTTTGAGTTTTTTTTCATTATACAAAATCGTAAATATCTCGGCTCCTATGCGAGATAGAGGGTTGTTTTTCCCCCTAAATCCCCCGCCCCCGTAGTATTTTTCCCGCCGAATCGAATAAAACCAACTACAACCCTTCATATGTAACGGGGGGTAAAATATTAATTATTAAAAAAAAAAAAAAATTCCACCCCCTTGAAATTACTTAGGGGTTGAATTTTCGAGATACGAAGTAGCCTATGTCCGTCCTCGGGGTGCAAGCTATCTCACTGCCAAATTTCATCAAGATCGGTTCAGCGGTTTAGCCGTGAACAGGTAACAAATAGACAGACTGAGAGATATACTTTAGAATTTATAATATAAGTTTCGACTCCTATTAAAGATAAGGGGTTGTTTTGCCCCCTTATAACCCCTCTATCGTAGTATTTTTCCTGCCAGATCGAATGTAACCAATTACAACCCTTCATATGTGACAGGGGGTAAAATATAAAAATGTTCTTATTTTGAGTTTTTTTTCATTATACAAAATCGTAAATATCTCGGCTCCTATGCGAGATAGAGGGTTGTTTTTCCCCCTAAATCCCCCACCCCCGTAGTATTTTTCCCGCCGAATCGAATAAAACCAACTACAACCCTTCATATGTAACGGGGGGTAAAATATTAATTATTAAAAAAAAAAAAAAAATTCCACCCCCCTTGAAATTACTTAGGGGTTGAATTTTCGAGATACGAAGTAGCCTATGTCCGTCCTCGGGGTGCAAGCTATCTCACTGCCAAATTTCATCAAGATCGGTTCAGCGGTTTAGCCGTGAACAGGTAACAAATAGACAGACTGAGAGATATACTTTAGAATTTATAATATAAGTTTCGACTCCTATTAAAGATAAGGGGTTGTTTTGCCCCCTTATAACCCCTCTATCGTAGTATTTTTCCTGCCAGATCGAATGTAACCAATTACAACCCTTCATATGTGACAGGGGGTAAAATATAAAAATTTTCTTATTTTGAGTTTTTTTTCATTATACAAAATCGTAAATATCTCGGCTCCTATGCGAGATAGAGGGTTGTTTTTCCCCCTAAATCCCCCACCCCCGTAGTATTTTTCCCGCCGAATCGAATAAAACCAACTACAACCCTTCATATGTAACGGGGGGTAAAATATTAATTACTAAAAAAAATAAAAAATTCCACCCCCCTTGAAATTACTTAGGGGTTGAATTTTCGAGATACGAAGTAGCCTATGTCCGTCCTCGGGGTGCAAGCTATCTCACTGCCAAATTTCATCAAGATCGGTTCAGCGGTTTAGCCGTGAACAGGTAACAAATAGACAGACTGAGAGATATACTTTAGAATTTATAATATAAGTTTCGACTCCTATTAAAGATAAGGGGTTGTTTTGCCCCCTTATAACCCCTCTATCGTAGTATTTTTCCTGCCAGATCGAATGTAACCAATTACAACCCTTCATATGTGACAGGGGGTAAAATATAAAAATTTTCTTATTTTGAGTTTTTTTTCATTATACAAAATCGTAAATATCTCGGCTCCTATGCGAGATAGAGGGTTGTTTTTCCCCCTAAAACCCACACCCCCGTAGTATTTTTCCCGCCGAATCGAATAAAACCAACTACAATCCTTCATATGTAACGGGGGGTAAAATATTAATTACTAAAAAAAAATAAAAAATTCCACCCCCCTTGAAATTACTTAGGGGTCGAATTTTCGAGATACGAAGTAGCCTATGTCCGTCCTCGGGGTGCAAGCTATCTCACTGCCAAATTTCATCAAGATCGGTTCAGCGGTTTGGCCGTGAAAATGTAACAAACAGACAGAGAGACAGACAGACACACTTTCGCATTTACAATATTAGTATGGATTTGAGAAATTTGAGAACGTGTGATTGGTGCACAAGCGGGTATTATGACCATTATACCCGCTTGTGCACCAATCACACGTTCTCAAATTATTCATTATTGCCTCTGTGAATAATACATAGCATTATATAGTAAAAACTACGTATGTAATACATATATTATATATAAGTCGTGGATAAAAACCTTTATAACTCAGTTCATATGATACTTTTTAGCGTCCAAGTGGGATTATCGACATCGGCGTTATAATGAGAATGATTTTGATGTATAATACAACCCTTTACTTATATCCAGTGTTTTTAATTAGCTAAAAAAAGAAAATGGCAAGTGGACGCAAGTGGACGCTTTAAAAATAGAGCCCTGAACGGATCATGTATATTGCTAGTTCCGAGTTTTTACGCACCGAACGCCACCATCGACTTTGTATATTTAATTGTATATATTTTGATAGTCTATCCCTTACGGTTTCCGGCAATAAGACAAGGAAAGAGAGAATCTGAAATGTCACAACGTCGCTATTTGGTACACACACATTCACAATAGTTTATCTGTGTGTTTACATAGTGTATTTTAACCTTATTTTATAATTGACAATTTTAAGAAATCTAGAACGTTGATATGTATTAATTATCTCTATTCTTGAAGTCATCTTATAGTTTTTGTATTTCTATTATTGAAAATGAAATATTCGAAAGGGTACAAAATAATTAGGTAAGTAACACATTTTATTTTAATATGTTTAAGATTTGATAACCTCAAATATTCTTAAATGTATCTTATAAACCGTTTGATCATAAAAACCCACTTGTATATTTTAATTATCCTGTATTTTACAAAATATATGGCTTATCTTATTTGTAATTATGTATTGATATTGATTTATTTTTGTTTTTTTTACAGGACTTCGAAGTCAGTTCCCAATTAAAAAAATTAACTTCCAACAGAAAATTTCATGAAGCAGGTTGAATATTAAAATAATAATATAATATCTTGAGAAGTGACACAACCTTCAACAAGACATTGTGAAATCATTTTAAAAAACAGTGTTCGATAACAGATAATTTATGTGAAATTCTTGATCGATGTGTGGATATATTTAAAATGCATGTAGCATTATTAAAAATAAGTACAATATATTGTTGATGTGAATTAATTTATGTAGTTCTGTAATCAAATCGTACATATAGGTACAAAATGCTATATTATTATTATTTATAGTGTAATTAAAATCAAAAGCAATTTAATTGTCAAATAATTTCTCGACAAGAAGATCGGATATTGTTTATCATTATTAAACTGCCAGTTCTCCACTTTCATTTTAAATTAGAACATTTTAACATTTAAACATTCAATTATATTGTTAATTCTAATTTTTTAGCTTTAAATACAAATGTTTAATTACTAATGATGTAAGCACTGAAGAAGGAATGAAATTTTAAATATTCCGAAAAAAAAAATAACAATAAAGCGCTAATTTTTTATGCTTCTACTACAAATATAAAATATATTTATTTTGACCTTTATCCCATATACAGGGTGTCCCAAGACTGTGTCAAAGTTCAATATTTCATTTATTATAACAAATGGAAGAAAACTTTAAATACAAAAGTTGTTAGGTTTAGACAAGCCGCATATTTTAAAAATAGTTATATTTATATAGGGTGTCCCATAAATGCGTTACAAATCAAAGTTATGTTTTTTTAAATACAATGCGTATATTTTTTATTGATAATCTAAAAGCATTTATTTTTCTGGATATTTTGATATAAGCATGTGTAGGTTTATACTGAGCGGTTTAGAAATTATGACCATTTTTGTAAGAAAATTGGGTTATTTTCAACACCTTGTAATTTTCTAATTACAACAAAAAAACTTTTGTTTTCTGCTAAAAATAATTTTAGCATATGCTCTATTATTGCGATATTACATCAAACATTTACAAAATTGTATTCTTTGTATAGGGTGTATCAAAACTATAAACTTAACTTTTTTCAAAATTTTCAAATGGAACACCCTATATATTTTCACATTTTCGAATTGCCTGTTCAATTCTAAATACATTTTAAAAACTATGTTCTATACCTAAATCCAGCCGTTATAAAGTTATTTGAAGATTTAATTGAATTTGAATGATAGGTCTTAACGCCGTTGGTGGACATTTTGAACAAAAAAAATTAACTTTTGTGTATCATTTTGTTTATTTAATTTCTAGATTTTCATGTTGTTAAAGTTTGTAAGTTCTAGCAAATTGTTTTACGGATAATAATAAAGTTGTATTGTATTTATAAAACATGTTAAGATTTAAAAAATCTTCAAATAAACTTTTTAACGGCTGGATTTAGGTATAGAACATAGTTTATAAAATATATTTAGAATTAAACAGGCAATTCGAAAATGTGAAAATATATAGGGTGTTCCATTTGAAAATTTTGAAAAAAGTTAAGTTCAGAGTTTTGATACACCCTGTACAAAGAATACAATTTTGTAAATGTTTGATGTAATATCGCAATAATAGAGCATATGCCAAAATTATTTTTAGCAGAAAACAAAAGTTTTTTTGTTGTAATTAGAAAATTACAAGGTGTTGAAAATAACCCAATTTTCTTACAAAAATGGTCATAATTTCTAAACCGCTCAGTATAAACTTACATATGCTTATATCAAAATATCCAGAAAAATAAATGCTTTTAGATTATCAATCAAAAATATACGCATTGTATTTAAAAAAACATAACTTTGATTTGTAACGCACTTATGGGACACCCTATATAAATATAACTATTTTTAAAATATGCGGCTTGTCTAGCCTAACAACTTTTGTATTTAAAGTTTTCTTCCATTTGTTATAATAAATGAAATATTGAACTTTGACACAGTCTTGGAACACCCTGTATATACAATCATCAAAATAATATAAAATGGTCATTTATCTAAACAAAAAATATATATATATATATATATATACAGGGTTACACATTAAGAGTGGATATCGACTTTATTTTGAAAACTATAAGAATTAGAGCAATATGTCAAATTTTAACTACCATTCAATTTGCATTTGGAAGAATAATAAAATATCATGCAACCCCCACCCATACTCGCATCGCCCACACGCCTCTCAACTTTGAAATTTCAAATGGAACCCCCCATATTTTATTTCGTAATTTGAAAGCTAGATTTATTTAATGAATTTTTTACTTCAACAAAATTTTTCTATGGTGGACCGTTCAAGAAATATTGGGTAAAAAATATATTTTTTAGGGTATAGTATTTTTGTCACATTAAGAGTGGATATCGACTTTATTTTCGAAACTATAAGAATTAGAGCAATATGTCAAATTGTAACTACCGTTCAATTTGCATTTGGAAGAATAATAAAATATCATGCAACCCCCACCCATACTCGCATCGCCCACACGCCTCTCAACTTTGAAATTTCAAATGGAACCTCCCATATTTTATTTCGTAATTTGAAAGCTAGATTTATTTAATGAATTTTTTACTTCAATAAAATTTTTCTATGGTGGACCGTTCAAGAAATATTGGGTAAAAAATATATTTTTTAGGGTATAGTATTTTTGTCACATTAAGAGTGGATATCGACTTTATTTTGAAAACTATAAGAATTAGAGCAATATGTCAAATTGTAACTACCGTTCAATTTGCATTTGGAAGAATAATAAAATATCATGCAACCCCCACCCATACTCGCATCGCCCACACGCCTCTCAACTTTGAAATTTCAAATGGAACCCCCCATATTTTATTTCGTAATTTGAAAGCTAGATTTATTTAATGAATTTTTTACTTCAACAAAATTTTTCTATGGTGGACCGTTCAAGAAATATTGGGTAAAAAATATATTTTTTAGGGTATAGTATTTTTGTCACATTAAGAGTGGATATCGACTTTATTTTCGAAACTATAAGAACTAGAGCAATATTTCAAATTGTAACTACCCTTCAATTTGCATTTGGAAAAATAATAAAACATCATTTAACCCCCACCCATACTCGCGTCGCCCACACGCCTCTCAACTTTGAAATTTCAAATGGAACCCCCCATATTTTATTTCAGAATATTAAAGCTAGATTTATTTAATAAACTCTTTACTTCAACAAAATTTTTCTATGGTGGACCGTTCAAGAAATATTGGGCAAGTAGTGAATTATTTTAGGGTATAGTATTTTTGCCACATTAAGAAGGATATCGACTTTATTTCGGAAACTATAAGAATTAGAGCAATATTTCAAATTGTAACTACCCTTCAATTTGCATTTAGAAGAACAATAAAACATCATGTAATCCCCACCCATACTTGCGTCGCCCACACGCCTCTCAACTTTAAAATTTCAAATAGAATCCCCCATATTTTATTTCGCAATTTGAAAGCTAAATTTATTTAATGAACTTTTTACTTCAACAAAATTTTTCTATGGTGGACCGTTCAAGAAATATTGGGCAAGGTGTGTATTTTTTAGGGTGTAGTATTTATGTCACATTAAGAGTGGATATCGACTTTATTTTCGAAACCATAAGAAATAGAACAATATTTCAAATTGTAACTACCCTTCAATTTTAATTTGGAAGAATAATAAAATATCATGTAACCCCCACCCATATTCGCATCGCCCATACGCCTCTCAACTTTGAAAATTCAAATATAACCCTCCATTTTTATTTCAGAATATTAAAGCTACATTTATTTAATAAACTTTTTACTTCAACAAAACTATTATCAAATCAATATTTAAATACAAAAAAAATCATTTTGTATTGTTATTTTAATTATGTAATGTCTGGTATTACAGTCCAGCAAGTTTTACTAGCTTACAAGCACTTTAAAATGGGGTATACAATTTATATGACAGTTCTTTTGAAGTTTCATGAAGTGATTGATAAGTATCGCGCACCCGCGGTCAGTAAAATTTAACGGTATTAAAATAGTAATGATGTTATGAAAATTATCTTGTACGGTCAGAGCCGCTTATGTTATAAAATTTGAAAAATCACTGCTCTAAATTCCAAAACGAATCCATATCACAGTAATACGGGCATAAGCGTATGTAAAAATTCTAAGGCAGTTAAAATTTAAAATGTTGCTATAACTCATAGATTCGAAAATTAGTCGATATCCACCCTAAATGTGACAAAAATACTATACCCTAAAAAATACACACCTTGCCCAATATTTCTCAAACGGTCCATCATAGAAAAATTTTGTTGAAGTAAAAAGTTAATTAAGTAAATTTAGCTTTCAAATTACGAAATAAAATATGGGGGGTTCCATTTGAAATTTCAAAGTTGAGAGGCGTGTGGGCGATGCGAGTATGGGTGGGGGTTAAATGATGTTTTATTATTTTTCCAAATGCAAATTGAAGGGTAGTTACAATTTGAAATATTGCTCTAATTCTTATAGTTTCGAAAATAAAGTCGATATCCACTCTTAATGTGACAAAAATACTATACCCTAAAAAATATACATTTTACCCAATATTTCTTGAACGGTCCACCATAGAAAAATTTTGTTGAAGTAAAAAGTTCATTAAATAAATTTAGCTTTCAAATTACGAAATAAAATATGGGGGGTTCCATTTGAAATTTCAAAGTTGAGAGGCGTGTGGGCGATGCGAGTATGGGTGGGGGTTAAATGATGTTTTATTATTCTTCCAAATGCAAATTGAAGGGTAGTTACAATTTGAAATATTGCTCTAATTCTTATAGTTTCCGAAATAAAGTCGATATCCTCGATAATGTGGCAAAAATACTATACCCTAAAATAATTCACTACTTGCCCAATATTTCTTTAACGGTCCACCATAAAAAAATTTTGTTGAAGTAAAAAGTTTATTAAATAAATGTAGCTTTAATATTCTGAAATAAAATATGGGGGGTTCCATTTGAAATTTCAAAGTTGAGAGGCGTGTGGGCGATGCGAGTATGGGTGGGGGTTGCATGATATTTTATTATTCTTCCAAATGCAAATTGAAGGGTAGTTACAATTTGACATATTGCTCTAATTCTTATAGTTTCGAAAATAAAGTCGATATCCACTCTTAATGTGACAAAAATACTATACCCTAAAAAATATATTTTTTACCCAATATTTCTTGAACGGTCCACCATAGAAAAATTTTGTTGAAGTAAAAAATTCATTAAATAAATCTAGCTTTCAAATTACGAAATAAAATATGGGGGGTTCCATTTGAAATTTCAAAGTTGAGAGGCGTGTGGGCGATGCGAGTATGGGTGGGGGTTGCATGATATTTTATTATTCTTCCAAATGCAAATTGAATGGTAGTTAAAATTTGACATATTGCTCTAATTCTTATAGTTTTCAAAATAAAGTCGATATCCACTCTTAATGTGTAACCCTGTATATAGTAAAGGAAGCATTTTGACAGGAAATTAAGAGGGCAAGCAATTTTATGATTGATTCTTATAGATTTTGAACCGGAGAATTCGAAAAAAATAACCCGGACAAGCGAAAAGTGGTGCAACACCCTTAAAAATGGGCTTTAAGGGTGAAAACCCTATTTCCAACCGTTTTTTCAATTTATCACAAAATCTAAAGCGATGATGGTATATTTTTATGGTTGATATATGTATGTTCAGGATACTCAGACGAATCGATTGTGACCACATATACTAAATTTGACCAAAAATTATTTCTTCCAGAGGGCTTAAAAGACTTAAAAATGCATCTTTTCGGGGAAAATAGTTTAAAAATTAATAACTTTTGCTAAAATCATCCAAATGACTCGTAACTAGGCTCAAATTGTTCCTGAAGTTCCAAAGAATAATAATGAACCATAATTTAAAAAAATATTAATAGTTTAACCAATAAAAATTGCTAATGTTTAACGGTAAGTAACGTAAATTTTTGAAAAACTATCTTTTTACTAAAATTTAAATAAAAACATCAGGGTTGAATATTTTTTAGTGAAACCAAGGTAGATACCTTCTATTTGTACATACAAACAAAATGAGACCCCCCAAAATAATATTCAATTATTAGAACGGGTGTAAGTGCGCTTAGAAATACATTGAATTTTTGTTGTATATAATTTTAAAAAATTACATTTTTCCAAATAAAATAATATATTCAGTCCAGTAAAGGAAGCATTTTGGCAGGAAATTAAGAGGGCAAGCAATTTTATGATTGATTCTTACTAGCGAAATTCATTCGGTCTAGCGAAAAGTGGTGCATTACCCTTAAAAATGGGGTTTAAGGGTGAAAACCCCATTTCCAACCGTTTTTTTTCAATTTATCACAAAATCTGAAGCGACGATGGTATATTTTTATCATTGATATATATTTAGGACACTTAGACGAATCGATTGTGACCACATATACTAAATTTGGCCAAAAATTACCTCTTCCAAAGGGCTTTAATGACGTAAAAATGCACTTACCCTTAAACATTAGCAATTTTCATTGGTTAAACTACTAATATTTTTTTAAATTATGATTGGCCATTATTCTTTAGAATTTCAGGAATAATTTGAGCCTAGTTACGAGTTATTTGGATGATTTTAACAAAAGTTATTAATTTTTAAACTATTTTTCCCGAAAAGATGCATTTTTACGTCTTTTATGCCCTTTGAAAGACGTAATGTTTGGCCAAATTTAGTATATGTGGTCACAATCGATTCGTCTAAGTGTCCTGAACATACATATATCATAAAAATATACCATCGTTGCTTTAGATTTTGTGATAATTTGTAAAATAGGTTGGAAATGGGCTCTTTACCTTTAAACCCCATTTTAAGGGTGTTGCACCACTTTCCGCTAGTCTGAGTTATTTTTTTCGAATTCTTCGGTTCAAAATCTATAAGAATCAATTCGTTTCACTAAAAAATATTTAACCCTGGTGTTTTTATTTAAATTTTAGTAAAAAAGTAGTTTTTCAAAAAATTACGTTACTTATCCTTAAACATTGGCAATTTTTATTGGTTAAACGATTAATATAGACTTTTAAATTATGGTTGGTCATTATTCTTTGGACCTTCAGGAACAATTTGAGCCTAGTTACGAGTCATTTGGATGATTTTAACAAAAGTTATTAATTTTTAAACTATTTTCCCGAAAAGATGCATTTTTCTGTCTTTTAAGCCCTCTGAAAGAAATAATTTTTGGTCAAATTTAGTATATGTGGTCACAATCGATTCGTCTGAGTGTCCTGAACATATATCAACGATAAAAATATACCATCGTCGCTTTAGATTTTGTGATAAATTGAAAAAACGGTTGGAAATGGGGTTTTCACCCTTAAACCCCATTTTTAAGGGTGTTGCACCACTTTTCGCTTGTCCGGGTTATTTTTTTCGAATTCTCCGGTTCAAAATCTATAAGAATCAATCATAAAATTGCTTGCCCTCTAAATTTCCCTTTTTCTCACTTTTCACTGCTTCCTTGACTGGGCTAATTATTAAATTGAATTAACATTAAAAGTAATGAACTAAAAGTAATGAACAAAAAATCACATAATATATACATTTAGAAAATTTTTAAACAATGATATTTTTAAACTAACAAATCAGATGATGATTTACATCTTTTCAATTTTGAAAATTTTCGCATGTTACAAGTGATCTAGTTGCTTATAATTTCTAAATGGCGGGAAATTCAAATTTGTTTTTAGTCTTTCCTGATTTTTTAAAAACTTGAGGTTTGTATTGAAAATATAGGTGTTAAACATTATCGACATTTTGCTTTTATACATTCTGATAGAGTTTAATCGTTTTTGCTTAAAGGTTACACAAACAATACTTATATTATGTACAGAGATATTGTGTTTGTACATTATTATAATCTTAAATTTTTGTCAAAAAAAAAACAAACTAATAATCACATCTGTACAATTTCTGTGATTTGTACGACATTTATGATATTATTAATTAACGAAATAATAAATAATTTTTTTTAATTTTCTTCCCGTTTTTCAGTATTTTGCGAATTGTGAAAAATCCAAAGGCGGTATCGAAAAAACCCAAAAAAATAATTGATCGGCATTAGTTTCTCTACGTATATTCGTAATTTTTAATTTTGTAACATAATTTGCGGGACCGTGAAATCGATCGTCGCTGGGTTTTTTATGCAGTGTTCAAATATGTTGTACCACTTTGACGTCGTTTTTAAAAATACTTGAATTGTAATTATAAATCTGATGGTGCCTTCTTGTGAAACGTGTATTTTTACGTATTTAACTTGAATTTAACAAAAATCACGCATCTTTTACAGGAGTTATGCACATTTAAATGAAATTATTTTTTTACATTTTTTCGGTTTTTTGATAATAAAAAAAAAATGAGGGGGTCATCCCTCAAATGTGAGATGTACAAAAAATGCTGCATATAATTTACTATGTTTCCTGTAATTTTCATGATGATAACGCCATCCAGTCGCGATATATCGCGATTCAAATGAACGTAAAAATCATTGTGATTTAAATTTGTCCATAGACAATAGATATATATTAACATATTTGTAAATTGAGTATTTCTCTTCCCGTTTTTCAGAATTTTGCGAATTGTGAAAAATCCAAAGGCGGTATCGAAAAAACCCTAAAAATAATTGATCGGCATTAGTTTCTCTACGTATATTCGTAATTTTTAATTTTGTAACATAATTTGCGGGATCGTGAAATCGATCGTCGCTGGGTTTTTTATGCAGTGTTCAAATATGTTGTACCACTTTGACGTCGTTTTTAAAAATACTTGAATTGTAATTATAAATCTGATGGTGCCTTCTTGTGAAACGTGTATTTTTACGTATTTAACTTGAATTTAACAAAAATCACGCATCTTTTACAGGAGTTATGCACATTTAAATGAAATTATTTTATTACATTTTTTCGGTTTTTTGATAATAAAAAAAATGAGGGGGTCATCCCTTAAATGTGAGACGTACAAAAGATGCTGCATATAATTTACTATCTTTCCTGTAATTTTCATGATGATAACGCAATCCAGTCGCGATATATCGCGATTCAAATGATCGTAAAAATCATTGTTGATTTAAATTTGTCCATAGACAATAGATATACAGTGCGTTCACGATGAAAGGAACAAATTCGTTTAAAATTCAGGTAATTATTTTGTGGAAAAACGCTCGGACCCGTCGATTAGTATTTTTAGTTGCGGATTTTTTGACATAAAAAAATTGTATATAGGGTGTCTCAAGAAAAACATATGCAGTCATCATTGATTTTTTTAAATGGAACACCCTATATATTATAACATTTTTAAATTGTGCAATAAATTCTGAACACTTTTTGTATAGCATACCATATCTCTAAAATCAGTGGTTTTCGGAATAATGACGTTTGAAAATTGACATTTTGAAATACACACAAGTCAAATAAAATGTTTAAATTGAAAAAATACACCTTGAACATTTTTTTAAAAGCTAACAAAAACATCCTAGTACCAATGGCAAAAAGAAAAGACATTGAACTTTTTTTTTCCTTTTTTTTCTTTTTTTTCTTCTTTTTTTCTTTTTTTTGCAATACCAGGATGTTTTTGTTGGCTTTTAAAAAAATGTTCAAGGTGTATTTTTTCAATTTAAACATTTTATTTGACTTGTGTGTATTTCAAAATGTCAATTTTCAAACGTCATTATTCCGAAAACCACTGCACAATTCAAAAATGGTATAATATATACGGTGTTCCATTTAAAAAAATCAATGATGACTGCATATGTTTTTCTTGAGACACCCTGTATACAATTTTTTTATGTCAAAAAATCCGCAACTAAAAATACTAATCGACGGGTCCGAGCGTTTTTCCACAAAATAATTACCTGAATTTTAAACGAATTTGTTCCTTTCATCGTGAACGCACTGTATATTAACATATTTGTAAATCGAGTATTTCTCCTCCCGTTTTTCAGAATTTTGCGAATTGTGAAAAATCCAAAGGCGGTATCGAAAAAACCCAAAAAAATAATTGATCGGCATTAGTTTCTCTACGTACATATATTCGTAATTTTTAATTTTGTAACATAATTTGCGGGACCGTGAAATCGATCGTCGCTGGGTTTTTTATGCAGTGTTCAAATATGATGTACCACTTTGACGTCGTTTTTAAAAATACTTGAATTGTAATTAAAAATCTGATAGTGCCTTCTTGTAAATCGTGTATTTTTACGTATTTAACTTGAATTTCACAAAAATCACGCCTATTTTACAAGAGTAATGCACATTTAAATGAAATTATTTGTTTACATTTTTTCGGTTTTTTGATAATAAAAAAAAATGAGTGGGTCATCCCTTAAATGTGAGATGTACAAAAGATGCTGCATATAATTAACTACACTTACGGAAAAAATTAAAGGACCACTTTTATTTTTCGAAAAAATTGCTCATTTTCGAAGTAATGCCGATAGGTCAAATATGATCCTTTTTTTACTTATAGGATATGAAAATTGAAGGAAATTTTATCGTCTTTTCGAATTTAGAGATATTTTTCTGTTATTAAACTTATTTTTGTGACCAAATCGCGATTTAATAAAAAATAAAAAAGTTGATTTTTTTTTGCAATTTTGAAAGATGCCCATGGGGATGTTAAATTTTTTTTTTAAATTTCAAAATAACCATTTTGTAGGAAATTTTTTAGCTTTAAAACACTTTTTCAAATTTGTTTTATAATTTTTTGGTGTCGCGATATTCGAGTTTGAATGAAAAAAGTACCAAAAAGTTTTAAACGATCATAAAGGGCCTAATGTTGGTCGCACATAAAATAAAAAAAGATAATATTAAAGCTTAAATAATCACCTATTGTCTAGTAGTATTTAAAAAATGTTTAATTTTAACTTAACCCTTCAAATACGAAAAACAAAACAGTGTTCGAATTGAAATAATCCTGTAAAAATTACCTTTTTTTAATCATAGATCTAATGTTTAAAATGTATCCAGAAATTAAGTTCTACCATAGAATATGAAAATTAAACTTATTACCTTTTATGTGAACAAAGGTTCCAGAAAAAATCTTTTAATTTGGCTGAGAAATTGCATTTTTAATTTTTTGTATACGTTTAGGACTTGACCGTACTTTTTATAACAAGTTTTTCTTTGGGATTTTTTTTTCGAAAAACAATCGATTTTTGAGAAAAATTGTAAGAGGGAAAAAGTTTTTCTTTCTTGTTAAAGAATATTCATAATTTTTTTCAGATGTTTAATATCAATATTGTGGGATCAAGTTTATTTTTAATAGGGTACTTTTTCATTCAAACTTGAATACCTCGGCATCAAAAAATGTGACAATCATTTTTTAAAAAGCATTTTGAAACTGAGAAAATTTACTAAATGATGAATATCATGGAGTTTGGAAAAAAAAATCATACATCCCCGTGTGAATCTTCCATAATTGCAAAAAATTTCAATTTTTCAATTTTAGGTCAACTGCGTGTGGTCGTGAAAAAACGTTCAACAACATATGAAAGACTCTTGATTTCGACAGTTAAATTAATTTTCATTGAATTTTCACCGCTTATTCGTTCAAAGTAACTGAATTTTTTTTTGTCCGCACGTAGTTGACTAAAAAAAGAATTAATTATTTATTTGCAGTTATAGAAACTTCACATGGGGATGTATGATTTTTTTTTCAAAATTCCATGATATTCATCATTTAGTAAATTTTCTCAGCTTCAAAATGCTTTTTAAAAAACGATTGTCACATTTTTTGATGCCGAGATATTCAAGTTTGGTGATTATTTAAGCTTTAATATTACCTTTTTTTATTTTCTGTGCGACCAACATTAGGCCCTTTATGATCGTTTAAAACTTTTTGGTACTTTTTTCATTCAAACTCGAATATCGCGACACCAAAAAATTATAAAACAAATTTGAAAAAGTGTTTTAAAGCTGAAAAAATTTCCTACAAGATAGTTATTTTGAAATTTTAGAAAAAAAATTTAACATCCCCATGGGCATCTTTCAAAATTGCAAAAAAAAATCAACTTTTTTTTTTTATTAAATCGCGATTTGGTCACAAAAATAAGTTTAATAACAGAAAAATACCTCTAAATTCGAAAAGACGATAAAATTTCCTTCAATTTTCATATCCTATAAGTAAAAAAAGGATCATATTTGACCTATCGGCATTACTTCGAAAATGAGCAATTTTTTCGAAAAATAAAAGTGGTCCTTTAATTTTTTCCGTGAGTGTATATTTCCTGTAATTTTCATGATGATAACGGTATCCAGTCGAAAGGTATCTAATGGTATGTATGCATGGGCGTAGCCAGGTTTTTGTTCAGGGGGGGGCAAAAAAATTTTTTTTGAAACCGATTGGTCGGCGTGTTTTTCCTAGGACCCCGAGGTAATGAGAAAGGTGTGAGCAAAAAAAGCTCTCACATTATTATGGTAACCTTACCTAAAAAGTTTTATAAAAAATTTGTTTAATAAAAATATTTTCAATGGGCCTCAAATTTTTGGCGTCTGGGACCTCGAAATGTGAAACTTGGAACTTTGGCTCGTGAAAATCCGTGATTTTCATTAACTTTTCAATTTTGTTTTATAATTTTTTGGTGTCGCGATATTCGAGTTTGAATGAAAATAGTACCAAAAAGTTTTAAACGACCATAAAAGGTCTAACATTTTTTAAATACTACTAGACAATAGGCGATTATTTAAGCTTTAATATTCTTTTTTTTTTATTTTCTGTGCGACCAACATTAGGTTTTTTATGGTCGTTTAAAACTTTTTGGTACTTTTTTCATTCAAAATCGAATATCGCGACACCAAAAAAGCTGAAAAAATTTCCTACAAAACGGTTATCTTGAAATTTTAGAAAAAAAAATTAACATCCCCGTGGGCACCTTTCAAAATTGTAAAAAAATCAATTTTTTTATTTTTTATTAAACCGCGATTTGGTCACAAAAATAAGTTTAATAACACAAAATAACCCCTAAATTCGAAAAGATGATAAAATTTCCTTCAATTTTCATATCCTATAAATAAAAAACGGATCATATTTGACCTATCGGCATTACTTTGAAAATGAGCAATTTTTTCGAAAAATAAAAGTGGTCCTTTAATTTTTTCCGTGAGTGTACATGTATAGTTGAAATATCAAAAAAAACTTATTTTTATGTATAAAAAGGATAAAAAGGCAATGACATGAATAGTTTACCCGCTATAACAAGAGATTGCAATAAAAAAACAATGATATTTAAATTTTCGAATCTAAAAATGTCAATATTTAGCCAATGAACTGATTCATTTGTTACTCTTAGTTCACGAGCTAGGGGGAGGGGCAAGCGTCCCCCCTTGCCCATGCTTTTGTGGGTAGTTATTTTAACACAAAACACAGTTTTCACTGTTGCCAACACTGCGACCTTTGCCTTTAGGTGTTTTTATTTTATTTTTAATTTTGCCTGATACTTTAGTTTACATTTAAAAATAAAAGATTGTGATTAAAAAAAACTTTGATATTTGATTTTCTGGATCCAAAATATAAATTTACGTTCCAATGGACATCATAGAAGTCTAGAAATACCCTGTTTGGACAATAATACTGATTTACTTATTACTTTTTGTCGACAAGCTAGGGGGGGGGGGGGCAAGCGCCCCCCCCCCCCTGCCCCACCCAAGCTACGCCCATGTATGTATGTATAAATCCTGTACGCCTTAAATCAAACGCTTTGAATGATCCGTCACTCTGCGCATGCGCAGTACGGACATTATTATTTTTTTAAGGAAATTGTTTTTTTATTAATTTCGGAAAATCGGTGGCTCATCTCATAAAAACATATACCAGATGTGATTTACTATTTCTTTATGGATGTACTGCTGTAATTGTGATTTGTAAAAGTTTTTAATTTGGCTGCATTTACGTGATTTATAAATCGGCTCGTTTGAAGAATATATTCATTTTTCTTAAATGCTGCAAACTCTAATATATTCCTTTTCGTTACTTTGACTCGGTGTAATAATTTCGTATTGTTTTATTTACTAGTTTTTAAATGATTGTTAATTAAAGTCATCGAAATTACACTAGTGTCTAAAAAATGAGATGTATCTTAAAATGAGGAGGTCATACCGAAAAACCCTTATTTTTTTCAGAGTCTCCATTGTCTTGTTAACAATGTGTACAAGTTTAAACAATATCACGGTTGTATTGTTCAAATAAAATCCTCCGTAACTTGTACGGAGGATTTTATTTTTCCTTACGGGTATGGGTGGTTCGATTTCAGTCATTATTTCGTAATATTTGTCTTACTGTGTGTAATTTACAATTGAATAATTAATATAATTAATCGTATAACACATAAGCGAGTATATTTAGACAATAAACGATCTTATTTACTTAAAATACCTATATTTTCACGAAATTTTATTTTCGGCAAAAAGTGAGGTTATGGTAGATAAAGATGTCAAACCGTTAATGTTTACCATGTATTTGGCTAGATAATTGCTTAATTATTATAATAACGTTAATTAACAGTGCTTACATTGTCTCATTTACGTTTAATTAATGATTTACATTTTTATCATTTTTTTATTTTAGGTTGGTACCACTACCGTTGCTGCATCGTCGCTAACTTTGCATACCTGCTAACTTTGCATACCTTTCTAAAAAGACAAACAAAAAAAATAGAAGAAGACCCAAGATTGGCAGTTAACACAAACATAACTAAATGGAGGTATGCAAAGATAGCGACGGTACAGCAACGGTAGTGGTACCAACCTAAAATAAAAAATGTTAAAAATGTAAATCATTAATTAAACGTAAATGAGACTATATAAACACTGTTAATTAACGTTATTACCATAATTAAGCAATTATCTTGACAAATATATTGTAAAAATTAACGATTTGACATCTTTATCTACCATAACCTCACTTTTGAACGAAAATAAAATTTCGTGAAGATATAGGTATTTTAAGTAAATAAGATCGTTTATTATCTAAATATACTCGCTAATGTGTTATACGATTAATTATATTAATTATTCAATTGTAAATTACACACAGTAAGACAAATATTACGAAATAATGACTAAAATCGAACCGCCCGTACCCGTAATGAAAAATAAAATCCTCCGTAACTTGGACAACACAACCGTGATATTGTTGAAACTTGTACACATTGTTAACAAGACACTGGAGTCTTTGAGAAAAATAAGCGTTTATTGATTAGAACAACGCATTTTAAGATATATCTCATTTTTTAGACACTAGTGTAATTTCGATGACTTTAATTAATAATCATTTAAAAACTAGCAATTAAAACAATACGAAATTACTATACCGACTCACAGTAACGAAAAGGAATATATTAGAGTTTGCAGCATTTAAGAAAATTCAATATATTCGTCAGACGAGCCGTTTGATAAATCACGTAAATGTAGCCAAATAAAGAACTTTTACAATTCTCAATTACAGCAGTACATCAATAAAGAAATAGTCAATCTCATCTAGGACTTGTTTTTATGTTTAGAACAACAGATTTTACGAAATTATTAAAAAAACAATTTTCCATGAGGAGAAAAATAAAGTCCATAATGCGCAAGCGCAGAATGACGGAACATTCAAAGCGTTTGATTTATGGCGTATAGGGTTTATACACAACTAGCTGCTACCCGCGACTTCGCTCGCGTGGATTTCGAAACCCTTCATATGTGACAGGGGGTAAAATATTAAATTTATCTTATTTTTAGTTTTCTTTAATTATACAAAATCGTAAATGTGTCGGCTCCTATGCGAGATAGAGGGGTTTTTCCGCCCTAAAACCCCCACCCCCGTGGTATTTTTCCCGCTGGATCGAATAAAACCACTTACAACCCTTCATATGTAACGGGTAAAATATTAATTACTAAAAAAAAATTAAAATTTTCCTCCCCCTTGCAATTCCTTAGGGGTTGAATTTTCGAGATATGAAATAGCCTTAATCCGTCCTTGGGATGTAAGCCATCTCACTGCCAAATTTCATCAAAATCGGTAAAGCAGTTTAGTCGTGAACAGGTAACAAATAGACAGACTGAGAGATACACTTTCGCATTTATAATATAAGTCGCGACTCCTATGTAAGATAAGGGGTTGTTTTGTCCCCCTAATAATCCCTCTTCCGTAGTATTTTTGCCCGCCAGATCGAATGTAATCAATTACAACTCTTCATATGTGACAGGGGGTAAAATATTAAATTTTTCTTATTTTTAGTTTTCTTTCATTATACAAAATCGTAAATATCTCGGCTCCTATGCGAGATAGAGGGTTGTTTTGCCCCCTAAAACCTACGCCCCCGTGGTATTTTTCCCGCCGGATCGAATAAAACCACTTACAACCCTTCATATGTATCGGGGGGTAAAATAATAATTACTAAAAAAAATTAAAAAATTTCTACCCCCTTGCAATTTCTTAGGGGTTGAATTTTTAAGATACGAAATAGCCTATGTCCGTCCTCGGGATGCAAGCTATCTCACTGCCAAATTTCATCAAAATCGGTAAAGCGGTTTAGCCGTGAAAAGGTAACAAACAGAAAACAGACAGACAAACACACTTTCGCATTTATAATATTAGTATGGATATCGTAAAATGTCCAAATATTACTTTACTTAATATTTTATTAACTAATTAAAATTTGAACAATAAAACTTAAATTTTTCGAAAAATTGTTCATTCGAAGAATTTTGATTTGAAAAATTGTGATTCGAAAAATTGTGTTTCGAAAAATTTACACCAAACCTAATAATTAATTTCGATATTTTACCTTTCATAGAAGTGAAATGTTTCTTCATATTTAAATTTTCAATCAATATAGGCATTTCAAAATATTTAATTGTTAATATGTGTCAAAAATCATTTAATTGTTCGACAAAATATTTTAAAGAGACATAATCATAGTAACCTAAATTAATAAAATAAAATATTGAAACCGTAAATTATAAAATTCCGTATTCCATGGCTAGGTACTATGTTTTTATATACCTAAATTATAACATACCTGGTTAAATTATTTCTATATCGTCCCCTCCAAGGCAAAGTATCGTAAGATACACTTTTTGCGAAATTGAGTTATCGATTCTAAAAATCTCATATATAAGCGACAAAATTCTCTTTTCCGCTAAAAAATCTGTTAAAACTTTTATCGTATTCCTCCAGACAATGTATTCTAAGCACCGATATCTGTTTTATGAAATATCGTAACCAACAATAATATAGTATCGTAACCAGTGACGTAGCTAGCCCTGAGTGGATCCTGACTGGCCTATATGGTAGGTACTTTCCCGCGACGGAATAATATAGTGCTGTGACGGAGTGCTTTTTTATTTATTCATTAGAGCTGGGTTTTTATCAATTTTAATTTTATTAATTTTAAGATATTTTAGAAAAATCGTACCTGTTAAAACTTTATTGCACAAACTAAATATGGTTTCTCTATGAGGTTTTTTCAATATATTTTTTACCCTCAATAACTCAATTTGGTTGATATTGAAGTATGATGTAGAACAGTGCTTCCTAAACTTTTCCTACGACAGAACACTTCACAAATCCTGAAATTTTAATGGAACGTCTTGGTTATTTTGTAAGTAATATATAAAATAAGGAAAAATGTAAATTTAAATCAGTCAAGCATGTTTGAACTTCTCGCAGCATTTAAAAACATTGAATATTAACTTTGATATTTTTTACGCTTAAACTGATAAGACATACGTTATATATCGTAGTACAGGTATTCCTCGACTTACAACCGAGATAGGTTTCTAAACATCGATCGTAAATAGAATAAGTTGTAAGTTAACACGTACAATATGTACATATTTTTGCTTTGGACGTTTTCCTTGATGTGAAGCGAATCGCATTTTCTATACATAACAAACAGTTGCGGGTTCCCAAAAATATCTACATAAATAATAATAAATTACATTTTTGGGAAATTCCCGGAACTGTTTGTTTCATTTATGTAATATGTGCATGTAAGAAAGAGACAAAGACAATTATAAGTCGAGGATTACCTGTATATTTGTTTACGATGCGTTTTCAACTCTTGTCGTATGAAAATATATTGCATACTAAATACATATTATGACATTTGTTTCTGATATGACAACGACAAAAAATTATTTTATGACTTCTGGTACATGTATTGTATTACATCATGTACTTACATGATTTGAACATTTTATGAATATTAAAAATAATTTCATTTTTGGTTTTTCTGCTCGTGTCTTTCAAAAATTCATCAATGTGTCTATATAAATACATTATTAGCTCTTGTAGATACTCGTACACCCTTTGTACAATTAATTAATTAATTACAATCAAATATAGGTCTTGTCAATTGAATGAAGCTTTCGTAACAATTTGCAATAAATCAACATCTTGTTTTAATTTTGTAAATGTACATTTTAGGTTAGTACATTGGGTAAAGATGACAGATATACAGTTTCAAACAACAATTAAAATAATATCATTTAAAATTACAATGTTAATTTGAAATTATATAAATTCTTCTGATATTTATGATTACAAATAAATATAATAAAATACCTATACCTATGAAAGTAAAAATATTGATAATTCAATGACTTAAGATTAAAAAAATGTCATTATATACTTAATTTTTATTTGTACCGGGAACACATATCTATCGCCGAATGTTGGTCGAATTGTGTCCGAATGCTGTAATTGTTTGTCTTCAATTTTTTTGTCAAATTTATTTATGAAAATTTTAATTATATATTACATTAGAGTTGTGCATATTTTTTTTTCATTCGTTATGTTCTTTATATTTCTTTTTTGTTATATTTTATTGTTCACTTCAAAATTTTAAATGGCCACTGACATTTAAATTTTTTTAAAATAATCAATAAAATATAATGTATCCATAGTTACGACATTTGCAATTAATTTAGTAAATGCTTAAAGCGCATTATATGTAAACGTATTTTGTTTATTTTCTCCTCTTTAACATATCTTTTTCAAAAATCAGACACGGGTTCATGGTTGTCAATTAACCAAAGTATTTAAAAAAAATTAAAAAAATCTAATATCGGTTTTCGTTTTGATACTTTTTTACATCAAAACTTTTTTTTTCCTTTTTTTTTCATTTTTTTTAAATCTGAAATTTGAACCTTACATTATATCACCCAAGGAATATAGAAAAAATTATAAAAAAATTCTAACTTTTTTTTTGAAAAATTGGGGGCCCCTTGTCACCCCATTTATGAACTTTTTCAAAAAAGGCCCACTAGTTGTTATTTTTTACCCCCAAGGAATGTATATACCAAATTTCAAGGTTCTCCGATGAGTGGAAATGGTCTAAAAAATGATTATCAGTCAGGGCACTTCGTTATATATAGTAGATTACTATTAGATACATTTCAAATGAATACCGTTATCATCGTGAAAATTACAGGAAACACGGACAATTATGTGCAGCATCTTTTGTACATCTCACATTTCAGTTTAGAAAAACAGATTTTTTTTTATCATCAAAAAACCAAAAAAATACAAAAAAAATATTTCATCTAAATGTGCATAACTCTTGTAAAAGTCGCGTGATTTTTGCTAGATTCATGTTAAATACGTAAAAATACACGCTTTACAAAACGGCACTATCAGATTTTTAATTAGAACTAATGTTTGTTCGAAAACGACGCGAAAGTGCTACACTATATTTGAACACTTCATAAATAAGCCAGCGACGATCGATTTCACGGTCCCGAAAATTATGTTACAAAATTTAAAATTACGAATATCCGTAGTGAATCTAATGCCGATCAATAAATTTTTTGGGTTTTTTTGATATGTCCTTTGGTTATTTCACAATCAGCGAAATACTGAAAAACGGGAAGTAAATTTTCGACTCCCAAATTTATCTAATATATCTACTGTCTATGGACAAATTTAAATCAACAATGACTTTTACGTTCATTTTAATCGCGATATATCGCGACTGGGTACCGTTATCATCGTGAAAATTACAGGAAACACGGACAATTATGTGCAGCATCTTTTGTACATTTCACATTTCAGTTTAGAAAAACAGATTTTTTTTTATCATCAAAAAACCGAAAAAATACAAAAAAAATATTTCATCTAAATGTGTATAACTCTTGTAAAAGTCGCGTGATTTTTGCTAGATTCATGTTAAATACGTAAAAATACACGCTTTACAAAATGGCACAGTCAGATTTTTAATTAGAACTCATGTTTGTTCGAAAACGACGCGAAAGTGGTACACTATATTTGAACACTTCATAAATAAGCCAGCGACGATCGATTTCACGGTCCCGAAAATTATGTTACAAAATTTAAAATTACGAATATCCGTAGTGAATCTAATGCCGATCAATAAATTTTTTGGGTTTTTTTGATATGTCCTTTGGTTATTTCACAATCAGCGAAATACTGAAAAACGGGAAGTAAATTTTCGACTCCCAAATTTATCTAATATATCTACTGTCTATGGACAAATTTAAATCAACAATGACTTTTACGTTCATTTTAATCGCGATATATCGCGACTGGGTACCGTTATCATCGTGAAAATTACAGGAAACACGGACAATTATGTGCAGCATCTTTTGTACATTTCACATTTCAGTTTAGAAAAACAGATTTTTTTTTATCATCAAAAAACCGAAAAAATACAAAAATAATTTTTCATTTAAATGTGCATAACTCTTGTAAAAGTCGCGTGATTTTTGCTAGATTCATGTTAAATACGTAAAAATACACGCTTTACAAAACGGCACTATCAGATTTTTAATTAGAACTAATGTTTGTTCGAAAACGACGCGAAAGTGCTACACTATATTTGAACACTTCATAAATAAGCCAGCGACGATCGATTTCACGGTCTCGTAAATTATGTTACAAAATTTAAAATTACGAATATCCGTAGTGAATCTAATGCCGATCAATAAATTTTTTGGGTTTTTTTGATATGTCCTTTGGTTATTTCACAATCAGCGAAATACTGAAAAACGGGAAGTAAATTTTCGACTCCCAAATTTATCTAATATATCTACTGTCTATGGACAAATTCAAATCAACAATGATTTTTACGTTCATTTTAATCGCGATATATCGCGACTGGATACCGTTATCATCGTGAAAATTACAAGAAACACGGACAATTATGTGCAGCATCTTTTGTACACCTCACATTTCAGTTTAGAAAAACAGTTTTTTTTTTATCATCAAAAAACCGAAAAAATACAAAAATAATTTTTCATTTAAATGTGCATGACTCTTGTAAAAGTCGCGTGATTTTTGCTAGATTCATGTTAAATACGTAAAAATACACGCTTTACAAAATGGCACAGTCAGATTTTTAATTAGAATTCAAGTATTTTTGAAAACGACGCGAAAGTGCTACACTATATTTGAACACTTCATAAATAAGCCAGCGACGATCGATTTCACGGTCCCGAAAATTATGTTACAAAATTTAAAATTACGAATATCCGTAGTGAATCTAATGCCGATCAATAAATTTTTTGGGTTTTTTTGATATGTCCTTTGGTTATTTCACAATCAGCGAAATACTGAAAAACGGGAAGTTAATTTTCGACTCCCAAATTTATCTACTATATCTACTGTCTATGGACAAATTTAAATCAACAATGATTTTTACGTTCATTTTAATCGCGATATATCGCGACTGGGTACCGTTATCATCGTGAAAATTACAGGAAACACGGACAATTATGTGCAGCATCTTTTGTACATCTCACATTTCAGTTTAGAAAAACAGATTTTTTTTTATCATCAAAAAACCAAAAAAATACAAAAAAAATATTTCATCTAAATGTGCATAACTCTTGTAAAAGTCGCGTGATTTTTGCTAGATTCATGTTAAATACGTAAAAATACACGCTTTACAAAACGGCACTATCAGATTTTTAATTAGAACTCATGTTTGTTCGAAAACGACGCGAAAGTGGTACACTATATTTGAACACTTCATAAATAAACCAGCGACGATCGATTTCACGGTCTCGTAAATTATGTTACAAAATTTAAAATTACGAATATCCGTAGTGAATCTAATGCCGATCAATAAATTTTTTGGGTTTTTTTGATATGTCCTTTGGTTATTTCACAATCAGCGAAATACTGAAAAACGGGAAGTAAATTTTCGACTCCCAAATTTATCTAATATATCTACTGTCTATGGACAAATTTAAATCAACAATGACTTTTACGTTCATTTTAATCGCGATATATCGCGACTGGGTACCGTTATCATCGTGAAAATTACAGGAAACACGGACAATTATGTGCAGCATCTTTTGTACATCTCACATTTCAGTTTAGAAAAACAGATTTTTTTTTATCATCAAAAAACCGAAAAAATACAAAAATAATTTTTCATCTAAATGTGCATAACTCTTGTAAAAGTCGCGTGATTTTTGCTAGATTCATGTTAAATACGTAAAAATACACGCTTTACAAAATGGCACAGTCAGATTTTTAATTAGAACTCATGTTTGTTCGAAAACGACGCGAAAGTGCTACACTATATTTGAACACTTCATAAATAAGCCAGCGACGATCGATTTCACGGTCCCGAAAATTATGTTACAAAATTTAAAATTACGAATAAACGTTGTGAATCTAATGCCGATCAATAATTTTTTGGGGTTTTTTTGATACGTCCTTTGGTTATTTCACAATCAGCGAAATACTGAAAAACGGGAAGTAAATTTTCGACTCCCAAATTTATCTAATATATCTACTGTCTATGGACAAATTTAAATCAACAATGATTTTTACGTTCATTTTAATCGCGATATATCGCGACTGGGTACCGTTATCATCGTGAAAATTACAGGAAACACGGACAATTATGTGCAGCATCTTTTGTACATCTCACATTTCAGTTTAGAAAAACAGATTTTTTTTTATCATCAAAAAACCGAAAAAATACAAAAATAATTTTTCATCTAAATGTGCATAACTCTTGTAAAAGTCGCGTGATTTTTGCTAGATTCATGTTAAATACGTAAAAATACACGCTTTACAAAATGGCACAGTCAGATTTTTAATTAGAACTCATGTTTGTTCGAAAACGACGCGAAAGTGGTACACTATATTTGAACACTTCATAAATAAGCCAGCGACGATCGATTTCACGGTCTCGTAAATTATGTTACAAAATTTAAAATTACGAATATCCGTAGTGAATCTAATGCCGATCAATAAATTTTTTGGGTTTTTTTGATATGTCCTTTGGTTATTTCACAATCAGCGAAATACTGAAAAACGGGAAGTAAATTTTCGACTCCCAAATTTATCTAATATATCTACTGTCTATGGACAAATTTAAATCAACAATGACTTTTACGTTCATTTTAATCGCGATATATCGCGACTGGGTACCGTTATCATCGTGAAAATTACAAGAAACACGGACAATTATGTGCAGCATCTCTTGTACATCTCACATTTCAGTTTAGAAAAACAGTTTTTTTTTTATCATCAAAAAACCGAAAAAATACAAAAATAATTTTTCATCTAAATGTGCATAACTCTTGTAAAAGTCGCGTGATTTTTGCTGGATTCATGTTAAATACGTAAAAATACACGCTTTACAAAATGGCACAGTCAGATTTTTAATTAGAATTCAAGTATGTTTGAAAACGACGCGAAAGTGCTACACTATATTTGAACACTTCATAAATAAGCCAGCGACGATCGATTTCACGGTCTCGTAAATTATGTTACAAAATTTAAAATTACGAATATCCGTAGTGAATCTAATGCCGATCAATAAATTTTTTGGGTTTTTTTGATATGTCCTTTGGTTATTTCACAATCAGCGAAATACTGAAAAACGGGAAGTAAATTTTCGACTCCCAAATTTATCTAATATATCTACTGTCTATGGACAAATTTAAATCAACAATGACTTTTACGTTCATTTTAATCGCGATATATCGCGACTGGGTACCGTTATCATCGTGAAAATTACAAGAAACACGGACAATTATGTGCAGCATCTCTTGTACATCTCACATTTCAGTTTAGAAAAACAGTTTTTTTTTTATCATCAAAAAACCGAAAAAATACAAAAATAATTTTTCATCTAAATGTGCATAACTCTTGTAAAAGTCGCGTGATTTTTGCTGGATTCATGTTAAATACGTAAAAATACACGCTTTACAAAATGGCACAGTCAGATTTTTAATTAGAATTCAAGTATTTTTGAAAACGACGCGAAAGTGCTACACTATATTTGAACACTTCATAAATAAGCCAGCGACGATCGATTTCACGGTCTCGTAAATTATGTTACAAAATTTAAAATTACGAATATCCGTAGTGAATCTAATGCCGATCAATAAATTTTTTGGGTTTTTTTGATATGTCCTTTGGTTATTTCACAATCAGCGAAATACTGAAAAACGGGAAGTAAATTTTCGACTCCCAAATTTATCTAATATATCTACTGTCTATGGACAAATTTAAATCAACAATGATTTTTACGTTCATTTTAATCGCGATATATCGCGACTGGGTACCGTTATCATCGTGAAAATTACAGGAAACACGGACAATTATGTGCAGCATCTTTTGTACATTTCACATTTCAGTTTAGAAAAACAGATTTTTTTTTATCATCAAAAAACCGAAAAAATACAAAAATAATTTTTCATCTAAATGTGCATAACTCTTGTAAAAGTCGCGTGATTTTTGCTAGATTTATGTTAAATACGTAAAAATACACGCTTTACAAAATGGCACTATCAGATTTTTAATTAGAAATATATATCTTTGGACGATTTAAGATTATAATCATGTGTTTTAATGTTCAAATATCTATGTATTATCTAAAGTATTGTTTGTGCAACCTTTAAGCAAAAATGATTAAACTCTATCAGATTGTATAAAAACAAAATCTCGATAATGTTGATCACCTATATTTTCAATACAAACCTCAAGTTTTCCAAAAATCAGAAAATACTTAAAATAAATTTGAATTTCCCGCCTTGTAGAAATTATAACCAATTAGATCACTTGTAATATGTGAAAATTTTCAGAATTGAATAGATGTAAATGATGTAAATCATCATCTGATTCGTTCGTTTAAAATTTTCATTATTTGAAAATTTTCTAAATGTATATATTATGTGATTTTTTGATAGCGTACATTAATATTATATTATATTAGTGTTAATTTAATTATTTAATAATATCATTATTAGTGAATTAGAATAAATTTACGCAATAATCAAAATGCTATAGTACCAATCAGATCACTTGTAATACATTTAAATTTGCAAAATGGAAAAGATGTAAAACATCATCTGATTTGTTGATTTTAAAATGTTAATTATTTGAAATTTGTTGATAATGCCAATAATGCGTAAAGTATTTTTTCTTATTTAGTGTGTTATGTGATTTTTGATAATATACATAAATATTTCAATATTATTTAGAATTCATTCATTTTGGTATTAATTTAATATTTTATAGTGTTAATATTAAAACAAGTGAATAATGGATCAGAAGAAAAATTTAAACATTGAACTTTTGGCAAATTTCTTAGGAAATAACGCTAAAAATGCTGATGATTTTAAAAGTATGATAAAAAATTCTTTATTTGGTGTTGCTGCAGAAATGTTTTTAAATACAAACAATATAAGTGCCATTAAAAGACTGCATTACATCTACACGAATAATAGATTTGATCTCAAAGAAAAAGTTAAAGAATTTTTGGATAGAGAAGTGTCGTCGCCATAAAAGAGATTCCTCAGTCATTTAATAACGTCGATGATTTAGAATTTATGTATTCCAACACTGACGATGTAGTACATCACGATGATGTAGAATTAAGTACCGTTGACAATACTGAAAATAATAAGTTTATAATAAATTCTGAATTCAAGATTGTCTTTGAAGAGTTATTTTTAGTGATTGATGGTAAAATAACATTCAAGAAAACATATATGCCTTATTTAATAAATTGTATCAGTGCGGTTTATAATAAATGTGAATTGAATATCATATCGAAAAGAATAAACCATAAAACTGCTGTAATATACTTACAATGCTTACATCAAAATTGTCGCCGAGCAAAATGCATTGTAGAATTCGATACGATTTCTGAAGATGATTACGTAATAGCAAATATCTTTATTACTGGTGATCTACAACATGATTTCATCAAATTCAAGCAAATCAGATCAGTTCGTAGAACAGAAACTAAAAGAGAACTACTTTTTAAGAAACCATATGCGTTTCGCAAAGAAAGAATCTTGCAATCCGATACTGCTTTGCTTAAGATAAATACTGCACCGGGGTTAGCTACAGATGCTACTATCAGGCAAATAAGAGTGGAGGCATTGGCACAAAATGATATGTATAAAGATGATGCTGCAGATTTGTTGGATCTGACATTGCAAGATAAGTTTAGACCTCTGCACCGGTGGCAACCGCTGCAACAGCGGCGACCTCTGCATCGGCGGCGACCTCTGCACCGACCCCTGCGTCGACGTTTAAAAATTAAAAAAAATGGTACAAATGGTATAATAAAGGAAAGAAAGGGTTTAACCAACAGGGGAAGAATGTGTACCACTTTTATCAATAAGTGTACACATTCTTCCCCTGTTTGTCAATTTGTGTAAAGTCCATGTAAAAGAACATGTGCATTACGTAAACTGAAAGAAAATGTAAAATTCATATTAAATTTCCCAAATTTCAATTTCTTGAGGACAAAAAAATGAAAATTCATAAATGTAATAGAGACTTATTATTGTATTGTATTAATGTTTAGTAGTGTAAACTTCTTGAATATATGTAGAATTGTACCTATGTATCTAAATTAATCAAATGTTTTATTATTGATTATAAAGATTTGTAATGAAGGCACCTTCTACGATGATGAGATAATGTAGCTAGAAAGTAAATAAATATATTGATAATTAATGGTTTATTTGTTTTTTTGTTTGATCGTTTGGGAAAAGTCAACACTTGGTTGTGATATATAGAAAAAATAAAAACAATTTTTTGAATTTACAGATTTTAGGTGTATCACTATTTCTTGAATTCTGGTACAGTAATTGTAAGGTAAGTTATGTTAATTAATTTAAATGGCTTTAATCGATTTTTGGTGTTATTTTGGGGCAGAAAATTCACATGTGTCATTATTTTTCTTATGGGGACTGTGTTTCCTCTATGTTTAGAATTTTAAATTATTTCTTGGACATGGGCACCAGCAGTAATGGGAAAAAACAAGCTCGTTAAGTTTAATAATTTGTATCCTAATGTTCTGTTAAGCCGAGTTAAGCGGGTATTTATATGATTCAGCATAGTTCTAAATTTACATCGTAATTAAATTATAATCAAATGAGAATTCAAACACTACACTTTGGTCTGCATACTTCCATGCATTTCAAAAAGACAGTATATGTTCCAAAAAAATGTTAATGTTAAATATTTTTAAATGATAATAAAATTTAATAATTGATAGAAAATTACATCAAATCTTTCTGCCAGTTATGTGAATCCAAGGAGTTATGACTTTTTAAAAGTTTTAGATATTACATATATGATTTCATCATTTCTGAATGGAGTGCGCTTCATAGCATGTAATCAGTCAAAATATTGTTTACTGAATCCACGCTCACGACAATCGCATTTATCAAAATCTAATACAATTAGTGGTAATTTTCACACTAATGCCGATTTACAGTCGTAGTATATATATGGCAAATTGATTGAAATCATAAATATTTATAGGTTATGATTTCTGGCACATATTACAAATGATCTAATTGGTTATAATTTCTACAAGGCGGGATATTCAAATTTGTTTTAAGTATTTTCTGATTTTTTGAAAACTTGAGGTCTATATTGAAAATATTGGTGATAAACATTATCGATAATTTTTTTTTTATACATTCTGATAGAGTTTAATCGTTTTTGCTTAAAGGTTGAACAAACAATACTATAAATAATACTGAGATATGTGTACATATAGTACAAGATTATAATCTTAAATAGGCAAAAGATATATCTTTCTAATTAAAAATCTGATAGTGCCATTTTGTAAAGCGTGTATTTTTACGTATTTAACATGAATCTAGCAAAAATCACGCGACTTTTACAAGAGTTATGCACATTTAGATGAAATATTTTTTTTGTATTTTTTTGGTTTTTTGATGATAAAAAAAAATCTGTTTTTCTAAACTGAAATGTGAGATGTACAAAAGATGCTGCACATAATTGTCCGTGTTTCCTGTAATTTTCACGATGATAACGGTACCCAGTCGCGATATATCGCGATTAAAATGAACGTAAAAATCATTGTTGATTTAAATTTGTCCATAGACAGTAGATATATTAGATAAATTTGGGAGTCGAAAATTTACTTCCCGTTTTTCAGTATTTCGCTGATTGTGAAATAACCAAAGGACGTATCAAAAAAACCCCAAAAAATTATTGATCGGCATTAGATTCACAACGTTTATTCGTAATTTTAAATTTTGTAACATAATTTTCGGGACCGTGAAATCGATCGTCGCTGGCTTATTTATGAAGTGTTCAAATATAGTGTAGCACTTTCGCGTCGTTTTCGAACAAACATGAGTTCTAATTAAAAATCTGACTGTGCCATTTTGTAAAGCGTGTATTTTTACGTATTTAACATGAATCTAGCAAAAATCACGCGACTTTTACAAGAGTTATACACATTTAGATGAAATATTTTTTTTGTATTTTTTCGGTTTTTTGATGATAAAAAAAAAACTGTTTTTCTAAACTGAAATGTGAGATGTACAAAAGATGCTGCACATAATTGTCCGTGTTTCTTGTAATTTTCACGATGATAACGGTATCCAGTCACGAAATATCGCGATTAAAATGAACGTAAAAATCATTGTTGATATAAATTTGTCCATAGACAGTAGATATAGTAGATAAATTTGGGAGTCGAAAATTTACTTCCCGTTTTTCAGTATTTCGCTGATTGTGAAATAACCAAAGGACATATCAAAAAAACCCAAAAAATTTATTGATCGGCATTAGATTCACTACGAATATTCGTAATTTTAAATTTTGTAACATAAATTTCGGGATCGTGAAATCGATCGTCGCTGGCTTATTTATGAAGTGTTCAAATATAGTGTACCACTTTCGCGTCGTTTTCAAAAATACTTGAATTCTAATTAAAAATCCGACTGTGCCATTTTGTAAAGCGAGTATTTTTACGTATTTAACATGAATCTAGCAAAAATCACGCGACTTTTACAAGAGTTATACACATTTAGATGAAATATTTTATTGTATTTTTTCGGTTTTTTGATGATAAAAAAAATTCTGTTTTTCTAAACTGAAATGTGAGATGTACAAAAGATGCTGCACATAATTGTCCGTGTTTCCTGTAATTTTCACGATGATAACGGTATCCAGTCACGAAATATCGCGATTAAAATGAACGTAAAAATCATTGTTGATATAAATTTGTCCATAGACAGTAGATATATTAGATAAATTTGGGAGTCGAAAATTTACTTCCCGTTTTTCAGTATTTCGCTGATTGTGAAATAACCAAAGGACATATCAAAAAAACCCAAAAAATTTATTGATCGGCATTAGATTCACTACGAATATTCGTAATTTTAAATTTTGTAACATAAATTTCGGGATCGTGAAATCGATCGTCGCTGGCTTATTTATGAAGTGTTCAAATATAGTGTACCACTTTCGCGTCGTTTTCGAACAAACATTAGTTCTAATTAAAAATCTGATAGTGCCGTTTTGTAAAGCGTGTATTTTTACGTATTTAACATGAATCTAGCAAAAATCACGCGACTTTTACAAGAGTTATGCACATTTAGATGAAAAATTATTTTTGTATTTTTTCGGTTTTTTGATGATAAAAAAAAAAACTGTTTTTCTAAACTGAAATGTGAGATGTACAAAAGATGCTGCACATAATTGTCCGTGTTTCTTGTAATTTTCACGATGATAACGGTACCCAGTCGCGATATATCGCGATTAAAATGAACGTAAAAGTCATTGTTGATTTAAATTTGTCCATAGACAGTAGATATATTAGATAAATTTGGGAGTCGAAAATTTACTTCCCGTTTTTCAGTATTTCGCTGATTGTGAAATAACCAAAGGACATATCAAAAAAACCCAAAAAATTTATTGATCGGCATTAGATTCACTACGGATATTCGTAATTTTAAATTTTGTAACATAATTTACGAGACCGTGAAATCGATCGTCGCTGGCTTATTTATGAAGTGTTCAAATATAGTGTAGCACTTTCGCGTCGTTTTCAAAAATACTTGAATTCTAATTAAAAATCTGACTGTGCCATTTTGTAAAGCGTGTATTTTTACGTATTTAACATGAATCCAGCAAAAATCACGCGACTTTTACAAGAGTTATGCACATTTAGATGAAAAATTATTTTTGTATTTTTTCGGTTTTTTGATGATAAAAAAAAAACTGTTTTTCTAAACTGAAATGTGAGATGTACAAGAGATGCTGCACATAATTGTCCGTGTTTCTTGTAATTTTCACGATGATAACGGTACCCAGTCGCGATATATCGCGATTAAA
Organism: Sialis fuliginosa; assembly: GCA_961205875.1. Taxonomy (NCBI): domain Eukaryota; kingdom Metazoa; phylum Arthropoda; class Insecta; order Megaloptera; family Sialidae; genus Sialis; species Sialis fuliginosa. The sequence continues at coordinate 1,622,346 of OY540819.1, read as the reverse complement.
ATGAACGTAAAAGTCATTGTTGATTTAAATTTGTCCATAGACAGTAGATATATTAGATAAATTTGGGAGTCGAAAATTTACTTCCCGTTTTTCAGTATTTCGCTGATTGTGAAATAACCAAAGGACATATCAAAAAAACCCAAAAAATTTATTGATCGGCATTAGATTCACTACGGATATTCGTAATTTTAAATTTTGTAACATAATTTACGAGACCGTGAAATCGATCGTCGCTGGCTTATTTATGAAGTGTTCAAATATAGTGTACCACTTTCGCGTCGTTTTCGAACAAACATGAGTTCTAATTAAAAATCTGACTGTGCCATTTTGTAAAGCGTGTATTTTTACGTATTTAACATGAATCTAGCAAAAATCACGCGACTTTTACAAGAGTTATGCACATTTAGATGAAAAATTATTTTTGTATTTTTTCGGTTTTTTGATGATAAAAAAAAATCTGTTTTTCTAAACTGAAATGTGAGATGTACAAAAGATGCTGCACATAATTGTCCGTGTTTCCTGTAATTTTCACGATGATAACGGTACCCAGTCGCGATATATCGCGATTAAAATGAACGTAAAAATCATTGTTGATTTAAATTTGTCCATAGACAGTAGATATATTAGATAAATTTGGGAGTCGAAAATTTACTTCCCGTTTTTCAGTATTTCGCTGATTGTGAAATAACCAAAGGACGTATCAAAAAAACCCCAAAAAATTATTGATCGGCATTAGTTTCACAACGTTTATTCGTAATTTTAAATTTTGTAACATAATTTTCGGGACCGTGAAATCGATCGTCGCTGGCTTATTTATGAAGTGTTCAAATATAGTGTAGCACTTTCGCGTCGTTTTCGAACAAACATGAGTTCTAATTAAAAATCTGACTGTGCCATTTTGTAAAGCGTGTATTTTTACGTATTTAACATGAATCTAGCAAAAATCACGCGACTTTTACAAGAGTTATGCACATTTAGATGAAAAATTATTTTTGTATTTTTTCGGTTTTTTGATGATAAAAAAAAATCTGTTTTTCTAAACTGAAATGTGAGATGTACAAAAGATGCTGCACATAATTGTCCGTGTTTCCTGTAATTTTCACGATGATAACGGTACCCAGTCGCGATATATCGCGATTAAAATGAACGTAAAAGTCATTGTTGATTTAAATTTGTCCATAGACAGTAGATATATTAGATAAATTTGGGAGTCGAAAATTTACTTCCCGTTTTTCAGTATTTCGCTGATTGTGAAATAACCAAAGGACATATCAAAAAAACCCAAAAAATTTATTGATCGGCATTAGATTCACTACGGATATTCGTAATTTTAAATTTTGTAACATAATTTACGAGACCGTGAAATCGATCGTCGCTGGTTTATTTATGAAGTGTTCAAATATAGTGTACCACTTTCGCGTCGTTTTCGAACAAACATGAGTTCTAATTAAAAATCTGATAGTGCCGTTTTGTAAAGCGTGTATTTTTACGTATTTAACATGAATCTAGCAAAAATCACGCGACTTTTACAAGAGTTATGCACATTTAGATGAAATATTTTTTTTGTATTTTTTTGGTTTTTTGATGATAAAAAAAAAACTGTTTTTCTAAACTGAAATGTGAGATGTACAAGAGATGCTGCACATAATTGTCCGTGTTTCTTGTAATTTTCACGATGATAACGGTACCCAGTCGCGATATATCGCGATTAAAATGAACGTAAAAGTCATTGTTGATTTAAATTTGTCCATAGACAGTAGATATATTAGATAAATTTGGGAGACGAAAATTTACTTCCCGTTTTTCAGTATTTCGCTGATTGTGAAATAACCAAAGGACATATCAAAAAAACCCAAAAAATTTATTGATCGGCATTAGATTCACTACGGATATTCGTAATTTTAAATTTTGTAACATAATTTACGAGACCGTGAAATCGATCGTCGCTGGCTTATTTATGAAGTGTTCAAATATAGTGTAGCACTTTCGCGTCGTTTTCAAAAATACTTGAATTCTAATTAAAAATCTGACTGTGCCATTTTGTAAAGCGTGTATTTTTACGTATTTAACATGAATCCAGCAAAAATCACGCGACTTTTACAAGAGTTATGCACATTTAGATGAAAAATTATTTTTGTATTTTTTCGGTTTTTTGATGATAAAAAAAAAACTGTTTTTCTAAACTGAAATGTGAGATGTACAAGAGATGCTGCACATAATTGTCCGTGTTTCTTGTAATTTTCACGATGATAACGGTACCCAGTCGCGATATATCGCGATTAAAATGAACGTAAAAGTCATTGTTGATTTAAATTTGTCCATAGACAGTAGATATATTAGATAAATTTGGGAGTCGAAAATTTACTTCCCGTTTTTCAGTATTTCGCTGATTGTGAAATAACCAAAGGACATATCAAAAAAACCCAAAAAATTTATTGATCGGCATTAGATTCACTACGGATATTCGTAATTTTAAATTTTGTAACATAATTTACGAGACCGTGAAATCGATCGTCGCTGGCTTATTTATGAAGTGTTCAAATATAGTGTACCACTTTCGCGTCGTTTTCGAACAAACATGAGTTCTAATTAAAAATCTGACTGTGCCATTTTGTAAAGCGTGTATTTTTACGTATTTAACATGAATCTAGCAAAAATCACGCGACTTTTACAAGAGTTATGCACATTTAGATGAAAAATTATTTTTGTATTTTTTCGGTTTTTTGATGATAAAAAAAAATCTGTTTTTCTAAACTGAAATGTGAGATGTACAAAAGATGCTGCACATAATTGTCCGTGTTTCCTGTAATTTTCACGATGATAACGGTACCCAGTCGCGATATATCGCGATTAAAATGAACGTAAAAATCATTGTTGATTTAAATTTGTCCATAGACAGTAGATATATTAGATAAATTTGGGAGTCGAAAATTTACTTCCCGTTTTTCAGTATTTCGCTGATTGTGAAATAACCAAAGGACGTATCAAAAAAACCCCAAAAAATTATTGATCGGCATTAGATTCACTACGGATATTCGTAATTTTAAATTTTGTAACATAATTTTCGGGACCGTGAAATCGATCGTCGCTGGCTTATTTATGAAGTGTTTAAATATAGTGTAGCACTTTCGCGTCGTTTTCGAACAAACATTAGTTCTAATTAAAAATCTGATAGTGCCGTTTTGTAAAGCGTGTATTTTTACGTATTTAACATGAATCTAGCAAAAATCACGCGACTTTTACAAGAGTCATGCACATTTAAATGAAAAATTATTTTTGTATTTTTTCGGTTTTTTGATGATAAAAAAAAATTTGTTTTTCTAAACTGAAATGTGAAATGTACAAAAGATGCTGCACATAATTGTCCGTGTTTCCTGTAATTTTCACGATGATAACGGTACCCAGTCGCGATATATCGCGATTAAAATGAACGTAAAAATCATTGTTGATTTAAATTTGTCCATAGACAGTAGATATATTAGATAAATTTGGGAGTCGAAAATTTACTTCCCGTTTTTCAGTATTTCGCTGATTGTGAAATAACCAAAGGACATATCAAAAAAACCCAAAAAATTTATTGATCGGCATTAGATTCACTACGGATATTCGTAATTTTAAATTTTGTAACATAATTTACGAGACCGTGAAATCGATCGTCGCTGGCTTATTTATGAAGTGTTCAAATATAGTGTAGCACTTTCGCGTCGTTTTCAAAAATACTTGAATTCTAAATAAAAATCTGACTGTGCCATTTTGTAAAGCGTGTATTTTTACGTATTTAACATGAATCTAGCAAAAATCACGCGACTTTTACAAGAGTTATGCACATTTAGATGAAAAATTATTTTTGTATTTTTTCGGTTTTTTGATGATAAAAAAAAAACTGTTTTTCTAAACTGAAATGTGAGATGTACAAAAGATGCTGCACATAATTGTCCGTATTTCCTGTAATTTTCACGATGATAACGGTACCCAGTCGCGATATATCGCGATTAAAATGAACGTAAAAGTCATTGTTGATTTAAATTTGTCCATAGACAGTAGATATATTAGATAAATTTGGGAGTCGAAAATTTACTTCCCGTTTTTCAGTATTTCGCTGATTGTGAAATAACCAAAGGACATATCAAAAAAACCCAAAAAATTTATTGATCGGCATTAGATTCACTACGGATATTCGTAATTTTAAATTTTGTAACATAATTTTCGGGACCGTGAAATCGATCGTCGCTGGCTTATTTATGAAGTGTTCAAATATAGTGTACCACTTTCGCGTCGTTTTCGAACAAACATGAGTTCTAATTAAAAATCTGACTGTGCCATTTTGTAAAGCGTGTATTTTTACGTATTTAACATGAATCAAGCAAAAATCACGCGACTTTTACAAGAGTTATACACATTTAGATGAAATATTTTTTTTGTATTTTTTCGGTTTTTTGATGATAAAAAAAAATCTGTTTTTCTAAACTGAAATGTGAAATGTACAAAAGATGCTGCACATAATTGTCCGTGTTTCCTGTAATTTTCACGATGATAACGGTACCCAGTCGCGATATATCGCGATTAAAATGAACGTAAAAGTCATTGTTGATTTAAATTTGTCCATAGACAGTAGATATATTAGATAAATTTGGGAGTCGAAAATTTACTTCCCGTTTTTCAGTATTTCGCTGATTGTGAAATAACCAAAGGACATATCAAAAAAACCCAAAAAATTTATTGATCGGCATTAGATTCACTACGGATATTCGTAATTTTAAATTTTGTAACATAATTTTCGGGACCGTGAAATCGATCGTCGCTGGCTTATTTATGAAGTGTTCAAATATAGTGTACCACTTTCGCGTCGTTTTCGAACAAACATTAGTTCTAATTAAAAATCTGATAGTGCCGTTTTGTAAAGCGTGTATTTTTACGTATTTAACATGAATCTAGCAAAAATCACGCGACTTTTACAAGAGTTATGCACATTTAGATGAAATATTTTTTTTGTATTTTTTTGGTTTTTTGATGATAAAAAAAAATCTGTTTTTCTAAACTGAAATGTGAGATGTACAAAAGATGCTGCACATAATTGTCCGTGTTTCCTGTAATTTTCACGATGATAACGGTATTCATTTGAAATGTATCTAATAGTAATTGTGTATAAACCCTATACGCCATAAATCAAACGCTTTGAATGTTCCGTCATTCTGCGCTTGCGCATTATGGACTTTATTTTTCTCCTCATGGAAAATTGTTTTTTTAATAATTTCGTAAAATCTGTTGTTCTAAACATAAAAACAAGTCCTAGATGAGATTGACTATTTCTTTATTGATGTACTGCTGTAATTGAGAATTGTAAAAGTTCTTTATTTGGCTACATTTACGTGATTTATCAAACGGCTCGTCTGACGAATATATTGAATTTTCTTAAATGCTGCAAACTCTAATATATTCCTTTTCGTTACTGTGAGTCGGTATAGTAATTTCGTATTGTTTTAATTGCTAGTTTTTAAATGATTATTAATTAAAGTCATCGAAATTACACTAGTGTCTAAAAAATGAGATATATCTTAAAATGCGTTGTTCTAATCAATAAACGCTTATTTTTCTCAAAGACTCCAGTGTCTTGTTAACAATGTGTACAAGTTTCAACAATATCACGGTTGTGTTGTCCAAGTTACGGAGGATTTTATTTTTCATTACGGGTACGGGCGGTTCGATTTTAGTCATTATTTCGTAATATTTGTCTTACTGTGTGTAATTTACAATTGAATAATTAATATAATTAATCGTATAACACATTAGCGAGTATATTTAGATAATAAACGATCTTATTTACTTAAAATACCTATATCTTCACGAAATTTTATTTTCGTTCAAAAGTGAGGTTATGGTAGATAAAGATGTCAAATCGTTAATTTTTACAATATATTTGTCAAGATAATTGCTTAATTATGGTAATAACGTTAATTAACAGTGTTTATATAGTCTCATTTACGTTTAATTAATGATTTACATTTTTAACATTTTTTATTTTAGGTTGGTACCACTACCGTTGCTGTACCGTCGCTATCTTTGCATACCTACTAAATGGACAGTAACAGATCTATAGAAGAGACGTAGCAGTGAAATTAGTTTATATGATGCATTTCTAGCAAAAGGCATCAATTACACACATCAGTGCATTTTGGGTGAAAAATCCAGCTAATACAAAATCCACCATTGTAAAAGGACCACCACGCGGAGATATAGCTTATATTAAGATATAGCTGATATAGTACTTCACTTCGAGCAAACTTGAACAACAGTAGCTCAATGATGACAGCCTTGGCTTGAGAATTCATACCTCCTAAACTTGTTTTGTACGCATTCATACTTAATTAAGTGTATACCTATATATCTATTCAATCTAATGATAATTATTTATAAATAAAAACAACTTGATTGTCTAAACGTCAGAAATATATATTGAGAAAATTTATAAACGCAAGCTTTTGATTCACAGAATCATCGTCAGGCTAAAATATAATAAATAACAATGAAATACAATTCATATGTTATAATGAAAAATATTGATATTTTAAAATAAAAATTCAGAAATAAAAATATTTTAGTCCCGTAAAGGAACCCTAGCGGTTTTGGCAGCACAATAAAAATATGGTTTTTTGACGTCAAACTATTGGGAGTTTTGCCGTTGAAGATTTGACTGCATGGAGTGATTTGACGATCGTTTCCGGGTGCGGTTGTGAAAAATTTTCACCATACATTTTTCGAATATTTACGGTAACAACACCATGTAATCATTTACTATACATCGCTGAATGACGAAAGTGTGAGCGTCAATCACCAATGTCATTACAATCGACTTACCGACTGTGGATATCAAAAGTACAAACACCTGCGAGTAAATGCACTGCATTTTGACCGACATTATACGCTCAATTTACGGTAGATTCATTCTCAAATTACAGGCAATATGATGTAAAAATTACATTCGCTTACCAATAATTACCAGTTCAAACGTGTGGAATTATTGCAAATATATTACTAATTAAAAACAAAAATTATCTCACTCGCATTTAGAAATTACGTAATTTATAACTATTACGAATACTAAACCAAAACGAATTTATAAAGAATTTACATTACATTGAAATTCTTATCAAAAGAATATTTTAGAAATACCAGTGCCATTATTGTTAAGATTGATTAAAAATTTTAAATATTACGATACTTATCAATTACAATAATTATAAGGTAATAAAATTATTCAATAGTCAAAGTCACAGTAACAACTGAGGATTATTAATTACAAACACTTTCACGATTAAAACAAACATTGCTAAAAGTTTTATTATATTTCATCATAATAACATTATAAAATAGTTTAGTTAACAATCACATTATTAAATAACATTCTTTAACATTGTTCGACTATTTTTTGGTTAAATATTAAAATGCTTATTTATATAACCTTAAAACCAGTGTCTCTTGGCGTATGCCATAGATAAATAAATACTATAGATAGGCAACTCTCATGTATTCTTAAAAATTCAGCGCCTGGTGAAAATAGTGTGTAACTAAAATTTAAAACGCGCTAAATTTAAATACACTCAATACAGTTGTTTTATATAAAAATTCAATATTATTAAGAAAAAAACAAAGTACATAGTTTACATGAAAATATATTTATTTGTTTAAATATACGTATTATAATACATAGATTAACAAGTTATAAAGAATAGGAATGACATTTAACATTGTTTAAATCAACTATTTATTTTTTATACTATATGCCAAAACAGGTCGTGCAAAGAAAGCGAACAGTTTTTAAACATTTACACCAAGTATATTTATGAATTCTTAATTTATTTTGATGAGGTATTATAAACTATAATTTATGAAGATTTTTTTAAATGAATATTTTTTATGAATATTTTTTTCTGTCGTCATTGATCAGTTGACAACATACATACATAATTTTGATTCAATTAATTCTTCAAGTGATACGACGAATATAAAATAGCTCTCCGATGTCTTCATACATGGTTCTGATACTATTGCTTTTCATATCTATAAAAAAATTGAGACTATTTTGTATAAAACAAAATACATTACTTACATAAATATTGAAATATGTATAAATATGTATTAACCAAACTTACATTAGAGAAAACATGGAATATGTATAACTAATTCTTCGATAGAACTGGATATATTTCAGTTGTTCTCATACAATGAATATAAAATAACTATTCATAATGTCTTAAATAATATCATTTTGCAGCATTAAACTTTGAAAGCTTGCTTTCACTCTATAAAAAAAGTTGTCAGTTAGGTTAAACATCCAACTTTAAAAGTATGGTTTTATTTTTACCTCAAATTTATGCGAACACATATGACATAACGGTACACAACAGTAAAACAACGTTATTGATTAATATTAATCAATCATTTTCTAATCAAACTAACGAAAACTACTTTTACAAACACATTTTAATGGTTTCATAAAATGTCAAACAATAAAAAATTTCAAATGTGTACTTCCATGCGCAAACAGACAGCGGCAAATTCAAAATACAGTGATATAGTGACACCTATTGACACTAGTGTAAATCTTTATCCCTTCCATATGGAGTTACCATACCCTGGCGTATGCACTTCGTAATATCTCACCGATCATCAATGAAACTTAGCAGCTAGTTACATAGTTATTGCGCATGCGTCTCTACACAATAAAGGCGAATCCCATGTAAAAAAAGGTGACAAATATGAAAATATGAATTTTAAAAATCTGACCGGTATCTGATCAACAGTTCACTAACGAAAAATTTCTCACTTACCGACACTATACGCTCCATCGACGAGTATTCGACTCACTTATTACTGTAAATGAACCACCAAGATATCGGTTTTTGACAATTCCTATACTTCTCAATGACTGTTAAAGGAATGTCATTTACCTATTAATTTACGGTAACTAGTCAGCTGAAATACAATGCACACACATAAACGCATCGATACGGTTATTGTCGAAAATTTTCACAACGGCACTTGTCGTTCACCATCAAACGACGCTTGTTTGACAGTCAAAAGACGTTCATTTGTCGGTACCGTAAATTTACGGTGATTTGACCGTCGTTTGACGATGATTTTACAGTGACCACGAATCCGCCAGGGAAGCATTTTGACAGGAAATTAAGAGGGCAAGCAATTTTATGATTGATTCTTATAGATTTTGAACCGGAGAATTCGAAAAAAATAACCCGGACAAGCGAAAAGTGGTGCAACACCCTTAAAAATGGGGTTTAAGGGTGAAAACCCCATTTCCAACCGTTTTTTCAATTTATCACAAAATCTAAAGCGATGATGGTATATTTTTATGGTTGATATATCTTCAGGACACTCAGACGAATCTATTGTGACCACATATACTAAATTAGGCCGTAAATTATCTCTTCCAGAGGGCTTAAAAGACTTAAAAATGCATCTTTTCGGGGAAAATAGTTTAAAAATTAATAACTTTTGTTAAAATTAACCAAATGACTCGTAACTAGGCTCAAATTGTCCCTGAAGTTCCAAAGAATAATGACCAACGATAATTTAAAAAAATATTAATAGTTTAACCAATAAAAATCGTTAATGTTTAAGGGTAAGTAACGTAAATTTTTGAAAAACTATCTTTTTACTAAAATTTAAATAAAAACATCAGGGTTGAATATTTTTTAGTGAAACCAAGGTAGATACCTTCTATTTGTACATACAAACAAAATGAGATCCCCCAAAATAATATTCAATTATTAGAACGGGTGCAAGTGCGCTTAGAAATACACTGAATTTTTGTTGTATACAATTAAAAAAATTACATTTTTCTAAACAAAATAATAGATTCAGTCCAGTAAAGGAAGCATTTTGACATGAAATTAAGGGGGCAAGGAATTTTATGATTGATTCTTATAGATTTTGAACTGGAGAATTCGAAAAAAATAACCCAGACTAGCGAAAAGTGGTGCAACACCCTTAAAAATGGGGTTTAAGGGTGAAAACCCCATTTCCAACCGTTTTTTCAATTTATCACAAAATCTGAAGCGACGATGGTATATTTTTATGATTGATATATGTTCAGGACACTTAGACGAATCGATTGTGACCACGTATACTAAATTTGGCCAAAAATTACCTCTTCAAATGGGCTTAAAAGACGTAAAAATGCACTTACCCTTAAACATTAGCGATTTTCATTGGTTAAACTACTAATATTTTTTTAAATTATGGTTGGTCATTATTCTTTGGAACTTCAGGAATAATTTGAGCCTAGTTACGAGTCATTTGGATGATTTTAACAAAAGTTATTAATTTTTAAGCTATTTTCCCCGAAAAATTGCATTTTTACGTCTTTTAAGCCCTTTGAAAGACGTAATTTTTGGCCAAATTTAGTATATGAGGTCACAATCGATTCGTATAAGTGTCCTGAACATATATCAATCGTAAAAATATACCATCGTTGCTTTAGATTTTGTGATAATTTGTAAAAACTGTTGGAAATGGGCTTTTCACCTTTAAACCCCATTTTAAGAGTGTTGCACCACTTTTCGCTAGTCCGGGTTATTTTTTTCGAATTATCCGGTTCAAAATCTATAAGAATCAATTCGTTTCACTAAAAAATATTTAACCCTGGTGTTTTTATTTAAATTTTAGTAAAAATGTAGTTTTTCAAAAAATTACGTTACTTACCCTTAAACATTAACGATTTTTATTGGTTAAACAATTAATATTTTTTTAAATTATCGTTGGTCATTATTCTTTGGAACTTCAGGAACAATTTGACGCTAATTACGAGTTATTTGGATGATTTTAACAAAAGTTATTAATTGTTAAACTATTTTTCCGAAAATATACAATTTTCTGTCTTTTAAGCCCTCTGGAAGAGGTAATTTTTGATCAAATTTAGTATATGTGTTCACAATCGATTCATCTGAGTGTCCTGAACATATATCAATGATAAAAATATACCATCGTCGCTTTAGATTTTGTGATAAATTGAAAAAAACGGTTGAAAATGGGGTTTTCACCCTTAAACCCCATTTTTAAGGGTGTTGCACCACTTTTCGCTTGTCCGGGTTATTTTTTTCGAATTCTCCGGTTCAAAATCTATAAGAATCAATCATAAAATTGCTTGCCCTCTAAATTTCCCTTTTTCTCACTTTTCACTGCTTCCTTGACTGGGCTATTTATTATAATTTATTATATATTTTTCATTATATTAATTGTTTTTTATTATATTTTAGCCTGACGAAGATTCTGTGAATCAAGTTGTTTTTATTTATTATATTTAACGTGTAACGTTATTAATATACATATATATAATTATTATTATTAATATATAATAATCTTTATTTTATATTTATAATTCTTAGATACATAGTGAAAATAAGATAAGAATGTGTATAAAATTAATAAATTTTATTTATTAACATTCAATATCATCAATATTGTTTTATTTCAAGGACCAAATTTCAAACAGTGCATAAATTTATAGGAATGTCTTTAAATATCTATAATTGATGTACAATAATTCTGTATCAAGAAAAAAATATATTATATTTTATATATTTTAGAATACACAATTAAAAACAAAGTTAATAAATCATGACCGAGCTTCTATCCAAGTTGAAGTAGTATTAAGCAATCGCATAGCTGAAGGCATGTGTATTTTTCAGTTTTATATGATTCAGCGAGTTCGAAATTTTCATCGTAATTAAATTATAATCAAATGAGAATTCAAACACCACACTTTGGTCTGCATACTTCCATGTATTTCAAAAAGACACAAATGTTTAAAAAAAATGTTAACGTTGTATATTTTTAAATGAGAATAAAATAGCATTGATAGAAAATGACATCAAACCTTTCTGTAATGAAAATAATTGAAATAAAACATAAAATATTTTTACAAATATTTATTAACATATAAACATTTAACGATAGAAATCATAGACCGGGAGCCATCAACCCCCAAAACATACGTCATCGAGTTTCGGGCTGAATTATTTATATTCGGATAGTTTTTCTACAGTAGATAAAACAAATGCTGGTCGGCCGAGGCATATCTTGTCCAGTTATTTGCTAGCGCGGGTGTAAGGTGCTTATTTTAGGTCGACTTTTACGTCATCGAGTTTCGGGCTGAATTATATACCAAATTAAAGCTATAACAATGTACTTTTTAAATCTTTCGGTCGGCCAGCTCATATCTTGGCAGTTTGATCAGTCCGACCAAATTTATCTTTAAAAAATCCAATAATTCGCGAGGTGACTCTCGCCGATTTTGTTGCAATTTCGTATACTAATAGTCCAATTAATTCTAAGGGACACATATTTTTTTATATATGTGATAACGACCATTTAAGGGGTGAAAATCTCCCTCAAAATTTTACAAAAAAATTAATTTTTTTACTATACCATTGAAATGCTTATAAAAAAACAATGTTTTTATGTATGTAACACTTATTTCAATAGTCGTGAAAATTAAGGTGTTAAATCTTATATACCTGCTGAACAATAAAAGTCGATTCTGGCAGCCCTCTGCGGCCGGGTTATACTACCCCAACAATACAAAGAGGGTGAGAAATAAGATGCAATTTATTTATAACAATTAGTCATGAAACTTCAGGAGGTTACTCTTGATGGTATTTTTTATTCATAAAAAACGTTCTGGCAATATTTTCCCCTCACCTAAGTGTTGCCAGAACGCTGTAAATGTTTATTATAAGCGTCTGTCAGAACCAAAAATGTTTCCACGTTAGAGCGATACAGTTAGTTATATAGCGGCGTGCGGGTTAGAGAGAGAACATAATATATGGAGAGTAAAACAAGCTAAATATATAAAATTCAAGAAAAAAATTCATGTAAAAGTAAAAAATAAAAACATTTATTTAATGTTATACAAGTCTTGGGGCTTCCGTGGTGATCTTGATATGGATCTTGGCTTCTGGGTGTAATCTGCGTCGATTTGGTCGTGTTATCGGCTAACGTTTCGTCAGGGCTCTTCTAAAAGTGCACTTTTAGATTTCCACAGCAATGTGTAACGAAACGTTGACCGATAACACGACCAAATCGACCCGGCTTGCACCCAGAAGTCAAGATGCATTTATTTAATGTATCAAAAAATAAATGCGCGTACATAGAAATTATTTTCAAATATACGGGTTGTTACAAAAAAGTGTGACACGGTTAAAATAATTTTTTTTTAAATGGAATGCCGTAAATATTTTTGCATATTTAACACTTGTCTTTGGATGTTTATTTATTTTTAAAATATTAGCCCCGTCTAATATTCGGTTTAGACGTAATAATATTTTTTAAATTGATTTTTACATTACTCCACTAAAGAATTCCCACTCCTGCGACCGCAGCTTTGAAGACGAAATTAAAAATAGACCTTATTGCACGGGGTTGTAGGATGCTCTTATTTAAATATCGTAAAGCCACCATGTACTGTTTGTACAGTGTGTTTGAAATTAATTTTCAAATTTTGATAGCTTCAAAGTTATTATTTTTAACGATGTTATGTAGAATTACATAATGAACATTTTTTGCATGTAGAACCTTATGGCTATTTGTAACCATTTTTGATTTATTGAGCAAAAAGTACAAAATTCAACAATATTAATTTTAAAAAATTAAGTTTTCATGTTAACCATAAAATTAGCATTTTATGTTTCTGTCTCGATCTTACACAGCGCATTAATGAATTTATTTGGTTGTAAAGTATTTTTTTTTTTTATAAACCTTATTGCAGGACGCTGTAGAGTGCTCTTGTTTAAATATCGTAGAACCACCATGTACACTGTACAGTGTACACGATGTTCAAAATTAATTTTTAAATTTTGATAGCTTCAAAGTTATTATATTATATTTGAAAATAATTTCTATGTAGGGGAGAGCAGGTAGGATTCGTACACTTTTTACTCTGAGCCTTATAAAAAAGAAACTATGAGCTATTACAAAATTATTTTAATACCGCTATATTACCCATATATCTGGCTTTAATACTGTGAAGTGTAATTTTCATATAAAGCAGCATGGAGAAGCTACGGCAATTTTCCTAAAAAATGAAAAACGTACGAAAGCACCCCGTGCATGGGGTAGCTTCGTGCATAGTGTGGGGCACATTCGTACATAGTGGGGAACCTCCGTACAGTCAAAGAAAATGCCATTTATTCAATGTATTAAAGTCATTTATCGAGATCAAAGTTAACACAGAATCAGCCTTCATGTAGTAAACTAACAATTATTGTATTTAAAGTACTTATAATTGCTTAAACATAAATATATAACACAGTTAATATTTTTTACTTTTTCAAATAAAGGAACTAATGAAGAGAATCAGTCTTAATAACTAACAATTCTTGCGTTTAAAGTATTAAACTATTAAAGTATTAATGTAGTAATAATGAAAAAATATTGTTTTAAGTACTTAAGTACTTTAATACTTATAACTACTAAGTCCTAAAAATATTTATGTAACATAACACTTTTATTTATTTTTTTCATTAACAAAGGAACTAATAAATCAATAATATCATAAGATTAACAGGTCTTAAACTTATCAAAAAAAAAAGATTGAACTATCCATCATTATACATAGGTCTTTTTCAAAGCTATATATGTGGGCTGTTCTTGCTGTCAAAGCAGGTTTTGGTGACGGCAATATACATACCACATCTGATATGTAAACGGTCGCTTCATCTTTGGTTGTTGGTAAACATAAAATCGAGTTGTGCTTATCGTGAAATGTGAACAGAATTGCCTATAGGTATAAGTACAATAAGTACTGGTACCTATTATCTAGTAGAGGAATATTCGTACAGTACGAATCTACCCCACTCATAACTGCACGAAGGTACCCCAACCTGAGAAATCAACAAATGAATTTGAAATAAAAATTATCGTTATAGTTAGGGTAAAATGACTATTTAAATATTAAACCAAGATTTTAAGGCATAAACTATAATAAATCACTTTTATAATTCGAGCATTACTTATACCAGCTAAGCGTGTTCAAAGATGAAAACAAAAAATACTTACGCAGAGCAAAAACACTTATCGAATTGCTCCATCGAAGCCGGCGACCGTATGGTCGCCCGATTTTGCAGGTACCCGGTGTGTATGAGTGGGAGTCACACACACACAAACGCGAACACGTCAATGTATTGAATAGTGTAGATATCTCCACTGTACGAATGCTCCCTGTGTACGAAGCCTACCTGCTCTCCCCTACGCGCATTTATTTTTTGCCGGGTCGATTTGGTCGTGTTATCGGCCAACGTTTCGTTACACATTGCTGTGGACATCTAAAAGTGCACTTTTAGAAGAGCCCTGAAGATGTTCACTGCAATGTGTGACAAAACGTTAGTCGATAACACGACCAAATCGACGCAGATTACACCCAGAAGCCAAGATCCATATCAAGATCACCACGGAAGCCCCAAGACTTGTATAACATTAAATAAATGTTTTTATTTTTTACTTTTACATGAATTTTTTTCTTGAATTTTATATATTTAGCTTGTTTTACTCTCCATATATTATGTTCTCTCTCTAACCCGCACGCCGCTATATAACTAACTGCATCGCCCTAACGTGAAAACATTTTTGGTTCTGGCAGACGCTTATAATAAACATTTACAGCGTTCTGGCAACACTTACAAGGGGACAATACAGCACGCGGGATGAGAATTTCAATGAGCTTGTGGTATGTAAAACTAGAGCAAAAATAAAAAGACACGTGTCCAACAATTTGATCGCATAGGCCTTAATTACAAAGATAATTAGCTTTGAAAATTTGTGTATTCAATATAACCGTGTATTATGTCTACAATGTGCGCACTTCAGTGGCGTAGTAAGAAAAATTTTCGGGGGGGGGGGGTTAAGCTCGGGGCTCCCAAAATATGCGAAATTATTTTACAATTTTTAATTAAATGATCTAAAATTTAATCTTATAACTAAAAAAAAAAAAAAGGTCATACAATTAAAATTTGAAGACCTTTTTTATTAATATATTCATTCATTTCAAAATTATTATAATTGTTTCGCATACTTTAAGAACATTGAATATTTCGGGGGGGGGGGGGGGTTATAGTCACAAAAAAAGGTCATTCAATTTAAAATTGTAATAATAATTTAATATATTTTAAAAACATAAAATATTTCGGGGGGGGGGTTTCGACCCCAAAACCCCCCCCGTTCCTACGCCACTGGCGCACTTTATAAACGGCACTAATTTTTAAGATTTTACGACAGCATTATTTATTTTACATCAATTGTTAGTGTAATTACATGTCATAATTATTTTGAATATTCAAATAATTTACAATGAAAACAATATAAAACACTTTATTCTGAAAGTAAAAAAAAAAACGTATTCATATAATATAGTATTCAAAAAAATTAGTGCCGTTTATAAAGTGCGCACATTGTTTTTATGATCTTTATCATCCTGAAAATTGTACCAAATCTTCAGATAGTGACAGTGACATATAATTATAATTTTGAATACTATATTATATGAATACGTTTTTTTTTTACTTTCAGAATAAAGTGTTTTATTTATTTATTGCTTTCATTGTAAATTATTTGAATATTCTAAATATGACATGTAATTATACTGACAAGTTGATGTTATTTACACACAAATTAAACCAAATAAAAATATTTTCATTAACTAGTAAATTACAGAATTTACTTTTTCAGAATTAAAAACCGAAAATAAAAATATAAAATGATTTCACATGAAAATATTGATATATACGCCAGTACATAATTATTAATTTGTTTTAAAGTAAATAAATAACACACTTATATTTCGCGTGAACATAATACACGGTTATATTGAATACACAAATACATGGTTATATTGAATACACAAATTTTCAAAGTTAATTATTTTTGTAATTAAGGCCTATGAGATCAAATTGTTGGACACGTGTCTTTTTATTTTTGCTCTAGTTTAACATACTACAAGCTCATTGAAATTCTCATCCCGCGTGCTGTATTGTCCCCTTGTTAGGTGAGGGGGAAATATTGCCAGAATGTTTTTTATGAATAAAAAATACTAATCAACCTCCTGAAATTTCATGACTATTGTTATAAATAAATTGCATCTTATTTCTCACCCTCTTTGTATTGTTGGGGTAGTATAACCCGGCCGCAGAGGACTGCCAGAATCGACTTTTATTGTTCAGCAGGTATATAAGATTTAATACTTAAATTTTCACGACTATTGAAATAAATAATGGAAATAAGTCAGTAGCTCTTGGTCTATATAGGTATACTTTGAAAGATACAACAGTCCAGGCTGTGGAGTAGTGTGGAGGCTAAGCCAGATTTAGTCCAGTAATTGATTTGAAATTTTGACAGGTGGCAGAGAATAGCACAAGAAACAAAAGTGACCCAGTACCGACGTAGCTTATTAAAAAACAAACAAAATGGTTTATTTATGAACGCTCTAGGTGCAATGCAAACCGAGATATGACTCATTTACGTTGTGTATGAATTCGCAAACTACTGAAATTTAAATGTTCAACATCAAATAGCGGTAAAACAAAGAAAAATTCGGGGAAAACTCATAAAATCTTTTTTAAAGAACTTGAAAAGAGCTTCAAAATGAGCACTGCTAAATTGTACAAAAAATAACGGAGATATGATACAAATAAAATTAGTATCAATCTTTTTCAGCGTAAAAATTATCAATAATACCCCCACAATTACCACCAAAATCAAAATTGAACGTAATCCTTCTACAATTCCTTTTACTTTACTATCAATGTGATCCGGGAGTTTTGACCGTTTTAAATACCTGGTTTTGAAAAAAAGTTTGATTGAAATGAGGATATAAATAAGAATTTATTGTACTAAATTGAAGAATTTATGTATACAAATAATATTATGTAAATGGTTGATATTTATGTAGTACAAAAATGCCAAAATAAACTTATACCTTAGGAAAATAAGGCGAAAAAACGACTGCTGTGCGAAAAAAATCCAAATAAATTTTTCTTACTGGGATTATCTTTATTTAGGCATAAGAAATAACGTCTGAAAATTTTATTACGAAATCGTGTGCACAAAAAAAGTTATCTAGATCAAGCTTGTCCAACCCGCGGCCCGCGAGTATCTTTGGTGCGGCCCTCATCGGATAATTATAAAAAAAAATCTTATGATAATAAAATAATGAATATAACACATAACACAACGCTAAAAGGATTCTAGATTTAAAAAATAAAATACAATGTTTTTAGAATCAAAAAGAAAAACAAGAGGTACCTTATTTGGAAGATCGTAATAGGTTGGCAGATTTGGTTTTCAAAACTTAAAAAATAAACAAAAATAAAACAGACTTAGAAAAATCAGAAACACTGAAATGTATATACCTAATAATTAAATTTAACAGTTTTTGAAGTCGGTTTTCTTTTCCCTTTATTAAAAAGTTTTTTATTGGCTTGGTAGCGATTTAAAAAACTGTTAAACTTAATTATTAGGTATATTTCTGTGTTTTTAGTTTTTTAAGTCGGTTTTATTTTTTTCTTAAAATTAAGTTTTTTATTTTTCTCTTTTGAGTGGCGTATCTTCGAAGTCCATGGTCAGAAAAAATTTCGGAGGGGGGATAAATACATTGAGAAATTTTTTTTAAAGGTATTTTGAACTGATGTTTTCTTAAAACACGTTTTTTTAGAACACTGAATATTTCGAGGGGGGGGGGGGTCATGTGCGGCCCTTGGTAGATTGGGTTTATGCTATGCGGCCCAACAGGTTGAAAAGGTTGGACACCTATGATCTAGATCAAAGGTCGCGAAAATCGTTTTTTTACAAATATCTCGTAAACTATATGTTTAACTGCAATTTTCGTTATTATAAAATTTGTTCTTTAGCTAATTTTATATACGAAAAGTCCTGTACACAATTTTCGTAGGACCAATAGTTCTCGATATATACGGCCGAGAAAAGTTAAGCGTTGTGATACATTCGATTCGACTCCACCATCTTTACAATACAATGCAAGGCGCGTTGTTTTATATCGATTCAGATAGTCAGTAAAAGTCAGTATTTTTAGATTTCTGTGTCAGTAAAATCAGTATTTTTGAACACTGAACTTGTTTCGACCCCTGCATATGTGAACATAAAACTACGGTCTCGATAATTATAAATACCAGTTGTTGTACCCCCGCGTTTGTGTTTTATTGCGGGAGAATAAAAACAATGGCTGGATAAAAAAATAATTTTATTTTATTTTATACAAGTTTATTTGATGAATGGGCGTGGGGGTGTCGTTTCTTCTCGTTCCGGCAAGGGGCGACGGGGATTCCGGGGTTGTTAGAATCTGCGTGGCGTCCGTGAACGTGGGCGTCTCGTGGCGGCCGTCAGGTCTCGGCGTGCGGCTTCCGGCGATCGTCCTTGGGTACGGCGGCGTCTCTGACTGATCGTCAGCGGTCCTCAAACGTGAGGTGGCGGGCGGCGTCCTTCGGCGGTCGGCAGTGGTCCTCAAACGTGAGGCGGTGGGCGTCTCCTTCGGCGGCGGCAGCGGTCCTCAACGTGAGTCGGCAGTGGTCCTCAAACGTGAGGTAGTGGGCGTCTTCGTCGGCGGTCGACAGTGGTCCCCAAACGTCCGGTGGGCGGCGTCCTTCTTCGGCGGCAGTGGTCCTCAAACGTCCGGTGGTGGACGTCTCCTTCGGCGGCGACAGTGGTCCTCAAACGTCCGGTGGTGGACGTCTTCTTCGGCGGCGGCAGTGGTCCTCAAACGTCCGGTGGTGGACGTCTTCTTCGGCGGCGGCAGTGGTCCTCAAACGTCCGGTGGTTGACGTCTTCTTCGGCGGCGGCAGTGGTCCTCAAACGTCCGGTGGTGGACGTCTTCTTCGGCGGCGGCAGTGGTCCTCAAACGTCCGGTGGTGGACGTCTTCTTCGGCGGCGGCAGTGGTCCTCGAAAAGCGTCACTGGAACGGGTCTGGGAGCTTCCTGGGTTTGCTCGGCAGCAAAGTTCTATGTGACAGTCGCAATTGTACATAAATGTTACAAAAGAACGAACTAGTCGTACAAGTGGTTGGTAGGGCACTTGTTCCCTTGACTTTTCATAAAAAATCGGGAGGCTTTATATCGTCCTCTGTTGCGCTTCGTTGGTGAGAGCCAACTCGCAACTTCACCCTTCTCCCTTTCATTAAGGAAGGATGGACTGATGTTGTGGCGCGTTCGGATGGCGGTTTACCCTAGTTTTGGGTTTTGACGGTGATCCGTTTGAGCTAGGAGCGCCGGCGAGATGTCATTCGACAGCTGAAAAGATTCTCCAGTGCGTGGCGGACGAAATTTCATTGTCCGGTGAGGGGGGGGGGGGGGGGCATATCAATCCTCCCTGCCTGTTTTGAAGTTTCGTACGCTTCTATTGGTCCATCGGGGGTGCTGCCCGCAACTGGTCTTCGTGGACCTTGATTTGGTGGTTGCCCTTAGCTAGGAGGTAAACATGGGGCCCTAGGATGGCCTCTATTTGATGTGGTGCTGACCATTTTGCTGCGAATGGCGCGTGGAAATTCTCGGCGGCGTCTGAGAGGTGGTGCTCTCTGTACAAGACCCAACTGCCAGGTAGGTATTGATTCTGGTCTGGCGGGTCTGCGGTCAGGTACTTGTGTTGGTAGTCGTGTTGGCGTGCGGCGATGATCTGATTCCGTTCCGCGGCCTCGGGCAACTGACTTGTGTTCAGGGAATTGGCGATTCTCCAGTGACCGGGACGTTGTAGGTTGTAGCCAAACAAGGCTTCGCTGGGAGTATAGCCTGTGGCGGCATTCCGTCGTGTCCGAATGTTATACAGAGTGTCGGCGATATACTGATCCTATTTTGTGTGGACTTCGTTATGAAGGTGTAATCTTAACCCCTTCTTCAACTCTTGATTGCGCCGTTCCGTGGGGTTGGCGCGTGGGTGATAGACGGCAGTGGTCCAATGCATGCTCTCCCATCGTTCGCAAGTCCTCTTCCATGAATGGCTAATGAACTGGCGTCCGTTATCCGAGATGATCGCTTTCGGATAACCATACCTTGCGTAAATTTCTGTGTCCAAAAGACGTATCAGAGTTGGAGCTTTGGACGTCCCGATGATGTCCAAGGTGCTCATCGTACGTGTTGGAATAGACGATTATGTCGTCGATGTAGACGAGGCAGAAGTCCCGGAGATAGCCTGTCAATACTTGTTGGCTCATCAGACGTTGGAACGTCCCTGGCGCTCCCTTTAGGCCGAACGGCATGACCTTGAACTCATAACAGCCTCCGGAAGGAGTGCAGAAAGCGGTCGCGTGTTGTGAGTCGGGATGCATCGGAATCTGCCAGTAGCCAGATTTTAGGTCGATGGCTGAGAACACCTTGGCGAGGCCGAGGTCCTTGAGCGTCTCGTGTATCAATGGTAGGGGGGTGACTTCATCCTTCGTAATGGCGTTGATCTTCCGGTAGTCAACGCAGAAGCGAGACTCTCCGTTTTTCTTGGCGACCATCACGATCGGCGAGCTGTATGGTGACGTGCTGGGCTTGATGACTCCCTCTGCCAGCATCTCCTCCACTTGCTGGTGGATGAGTCGTCTCTTCTCCACCGAGTAGCGATACATCGGCGATCGAACGGGTGCAGAAGTGATGAGCGGTATTTTGTGTGTAGTGGAGTTTGTTGGGACCTGTGGTGATCGGAAGACGTCCCTGAATCGCTCCATTAACGCTTGAGCAGTGGGTTGGAGGTGCGGCGGAAATTCTCCAATCTGGGGCAGCGTGATTACTTCCTCGGTGCATGGCGGCAGTGCCCAATGAATAGTGTGACGCTGCGTGGTGCCGTAATAGACACACTTTCGAGCAAAGTCCATTGTGGCTTCCTGACTTGTGAACCACGGCAGGCCCAAAATGAAGTCTTCCCGCAAGTCGTGCACGGTCAGTACGTCCAACTGCGAGCAAACGTCTTCTATTGTGATGGTTATAGATTGCGCTCCTGAAGCGATGGCGTATTCCCCCTTCTTGGCGAGCTCTACCTCCTGATAGGATGACGTATGGGAGGCGGGTAGATATTCGTCGTTTATGAAGTTGTGGGATGCGGCCGAGTCCAGGAGAGCGTAGTAGGTCCGGTTCTTAAAACTAATTTTGATTCTGGGAAGTGCGGTTACGCTGGTGGCGATCTGGTATGACCGGCTCCCGACGTTGTTGGCCCTGTCGTCGTAGGAGGGTTGTCGGTGCTTCTCCCTGGCCGATGGTAGTTTTCCCGGGCTGGATATCTTGTGTTCAGCATGGGGCAGTCCCGGTGGAAGTGTCGTTGTGAACAGTGATGACATCGCGGAAGTGATGGCACTGTTGGTGACGGCTGCTTGTTTGCGGCCGCCTGGTTTGTCGTCGTCATCTCCTGCCAATCTCGCTCGACATCGCGGGCGCGATCCACGAGCTCTTCCAACGTGGATGGCGTCGGTACCCTCAGGAATGGGCGTATGTTCGGTTTCACGAGTTCCACGAGGAAACGGACGATTTCTTCGGCTTCCTTCTCTGGGTGGAGGCGTTGGAACAAACTAATTTTGTTCAGTAGGAAGAGTTCGCAAGATTCAGTGTTCTTCTGCTTCTGGCCATACAGTTGTGACATCAACAGTGCTATAGTTTCGGGTCCAGCGAACTTCTTTTGTAGCCGTTCGCTAAAGTCTGACCACGGTAGTTGAAGGCGCTTGTATGTTCTCCACCAGCTTGCGGCATTGTCCTTCAATTGCGGGGTGATGGTGTCAACCCACTGGCTCCGTGGAATTCTTAGGTCTTGCAAATGTTCCTCGCACTTCCTCAGGTAGATTCCCGGATCTTCCGATACGTCTCCTCGGAATACTGGTGGTGTCGGACTTGACTGAACCAGCAACTTGGATAGTAGCTGGTTCAGTGTGGTAATTCCCATAGGAATTGTTTCTGGGTCCATTGTGACTCTTGGCGTTTCTATTTCTCTCAGTGTTTCCCTGGGAAATAACTCTGTTTCCGTTGTGGTTCTTATCGGCGTAGTTTCAGTTTCCCTTGGGGTCTCCCTCAGAGTTACTTCGTGTTGTGTTGGGCGCCACCGGGTAGTTACTCCCGGATGTAACGGCGGAGTGCCGTTGTTTGTTCGTGGTTCAGACAATGAGCGTTTTCTTGTCATGTTCAGGGCGTTGGGTCGGAAGCTCTCGCTTAAGTTTCCTGGCCACTACGTTGGGCCGCCAAATTGTTGTACCCCCGCGTTTGTGTTTTATTGCGGGAGAATAAAAACAATGGCTGGATAAAAAAATAATTTTATTTTATTTTATACAAGTTTATTTGATGAATGGGCGTGGGGGTGTCGTTTCTTCTCGTTCCGGCAAGGGGCGACGGGGATTCCGGGGTTGTTAGAATCTGCGTGGCGTCCGTGAACGTGGGCGTCTCGTGGCGGCCGTCAGGTCTCGGCGTGCGGCTTCCGGCGATCGTCCTTGGGTACGGCGGCGTCTCTGACTGATCGTCAGCGGTCCTCAAACGTGAGGTGGCGGGCGGCGTCCTTCGGCGGTCGGCAGTGGTCCTCAAACGTGAGGCGGTGGGCGTCTCCTTCGGCGGCGGCAGCGGTCCTCAACGTGAGTCGGCAGTGGTCCTCAAACGTGAGGTAGTGGGCGTCTTCGTCGGCGGTCGACAGTGGTCCCCAAACGTCCGGTGGGCGGCGTCCTTCTTCGGCGGCAGTGGTCCTCAAACGTCCGGTGGTGGACGTCTCCTTCGGCGGCGACAGTGGTCCTCAAACGTCCGGTGGTGGACGTCTTCTTCGGCGGCGGCAGTGGTCCTCAAACGTCCGGTGGTGGACGTCTTCTTCGGCGGCGGCAGTGGTCCTCAAACGTCCGGTGGTTGACGTCTTCTTCGGCGGCGGCAGTGGTCCTCAAACGTCCGGTGGTGGACGTCTTCTTCGGCGGCGGCAGTGGTCCTCAAACGTCCGGTGGTGGACGTCTTCTTCGGCGGCGGCAGTGGTCCTCGAAAAGCGTCACTGGAACGGGTCTGGGAGCTTCCTGGGTTTGCTCGGCAGCAAAGTTCTATGTGACAGTCGCAATTGTACATAAATGTTACAAAAGAACGAACTAGTCGTACAAGTGGTTGGTAGGGCACTTGTTCCCTTGACTTTTCATAAAAAATCGGGAGGCTTTATATCGTCCTCTGTTGCGCTTCGTTGGTGAGAGCCAACTCGCAACTTCACCCTTCTCCCTTTCATTAAGGAAGGATGGACTGATGTTGTGGCGCGTTCGGATGGCGGTTTACCCTAGTTTTGGGTTTTGACGGTGATCCGTTTGAGCTAGGAGCGCCGGCGAGATGTCATTCGACAGCTGAAAAGATTCTCCAGTGCGTGGCGGACGAAATTTCATTGTCCGGTGAGGGGGGGGGGGCATATCACAGTACATATAACAATAAAATATAATATAATATAATAATCATATATTGATAAACATAATAAGTAAGTTTATTAATATAATACAATATTATATTACAATGTATTGGCGGTCGCATATACATATTCTACCGTTTGAGCACCATTCGGTCACTGACAACTCATATGCGCGCGCATCACTCAAATACAGTATTGCCACCAAATAAAAATATCAAATCAGAGTGTACGTCGGATACTGAAGTTTTGCCAACGTTTGAAGTTTGCATGTTACAGTGAAAGTCCCTTTTCCCTATCCTTTTAAACGGATAATTTTAAAAATGAAGGGCTCAAATAAGTTTTAATTCATAAGAACTTATAGCTACGATGATTTACATCATTTCCAATAAATAATAAAAAATCGTGCAGTGTAGGGTTAATACTTTTAGGTACAGGATATGTTACAAAAATAGTGTAAAAAAAAATACCCTAAGTTTATCCGATTTTGGTTGTTCGGAACAGGGGTTAACAACGATGGTTCAATTGCAAAATTCTTAAGATTTTATGATTTTTGTTAAATAGCGGTCTAAATAAGTACAAAATTTTACAAAATTCCGTAGAAAACGTACTTTTTTTAAGCTGTAATAACTAATAAAGTTTAACGTTTTTTAAATGGATACCACTGAAAATAAACATTCTGTAGTATAGAACATTCACATATAATAAGGACCTGATATCTTTTTTGTTTTATTAAATTGTTCATAATGGAATAATGCTTGTCTTTTATTAACAATACAAGTTTTTGTAAAACTGTTTGTATGTGTTCTCAAAGACTTGTATAATCGATTCCCAATTCCCACCATAAAAAAGTTTTTTTTTTCAATTCTTTGGCAAATGGTAGAACTAAAATCTTATTGCTGAGTTTTTTTATTTTAAATCAATTCAATTATTTCATAGAACCGGCGATATTAAAAAAATTATAGCAAAAATCTGCTCCAAAAAATTATTTATTTACTTGTGAAAGCCGCATTAAAATCGGTTCTGTAGGTTATGAGTTATTTAATTATATCACACATTACACAATATTTATAAAAATTGATTCTTTATACAATTTATTAAATCTACCTACATAAATAGTTATTTGTGTATCTAGGGTGTAAAATGATAGTTTTTCGCACGAGTGTGAATGTTTGTCAATCGAGGCGTTAGCCGAGACTGACAATCACACGAGTGCGAAAAACGCATTTTACACCCGAGGTGCACACAATATTTTTTCTACAACCCTATTGATTCTATAATATTAACAATAATACAGGGTGGGGCATTTAAAGTGTTACAGTTGATTATCTCAGAACCATCGCATATTTGAAAAAAATGTTTGGTTGTAAGGGGGTAATCGAATAGTAATATTTATTTGCTATTTTAACGTGGCCTTCAAGGATATTTGAAGGTCAACATCATTTTTTTAAATAGGAACCTATAGTTTTTATTTATTAATCTTATTCTACGTGGAAAAAACATGAATCATTAATTGAAAACTTTTTTTTTGAACAACCCAATCTTTCCAAGGTACCTATCTAACAAAATAATTCGAGATTTTTAACTTTCAAGATTTGTTTACTCAGAAACCACAAACTTTAGAAAAAAGTACAGGATACAAAAAAAATTTATTTTGGTCTAATGAATTCTAGATTTTTTTTAACATTTCGTACTTTTTTTTGTTTTTGCTAAAATAAAATACCTAAATAGAAAAAGTTTTAAAAATTTTTAAAATAATTCTCCACGCTTTATTAGACCAAAATAAATATTTTGTGTATCCTGTACTTTTTTCTAAAGTTTGTGGTTTTTGAGTAAAAAATTCTTGAAAGTTCAAAATCTCGAATTATTTTGTTAGATACCTTGGAAAGATTGGGTTGTTCAAAAAAAAGTTTTCAATGAAAGATTCGTGTTTTTTCACGTAGAATAAGATTACTAAATAAAAACTATAGGTTCCTATTTAAAAAAAACGATGTTGACCTTCAAATATCCTTGAAGGCCACGTTAAAATAGCAAATAAATATTACTATTCGATTACCCCCTTACAACCAAACATTTTTTGGTTGAAACATTTTTTTCAAATATGCGATGGTTCTGAGATAATCAACTGTAACACTTTAAATGGCCCACCCTGTATAATATAATAATTAATTTATATACTTTGTATTTCGCTATATTAATATTAAAATTCAACTCTAGTAAGCTTTGGATAAAATTTTTGACAGTTCTATTTTCATTCAAATGAGTTTCATAATTTGTTATTCTATTATATTATATTCAGATGGATAAGTGGTGATACTGAAAAAGAATAAGTGTGCACCACCAGCGATATCAGAAGCTGCAAATTATGTAATTTTAAATTTACTATCTGCAAAATCTAAATTGATATATGAAAATTACACATAATACCATGAATTGTGCCAAAAAAAACCCTAAAGTTATTGTTTATATTTTATTTAATTTTATTTATTTTTTTATTTTTTTTTTATTTAGGTGTGTTTTGTCTATCGAGTCGCTAGACTCATTTAGACAGCCTATTAGCGTTATGTTTTTTTAATTGTTTGTTAGTTTTTTGTTTATTTATGTCTTTATTGTTGTTTATTTTTATGATTTATTTTACTTCATTTTATTTCATTTGTTTATTTATTTTTATTATTATTATTTTTTTTTTATTTCTTTTGTTGACCTAGAATAAACTATTTGTCCTTAACACATAGACAGGGACACAAGTGTAGGAAAGGATTAGCTTCGGGCCAATCGAAGCATTTAGGTCAGACGAACATGACGACCGGGATCATGGGTTGTTTCACAGGGTTCACACAATAGGAAAACTAACTATCCTAATATGTTTGCCGATGGAAGAGAAGAATGCGTCGATTTACAATTGAATGTTGTTTTCCTTCAAGAACTCTAATAGTGGATATGTGTTCTTCTTATTATGAAATATGGTGTTGATGTTTGCTGGTAGTTGTGTCTTGTTGAGAGCGAATCCATTGAGCATTTTGGGTCTTGAATCGTTATATTTCGTGCATTCGAATATGATGTGGTTGAGATCTCCATAGGATGTGTGGTCACAATCACAGTATGGATTGTTTTTGCAGCCAATTTTATATAGATGTGAGGGAGAGCAGGTATGATTAAACCTTATACGGCTAATAGTCGAGATCCATCTTCTTTCTTGTCGGAAGTGTTTAAACCAGGGTTGTGATTGGAGTTCCGGTTGTTTGATGAGGAATAGTCCGACTGCCATTTTGCTCGGTTGATTTTTGTTATTGAACTTTTGAAATCAGATGCTGGGATTAATGTGGTCGAGACCTTGCCATCTTTGGATGCGTCTTTGGCGAGTGTGTCGACCAGTTGATTGTTTATATCTTTCACATGACTTTTGGTCCACACAAAAGCTAATGACTGGTTGTTTTCAGAAATTTGGTGTATGATGGTAAGAATATCCAGTAGAATGTTGTTGGTGGTAAATTTGACTGGATTTTTTAACTTTTCTAGCACGCTTTTGGAATCAGTTATGATTATGTTGTTTTTAAATGTCAATTGTTTAATTTTCTCTAGTGCTTCTTTCATTGCAATTGCTTCAGCTGTGTATATAGATGTTTCTGGTGGTAATTTTAAACATGTGTTTATGTTTAGACTTGGAATGTTATATGCACATCCGCATAGGTTAGGGTTTTGAGTTTTTGACCCATCTGTGTATATAAATAGTCCGTTCGGCCATTTGGTTTGTATTTCTTCAAGGAATAATGCATAGTTTAGGTCTTCTGTGTATTCTCTTGGGTACAGATCTAAGTGAACCTCTATTTCTTGGTAGAATATTGATCTGTGGTATACGAAGTAAGGGTATCTGTCGTAGGTTGCTAAATTACAGAAGTATGGCTCTAATTCGCGGAGACTTGTTGTTATGATAGGATGTTTTTTGTTTCTCCAAAATGGTTTTGTTTCCACTAGATGGGTAAGTTGATTCACATGTTCTAATGTTTTGTTTCCGTAGGATTTCCTTGTTAGTAAAAATCTCTGTGCTAACATTTTTCGTCTAATGTACAGAGGCATCTCGTTTAGTTTTACTTGAAGGCTGTTTGTTGGAGTGCTTCTCATGGCACCTATTGATAGTCGGAGAGCTTTGTGCTGTATTTTGTCTACTTCTGATAATAGTTTTTTTGACGCTGAGTCGTAGAAGATTGAGCCATAGTCTATCTTACTTCTTATCAGATTTCTGAACATGGTCAGTAAAATTATGGAATCTGCTCCCCACCAAGTTCTGGTGACTGCCCGCATAATATTCAAGGATTTTTCTGCATTTTCAACAATTTTTTGGATGTGTGTTTTCCAGGTTAGTTTAGAATCTAAGTGATAACCTAAGTATTTAACCTGGTTTCTAACCGGAAAGGTGTGGTCTCCTATAGTATGGGTTTCTGGAAGCTGGATTTTTCTTTTTTTGGTAAAGCAGGTGATTACTGATTTTGATGATGATATTTCTAGCCCATGGTTGTTGAGCCATATGTTCATTTTCGCTGTAGCTGTAGATATTAGTTCCATGTTTTTTTGATTGTTTGGACTGGTAGTATATAACGTGACGTCATCTGCGAACTGTAGTATCTTTATGCTTGGGTTGAATATGGCTTCCATATCACTTGTGTATATTATGTAATACAAGGGGCTGAGGATGGCTCCTCGTGGTACTCCTTTGAAAGAGTATCGTGGCCCGAACGTTTCATTTTGATATTTTAGATAGACGATTCTTTTTTCTATCAGACTTTGTATTCCTTGGATGAATTTATTGGGTAGTCCTATTCTTGACATTTTTTGGAGAAGTATCGGTATGATCACATTGTCGTATGCCGACTGTATATCCAAAAAGAGGCAAGTTAGATCTTCATTGTTTGAAAAGGCACGCTTGATGTCAGATATAAGTATGGTTGCATTATCGTTAGTGCTTCGTCCTTTTCTGAAACCGAATTGAGTTCTGGGCATCAGGTTGTGATGTTCTAGCCACCATTCTAATCGTTGTTTTATCATTCTTTCTAAGGTTTTTGTTATGCAAGATGCTAGTGCAATTGGTCTATAGGACTTGGCATTGGTTGAGTCCTTGTTCGGTTTTTTGATAGGAACGATGACTTGTGTTAATAGTGCCGTTGGTAGATCTGTACCCCACAAGGTGTTGTAGAGGTCGAGCAGTTTTTTAATTCCGGTATCAGGTAAATTTGCTAGCATACTGTAGTGGATATTGTCCATTCCCGGAGCACTGTTGCTTCTGTTCTTGAGAGCTGTTAGTAATTCGGATTTTGTGAACTTTTGTGTTAATGGATGGTTTTTGTCTTGCTCATTTTCTTCTATGTGAAATTTTTGAAAAGTGTATGGTGGGCAGATGTTGTCAAAAAAATCTGGAATGAAGTCTGTATTTTTACTTGCTGTTTCTTTTGGGTTGTATGTATATTTCAGTTTTTGAATCATTTGCCACACTTCTTTAGTTGGAGTATTTCTGTTTAGGGTGATACGATTCGGGGTATGTGTGTTGTTGTTAGAGAGAGACAGAGAGATGGGTTTTATTGTTTATTTTATTTGCAACAATAATAATAGTATATACAATACAATTTATATACTCGATTTCATGTATTAGTATATCGTCGTTAAGGGGTTGGCTGCATCTTGAGTTTGGAGGGCTGTCGGCGTCCAAGATGCGGTTGAGATGGCGACGGCTGGGCGTCGTGTAGAGGGGGTCACGCGGGTGGTGACCACGAAAGCCTGGGCGTCGTGAGCGACGGCGGGGGCGTCGACGTGTTGAGCGTCCGTGAGCGCGCCTGGAGGCGATGTCCAAGGGCGGACCTGGAGATAGCGTCGGTGCGGGCGTCGGCGTTGCAGGAGACGGCAAGATTTGACCTAGTGGTGACTTCCGTCGGCGGCGTAGCCTAGTGTCGGAAACCCACTAGGAAGTTTTATGGATATCAACAATGACTGTTAGTTAGCAGGGCGCATCTAGTAAGCGGTCCTGTAACTGTGATAACAATCGGTTTTAGTCTATCGAATTACGATTGTTGACTAGCAGGACGCATCTAATAAGCGGTCCTGTAACCGTGTAACAATCGATTTTAGTCTATCGAATTACGATTGTTGACTAGCAGGGCGCATCTAATAAGCGGTCCTGTAGCCGTGTAACAATCGTTTTAGGTCTATCAAATTGGTGATTGTTGACTAGCAGGGCGCATCTAATAAGCGGTTCTGTAGCCGTGTAACAATCGTTTTAGGTCTATCAACTTGTGATTGTTGACTAGCAGGGCGCATCTAATAAGCGGTCCTGTAGCCGTGTAACAATCGTTTTAGGTCTATCAACTTGTGATTGTTGAGTAGCAGGGCGCATCTAATAAGCGGTCCTGTAGCCGTGTAACAATCGTTTTAGGTCTATCAACTTGTGATTGTTGACTAGCAGGGCGCATCTAATAAGCGGTCCTGTAGCCGTGTAACAATCGTTTTAGGTCTATCAACTTGTGATTGTTGACTAGCAGGGCGCATCTAATAAGCGGTCCTGTAGCCGTGTAACAATCGTTTGAGTCCTCCCGAAGAAGTGCTCCTATATCATCAGTGAGTCCTCCCGAAGGAGTTCTGATTTGTTTTCAAAATACGTCCAGTTTTATACTAATTTCGCTGGGTAACTCAGGGGCGCGCGCAGTGCGGGCGGTGGAATGGCAGGCTCGTGCCTGTGACGTAACGTCTCGTTCTTGGAAATGGTCTGCAAAACTCGAATATTTTTAAGAGCGGGGGTAGGTGTGTGTTACTGCAGACGCTGTATAGATAACATGTGCATGTCATAAAACCTTTGCTAAATACTTCTAGCAAAGGGTCGCTTATTGCTTCTTGACCGCATCTCTATTGACTGTTTACTATGTGGTTTGTTTGTGTACAAAAATGCATTCTTTACAAAATAATATTTATTTTGTTTAGAGGCGTATCAAGGGATTCGCAGTACTTTTTCCACGCTTATTTCTTGGTTCTTTTTAACACTCTCTTTGATGAGGCCAATATTTTTTTAATATTGGATGAAATTTTCAATGGACTGCTTGTTTCTGTAGAATTTAAGTGCTTCTTTTTTGGTTTGAACAGCAGTAGCACATTCATCATTCCACCACGGATTTACTTGATGATTTCTAGTGTTTTTATGGTTGTATCTGGCGATTGACTTGCTTGCTGCTGCTTCTAGGATCTCTACAAATTCTTCGTATGAGTTGTCTTTCATTTGTAAATTTTCCTTGTTATCGATTTCTTCTTCGATGATTTTCTTGTATTGGGACCAGTCCGCTTTGTTAAGATTCCATTTTTTATAGGTTTTTGCAATAATTTGATTTGGAATTCCCTTTGTGGCTATGTTGATCTTAATAGGAAAGTGATCAGAACCAAGTGGGTCTTCTTCTACATTCCACTGTGAAATGAGTGCTAATTCGGGAGAGCATATGGTTATGTCTACGGCGGATGTGATTTGATCAGGAGATGTTAGTCGAGTAGGTTTTCCATTGTTTAATATTATTAGATGCTTGTCGTCGAGGAACTTCAAAACAGTTTCTCCTGATTCGTTAGTTTTTCCACTACCCCAACTTGGATGATGTGCGTTTAGATCTCCGCATATCATGTATGGTGGAGGAACTTGATCTAAAATACTATTTAGTGCTTCTGTTTCTACTTTTTTTAGATGGAGGACAATATACCGAAATTAGAGATATCGATTGATTTGGTAGATGAACTCGGATGGCTGTTGTTTCTATGTTTGGTATTTTGCTGTCATCTAGATTGATAGGTTGGAAGCCGTAGTTATGTTTGATCAGTATCGCTACTCCCCCCTTTCCATCTATTCTGTCGCACCTTTGGATATTGTAACCACAACATCTAATCAAATTATGAGGCTTGCACCAGGTTTCTGAAATCGCCAGTATGTCAACACGCTTACTTTGTAAATAATTGTCTAAGAAAACTTTATTTGCTATCAACGATCTTGAGTTCCACTGTACTATGTTTATTGAACTAGCCATTGTTATTACTATTGTTAGATTTTATAAGGTTTTGAGCTAATGTTTTAATTATTTCGTCATTTAAATCTGATTCTTTATTTTCTATTATTGATTTAACCACATTTATTATAGTTTTTATAAAAATTTCTGAATTTAAATCAAGATTAAGGGGAAGATCTTTATTTAAATTTGTGTGTGGGTTTGAGGATATAGGAGATGTGGGGAACATATTAATCCTACCATTTCCTATCTCAAAAGACTTTGGGTTGGTTTGGAACTCATTTAATTTTTGAGGGGTTTTGGATCCCTTTTTGGGTATGTTAGGACTTTGGAAAATTCTGTTTTTGTTTAAACTGTGATTATGGTTGTTATTTTTATTGGATTCTAGATTACTTAGTTTATTTGTTAGATTAATATCGGAAAGTATTTCAAATTTATTTTTATTTATGAAACTAATGTCATTATTACCCTTTGCGGCAAAAGAACCAGAAACTATTTCAGAGTACGTTCTGTTGTAGAGCTTTCTCGCGGCTTCTTTGTAGGAAATGTTTTCCTGGGCCATTAATTTTTTTATTGATAGCTGAGCCTGGTGTTCTTTACAACTACGATCTGTTGATAAGTGATTTTCTTGGCAATGAATACATTTTGGGTCCTGTTCTGTATTAGAACAATTTTCTATTGAATGTTCCCTCCCACATCTACTACAACGTTCTTTACCGCGACATTGAATTTTTGTGTGACCGAATCGCATGCAACGTTGGCATTGCAAAACCCTCGTGTAAAATGGTTCTACCTTACATGGGTAGCCATAAATTTTAACTTTTTCGGGCAAAAAATGTTATAATTACTACAGGAGTGTTTATAATTGTGTCTATGCCCTCCCTGCTAACTTTTTTCGTAACACGCCTAACATTTTCAATTTTTGTCTCTGATTCGAGTTCTTCCATTATTTCTTGTTCAGTGATATCAACGGCAACATTGCGAATAACCCCCTTTTTATATATCAAGAAATTCGGAATATATGCCTCGAAATTATTAGCTTTGAAAAATTCAGAATCTAACATTTTGTTCGTGTAATTACCGTTGCTAGTTTCTATTTTGATTCTATTTTTCCCGGGCTGAGTAATACTGATTACATTTAATTTACTATCTAAGAATGCATTTTTTAACATTCTTCCTAATTTCATAGGATGCATCAGCCCTATTTTATCATTATTTTTGTTTGCAGACTCAACGAAGAAATAAAAAGGACCCGTTTGAGCCGGGGGAAACCTGTTAGTAATACTTGTATTGTTTACGTTATCGGGTTTATTTGAGTTATTAGTAGGTGTGTTTACAGATTTAGTAATTATATCCCCATTATCTAGATTTTAAATTATTAATATGCGTTGGATTGAGTGTTATCAATACTTTTTGAATCGGTATTACTTACTTTTGTTTTAGATTCATCGAGTTTAATTTTTTTTGTTTTAATTAAATTGTCTGTCTTACCTTTATTGATGCTAGAATTAGAATGACTGATTTTTTTTGTTTTACCTTCCCCTGGCGAGTCTACAACCATATCATAAACGCTTACGTTGTCTTGGTATAGAACGTTGTATGATGAGTAGATTGGGTACTCTTCTTTGTTTCGATCTGGGGGCCCAGGCCCCCCACTTTGTGCTTCCATAACACTCACTTCACTTTATGATGAATCTGTCTTTTTTTGAGTCTAAGGTTTTCACTTTATATCTTTTTGTTCAAGGTTAAGGTTAAAGTTTGATTTGCTATTTTTCACTTATATTTAAAGAATTAAGGATATTGGGGGGCTTATACTAGATTATAATTAATTGATTAAAGTTGTTTTACACTTAACTACATAAACTTAAACCTAAAACAGTTTTTTCACTGTTTTTAATATATTGTTTAATGCTTATGTATATGTTTATGTTTATGTTTATGTTTATGTTTATGTTTATGTTTATGTTTATGTTTATGTTTATGTTTATGTTTATGTTTATGTTTATGTTTATGTTTATGTTTATGTTTATGTTTATGTTTATGTTTATGTTTATGTTTATGTTTATGTTTATGTTTATGTTTATGTTTATGTTTATGTTTATGTTTATGTTTATGTTTTAATTTATGTTTAAATTTATGTTTAAATTTATGTTTACATTTATGTTTAAGTTTATGTTTAAATTTAAGTTTATGTTTTAATTTATGTTTAAATTTATGTTTAAATTTAAGTTTATGTTTTAATTTTAGTTTAAATTTATGTTTAAATTTATGTTTAAATTTAAGTTTAAATTTATGTTTAAGTTTAAGTTTGTTTTAATTTATGATTAAATTTATGTTTAATTTTCTGTTTAAATTTATGTTTAAATTTATGTTTAAATTTATGTTTCAATTTATGTTTAAATATATGTTTTAATTTATGTTTCAATTTATGTTTAAATTAATGTTTAAATTTAAGTTTATGTTTTAATTTATATTTAAATTTATGTTTAAATTTATATTTAAGTTTATGTTTAAATTTATGTTTTTATTTATGTTTTAAATTATGTTTCAATTTATGTTTAAATTTATGTTTAAATTTATGTTTAAATTTGTGTTTACATTTATGTTTAAATTTATGTTTAAGTTTATGCTTTAATTTATATTTAAATTTATGTTTAAATTTATGTTTAAATTTATGTTTAAATTTATGTTTAAATTTATGTTTAAATTTATGTTTAAATTTAGGTTTATGTTTTAATTTATGTTTAAATTTATGTTTAAATTTATGTTTAAATTTATGTTTAAATTTATGTATAAATTTATGTTTAAATTTATATTTAAATTTATGTTTAAATTTATGTTTAAATTTATGTTTAAGTTTATGTTTAAGTTTATGTTTTAATTTATGTTTAAATTTATGTTTAAATTTAAGTTTATGTTTTAATTTTAGTTTAAATTTATGTTTAAATTTATGTTTAAATTTAAGTTTAAATTTATGTTTAAGTTTAAGTTTGTTTTAATTTATGATTAAATTTATGTTTAATTTTCTGTTTAAATTTATGTTTAAATTTATGTTTAAATTTATGTTTCAATTTATGTTTAAATATATGTTTTAATTTATGTTTCAATTTATGTTTAAATTAATGTTTAAATTTAAGTTTATGTTTTAATTTATATTTAAATTTATGTTTAAATTTATATTTAAGTTTATGTTTAAATTTATGTTTTTATTTATGTTTTAAATTATGTTTCAATTTATGTTTAAATTTATGTTTAAATTTATGTTTAAATTTGTGTTTACATTTATGTTTAAATTTATGTTTAAGTTTATGCTTTAATTTATATTTAAATTTATGTTTAAATTTATGTTTAAATTTATGTTTAAATTTATGTTTAAATTTATGTTTAAATTTATGTTTAAATTTAGGTTTATGTTTTAATTTATGTTTAAATTTATGTTTAAATTTATGTTTAAATTTATGTTTAAATTTATGTATAAATTTATGTTTAAATTTATATTTAAATTTATGTTTAAATTTATGTTTAAATTTATGTTTAAGTTTATGTTTAAGTTTATGTTTATGTTTATGTTTAAATTTATGTTTAAATTTAGGGTTTAAATTTATGTTTATGTTTATGTTTTAGTTTATGTTTTAATTTATGTTTTAATTTATGTTTAAATTTATGTTTAAATTTATGTTTAAGTTTATGTTTAAGTTTATGTTTTAATTTATGTTTCAATTTATGTTTAAATTTATGTTTAAGTTTATGTTTAAGTTTATGTTTGAATTTAAGTTTATGTCTTAATTTATGTTTAAATTTATGTTTAAATTTATGTTTAAATTTATGTTTAAGTTTATGTTTAAGTTTATGTTTAAATTTATGTTTAAATTTATGTTAAAATTTATGTTTAAATTTATGTTTAAGTTTATGTTTAAATTTATGTTTTAATTTATGTTTAAATTTATGTTTAAATTTATGTTTAAATTTATATTTAAATTTATGTTTAAATTTATGTTTAAATTTATGTTTAAGTTTATGTTTAAATTTATGTTTAAATTTATGTTTAAATTTATGTTTAAGTTTATGTTTAAATTTATGTTCAAATTTATGTTTAAATTTATGTTTAAATTAATGTTTAAATTTAAGTTTATGTTTTAATTTATGTTTAAATTTATGTTTAAATTTATTTTTAAGTTTATGTTTAAATTTATGTTTTTATTTATGTTTTAATTTATGTTTCAATTTATGTTTAAATTTATGTTTAAATTTATGTTTTAATTTGTGTTTACATTTATGTTTAAATTAATGTTTAAGTTTATGTTTAAGTTTATGTTTAAGTTTATGTTTAAGTTTATGTTTAAGTTTATGTTTAAGTTTATGTTTAAGTTTATGTTTAAGTTTATGTTTTAATTTATGTTTCAATTTATGTTTAAATTTATGTTTCAATTTATGTTTAAATTTATGTTTAAAATGATGTATAAATTTCTGTTTAAATTTATGTTTAAATTTATGTTTAAATTTATGTTTAAATTTATGTTTAAATTTATATTTAAGTTTATGTTTAAATTTAGGTTTTTATTTATGTTTTAATTTATGTTTCAACTTATGTTTAAATTTATGTTTAAATTTATGTTTAAATTTGTGTTTACATTTATGTTTATATTTATGTTTAAGTTTATGTTTAAGTTTATGTTTTAATTTATGTTTCAACTTATGTTTAAATTTATGTTTAAATTTATGTTTAAATTTGTGTTTACATTTATGTTTATATTTATGTTTAAGTTTATGTTTAAGTTTATGTTTTAATTTAAGTTTATGTTTTAATTTATGTTTAAATTTATGTTTAAATTTATGTTTAAATTTATGTTTAAATTTATGTTTAAATTTAGGGTTTAGTTTATGTTTAAGTTTATGTTTGAATTTATATTTAAGTTTATGTTTAAATTTATGTTTTTATTTATGTTTTAATTTATGTTTCAACTTATGTTTAAATTCATGTTTATATTTATGTTTAAGTTTATGTTTAAGTTAATGTTTTAATTTATGTTTCAATTTATGTTTAAATTTATGTTTAAGTTTATGTTTAAGTTTATGTTTGAATTTAAGTTTATGTCTTAATTTATGTTTAAATTTATGTTTAAATTTATGTTTAAATTTATGTTTAAGTTTATGTTTAAGTTTATGTTTAAATTTATGTTTAAATTTATGTTAAAATTTATGTTTAAATTTATGTTTAAGTTTATGTTTAAATTTATGTTTTAATTTATGTTTAAATTTATGTTTAAATTTATGTTTAAATTTATATTTAAATTTATGTTTAAATTTATGTTTAAATTTATGTTTAAGTTTATGTTTAAATTTATGTTTAATTTTATGTTTAAATTTATGTTTAAATTTATGTTTAAATTAATGTTTAAATTTAAGTTTATGTTTTAATTTATGTTTAAATTTATGTTTAAATTTATTTTTAAGTTTATGTTTAAATTTATGTTTTTATTTATGTTTTAATTTATGTTTCAATTTATGTTTAAATTTATGTTTTAATTTGTGTTTACATTTATGTTTAAATTTATGTTTAAGTTTATGTTTAAGTTTATGTTTAAGTTTATGTTTAAGTTTATGTTTAAGTTTATGTTTTAATTTATGTTTCAATTTATGTTTAAATTTATGTTTCAATTTATGTTTAAATTTATGTTTAAATTGATGTATAAATTTCTGTTTAAATTTATGTTTAAGTTTATGTTTAAGTTTATGTTTAAATTTATATTTAAGTTTATGTTTAAATTTATGTTTTTATTTATGTTTTAATTTATGTTTCAACTTATGTTTAAATTTATGTTTAAATTTATGTTTAAATTTGTGTTTACATTTATGTTTATATTTATGTTTAAGTTTATGTTTAAGTTTATGTTTTAATTTAAGTTTATGTTTTAATTTAAGTTTATGTTTTAATTTATGTTTAAATTTATGTTTAAATTTATGTTTAAATTTATGTTTAAATTTATGTTTAAATTTAGGGTTTAGTTTATGTTTAAGTTTATGTTTGAATTTATATTTAAGTTTATGTTTAAATTTATGTTTTTATTTATGTTTTAATTTATGTTTCAACTTATGTTTAAATTCATGTTTATATTTATGTTTAAATTTATGTTTAAATTTATGTTTAAATTTATGTTTAAATTTATTATTAAATTTATGTTTAAAATTATGTTTAAATTTAAGTTTATGTTTTAATTTATGTTTAAATTTAAGTTTATGTTTTAATTTTGTTTAAATTTATGTTTAAATTTAAGTTTAAATTTATGTTTAAATTTATGTTTAAATTTAAGTTTATGTTTTAATTTATGTTTAAGTTTATGTTTTAATTTATATTTAAATTTATGTTTAAATTTATATTTAAGTTTATGTTTAAATTTATGTTTTTATTTATGTTTTAAATTATGTTTCAATTTATGTTTAAATTTATGTTTAAATTTATGTTTAAATTTGTGTTTACATTTATGTTTAAATTTATGTTTAAGTTTATGCTTTAATTTATATTTAAATTTATGTTTAAATTTATGTTTAAATTTATGTTTAAATTTATGTTTAAATTTATGTTTAAATTTATGTTTAAATTTAGGTTTATGTTTTAATTTATGTTTAAATTTATGTTTAAATTTATGTTTAAATTTATGTTTAAATTTATGTATAAATTTATGTTTAAATTTATATTTAAATTTATGTTTAAATTTATGTTTAAATTTATGTTTAAGTTTATGTTTAAGTTTATGTTTATGTTTATGTTTAAATTTATGTTTAAATTTAGGGTTTAAATTTATGTTTATGTTTATGTTTTAGTTTATGTTTTAATTTATGTTTTAATTTATGTTTAAATTTATGTTTAAATTTATGTTTAAGTTTATGTTTAAGTTTATGTTTTAATTTATGTTTCAATTTATGTTTAAATTTATGTTTAAGTTTATGTTTAAGTTTATGTTTGAATTTAAGTTTATGTCTTAATTTATGTTTAAATTTATGTTTAAATTTATGTTTAAATTTATGTTTAAGTTTATGTTTAAGTTTATGTTTAAATTTATGTTTAAATTTATGTTAAAATTTATGTTTAAATTTATGTTTAAGTTTATGTTTAAATTTATGTTTTAATTTATGTTTAAATTTATGTTTAAATTTATGTTTAAATTTATATTTAAATTTATGTTTAAATTTATGTTTAAATTTATGTTTAAGTTTATGTTTAAATTTATGTTTAAATTTATGTTTAAATTTATGTTTAAGTTTATGTTTAAATTTATGTTCAAATTTATGTTTAAATTTATGTTTAAATTAATGTTTAAATTTAAGTTTATGTTTTAATTTATGTTTAAATTTATGTTTAAATTTATTTTTAAGTTTATGTTTAAATTTATGTTTTTATTTATGTTTTAATTTATGTTTCAATTTATGTTTAAATTTATGTTTAAATTTATGTTTTAATTTGTGTTTACATTTATGTTTAAATTTATGTTTAAGTTTATGTTTAAGTTTATGTTTAAGTTTATGTTTAAGTTTATGTTTAAGTTTATGTTTAAGTTTATGTTTAAGTTTATGTTTAAGTTTATGTTTTAATTTATGTTTCAATTTATGTTTAAATTTATGTTTAAAATGATGTATAAATTTCTGTTTAAATTTATGTTTAAATTTATGTTTAAATTAAGTTTAAATTTATGTTTAAATTTATATTTAAGTTTATGTTTAAATTTATGTTTTTATTTATGTTTTAATTTATGTTTCAACTTATGTTTAAATTTATGTTTAAATTTATGTTTAAATTTGTGTTTACATTTATGTTTATATTTATGTTTAAGTTTATGTTTAAGTTTATGTTTTAATTTATGTTTCAACTTATGTTTAAATTTATGTTTAAATTTGTGTTTACATTTATGTTTATATTTATGTTTAAGTTTATGTTTAAGTTTATGTTTTAATTTATGTTTAAATTTATGTTTAAATTTATGTTTAAATTTATGTTTAAATTTATGTTTAAATTTAGGGTTTAGTTTATGTTTAAGTTTATGTTTGAATTTATATTTAAGTTTATGTTTAAATTTATGTTTTTATTTATGTTTTAATTTATGTTTCAACTTATGTTTAAATTCATGTTTATATTTATGTTTAAGTTTATGTTTAAGTTAATGTTTTAATTTATGTTTCAATTTATGTTTAAATTTATGTTTAAGTTTATGTTTAAGTTTATGTTTGAATTTAAGTTTATGTCTTAATTTATGTTTAAATTTATGTTTAAATTTATGTTTAAATTTATGTTTAAGTTTATGTTTAAGTTTATGTTTAAATTTATGTTTAAATTTATGTTAAAATTTATGTTTAAATTTATGTTTAAGTTTATGTTTAAATTTATGTTTTAATTTATGTTTAAATTTATGTTTAAATTTATGTTTAAATTTATATTTAAATTTATGTTTAAATTTATGTTTAAATTTATGTTTAAGTTTATGTTTAAATTTATGTTTAAATTTATGTTTAAATTTATGTTTAAATTTATGTTTAAATTAATGTTTAAATTTAAGTTTATGTTTTAATTTATGTTTAAATTTATGTTTAAATTTATTTTTAAGTTTATGTTTAAATTTATGTTTTTATTTATGTTTTAATTTATGTTTCAATTTATGTTTAAATTTATGTTTTAATTTGTGTTTACATTTATGTTTAAATTTATGTTTAAGTTTATGTTTAAGTTTATGTTTAAGTTTATGTTTAAGTTTATGTTTAAGTTTATGTTTTAATTTATGTTTCAATTTATGTTTAAATTTATGTTTCAATTTATGTTTAAATTTATGTTTAAATTGATGTATAAATTTCTGTTTAAATTTATGTTTAAATTTATGTTTAAATTTATGTTTAAATTTATGTTTAAATTTATATTTAAGTTTATGTTTAAATTTATGTTTTTATTTATGTTTTAATTTATGTTTCAACTTATGTTTAAATTTATGTTTAAATTTATGTTTAAATTTGTGTTTACATTTATGTTTATATTTATGTTTAAGTTTATGTTTAAGTTTATGTTTTAATTTAAGTTTATGTTTTAATTTATGTTTAAATTTATGTTTAAATTTATGTTTAAATTTATGTTTAAATTTAGGGTTTAGTTTATGTTTAAGTTTATGTTTGAATTTATATTTAAGTTTATGTTTAAGTTTATGTTTGAATTTATGTTTAAATTTATGTTTAAATTTATGTTTAAATTTATGTTTAAGTTTATGATTAAGTTTATGTTTAAATTTATGTTTAAATTTAGGTTTATGTTTTAATTTATGTTTAAGTTTATGTTTAAATTTATGTTTTAATTGATGTTTAAATTTATGTTTAAATTTATGTTTAAATTTATGTTTAAGTTTATGTTTAAATTTATTTTTAAATTTATGTTTAAACTTATGTTTAACTTTAAGTTTACGTTTTAATTTATGTTTAAATTTATGTTTAAATTTATGTTTAAGTTTATGTTTAAGTTTATGTTTAAGTTTAAGTTTGTTTTAATTTATGATTAAATTTATGTTTAAATTTCTGTTTAAATTTATGTTTGAATTTATGTTTAAATATATGTTTTAATTTATGTTTCAATTTATGTTTAAATTAATGTTTAAATTTAAGTTTATGTTTTAATTTATGTTTCAATTTATGTTTAAAGTTATATTTAAGTTTATGTTTAAATTTATGTTTTTATTTATGTTTTAATTTATGTTTAAATTTATGTTTAAATTTATGTTTCAATTTATGTTTAAATTTGTGTTTACATTTATGTTTAAATTTATGTTTAAGTTTATGTTTTAATTTATGTTTAAATTTATGTTTAAATTTATGTTTAAATTTATGTTTAAATTTATGTTTAAATTTAGGTTTATGTTTTAATTTATGTTTAAATTTATGTTTAAATTTATGTTTAAATTTATGTTTTAATTTATGTTTAAATTTAAGTTTATGTTTTAATTTATGTTTAAATTTATGTTTAATTTTATGTTTAAATTTATGTATAAATTTATGTTTAAATTTATATTTAAATTTATGTTTAAATTTATGTTTAAATTTATGTTTAAGTTAATGTTTAAGTTTATGTTTAAGTTAATGTTTAAATTTATGTTTAAATTTATGTTTAAATTTATGTTTATGTTTATGTTTAAGTTTATGTTTTATTTTATGTTTCAATTTATGTTTAAATTTATGTTTAAGTTTATGTTTAAGTTTATGTTTGAATTTAAGTTTATGTCTTAATTTATGTTTTAATTTATGTTTAAATTTATGTTTAAATTTATGTTTAAGTTTATGTTTAAGTTTATGTTTAAATTTATGTTTAATTTTATGTTTAAATTTATGTTTAAATTTATGTTTAAATTTCTGTTTAAATTTATGTTTAAATTTATGATTAAATTTATGTTTTAATTTATGTTTAAATTTATTTTTAAGTTTATGTTTAAATTTATGTTTAAATTTATGTTTAAATTTATGTTTAAATTTCTGTTTAAATTTATGTTTAAATTTATATTTAAATTTATGTTTAAATTTATGTTTAAATTTATGTTTAAATTTATATTAAAGTTTATGTTTAAATTTATGTTTAAATTTATGTTGAAATTTATGTTTAAATATATGTTTAAATTAATGTTTAAATTTAAGTTTATGTTTTAATTTATGTTTAAATTTATGTTTAAATTTATGTTAAAATTTATGTTTAAATTTTTGTTTAAGTTTATGTTTAAATTTCTGTTTAAATTTATGTTTAAATTTATGTTTAAGTTTATGTTTAAGTTTATGTTTAAATTTATGTTTAAATTTATGTTTAAATTTATGTTTAAATTTATGTTTAAATTTCTGTTTAAATTTATGTTTAAATTTATGTTTAAATTTATGTTTAAATTTATGTTTAAATTTATGTTTAAATATATGTTTTAATTTATGTTTCAATTTATGTTTAAATTTATGTTTCAATTTATGTTTAAATTTGTGTTTACATTTATGTTTAAATTTATGTTTAAGTTTATTACTTGAAAAACGGAGAAACTGTGGTTTCTTAGTCACTAAACTAAAAATACACCTTAACCACAAAAATTAATGTCACTCGACACGTGTTTCGACTTCACAAGAAGTCCTCATCAGGAGCCAAACGATTCCAGTCTGGAATCGTTTGGCTCCTGATG
This sequence comes from Sialis fuliginosa, assembly GCA_961205875.1. Classification (NCBI taxonomy): domain Eukaryota; kingdom Metazoa; phylum Arthropoda; class Insecta; order Megaloptera; family Sialidae; genus Sialis; species Sialis fuliginosa. Next base: position 1,578,763 of record OY540819.1, on the reverse strand, counting down.
AGGACTTCTTGTGAAGTCGAAACACGTGTCGAGTGACATTAATTTTTGTGGTTAAGGTGTATTTTTAATTTAAGTTTATGTTTTAATTTATGTTTAAATTTATGTTTAAATTTATGTTTAAATTTATGTTTAAATTTATGTTTAAATTTATGTTTAAATTTAGGTTTATGTTTTAATTTATGTTTAAATTTATGTTTAAATTTATGTTTAAATTTATGTTTTAATTTATGTTTAAATTTAAGTTTATGTTTTAATTTATGTTTAAATTTATGTTTAATTTTATGTTTAAATTTATGTATAAATTTATGTTTAAATTTATATTTAAATTTATGTTTAAATTTATGTTTAAATTTATGTTTAAGTTAATGTTTAAGTTTATGTTTAAGTTAATGTTTAAATTTATGTTTAAATTTATGTTTAAATTTATGTTTATGTTTATGTTTAAGTTTATGTTTTATTTTATGTTTCAATTTATGTTTAAATTTATGTTTAAGTTTATGTTTAAGTTTATGTTTGAATTTAAGTTTATGTCTTAATTTATGTTTTAATTTATGTTTAAATTTATGTTTAAATTTATGTTTAAGTTTATGTTTAAGTTTATGTTTAAATTTATGTTTAATTTTATGTTTAAATTTATGTTTAAATTTATGTTTAAATTTCTGTTTAAATTTATGTTTAAATTTATGATTAAATTTATGTTTTAATTTATGTTTAAATTTATTTTTAAGTTTATGTTTAAATTTATGTTTAAATTTATGTTTAAATTTATGTTTAAATTTCTGTTTAAATTTATGTTTAAATTTATATTTAAATTTATGTTTAAATTTATGTTTAAATTTATGTTTAAATTTATATTAAAGTTTATGTTTAAATTTATGTTTAAATTTATGTTGAAATTTATGTTTAAATATATGTTTAAATTAATGTTTAAATTTAAGTTTATGTTTTAATTTATGTTTAAATTTATGTTTAAATTTATGTTAAAATTTATGTTTAAATTTTTGTTTAAGTTTATGTTTAAATTTCTGTTTAAATTTATGTTTAAATTTATGTTTAAGTTTATGTTTAAGTTTATGTTTAAATTTATGTTTAAATTTATGTTTAAATTTATGTTTAAATTTATGTTTAAATTTCTGTTTAAATTTATGTTTAAATTTATGTTTAAATTTATGTTTAAATTTATGTTTAAATTTATGTTTAAATATATGTTTTAATTTATGTTTCAATTTATGTTTAAATTTATGTTTCAATTTATGTTTAAATTTGTGTTTACATTTATGTTTAAATTTATGTTTAAGTTTATTACTTGAAAAACGGAGAAACTGTGGTTTCTTAGTCACTAAACTAAAAATACACCTTAACCACAAAAATTAATGTCACTCGACACGTGTTTCGACTTCACAAGAAGTCCTCATCAGGAGCCAAACGATTCCAGTCTGGAATCGTTTGGCTCCTGATGAGGACTTCTTGTGAAGTCGAAACACGTGTCGAGTGACATTAATTTTTGTGGTTAAGGTGTATTTTTAATTTAAGTTTATGTTTTAATTTATGTTTAAATTTATGTTTAAATTTATGTTTAAATTTATGTTTAAATTTATGTTTAAATTTATGTTTAAATTTAGGTTTATGTTTTAATTTATGTTTAAATTTATGTTTAAATTTATGTTTAAATTTATGTTTTAATTTATGTTTAAATTTAAGTTTATGTTTTAATTTATGTATAAATTTATGTTTAATTTTATGTTTAAATTTATGTATAAATTTATGTTTAAATTTATATTTAAATTTATGTTTAAATTTATGTTTAAATTTATGTTTAAGTTTATGTTTAAGTTTATGTTTAAGTTTAAGTTTGTTTTATTTTATGATTAAATTTATGTTTAAATTTCTGTTTAAATTTATGTTTAAATTTATGTTTAAATTTATGTTTAAATATATGTTTTAATTTATGTTTCAATTTATGTTTAAATTAATGTTTAATATTAAGTTTATGTTTATGTTTATGTTTAAATTTATTTTTAAAGTTATGTTTAAATTTATGTTTAAATTTATGTTTAAATTTATGTTTAAATTTATGTTTAAGTTTATGTTTAAATTTATGTTTAAATTTATGTTTAAATTTATGTTTAAATTTATGTTTAAGTTTATGTTTAAGTTTATGTTTAAATTTATGTTTAAATTTATGTTTAAATTTATGTTTAAATTTATGTTTAAGTTTATGTTTAAATTTATGTTTAAATTTATGTTTAAATTTCTGTTTAAATTTATGTTTAAATTTCTGTTTAAATTTATGTTTAAATTTATGTTTATGTTTATGTTTAAATTTAAGTTTATGTTTTAATTTATATTTAAGTTTATGTTTAAACATATGTTTTTATTTATGTTTAAATTTGTGTTTACATTTATGTTTAAATTTATGTTTAAGTTTATGTTTAAATTTAAGTTTATGTTTTAATTTATTTTTAAATTTATGTTTAAATTTATGTTTAAATTTATGTTAAAATTTATGTTTAAATTTATGTTTAAATTTATGTTTAAGTTTATGTTTAAATTTATGTTTAAATTTATGTTTATATTTATGTTTAAATTTATGTTTTAATATATGTTTTAATTTATGTTTTAATTTATGTGTAAATTTATGTTTTAGTTTATGTTTATGTTGATGTTTGAATTTAAGTTTATGTTTGAATTTATGTTTAAATTTATGTTTAAATTTATGTTTAAATTTATGTTTAAGTTTATGATTAAGTTTATGTTTAAATTTATGTTTAAATTTAGGTTTATGTTTTAATTTATGTTTAAGTTTATGTTTAAATTTATGTTTTAATTGATGTTTAAATTTATGTTTAAATTTATGTTTAAATTTATGTTTTAGTTTATGTTTAAATTTATTTTTAAATTTATGTTTAAATTTATGTTTAACTTTAAGTTTACGTTTTAATTTATGTTTAAATTTATGTTTAAATTTATGTTTAAGTTTATGTTTAAGTTTATGTTTAAGTTTAAGTTTGTTTTAATTTATGATTAAATTTATGTTTAAATTTCTGTTTAAATTTATGTTTAAATTTATGTTTAAATTTATGTTTAAATATATGTTTTAATTTATGTTTCAATTTATGTTTAAATTAATGTTTAAATTTAAGTTTATGTTTTAATTTATGTTTAAATTTATGTTTAAATTTATATTTAAGTTTATGTTTAAATTTAAGTTTTTATTTATTTTTTAATTTATGTTTCAATTTATGTTTAAATTTATGTTTCAATTTATGTTTAAATTTGTGTTTACATTTATGTTTAAATTTATGTTTAAGTTTATGTTTTAATTTATGTTTAAATTTATGTTTAAATTTATGTTTAAATTTATGTTTAAATTTATGTTTAAATTTATGTTTAAATTTATGTTTAAATTTAGGTTTATGTTTTAATTAATGTTTAAATTTATGTTTAAATTTATATTTAAATTTATGTTTAAATTTATGTTTAAATTTATGTTTAAGTTTATGTTTAAGTTTATGTTTAAGTTTATGTTTAAATTTATGTTTAAATTTATGTTTAAATTTATGTTTAAATTTAGGGTTTTAATTTATGTTTATGTTTATGTTTTAGTTTATGTTTTAATTTATGTTTTAATTTATGTTTAAATTTATGTTTAAATTTATGTTTAAGTTTATGTTTAAGTTTATGTTTTATTTTATGTTTCAATTTATGTTTAAATTTATGTTTAAGTTTATGTTTAAGTTTATGTTTAAATTTAAGTTTAAGTTTTAATTTATGATTTAATTTATGTTTAAATTTATGTTTAAATTTAGGGTTTAAATTTATGTTTATGTTTATGTTTATGTTTAAGTTTATGTTTTAATATATGTTTTAATTTATGTTTTAATTTATGTTTAAATTTATGTTTTAGTTTATGTTTAAGTTGATGTTTGAATTTAAGTTTATGTTTGAATTTATGTTTAAATTTATGTTTAAATTTATGTTTAAATTTATGTTTAAGTTTATGATTAAGTTTATGTTTAAATTTATGTTTAAATTTAGGTTTATGTTTTAATTTATGTTTAAGTTTATGTTTAAATTTATGTTTTAATTGATGTTTAAATTTATGTTTAAATTTATGTTTAAATTTATGTTTAAGTTTATGTTTAAATTTATTTTTAAATTTATGTTTAAACTTATGTTTAACTTTAAGTTTACGTTTTAATTTATGTTTAAATTTATGTTTAAATTTATGTTTAAGTTTATGTTTAAGTTTATGTTTAAGTTTAAGTTTGTTTTAATTTATGATTAAATTTATGTTTAAATTTCTGTTTAAATTTATGTTTGAATTTATGTTTAAATTTATGTTTAAATTTATGTTTAAATATATGTTTTAATTTATGTTTCAATTTATGTTTAAATTAATGTTTAAATTTAAGTTTATGTTTTAATTTATGTTTAAATTTATGTTTAAAGTTATATTTAAGTTTATGTTTAAATTTATGTTTTTATTTATGTTTTAATTTATGTTTAAATTTATGTTTAAATTTATGTTTCAATTTATGTTTAAATTTGTGTTTACATTTATGTTTAAATTTATGTTTAAGTTTATGTTTTATTTTATGTTTAAATTTATGTTTAAATTTATGTTTAAATTTATGTTTAAATTTATGTTTAAATTTATGTTTAAATTTATGTTTAAATTTATGTTTTAATTTATGTTTAAATTTAAGTTTATGTTTTAATTTATGTTTAAATTTATGTTTAATTTTATGTTTAAATTTATGTATAAATTTATGTTTAAATTTATATTTAAATTTATGTTTAAATTTATGTTTAAATTTATGTTTAAGTTAATGTTTAAGTTTATGTTTAAGTTAATGTTTAAATTTATGTTTAAATTTATGTTTAAATTTATGTTTAATTTTAGGGTTTAAATTTATGTTTATGTTTATGTTTTAGTTTATGTTTTAATTTATGTTTTAATTTATGTTTAAATTTATGTTTAAATTTATGTTTAAGTTTATGTTTAAGTTTATGTTTTATTTTATGTTTCAATTTATGTTTAAATTTATGTTTAAGTTTATGTTTAAGTTTATGTTTGAATTTAAGTTTATGTCTTAATTTATGTTTTAATTTATGTTTAAATTTATGTTTAAATTTATGTTTAAGTTTATGTTTAAGTTTATGTTTAAATTTATGTTTAATTTTATGTTTAAATTTATGTTTAAATTTATGTTTAATTTTCTGTTTAAATTTATGTTTAAATTTATGATTAAATTTATGTTTAAATTTATGTTTAAATTTATTTTTAAGTTTATGTTTAAATTTATGTTTAAATTTATGTTTAAATTTATGTTTAAATTTCTGTTTAAATTTATGTTTAAATTTATATTTAAATTTATGTTTAAATTTATGTTTAAATTTATGTTTAAATTTATATTAAAGTTTATGTTTAAATTTATGTTTAAATTTATGTTGAAATTTATGTTTAAATATATGTTTAAATTAATGTTTAAATTTAAGTTTATGTTTTAATTTATGTTTAAATTTATGTTTAAATTTATGTTAAAATTTATGTTTAAATTTTTGTTTAAGTTTATGTTTAAATTTATGTTTAAATTTATGTTTAAATTTATGTTTAAATTTATGTTTAAATTTCTGTTTAAATTTATGTTTAAATTTATGTTTAAGTTTATGTTTAAGTTTATGTTTAAATTTATGTTTAAATTTATGTTTAAATTTATGTTTAAATTTATGTTTAAATTTCTGTTTAAATTTATGTTTAAATTTATGTTTAAATTTATGTTTAAATTTATGTTTAAATTTATGTTTAAATATATGTTTTAATTTATGTTTCAATTTATGTTTAAATTTATGTTTCAATTTATGTTTAAATTTGTGTTTACATTTATGTTTAAATTTATGTTTAAGTTTATGTTTTAATTTATGTTTAAATTTATGTTTAAATTTATGTTTAAATTTATGTTTAAATTTATGTTTAAATTTATGTTTAAATTTAGGTTTATGTTTTAATTTATGTTTAAATTTATGTTTAAATTTATGTTTAAATTTATGTTTTAATTTATGTTTAAATTTAAGTTTATGTTTTAATTTATGTATAAATTTATGTTTAATTTTATGTTAAAATTTATGTATAAATTTATGTTTAAATTTATATTTAAATTTATGTTTAAATTTATGTTTAAATTTATGTTTAAGTTTATGTTTAAGTTTATGTTTAAGTTTAAGTTTGTTTTATTTTATGATTAAATTTATGTTTAAATTTCTGTTTAAATTTATGTTTAAATTTATGTTAAAATTTATGTTTAAATTTATGTTTAAATATATGTTTTAATTTATGTTTCAATTTATGTTTAAATTAATGTTTAAATTTAAGTTTATGTTTATGTTTATGTTTAAATTTATTTTTAAAGTTATGTTTAAATTTATGTTTAAATTTATGTTTAAATTTATGTTTAAATTTATGTTTATGTTTATGTTTAAATTTATGTTTAAATTTATGTTTAAATTTATGTTTAAATTTATGTTTAAGTTTATGTTTAAGTTTATGTTTAAATTTATGTTTAAATTTATGTTTAAATTTATGTTTAAATTTATGTTTAAGTTTATGTTTAAATTTATGTTTAAATTTATGTTTAAATTTATATTAAAGTTTATGTTTAAATTTATGTTTAAATTTATGTTGAAATTTATGTTTAAATATATGTTTAAATTAATGTTTAAATTTAAGTTTATGTTTTAATTTATGTTTAAATTTATGTTTAAATTTATGTTAAAATTTATGTTTAAATTTTTGTTTAAGTTTATGTTTAAATTTATGTTTAAATTTATGTTTAAATTTATGTTTAAATTTATGTTTAAATTTCTGTTTAAATTTATGTTTAAATTTATGTTTAAGTTTATGTTTAAGTTTATGTTTAAATTTATGTTTAAATTTATGTTTAAATTTATGTTTAAATTTATGTTTAAATTTCTGTTTAAATTTATGTTTAAATTTATGTTTAAATTTATGTTTAAATTTATGTTTAAATTTATGTTTAAATATATGTTTTAATTTATGTTTCAATTTATGTTTAAATTTATGTTTCAATTTATGTTTAAATTTGTGTTTACATTTATGTTTAAATTTATGTTTAAGTTTATGTTTTAATTTATGTTTAAATTTATGTTTAAATTTATGTTTAAATTTATGTTTAAATTTATGTTTAAATTTATGTTTAAATTTAGGTTTATGTTTTAATTTATGTTTAAATTTATGTTTAAATTTATGTTTAAATTTATGTTTTAATTTATGTTTAAATTTAAGTTTATGTTTTAATTTATGTATAAATTTATGTTTAATTTTATGTTAAAATTTATGTATAAATTTATGTTTAAATTTATATTTAAATTTATGTTTAAATTTATGTTTAAATTTATGTTTAAGTTTATGTTTAAGTTTATGTTTAAGTTTAAGTTTGTTTTATTTTATGATTAAATTTATGTTTAAATTTCTGTTTAAATTTATGTTTAAATTTATGTTAAAATTTATGTTTAAATTTATGTTTAAATATATGTTTTAATTTATGTTTCAATTTATGTTTAAATTAATGTTTAAATTTAAGTTTATGTTTATGTTTATGTTTAAATTTATTTTTAAAGTTATGTTTAAATTTATGTTTAAATTTATGTTTAAATTTATGTTTAAATTTATGTTTATGTTTATGTTTAAATTTATGTTTAAATTTATGTTTAAATTTATGTTTAAATTTATGTTTAAGTTTATGTTTAAGTTTATGTTTAAATTTATGTTTAAATTTATGTTTAAATTTATGTTTAAATTTATGTTTAAGTTTATGTTTAAATTTATGTTTAAATTTATGTTTAAATTTCTGTTTAAATTTATGTTTAAATTTCTGTTTAAATTTATGTTTAAATTTATGTTTATGTTTATGTTTAAATTTAAGTTTATGTTTTAATTTATATTTAAGTTTATGTTTAAACATATGTTTTTATTTATGTTTTAATTTATGTTTAAACATATGTTTTTATTTATGTTTTAATTTATGTTTCAATTTATGTTTAAATTTATGTTTAAATTTATGTTTAAATTTGTGTTTACATTTATGTTTAAATTTATGTTTAAGTTTATGTTTAAATTTAAGTTTATGTTTTAATTTATTTTTAATTTATGTTTAAATTTATGTTTAAATTTATGTTAAAATTTATGTTTAAATTTATGTTTAAATTTATGTTTAAGTTTATGTTTAAATTTATGTTTAAATTTATGTTTATATTTATGTTTAAATTTATGTTTAAATTAATGTTTAAATTTAAGTTTATGTTTTAATTTATGTTTAAATTTATATTTTAGTTTATGTTTTTATTTATGTTTTAATTTATTTTTCAATTTATGTTTAAATTTATGTTTAAATTTATGGTTAAATTTATATTTAAGTTTATGTTTTAATTTATGTTTAAATTTATGTTTCAATTTATGTTTAAATTTATGTTTAAATTTATGTTTAAATTTAGGTTTATGTTTTAATTTATGTTTAAATTTATGTTTAAATTTATGTTTAAATTTATGTTTTAATTTATCTTTAAACTTAAGTTTATGTTTTAATTTATGTTTAAATTTATGTTTAATTTTATGTTTCAATTTAAGTTTATGTTTTAATTTATGTTTAAATTTATGTTTAATTTTATGTGTAAATTTATGTTAAAATTTATATTTAAATTTATGTTTAAATTTATGTTTAAATTTATGTTTAAGTTTATGTTTAAATTTATGTTTAAGTTTATGTTAAAATTTATGTTTAAATTTATGTTTAAATTTATGTTTAAATTTTTGTTTAAGTTTATGTTTAAATTTATGTTTTAATTTATGTTTAAATTTATGTTTAAATTTATGTTTAAATTTATGTTTTAATTTATGTTTAAATTTATGTTTAAATTTATGTTTAAGTTTATGTTTAAATTTATCTTTAAATTTATGTTTAAATTTTTGTTTAAGTTTATGTTTAAATTTATGTTTAAATTTATGTTTAAATTTATGTTTAAGTTTATGTTTAAATTTATGTTTAAATATATGTTTAAATTTATGTTTAAATTTATGTTTAAATTTATGTTTATGTTTATGTTTAAGTTTATGTTTAAATTTATGTTTAAATTTATGTTTAAATTTATGTTTAAGTTTATGTTTAAGTTTATGTTTAAATTTATGTTTTAATTTATGTTTAAATTTATGTTTAAATTTATGTTTAAATTTCTGTTTAAATTTATGTTTAAATTTATGTTTAAATTTATGTTTAAATTTATGTTTAAATTTATGTTTAAATTTATGTTTAAATTTATGTTTAAGTTTATGTTTAAATTTATGTTTAAATTTTTGTTTAAATTTATGTTTTAATTAATGTTGAAATTTAAGTTTATGTTTTAATTTATGTTTCAATTTATGTTTAAGTTTATGTTTAAATTTATGTTTAAATTTAAATTTATGTTTAAATTTATGTTTAAATTTATGTTTAAATTTATGTTTAAATTTTTGTTTAAATTTATGTTTAAATTTATGTTTTAATTTATGTTTCAATTTATGTTTAAGTTTATGTTTAAATTTATGTTTAAATTTAAATTTATGTTTAAAAATTATGTTTAAATTTATGTTTAAATTTATGTTTAAATTTTTGTTTATATTTATGTTTAAATTTATGTTTAAATTTATGTTTATGTTTGTGTTTTAGTTTATGTTTTAATTTATGTTTTAATTTATGTTTAAATTAATGTTTAAATTTATGTTTAAGTTTATGTTTAAATTTATGTTTAAATTTATGTTAAAATTTATGTTTAAATTTTTGTTTAAGTTTATGTTTAAATTTATGTTTTAATTTATGTTTAAATTTATGTTATAATTTATGTTTAAATTTATGTTTTAATTTATGTTTAAATTTATGTTTAAATTTATGTTTAAGTTTATGTTTAAATTTATCTTTAAATTTATGTTTAAATTTTTGTTTAAGTTTATGTTTAAATTTATGTTTAAATTTATGTTTAAATTTATGTTAAAGTTTATGTTTAAATTTATGTTTAAATATATGTTTAAATTTATGTTTAAATTTATGTTTAAATTTATGTTTATGTTTATGTTTAAGTTTATGTTTAAATTTATGTTTAAATTTATGTTTAAATTTATGTTTAAGTTTATGTTTAAGTTTATGTTTAAATTTATGTTTTAATTTATGTTTAAATTTATGTTTAAATTTATGTTTAAATTTCTGTTTAAATTTATGTTTAAATTTATGTTTAAATTTATGTTTAAATTTATGTTTAAATTTATGTTTAAATTTATGTTTAAATTTATGTTTAAGTTTATGTTTAAATTTATGTTTAAATTTATGTTTAAATTTATGTTTTAATTAATGTTGAAATTTAAGTTTATGTTTTAATTTATGTTTCAATTTATGTTTAAGTTTATGTTTAAATTTATGTTTAAATTTATGTTTAAATTTATGTTTAAATTTATGTTTAAATTTTTGTTTAAATTTATGTTTAAATTAATGTTTAAATTTATGTTTAAGTTTATGTTTAAATTTATTTTTAAAGTTATGTTTAAATTTATGTTTAAATTTATGTTTAAATTTATGTTTAAATTTATGTTTAAATTTATGTTTAAGTTTATGTTTAAATTTATGTTTAAATTTATGTTTAAATTTATGTTTAAATTTATGTTTAAATTTAAGTTTATGTTTTAATTTATGTTTAAATTTATGTTTAAATTTATGTTTAAATTTATGTTTAAATATATGTTTTAATTTATGTTTCAATTTATGTTTAAATTAATGTTTAAATTTAAGTTTATGTTTTAATTTATGTTTAAATTTATGTTTAAAGTTATATTTAAGTTTATGTTTAAATTTATGTTTTTATTTATGTTTTAATTTATGTTTAAATTTATGTTTAAATTTATGTTTCAATTTATGTTTAAATTTGTGTTAACATTTATGTTTAAATTAATGTTTAAGTTTATGTTTTAATTTATGTTTAAATTTATGTTTAAATTTATGTTTAAATTTATGTTTAAATTTATGTTTAAATTTATGTTTAAATTTAGGTTTATGTTTTAATTTATGTTTAAATTTATGTTTAAATTTATGTTTAAATTTATGTTTTAATTTATGTTTAAATTTAAGTTTATGTTTTAATTTATGTTTAAATTTATGTTTAATTTTATGTTTAAATTTATGTATAAATTTATGTTTAAATTTATATTTAAATTTATGTTTAAATTTATGTTTAAATTTATGTTTAAGTTAATGTTTAAGTTTATGTTTAAGTTAATGTTTAAATTTATGTTTAAATTTATGTTTAAATTTATGTTTAAATTTAGGGTTTAAATTTATGTTTATGTTTATGTTTTAGTTTATGTTTTAATTTATGTTTTAATTTATGTTTAAATTTATGTTTAAATTTATGTTTAAATTTATGTTTAAGTTTATGTTTAAGTTTATGTTTTATTTTATGTTTCAATTTATGTTTAAATTTATGTTTAAGTTTATGTTTAAGTTTATGTTTGAATTTAAGTTTATGTCTTAATTTATGTTTTAATTTATGTTTAAATTTATGTTTAAATTTATGTTTAAGTTTATGTTTAAGTTTATGTTTAAATTTATGTTTAATTTTATGTTTAAATTTATGTTTAAATTTATGTTTAAATTTCTGTTTAAATTTATGTTTAAATTTATGATTAAATTTATGTTTAAATTTATGTTTAAATTTATTTTTAAGTTTATGTTTAAATTTATGTTTAAATTTATGTTTAAATTTATGTTTAAATTTCTGTTTAAATTTATGTTTAAATTTATATTTAAATTTATGTTTAAATTTATGTTTAAATTTATGTTTAAATTTATATTAAAGTTTATGTTTAAATTTATGTTTAAATTTATGTTGAAATTTATGTTTAAATATATGTTTTAATTTATGTTTCAATTTATGTTTAAATTAATGTTTAAATTTAAGTTTATGTTTATGTTTATGTTTAAATTTATTTTTAAAGTTATGTTTAAATTTATGTTTAAATTTATGTTTAAATTTATGTTTAAATTTATGTTTAAGTTTATGTTTAAATTTATGTTTAAATTTATGTTTAAATTTATGTTTAAATTTATGTTTAAGTTTATGTTTAAGTTTATGTTTAAATTTATGTTTAAATTTATGTTTAAATTTATGTTTAAATTTATGTTTAAGTTTATGTTTAAATTTATGTTTAAATTTATGTTTAAATTTCTGTTTAAATTTATGTTTAAATTTCTGTTTAAATTTATGTTTAAATTTATGTTTATGTTTATGTTTAAATTTAAGTTTATGTTTTAATTTATATTTAAGTTTATGTTTAAACATATGTTTTTATTTATGTTTTAATTTATGTTTCAATTTATGTTTAAATTTATGTTTAAATTTATGTTTAAATTTGTGTTTACATTTATGTTTAAATTTATGTTTAAGTTTATGTTTAAATTTAAGTTTATGTTTTAATTAATTTTTAAATTTATGTTTAAATTTATGTTTAAATTTATGTTAAAATTTATGTTTATATTTATGTTTAAATTTATGTTTAAATTAATGTTTAAATTTAAGTTTATGTTTTAATTTATGTTTAAATTTATGTTTAAATTTATATTTTAGTTTATGTTTTTATTTATGTTTTAATTTATTTTTCAATTTATGTTTAAATTTATGTTTAAATTTATGGTTAAATTTATATTTAAGTTTATGTTTTAATTTATGTTTAAATTTATGTTTCAATTTATGTTTAAATTTACGTTTAAATTTATGTTTAAATTTAGGTTTATGTTTTAATTTATGTTTAAATTTATGTTTAAATTTATGTTTTAATTTATCTTTAAACTTAAGTTTATGTTTTAATTTATGTTTAAATTTATGTTTAATTTTATGTTTAAATTTAAGTTTATGTTTTAATTTATGTTTAAATTTATGTTTAATTTTATGTGTAAATTTATGTTAAAATTTATATTTAAATTTATGTTTAAATTTATGTTTAAATTTATGTTTAAGTTTATGTTTAAGTTTATGTTTAAGTTTATGTTAAAATTTATGTTTAAATTTATGTTTAAATTTATGTTTAAATTTTTGTTTAAGTTTATGTTTAAATTTATGTTTTAATTTATGTTTAAATTTATGTTTAAATTTATGTTTAAATTTATGTTTTAATTTATGTTTAAATTTATGTTTAAATTTATGTTTAAGTTTATGTTTAAATTTATCTTTAAATTTATGTTTGAATTTTTGTTTAAGTTTATGTTTAAATTTATGTTTAAATTTATGTTTAAATTTATGTTTAAGTTTATGTTTAAATTTATGTTTAAATATATGTTTAAATTTATGTTTAAATTTATGTTTAAATTTATGTTTATGTTTATGTTTAAGTTTATGTTTAAATTTATGTTTAAATTTATGTTTAAATTTATGTTTAAGTTTATGTTTAAGTTTATGTTTAAATTTATGTTTTAATTTATGTTTAAATTTATGTTTAAATTTATGTTTAAATTTCTGTTTAAATTTATGTTTAAATTTATGTTTAAATTTATGTTTAAATTTATGTTTAAATTTATGTTTAAATTTATGTTTAAATTTATGTTTAAGTTTATGTTTAAATTTATGTTTAAATTTTTGTTTAAATTTATGTTTTAATTAATGTTGAAATTTAAGTTTATGTTTTAATTTATGTTTCAATTTATGTTTAAGTTTATGTTTAAATTTATGTTTAAATTTAAATTTATGTTTAAATTTATGTTTAAATTTATGTTTAAATTTATGTTTAAATTTTTGTTTATATTTATGTTTAAATTTATGTTTAAATTTATGTTTATGTTTGTGTTTTAGTTTATGTTTTAATTTATGTTTTAATTTATGTTTAAATTAGTGTTTAAATTTATGTTTAAGTTTATGTTTAAATTTATGTTTAAATTTATGTTAAAATTTATGTTTAAATTTTTGTTTAAGTTTATGTTTAAATTTATGTTTTAATTTATGTTTAAATTTATGTTATAATTTATGTTTAAATTTATGTTTTAATTTATGTTTAAATTTATGTTTAAATTTATGTTTAAATTTATGTTTAAATTTATGTTTAAATTTATGTTTAAATTTAGGTTTATGTTTTAATTTATGTTTAAATTTATGTTTAAATTTATGTTTAAATTTATGTTTTAATTTATGTTTAAATTTAAGTTTATGTTTTAATTTATGTTTAAATTTATGTTTAATTTTATATTTAAATTTATGTTTAAATTTATGTTTTAATTTATGTTTAAATTTATGTTTAAATTTATGTTTAAATTTATGTTTAAGTTTATGTTTAAGTTTATGTTTTATTTTATGTTTCAATTTATGTTTAAATTTATGTTTAAGTTTATGTTTAAGTTTATGTTTGAATTTAAGTTTATGTCTTAATTTATGTTTTAATTTATGTTTAAATTTATGTTTAAATTTATGTTTAAGTTTATGTTTAAGTTTATGTTTAAATTTATGTTTAATTTTATGTTTAAATTTATGTTTAAATTTATGTTTAAATTTCTGTTTAAATTTCTGTTTAAATTTATGATTAAATTTATGTTTAAATTTATGTTTAAATTTATTTTTAAGTTTATGTTTAAATTTATGTTTAAATTTATGTTTAAATTTATGTTTAAATTTCTGTTTAAATTTATGTTTAAATTTATATTTAAATTTATGTTTAAATTTATGTTTAAATTTATGTTTAAATTTATATTAAAGTTTATGTTTAAATTAATGTTTAAATTTATGTTGAAATTTATGTTTAAATATATGTTTAAATTAATGTTTAAATTTAAGTTTATGTTTTAATTTATGTTTAAATTTATGTTTAAATTTATGTTAAAATTTATGTTTAAATTTTTGTTTAAGTTTATGTTTAAATTTATGTTTAAATTTATGTTTAAAATTATGTTTAAATTTATGTTTAAATTTCTGTTTAAATTTATGTTTAAATTTATGTTTAAGTTTATGTTTAAGTTTATGTTTAAATTTATGTTTAAATTTATGTTTAAATTTATGTTTAAATTTATGTTTAAATTTCTGTTTAAATTTATGTTTAAATTTATGTTTAAATTTATGTTTAAATTTATGTTTAAATATATGTTTTAATTTATGTTTCAGTTTATGTTTAAATTTATGTTTCAATTTATGTTTAAATTTGTGTTTACATTTATGTTTAAATTTATGTTTAAGTTTATGTTTTAATTTATGTTTAAATTTATGTTTAAATTTATGTTTAAATTTATGTTTAAATTTATGTTTAAATTTATGTTTAAATTTATGTTTTAATTTATGTTTAAATTTAAGTTTATGTTTTAATTTATGTATAAATTTATGTTTAATTTTATGTTTAAATTTATGTATAAATTTATGTTTAAATTTATATTTAAATTTATGTTTAAATTTATGTTTAAATTTATGTTTAAGTTTATGTTTAAGTTTATGTTTAAGTTTAAGTTTGTTTTATTTTATGATTAAATTTATGTTTAAATTTCTGTTTAAATTTAAGTTTAAATTTATGTTTAAATTTATGTTTAAATTTATGTTTAAATATATGTTTTAATTTATGTTTCAATTTATGTTTAAATTAATGTTTAAATTTAAGTTTATGTTTATGTTTATGTTTAAATTTATTTTTAAAGTTATGTTTAAATTTATGTTTAAATTTATGTTTAAATTTATGTTTAAATTTATGTTTAAATTTATGTTTAAATTTATGTTTAAGTTTATGTTTAAATTTATGTTTAAATTTATGTTTAAATTTATGTTTAAATTTATGTTTAAGTTTATGTTTAAGTTTATGTTTAAATTTATGTTTAAATTTATGTTTAAATTTATGTTTAAATTTATGTTTAAGTTTATGTTTAAATTTATGTTTAAATTTATGTTTAAATTTCTGTTTAAATTTATGTTTAAATTTCTGTTTAAATTTATGTTTAAATTTATGTTTATGTTTATGTTTAAATTTAAGTTTATGTTTTAATTTATATTTAAATTTATGTTTAAATTTATATTTTAGTTTATGTTTTTATTTATGTTTTAATTTATTTTTCAATTTATGTTTAAATTTATGTTTAAATTTATGGTTAAATTTATGTTTAAATTTATGTTTAAATTTATGTTTAAATTTGTGTTTACATTTATCTTTAAATTTATGTTTAAGTTTATGTTTAAATTTAAGTTTATGTTTTAATTTATTTTTAAATTTATGTTTAAATTTATGTTTAAATTTATGTTAAAATTTATGTTTAAATTAATGTTTAAATTTATGTTTAAGTTTATGTTTAAATTTATGTTTAAATTTATGTTTAAATTTATATTTTAGTTTATGTTTTTATTTATGTTTTAATTTATTTTTCAATTTATGTTTAAATTTATGTTTAAATTTATGGTTAAATTTATATTTAAGTTTATGTTTTAATTTATGTTTAAATTTATGTTTCAATTTATGTTTAAATTTATGTTTAAATTTATGTTTAAATTTAGGTTTATGTTTTAATTTATGTTTAAATTTATGTTTAAATTTATGTTTAAATTTATGTTTTAATTTATCTTTAAACTTAAGTTTATGTTTTAATTTATGTTTAAATTTATGTTTAATTTTATGTTTAAATTTAAGTTTATGTTTTAATTTATGTTTAAATTTATGTTTAATTTTATGTGTAAATTTATGTTAAAATTTATATTTAAATTTATGTTTAAATTTATGTTTAAATTTATGTTTAAGTTTATGTTTAAGTTTATGTTTAAGTTTATGTTAAAATTTATGTTTAAATTTATGTTTAAATTTATGTTTAAATTTTTGTTTAAGTTTATGTTTAAATTTATGTTTTAATTTATGTTTAAATTTATGTTTAAATTTATGTTTAAATTTATGTTTTAATTTATGTTTAAATTTATGTTTAAATTTATGTTTAAGTTTATGTTTAAATTTATCTTTAAATTTATGTTTAAATTTTTGTTTAAGTTTATGTTTAAATTTATGTTTAAATTTATGTTTAAATTTATGTTTAAGTTTATGTTTAAATTTATGTTTAAATATATGTTTAAATTTATGTTTAAATTTATGTTTAAATTTATGTTTATGTTTATGTTTAAGTTTATGTTTAAATTTATGTTTAAATTTATGTTTAAATTTATGTTTAAGTTTATGTTTAAGTTTATGTTTAAATTTATGTTTTACTTTATGTTTAAATTTATGTTTAAATTTATGTTTAAATTTCTGTTTAAATTTATGTTTAAATTTATGTTTAAATTTATGTTTAAATTTATGTTTAAATTTATGTTTAAATTTATGTTTAAATTTATGTTTAAGTTTATGTTTAAATTTATGTTTAAATTTTTGTTTAAATTTATGTTTTAATTAATGTTGAAATTTAAGTTTATGTTTTAATTTATGTTTCAATTTATGTTTAAGTTTATGTTTAAATTTATGTTTAAATTTAAATTTATGTTTAAATTTATGTTTAAATTTATGTTTAAATTTATGTTTAAATTTTTGTTTAAATTTATGTTTAAATTTATGTTTTAATTTATGTTGAAATTTAAGTTTGTTTTAATTTATGTTTCAATTTATGTTTAAGTTTAGGTTTAAATTTATGTTTAAATTTAAATTTATGTTTAAATTTATGTTTAAATTTATGTTTAAATTTATGTTTAAATTTTTGTTTAAATTTATGTTTAAATTTATGTTTAAATTTATGTTTATGTTTGTGTTTTAGTTTATGTTTTAATTTATGTTTTAATTTATGTTTAAATTAATGTTTAAATTTATGTTTAAGTTTATGTTTAAATTTATGTTTAAATTTATGTTAAAATTTATGTTTAAATTTTTGTTTAAGTTTATGTTTAAATTTATGTTTTAATTTATGTTTAAATTTATGTTTAAATTTATGTTTAAATTTATGTTTTAATTTATGTTTAAATTTATGTTTAAATTTATGTTTAAGTTTATGTTTAAATTTATCTTTAAATTTATGTTTAAATTTTTGTTTAAGTTTATGTTTAAATTTATGTTTAAATTTATGTTTAAATTTATGTTTAAGTTTATGTTTAAATTTATGTTTAAATATATGTTTAAATTTATGTTTAAATTTATGTTTAAATTTATGTTTATGTTTATGTTTAAGTTTATGTTTAAATTTATGTTTAAATTTATGTTTAAATTTATGTTTAAGTTTATGTTTAAGTTTATGTTTAAATTTATGTTTTAATTTATGTTTAAATTTATGTTTAAATTTATGTTTAAATTTCTGTTTAAATTTATGTTTAAATTTATGTTTAAATTTATGTTTAAATTTATGTTTAAATTTATGTTTAAATTTATGTTTAAATTTATGTTTAAGTTTATGTTTAAATTTATGTTTAAATTTATGTTTAAATTTATGTTTTAATTAATGTTGAAATTTATGTTTAAGTTTATGTTTAAATTTATTTTTAAAGTTATGTTTAAATTTATGTTTAAATTTATGTTTTAATTTATGTTTCAATTTATGTTTAAGTTTATGTTTAAATTTATGTTTAAATTTATGTTTAAATTTATGTTTAAATTTATGTTTAAATTTTTGTTTAAATTTATGTTTAAATTAATGTTTAAATTTATGTTTAAGTTTATGTTTAAATTTATTTTTAAAGTTATGTTTAAATTTATGTTTAAATTTATGTTTAAATTTATGTTTAAATTTATGTTTAAATTTATGTTTAAGTTTATGTTTAAATTTATGTTTAAATTTATGTTTAAATTTATGTTTAAATTTATGTTTAAATTTAAGTTTATGTTTTAATTTATGTTTAAATTTATGTTTAAATTTATGTTTAAATTTATGTTTAAGTTTATGTTTAAATTTATGTTTTAATTTATGTTTAAATTTATGTTTAAATTTCTGTTTAAATTTATGTTTAAATTTCTGTTTAAATTTATGTTTAAATTTATGTTTATGTTTATGTTTAAATTTAAGTTTATGTTTTAATTTATATATAAGTTTATGTTTAAATATATGTTTTTATTTATGTTTTAATTTATGTTTAAATTTATGTTTAAATTTATGTTTAAATTTATGTTTAAATTTGTGTTTACATTTATGTTTAAATTTATGTTTAAGTTTATGTTTAAATTTAAGTTTATGTTTTAATTTATTTTTAAATTTATGTTTAAATTTATGTTTAAATTTATGTTAAAATTTATGTTTAAATTTATGTTTAAATTTATGTTTAAGTTTATGTTTAAATTTATGTTTAAATTTATGTTTATATTTATGTTTAAATTTATGTTTAAATTAATGTTTAAATTTAAGTTTATGTTTTAATTTATGTTTAAATTTATGTTTAAATTTATATTTAAGTTTATGTTTTTATTTATGTTTTAATTTATGTTTCAATTTTTGTTTAAATTTATGTTTAAATTTGTGTTTACATTTATGTTTAAATTTATGTTTAAGTTTATGTTTAAGTTTATGTTTAAATTTAAGATTTTGTTTTAATTTATGTTTAAATTTATGTTTAAATTTATGTTTAAATTTATGTTTAAATTTATGTTTAAATTTATGTTAAAGTTCATGTTTAAATTTAAGTTTATGTTTTAATTTATGTTTAAATTTATGTTTAAATTTATGTTTAAATTTATGTTTAAGTTTATGTTTAAATTTATGTTTTAATTTATGTTTAAATTTATGTTTAAATTTATGTTTAAATTTATGTTTAATTTTATGTTTAAGTTTATGTTTAAGTTTATGTTTAAATTTATGTTTAAATTTATGTTTAAATTTATGTTTAAATTTATGTTTAAATTTAAGTTTACGTTTAAATTTATGTTTAAATTTATGTTTACATTTAAGTTTATGTTTTAATTTATGTTTAAATTTATGTTTAAATTTATGTTTAAATTTATGTTTAAGTTTATGTTTAAATTTATGTTTTAATTTATGTTTAAATTTATGTTTAAATTTATGTTTAAATTTATGTTTAATTTTATGTTTAAGTTTATGTTTAAATTTATGTTTAAATTTATGTTTAAATTTATGTTTAAATTTATGTTTAAATTTATGTTTAAATTTGAGTTTATGTTTTAATTTATGTTTAAATTTATGTTTAAATTTAAGTTTATGTTTTAATTTATGTTTAAATTTATGTTTAAATTTATGTTTAAATTTATGTTTAAGTTTATGTTTAAATTTATGTTTTAATTTATGTTTAAATTTATGTTTAAATTTATGTTTAAATTTATGTTTAATTTTATGTTTAAGTTTATGTTTAAATTTATGTTTAAATTTATGTTTAAATTTATGTTTAAATTTATGTTTAAATTTAAGTTTACGTTTAAATTTATGTTTAAATTTATGTTTACATTTATGTTTAAGTTTATGTTTAAGTTTATGTTTAAGTTTATGTTTAAGTTTATGTTTAAGTTTATGTTTAAGTTTATGTTTAAATTTATGTTTAAATTTATGTTTAAATTTATGTTTAAATTTATGTTTAAATTTAGGTTTATGTTTTAATTTATGTTTAAATTTATGTTTAAATTTATGTTTAAATTTATGTTTTAATTTATGTTTAAATTTAAGTTTATGTTTTAATTTATGTTTAAATTTATGTTTAATTTTATGTTTAAATTTATGTATAAATTTATGTTTAAATTTATATTTAAATTTATGTTTAAATTTATGTTTAAATTTATGTTTAAGTTTATGTTTAAATTTATGTTTTAATTTATGTTTAAATTTATGTTTAAATTTATGTTTAAATTTATGTTTAATTTTATGTTTAAGTTTATGTTTAAATTTATGTTTAAATTTATGTTTAAATTTATGTTTAAATTTATGTTTAAATTTAGGTTTATGTTTTAATTTATGTTTAAATTTATGTTTAAATTTATGTTTAAATTTATGTTTTAATTTATGTTTAAATTTAAGTTTATGTTTTAATTTATGTTTAAATTTATGTTTAATTTTATGTTTAAATTTATGTATAAATTTATGTTTAAATTTATATTTAAATTTATGTTTAAATTTATGTTTAAATTTATGTTTAAGTTAATGTTTAAGTTTATGTTTAAGTTAATGTTTAAATTTATGTTTAAATTTATGTTTAAATTTATGTTTAAATTTAGGGTTTAAATTTATGTTTATGTTTATGTTTTAGTTTATGTTTTAATTTATGTTTTAATTTATGTTTAAATTTATGTTTAAATTTATGTTTAAATTTATGTTTAAGTTTATGTTTAAGTTTATGTTTTATTTTATGTTTCAATTTATGTTTAAATTTATGTTTAAGTTTATGTTTAAGTTTATGTTTGAATTTAAGTTTATGTCTTAATTTATGTTTTAATTTATGTTTAAATTTATGTTTAAATTTATGTTTAAGTTTATGTTTAAGTTTATGTTTAAATTTATGTTTAATTTTATGTTTAAATTTATGTTTAAATTTATGTTTAAATTTCTGTTTAAATTTATGTTTAAATTTATGATTAAATTTATGTTTAAATTTATGTTTAAATTTATTTTTAAGTTTATGTTTAAATTTATGTTTAAATTTATGTTTAAATTTATGTTTAAATTTCTGTTTAAATTTATGTTTAAATTTATATTTAAATTTATGTTTAAATTTATGTTTAAATTTATGTTTAAATTTATATTAAAGTTTATGTTTAAATTTATGTTTAAATTTATGTTGAAATTTATGTTTAAATATATGTTTTAATTTATGTTTCAATTTATGTTTAAATTAATGTTTAAATTTAAGTTTATGTTTATGTTTATGTTTAAATTTATTTTTAAAGTTATGTTTAAATTTATGTTTAAATTTATGTTTAAATTTATGTTTAAATTTATGTTTAAGTTTATGTTTAAATTTATGTTTAAATTTATGTTTAAATTTATGTTTAAATTTATGTTTAAGTTTATGTTTAAGTTTATGTTTAAATTTATGTTTAAATTTATATTTAAATTTATGTTTAAATTTATGTTTAAGTTTATGTTTAAATTTATGTTTAAATTTATGTTTAAATTTCTGTTTAAATTTATGTTTAAATTTCTGTTTAAATTTATGTTTAAATTTATGTTTATGTTTATGTTTAAATTTAAGTTTATGTTTTAATTTATATTTAAGTTTATGTTTAAACATATGTTTTTATTTATGTTTTAATTTATGTTTCAATTTATGTTTAAATTTATGTTTAAATTTATGTTTAAATTTGTGTTTACATTTATGTTTAAATTTATGTTTAAGTTTATGTTTAAATTTAAGTTTATGTTTTAATTAATTTTTAAATTTATGTTTAAATTTATGTTTAAATTTATGTTAAAATTTATGTTTTTATTTATGTTTAAATTTATGTTTAAATTAATGTTTAAATTTAAGTTTATGTTTTAATTTATGTTTAAATTTATGTTTAAATTTATATTTTAGTTTATGTTTTTATTTATGTTTTAATTTATTTTTCAATTTATGTTTAAATTTATGTTTAAATTTATGGTTAAATTTATATTTAAGTTTATGTTTTAATTTATGTTTAAATTTATGTTTCAATTTATGTTTAAATTTACGTTTAAATTTATGTTTAAATTTAGGTTTATGTTTTAATTTATGTTTAAATTTATGTTTAAATTTATGTTTTAATTTATCTTTAAACTTAAGTTTATGTTTTAATTTATGTTTAAATTTATGTTTAATTTTATGTTTAAATTTAAGTTTATGTTTTAATTTATGTTTAAATTTATGTTTAATTTTATGTGTAAATTTATGTTAAAATTTATATTTAAATTTATGTTTAAATTTATGTTTAAATTTATGTTTAAGTTTATGTTTAAGTTTATGTTTAAGTTTATGTTAAAATTTATGTTTAAATTTATGTTTAAATTTATGTTTAAATTTTTGTTTAAGTTTATGTTTAAATTTATGTTTTAATTTATGTTTAAATTTATGTTTAAATTTATGTTTAAATTTATGTTTTAATTTATGTTTAAATTTATGTTTAAATTTATGTTTAAGTTTATGTTTAAATTTATCTTTAAATTTATGTTTAAATTTTTGTTTAAGTTTATGTTTAAATTTATGTTTAAATTTATGTTTAAATTTATGTTTAAGTTTATGTTTAAATTTATGTTTAAATATATGTTTAAATTTATGTTTAAATTTATGTTTAAATTTATGTTTATGTTTATGTTTAAGTTTATGTTTAAATTTATGTTTAAATTTATGTTTAAATTTATGTTTAAGTTTATGTTTAAGTTTATGTTTAAATTTATGTTTTAATTTATGTTTAAATTTATGTTTAAATTTATGTTTAAATTTCTGTTTAAATTTATGTTTAAATTTATGTTTAAATTTATGTTTAAATTTATGTTTAAATTTATGTTTAAATTTATGTTTAAATTTATGTTTAAGTTTATGTTTAAATTTATGTTTAAATTTTTGTTTAAATTTATGTTTTAATTAATGTTGAAATTTAAGTTTATGTTTTAATTTATGTTTCAATTTATGTTTAAGTTTATGTTTAAATTTATGTTTAAATTTAAATTTATGTTTAAATTTATGTTTAAATTTATGTTTAAATTTATGTTTAAATTTTTGTTTATATTTATGTTTAAATTTATGTTTAAATTTATGTTTATGTTTGTGTTTTAGTTTATGTTTTAATTTATGTTTTAATTTATGTTTAAATTAGTGTTTAAATTTATGTTTAAGTTTATGTTTAAATTTATGTTTAAATTTATGTTAAAATTTATGTTTAAATTTTTGTTTAAGTTTATGTTTAAATTTATGTTTTAATTTATGTTTAAATTTATGTTATAATTTATGTTTAAATTTATGTTTTAATTTATGTTTAAATTTATGTTTAAATTTATGTTTAAGTTTATGTTTAAATTTATCTTTAAATTTATGTTTAAATTTTTGTTTAAGTTTATGTTTAAATTTATGTTTAAATTTATGTTTAAATTTATGTTTAAATTTATGTTTAAGTTTATGTTTAAATTTATGTTTAAATATATGTTTAAATTTATGTTTAAATTTATGTTTAAATTTATGTTTATGTTTATGTTTAAGTTTATGTTTAAATTTATGTTTAAATTTATGTTTAAATTTATGTTTAAGTTTATGTTTAAGTTTATGTTTAAATTTATGTTTTAATTTATGTTTAAATTTATGTTTAAATTTATGTTTAAATTTCTGTTTAAATTTATGTTTAAATTTATGTTTAAATTTATGTTTAAATTTATGTTTAAATTTATGTTTAAATTTATGTTTAAATTTATGTTTAAGTTTATGTTTAAATTTATGTTTAAATTTATGTTTAAATTTATGTTTAAGTTTATGTTTAAATTTATGTTTAAATTTATGTTTAAATTTATGTTTTAATTAATGTTGAAATTTAAGTTTATGTTTTAATTTATGTTTCAATTTATGTTTAAGTTTATGTTTAAATTTATGTTTAAATTTATGTTTAAATTTATGTTTAAATTTATGTTTAAATTTTTGTTTAAATTTATGTTTAAATTAATGTTTAAATTTATGTTTAAGTTTATGTTTAAATTTATTTTTAAAGTTATGTTTAAATTTATGTTTAAATTTATGTTTAAATTTATGTTTAAATTTATGTTTAAATTTATGTTTAAGTTTATGTTTAAATTTATGTTTAAATTTATGTTAAAATTTATGTTTAAATTTATGTTTAAATTTAAGTTTATGTTTTAATTTATGTTTAAATTTATGTTTAAATTTATGTTTAAATTTATGTTTAAATATATGTTTTAATTTATGTTTCAATTTATGTTTAAATTAATGTTTAAATTTAAGTTTATGTTTTAATTTATGTTTAAATTTATGTTTAAAGTTATATTTAAGTTTATGTTTAAATTTATGTTTTTATTTATGTTTTAATTTATGTTTAAATTTATGTTTAAATTTATGTTTCAATTTATGTTTAAATTTGTGTTTACATTTATGTTTAAATTTATGTTTAAGTTTATGTTTTAATTTATGTTTAAATTTATGTTTAAATTTATGTTTAAATTTATGTTTAAATTTATGTTTAAATTTAGGTTTATGTTTTAATTTATGTTTAAATTTATGTTTAAATTTATGTTTAAATTTATGTTTTAATTTATGTTTAAATTTAAGTTTATGTTTTAATTTATGTTTAAATTTATGTTTAATTTTATGTTTAAATTTATGTATAAATTTATGTTTAAATTTATATTTAAATTTATGTTTAAATTTATGTTTTAATTTATGTTTAAATTTATGTTTAAATTTATGTTTAAATTTATGTTTAAGTTTATGTTTAAGTTTATGTTTTATTTTATGTTTCAATTTATGTTTAAATTTATGTTTAAGTTTATGTTTAAGTTTATGTTTGAATTTAAGTTTATGTCTTAATTTATGTTTTAATTTATGTTTAAATTTATGTTTAAATTTATGTTTAAGTTTATGTTTAAGTTTATGTTTAAATTTATGTTTAATTTTATGTTTAAATTTATGTTTAAATTTATGTTTAAATTTCTGTTTAAATTTCTGTTTAAATTTATGATTAAATTTATGTTTAAATTTATGTTTAAATTTATTTTTAAGTTTATGTTTAAATTTATGTTTAAATTTATGTTTAAATTTATGTTTAAATTTCTGTTTAAATTTATGTTTAAATTTATATTTAAATTTATGTTTAAATTTATGTTTAAATTTATGTTTAAATTTATATTAAAGTTTATGTTTAAATTAATGTTTAAATTTATGTTGAAATTTATGTTTAAATATATGTTTAAATTAATGTTTAAATTTAAGTTTATGTTTTAATTTATGTTTAAATTTATGTTTAAATTTATGTTAAAATTTATGTTTAAATTTTTGTTTAAGTTTATGTTTAAATTTATGTTTAAATTTATGTTTAAAATTATGTTTAAATTTATGTTTAAATTTCTGTTTAAATTTATGTTTAAATTTATGTTTAAGTTTATGTTTAAGTTTATGTTTAAATTTATGTTTAAATTTATGTTTAAATTTATGTTTAAATTTATGTTTAAATTTCTGTTTAAATTTATGTTTAAATTTATGTTTAAATTTATGTTTAAATTTATGTTTAAATATATGTTTTAATTTATGTTTCAGTTTATGTTTAAATTTATGTTTCAATTTATGTTTAAATTTGTGTTTACATTTATGTTTAAATTTATGTTTAAGTTTATGTTTTAATTTATGTTTAAATTTATGTTTAAATTTATGTTTAAATTTATGTTTAAATTTATGTTTAAATTTATGTTTAAATTTATGTTTTAATTTATGTTTAAATTTAAGTTTATGTTTTAATTTATGTATAAATTTATGTTTAATTTTATGTTTAAATTTATGTATAAATTTATGTTTAAATTTATATTTAAATTTATGTTTAAATTTATGTTTAAATTTATGTTTAAGTTTATGTTTAAGTTTATGTTTAAGTTTAAGTTTGTTTTATTTTATGATTAAATTTATGTTTAAATTTCTGTTTAAATTTAAGTTTAAATTTATGTTTAAATTTATGTTTAAATTTATGTTTAAATATATGTTTTAATTTATGTTTCAATTTATGTTTAAATTAATGTTTAAATTTAAGTTTATGTTTATGTTTATGTTTAAATTTATTTTTAAAGTTATGTTTAAATTTATGTTTAAATTTATGTTTAAATTTATGTTTAAATTTATGTTTAAATTTATGTTTAAATTTATGTTTAAGTTTATGTTTAAATTTATGTTTAAATTTATGTTTAAATTTATGTTTAAATTTATGTTTAAATTTATGTTTAAATTTATGTTTAAATTTATGTTTAAATATATGTTTTAATTTATGTTTCAGTTTATGTTTAAATTTATGTTTCAATTTATGTTTAAATTTGTGTTTACATTTATGTTTAAATTTATGTTTAAGTTTATGTTTTAATTTATGTTTAAATTTATGTTTAAATTTATGTTTAAATTTATGTTTAAATTTATGTTTAAATTTATGTTTAAATTTATGTTTTAATTTATGTTTAAATTTAAGTTTATGTTTTAATTTATGTATAAATTTATGTTTAATTTTATGTTTAAATTTATGTATAAATTTATGTTTAAATTTATATTTAAATTTATGTTTATATTTATGTTTAAATTTATGTTTAAGTTTATGTTTAAGTTTATGTTTAAGTTTAAGTTTGTTTTATTTTATGATTAAATTTATGTTTAAATTTCTGTTTAAATTTAAGTTTAAATTTATGTTTAAATTTATGTTTAAATTTATGTTTAAATATATGTTTTAATTTATGTTTCAATTTATGTTTAAATTAATGTTTAAATTTAAGTTTATGTTTATGTTTATGTTTAAATTTATTTTTAAAGTTATGTTTAAATTTATGTTTAAATTTATGTTTAAATTTATGTTTAAATTTATGTTTAAATTTATGTTTAAATTTATGTTTAAGTTTATGTTTAAATTTATGTTTAAATTTATGTTTAAATTTATGTTTAAATTTATGTTTAAGTTTATGTTTAAGTTTATGTTTAAATTTATGTTTAAATTTATGTTTAAATTTATGTTTAAATTTATGTTTAAGTTTATGTTTAAATTTATGTTTAAATTTATGTTTAAATTTCTGTTTAAATTTATGTTTAAATTTCTGTTTAAATTTATGTTTAAATTTATGTTTATGTTTATGTTTAAATTTAAGTTTATGTTTTAATTTATATTTAAATTTATGTTTAAATTTATATTTTAGTTTATGTTTTTATTTATGTTTTAATTTATTTTTCAATTTATGTTTAAATTTATGTTTAAATTTATGGTTAAATTTATGTTTAAATTTATGTTTAAATTTATGTTTAAATTTGTGTTTACATTTATCTTTAAATTTATGTTTAAGTTTATGTTTAAATTTAAGTTTATGTTTTAATTTATTTTTAAATTTATGTTTAAATTTATGTTTAAATTTATGTTAAAATTTATGTTTAAATTAATGTTTAAATTTATGTTTAAGTTTATGTTTAAATTTATGTTTAAATTTATGTTTAAATTTATATTTTAGTTTATGTTTTTATTTATGTTTTAATTTATTTTTCAATTTATGTTTAAATTTATGTTTAAATTTATGGTTAAATTTATATTTAAGTTTATGTTTTAATTTATGTTTAAATTTATGTTTCAATTTATGTTTAAATTTATGTTTAAATTTATGTTTAAATTTAGGTTTATGTTTTAATTTATGTTTAAATTTATGTTTAAATTTATGTTTAAATTTATGTTTTAATTTATCTTTAAACTTAAGTTTATGTTTTAATTTATGTTTAAATTTATGTTTAATTTTATGTTTAAATTTAAGTTTATGTTTTAATTTATGTTTAAATTTATGTTTAATTTTATGTGTAAATTTATGTTAAAATTTATATTTAAATTTATGTTTAAATTTATGTTTAAATTTATGTTTAAGTTTATGTTTAAGTTTATGTTTAAGTTTATGTTAAAATTTATGTTTAAATTTATGTTTAAATTTATGTTTAAATTTTTGTTTAAGTTTATGTTTAAATTTATGTTTTAATTTATGTTTAAATTTATGTTTAAATTTATGTTTAAATTTATGTTTTAATTTATGTTTAAATTTATGTTTAAATTTATGTTTAAGTTTATGTTTAAATTTATCTTTAAATTTATGTTTAAATTTTTGTTTAAGTTTATGTTTAAATTTATGTTTAAATTTATGTTTAAATTTATGTTTAAGTTTATGTTTAAATTTATGTTTAAATATATGTTTAAATTTATGTTTAAATTTATGTTTAAATTTATGTTTATGTTTATGTTTAAGTTTATGTTTAAATTTATGTTTAAATTTATGTTTAAATTTATGTTTAAGTTTATGTTTAAGTTTATGTTTAAATTTATGTTTTACTTTATGTTTAAATTTATGTTTAAATTTATGTTTAAATTTCTGTTTAAATTTATGTTTAAATTTATGTTTAAATTTATGTTTAAATTTATGTTTAAATTTATGTTTAAATTTATGTTTAAATTTATGTTTAAGTTTATGTTTAAATTTATGTTTAAATTTTTGTTTAAATTTATGTTTTAATTAATGTTGAAATTTAAGTTTATGTTTTAATTTATGTTTCAATTTATGTTTAAGTTTATGTTTAAATTTATGTTTAAATTTAAATTTATGTTTAAATTTATGTTTAAATTTATGTTTAAATTTATGTTTAAATTTTTGTTTAAATTTATGTTTAAATTTATGTTTTAATTTATGTTGAAATTTAAGTTTGTTTTAATTTATGTTTCAATTTATGTTTAAGTTTAGGTTTAAATTTATGTTTAAATTTAAATTTATGTTTAAATTTATGTTTAAATTTATGTTTAAATTTATGTTTAAATTTTTGTTTAAATTTATGTTTAAATTTATGTTTAAATTTATGTTTATGTTTGTGTTTTAGTTTATGTTTTAATTTATGTTTTAATTTATGTTTAAATTAATGTTTAAATTTATGTTTAAGTTTATGTTTAAATTTATGTTTAAATTTATGTTAAAATTTATGTTTAAATTTTTGTTTAAGTTTATGTTTAAATTTATGTTTTAATTTATGTTTAAATTTATGTTTAAATTTATGTTTAAATTTATGTTTTAATTTATGTTTAAATTTATGTTTAAATTTATGTTTAAGTTTATGTTTAAATTTATCTTTAAATTTATGTTTAAATTTTTGTTTAAGTTTATGTTTAAATTTATGTTTAAATTTATGTTTAAATTTATGTTTAAGTTTATGTTTAAATTTATGTTTAAATATATGTTTAAATTTATGTTTAAATTTATGTTTAAATTTATGTTTATGTTTATGTTTAAGTTTATGTTTAAATTTATGTTTAAATTTATGTTTAAATTTATGTTTAAGTTTATGTTTAAGTTTATGTTTAAATTTATGTTTTAATTTATGTTTAAATTTATGTTTAAATTTATGTTTAAATTTCTGTTTAAATTTATGTTTAAATTTATGTTTAAATTTATGTTTAAATTTATGTTTAAATTTATGTTTAAATTTATGTTTAAATTTATGTTTAAGTTTATGTTTAAATTTATGTTTAAATTTATGTTTAAATTTATGTTTTAATTAATGTTGAAATTTATGTTTAAGTTTATGTTTAAATTTATTTTTAAAGTTATGTTTAAATTTATGTTTAAATTTATGTTTTAATTTATGTTTCAATTTATGTTTAAGTTTATGTTTAAATTTATGTTTAAATTTATGTTTAAATTTATGTTTAAATTTATGTTTAAATTTTTGTTTAAATTTATGTTTAAATTAATGTTTAAATTTATGTTTAAGTTTATGTTTAAATTTATTTTTAAAGTTATGTTTAAATTTATGTTTAAATTTATGTTTAAATTTATGTTTAAATTTATGTTTAAATTTATGTTTAAGTTTATGTTTAAATTTATGTTTAAATTTATGTTTAAATTTATGTTTAAATTTATGTTTAAATTTAAGTTTATGTTTTAATTTATGTTTAAATTTATGTTTAAATTTATGTTTAAATTTATGTTTAAGTTTATGTTTAAATTTATGTTTTAATTTATGTTTAAATTTATGTTTAAATTTCTGTTTAAATTTATGTTTAAATTTCTGTTTAAATTTATGTTTAAATTTATGTTTATGTTTATGTTTAAATTTAAGTTTATGTTTTAATTTATATATAAGTTTATGTTTAAATATATGTTTTTATTTATGTTTTAATTTATGTTTAAATTTATGTTTAAATTTATGTTTAAATTTATGTTTAAATTTGTGTTTACATTTATGTTTAAATTTATGTTTAAGTTTATGTTTAAATTTAAGTTTATGTTTTAATTTATTTTTAAATTTATGTTTAAATTTATGTTTAAATTTATGTTAAAATTTATGTTTAAATTTATGTTTAAATTTATGTTTAAGTTTATGTTTAAATTTATGTTTAAATTTATGTTTATATTTATGTTTAAATTTATGTTTAAATTAATGTTTAAATTTAAGTTTATGTTTTAATTTATGTTTAAATTTATGTTTAAATTTATATTTAAGTTTATGTTTTTATTTATGTTTTAATTTATGTTTCAATTTTTGTTTAAATTTATGTTTAAATTTGTGTTTACATTTATGTTTAAATTTATGTTTAAGTTTATGTTTAAGTTTATGTTTAAATTTAAGCTTTTGTTTTAATTTATGTTTAAATTTATGTTTAAATTTATGTTTAAATTTATGTTTAAATTTATGTTTAAATTTATGTTAAAGTTCATGTTTAAATTTAAGTTTATGTTTTAATTTATGTTTAAATTTATGTTTAAATTTATGTTTAAATTTATGTTTAAGTTTATGTTTAAATTTATGTTTTAATTTATGTTTAAATTTATGTTTAAATTTATGTTTAAATTTATGTTTAATTTTATGTTTAAGTTTATGTTTAAGTTTATGTTTAAATTTATGTTTAAATTTATGTTTAAATTTATGTTTAAATTTATGTTTAAATTTAAGTTTACGTTTAAATTTATGTTTAAATTTATGTTTACATTTAAGTTTATGTTTTAATTTATGTTTAAATTTATGTTTAAATTTATGTTTAAATTTATGTTTAAGTTTATGTTTAAATTTATGTTTTAATTTATGTTTAAATTTATGTTTAAATTTATGTTTAAATTTATGTTTAATTTTATGTTTAAGTTTATGTTTAAATTTATGTTTAAATTTATGTTTAAATTTATGTTTAAATTTATGTTTAAATTTAAGTTTACGTTTAAATTTATGTTTAAATTTATGTTTACATTTATGTTTAAGTTTATGTTTAAGTTTATGTTTAAGTTTATGTTTAAGTTTATGTTTAAGTTTATGTTTAAGTTTATGTTTAAATTTATGTTTAAATTTATGTTTAAATTTATGTTTAAATTTATGTTTAAATTTAGGTTTATGTTTTAATTTATGTTTAAATTTATGTTTAAATTTATGTTTAAATTTATGTTTTAATTTATGTTTAAATTTAAGTTTATGTTTTAATTTATGTTTAAATTTATGTTTAATTTTATGTTTAAATTTATGTATAAATTTATGTTTAAATTTATATTTAAATTTATGTTTAAATTTATGTTTAAATTTATGTTTAAGTTTATGTTTAAATTTATGTTTTAATTTATGTTTAAATTTATGTTTAAATTTATGTTTAAATTTATGTTTAATTTTATGTTTAAGTTTATGTTTAAATTTATGTTTAAATTTATGTTTAAATTTATGTTTAAATTTATGTTTAAATTTAGGTTTATGTTTTAATTTATGTTTAAATTTATGTTTAAATTTATGTTTAAATTTATGTTTTAATTTATGTTTAAATTTAAGTTTATGTTTTAATTTATGTTTAAATTTATGTTTAATTTTATGTTTAAATTTATGTATAAATTTATGTTTAAATTTATATTTAAATTTATGTTTAAATTTATGTTTAAATTTATGTTTAAGTTAATGTTTAAGTTTATGTTTAAGTTAATGTTTAAATTTATGTTTAAATTTATGTTTAAATTTATGTTTAAATTTAGGGTTTAAATTTATGTTTATGTTTATGTTTTAGTTTATGTTTTAATTTATGTTTTAATTTATGTTTAAATTTATGTTTAAATTTATGTTTAAATTTATGTTTAAGTTTATGTTTAAGTTTATGTTTTATTTTATGTTTCAATTTATGTTTAAATTTATGTTTAAGTTTATGTTTAAGTTTATGTTTGAATTTAAGTTTATGTCTTAATTTATGTTTTAATTTATGTTTAAATTTATGTTTAAATTTATGTTTAAGTTTATGTTTAAGTTTATGTTTAAATTTATGTTTAATTTTATGTTTAAATTTATGTTTAAATTTATGTTTAAATTTCTGTTTAAATTTATGTTTAAATTTATGATTAAATTTATGTTTAAATTTATGTTTAAATTTATTTTTAAGTTTATGTTTAAATTTATGTTTAAATTTATGTTTAAATTTATGTTTAAATTTCTGTTTAAATTTATGTTTAAATTTATATTTAAATTTATGTTTAAATTTATGTTTAAATTTATGTTTAAATTTATATTAAAGTTTATGTTTAAATTTATGTTTAAATTTATGTTGAAATTTATGTTTAAATATATGTTTTAATTTATGTTTCAATTTATGTTTAAATTAATGTTTAAATTTAAGTTTATGTTTATGTTTATGTTTAAATTTATTTTTAAAGTTATGTTTAAATTTATGTTTAAATTTATGTTTAAATTTATGTTTAAATTTATGTTTAAGTTTATGTTTAAATTTATGTTTAAATTTATGTTTAAATTTATGTTTAAATTTATGTTTAAGTTTATGTTTAAGTTTATGTTTAAATTTATGTTTAAATTTATATTTAAATTTATGTTTAAATTTATGTTTAAGTTTATGTTTAAATTTATGTTTAAATTTATGTTTAAATTTCTGTTTAAATTTATGTTTAAATTTCTGTTTAAATTTATGTTTAAATTTATGTTTATGTTTATGTTTAAATTTAAGTTTATGTTTTAATTTATATTTAAGTTTATGTTTAAACATATGTTTTTATTTATGTTTTAATTTATGTTTCAATTTATGTTTAAATTTATGTTTAAATTTATGTTTAAATTTGTGTTTACATTTATGTTTAAATTTATGTTTAAGTTTATGTTTAAATTTAAGTTTATGTTTTAATTAATTTTTAAATTTATGTTTAAATTTATGTTTAAATTTATGTTAAAATTTATGTTTTTATTTATGTTTAAATTTATGTTTAAATTAATGTTTAAATTTAAGTTTATGTTTTAATTTATGTTTAAATTTATGTTTAAATTTATATTTTAGTTTATGTTTTTATTTATGTTTTAATTTATTTTTCAATTTATGTTTAAATTTATGTTTAAATTTATGGTTAAATTTATATTTAAGTTTATGTTTTAATTTATGTTTAAATTTATGTTTCAATTTATGTTTAAATTTACGTTTAAATTTATGTTTAAATTTAGGTTTATGTTTTAATTTATGTTTAAATTTATGTTTAAATTTATGTTTTAATTTATCTTTAAACTTAAGTTTATGTTTTAATTTATGTTTAAATTTATGTTTAATTTTATGTTTAAATTTAAGTTTATGTTTTAATTTATGTTTAAATTTATGTTTAATTTTATGTGTAAATTTATGTTAAAATTTATATTTAAATTTATGTTTAAATTTATGTTTAAATTTATGTTTAAGTTTATGTTTAAGTTTATGTTTAAGTTTATGTTAAAATTTATGTTTAAATTTATGTTTAAATTTATGTTTAAATTTTTGTTTAAGTTTATGTTTAAATTTATGTTTTAATTTATGTTTAAATTTATGTTTAAATTTATGTTTAAATTTATGTTTTAATTTATGTTTAAATTTATGTTTAAATTTATGTTTAAGTTTATGTTTAAATTTATCTTTAAATTTATGTTTAAATTTTTGTTTAAGTTTATGTTTAAATTTATGTTTAAATTTATGTTTAAATTTATGTTTAAGTTTATGTTTAAATTTATGTTTAAATATATGTTTAAATTTATGTTTAAATTTATGTTTAAATTTATGTTTATGTTTATGTTTAAGTTTATGTTTAAATTTATGTTTAAATTTATGTTTAAATTTATGTTTAAGTTTATGTTTAAGTTTATGTTTAAATTTATGTTTTAATTTATGTTTAAATTTATGTTTAAATTTATGTTTAAATTTCTGTTTAAATTTATGTTTAAATTTATGTTTAAATTTATGTTTAAATTTATGTTTAAATTTATGTTTAAATTTATGTTTAAATTTATGTTTAAGTTTATGTTTAAATTTATGTTTAAATTTTTGTTTAAATTTTTGTTTAAATTTATGTTTTAATTAATGTTGAAATTTAAGTTTATGTTTTAATTTATGTTTCAATTTATGTTTAAGTTTATGTTTAAATTTATGTTTAAATTTAAATTTATGTTTAAATTTATGTTTAAATTTATGTTTAAATTTATGTTTAAATTTTTGTTTATATTTATGTTTAAATTTATGTTTAAATTTATGTTTATGTTTGTGTTTTAGTTTATGTTTTAATTTATGTTTTAATTTATGTTTAAATTAGTGTTTAAATTTATGTTTAAGTTTATGTTTAAATTTATGTTTAAATTTATGTTAAAATTTATGTTTAAATTTTTGTTTAAGTTTATGTTTAAATTTATGTTTTAATTTATGTTTAAATTTATGTTATAATTTATGTTTAAATTTATGTTTTAATTTATGTTTAAATTTATGTTTAAATTTATGTTTAAGTTTATGTTTAAATTTATCTTTAAATTTATGTTTAAATTTTTGTTTAAGTTTATGTTTAAATTTATGTTTAAATTTATGTTTAAATTTATGTTTAAATTTATGTTTAAGTTTATGTTTAAATTTATGTTTAAATATATGTTTAAATTTATGTTTAAATTTATGTTTAAATTTATGTTTATGTTTATGTTTAAGTTTATGTTTAAATTTATGTTTAAATTTATGTTTAAATTTATGTTTAAGTTTATGTTTAAGTTTATGTTTAAATTTATGTTTTAATTTATGTTTAAATTTATGTTTAAATTTATGTTTAAATTTCTGTTTAAATTTATGTTTAAATTTATGTTTAAATTTATGTTTAAATTTATGTTTAAATTTATGTTTAAATTTATGTTTAAATTTATGTTTAAGTTTATGTTTAAATTTATGTTTAAATTTATGTTTAAATTTATGTTTAAGTTTATGTTTAAATTTATGTTTAAATTTATGTTTAAATTTATGTTTTAATTAATGTTGAAATTTAAGTTTATGTTTTAATTTATGTTTCAATTTATGTTTAAGTTTATGTTTAAATTTATGTTTAAATTTATGTTTAAATTTATGTTTAAATTTATGTTTAAATTTTTGTTTAAATTTATGTTTAAATTAATGTTTAAATTTATGTTTAAGTTTATGTTTAAATTTATTTTTAAAGTTATGTTTAAATTTATGTTTAAATTTATGTTTAAATTTATGTTTAAATTTATGTTTAAATTTATGTTTAAGTTTATGTTTAAATTTATGTTTAAATTTATGTTAAAATTTATGTTTAAATTTATGTTTAAATTTAAGTTTATGTTTTAATTTATGTTTAAATTTATGTTTAAATTTATGTTTAAATTTATGTTTAAATATATGTTTTAATTTATGTTTCAATTTATGTTTAAATTAATGTTTAAATTTAAGTTTATGTTTTAATTTATGTTTAAATTTATGTTTAAAGTTATATTTAAGTTTATGTTTAAATTTATGTTTTTATTTATGTTTTAATTTATGTTTAAATTTATGTTTAAATTTATGTTTCAATTTATGTTTAAATTTGTGTTTACATTTATGTTTAAATTTATGTTTAAGTTTATGTTTTAATTTATGTTTAAATTTATGTTTAAATTTATGTTTAAATTTATGTTTAAATTTATGTTTAAATTTAGGTTTATGTTTTAATTTATGTTTAAATTTATGTTTAAATTTATGTTTAAATTTATGTTTTAATTTATGTTTAAATTTAAGTTTATGTTTTAATTTATGTTTAAATTTATGTTTAATTTTATGTTTAAATTTATGTATAAATTTATGTTTAAATTTATATTTAAATTTATGTTTAAATTTATGTTTTAATTTATGTTTAAATTTATGTTTAAATTTATGTTTAAATTTATGTTTAAGTTTATGTTTAAGTTTATGTTTTATTTTATGTTTCAATTTATGTTTAAATTTATGTTTAAGTTTATGTTTAAGTTTATGTTTGAATTTAAGTTTATGTCTTAATTTATGTTTTAATTTATGTTTAAATTTATGTTTAAATTTATGTTTAAGTTTATGTTT
Source organism: Sialis fuliginosa (assembly GCA_961205875.1). Classification (NCBI taxonomy): domain Eukaryota; kingdom Metazoa; phylum Arthropoda; class Insecta; order Megaloptera; family Sialidae; genus Sialis; species Sialis fuliginosa. The sequence goes on along the minus strand of OY540819.1, from coordinate 1,541,829 downwards.
AAGTTTATGTTTAAATTTATGTTTAATTTTATGTTTAAATTTATGTTTAAATTTATGTTTAAATTTCTGTTTAAATTTCTGTTTAAATTTATGATTAAATTTATGTTTAAATTTATGTTTAAATTTATTTTTAAGTTTATGTTTAAATTTATGTTTAAATTTATGTTTAAATTTATGTTTAAATTTCTGTTTAAATTTATGTTTAAATTTATATTTAAATTTATGTTTAAATTTATGTTTAAATTTATGTTTAAATTTATATTAAAGTTTATGTTTAAATTAATGTTTAAATTTATGTTGAAATTTATGTTTAAATATATGTTTAAATTAATGTTTAAATTTAAGTTTATGTTTTAATTTATGTTTAAATTTATGTTTAAATTTATGTTAAAATTTATGTTTAAATTTTTGTTTAAGTTTATGTTTAAATTTATGTTTAAATTTATGTTTAAAATTATGTTTAAATTTATGTTTAAATTTCTGTTTAAATTTATGTTTAAATTTATGTTTAAGTTTATGTTTAAGTTTATGTTTAAATTTATGTTTAAATTTATGTTTAAATTTATGTTTAAATTTATGTTTAAATTTCTGTTTAAATTTATGTTTAAATTTATGTTTAAATTTATGTTTAAATTTATGTTTAAATATATGTTTTAATTTATGTTTCAGTTTATGTTTAAATTTATGTTTCAATTTATGTTTAAATTTGTGTTTACATTTATGTTTAAATTTATGTTTAAGTTTATGTTTTAATTTATGTTTAAATTTATGTTTAAATTTATGTTTAAATTTATGTTTAAATTTATGTTTAAATTTATGTTTAAATTTATGTTTTAATTTATGTTTAAATTTAAGTTTATGTTTTAATTTATGTATAAATTTATGTTTAATTTTATGTTTAAATTTATGTATAAATTTATGTTTAAATTTATATTTAAATTTATGTTTAAATTTATGTTTAAATTTATGTTTAAGTTTATGTTTAAGTTTATGTTTAAGTTTAAGTTTGTTTTATTTTATGATTAAATTTATGTTTAAATTTCTGTTTAAATTTAAGTTTAAATTTATGTTTAAATTTATGTTTAAATTTATGTTTAAATATATGTTTTAATTTATGTTTCAATTTATGTTTAAATTAATGTTTAAATTTAAGTTTATGTTTATGTTTATGTTTAAATTTATTTTTAAAGTTATGTTTAAATTTATGTTTAAATTTATGTTTAAATTTATGTTTAAATTTATGTTTAAATTTATGTTTAAATTTATGTTTAAGTTTATGTTTAAATTTATGTTTAAATTTATGTTTAAATTTATGTTTAAATTTATGTTTAAATTTATGTTTAAATTTATGTTTAAATTTATGTTTAAATATATGTTTTAATTTATGTTTCAGTTTATGTTTAAATTTATGTTTCAATTTATGTTTAAATTTGTGTTTACATTTATGTTTAAATTTATGTTTAAGTTTATGTTTTAATTTATGTTTAAATTTATGTTTAAATTTATGTTTAAATTTATGTTTAAATTTATGTTTAAATTTATGTTTAAATTTATGTTTTAATTTATGTTTAAATTTAAGTTTATGTTTTAATTTATGTATAAATTTATGTTTAATTTTATGTTTAAATTTATGTATAAATTTATGTTTAAATTTATATTTAAATTTATGTTTATATTTATGTTTAAATTTATGTTTAAGTTTATGTTTAAGTTTATGTTTAAGTTTAAGTTTGTTTTATTTTATGATTAAATTTATGTTTAAATTTCTGTTTAAATTTAAGTTTAAATTTATGTTTAAATTTATGTTTAAATTTATGTTTAAATATATGTTTTAATTTATGTTTCAATTTATGTTTAAATTAATGTTTAAATTTAAGTTTATGTTTATGTTTATGTTTAAATTTATTTTTAAAGTTATGTTTAAATTTATGTTTAAATTTATGTTTAAATTTATGTTTAAATTTATGTTTAAATTTATGTTTAAATTTATGTTTAAGTTTATGTTTAAATTTATGTTTAAATTTATGTTTAAATTTATGTTTAAATTTATGTTTAAGTTTATGTTTAAGTTTATGTTTAAATTTATGTTTAAATTTATGTTTAAATTTATGTTTAAATTTATGTTTAAGTTTATGTTTAAATTTATGTTTAAATTTATGTTTAAATTTCTGTTTAAATTTATGTTTAAATTTCTGTTTAAATTTATGTTTAAATTTATGTTTATGTTTATGTTTAAATTTAAGTTTATGTTTTAATTTATATTTAAATTTATGTTTAAATTTATATTTTAGTTTATGTTTTTATTTATGTTTTAATTTATTTTTCAATTTATGTTTAAATTTATGTTTAAATTTATGGTTAAATTTATGTTTAAATTTATGTTTAAATTTATGTTTAAATTTGTGTTTACATTTATCTTTAAATTTATGTTTAAGTTTATGTTTAAATTTAAGTTTATGTTTTAATTTATTTTTAAATTTATGTTTAAATTTATGTTTAAATTTATGTTAAAATTTATGTTTAAATTAATGTTTAAATTTATGTTTAAGTTTATGTTTAAATTTATGTTTAAATTTATGTTTAAATTTATATTTTAGTTTATGTTTTTATTTATGTTTTAATTTATTTTTCAATTTATGTTTAAATTTATGTTTAAATTTATGGTTAAATTTATATTTAAGTTTATGTTTTAATTTATGTTTAAATTTATGTTTCAATTTATGTTTAAATTTATGTTTAAATTTATGTTTAAATTTAGGTTTATGTTTTAATTTATGTTTAAATTTATGTTTAAATTTATGTTTAAATTTATGTTTTAATTTATCTTTAAACTTAAGTTTATGTTTTAATTTATGTTTAAATTTATGTTTAATTTTATGTTTAAATTTAAGTTTATGTTTTAATTTATGTTTAAATTTATGTTTAATTTTATGTGTAAATTTATGTTAAAATTTATATTTAAATTTATGTTTAAATTTATGTTTAAATTTATGTTTAAGTTTATGTTTAAGTTTATGTTTAAGTTTATGTTAAAATTTATGTTTAAATTTATGTTTAAATTTATGTTTAAATTTTTGTTTAAGTTTATGTTTAAATTTATGTTTTAATTTATGTTTAAATTTATGTTTAAATTTATGTTTAAATTTATGTTTTAATTTATGTTTAAATTTATGTTTAAATTTATGTTTAAGTTTATGTTTAAATTTATCTTTAAATTTATGTTTAAATTTTTGTTTAAGTTTATGTTTAAATTTATGTTTAAATTTATGTTTAAATTTATGTTTAAGTTTATGTTTAAATTTATGTTTAAATATATGTTTAAATTTATGTTTAAATTTATGTTTAAATTTATGTTTATGTTTATGTTTAAGTTTATGTTTAAATTTATGTTTAAATTTATGTTTAAATTTATGTTTAAGTTTATGTTTAAGTTTATGTTTAAATTTATGTTTTACTTTATGTTTAAATTTATGTTTAAATTTATGTTTAAATTTCTGTTTAAATTTATGTTTAAATTTATGTTTAAATTTATGTTTAAATTTATGTTTAAATTTATGTTTAAATTTATGTTTAAATTTATGTTTAAGTTTATGTTTAAATTTATGTTTAAATTTTTGTTTAAATTTATGTTTTAATTAATGTTGAAATTTAAGTTTATGTTTTAATTTATGTTTCAATTTATGTTTAAGTTTATGTTTAAATTTATGTTTAAATTTAAATTTATGTTTAAATTTATGTTTAAATTTATGTTTAAATTTATGTTTAAATTTTTGTTTAAATTTATGTTTAAATTTATGTTTTAATTTATGTTGAAATTTAAGTTTGTTTTAATTTATGTTTCAATTTATGTTTAAGTTTAGGTTTAAATTTATGTTTAAATTTAAATTTATGTTTAAATTTATGTTTAAATTTATGTTTAAATTTATGTTTAAATTTTTGTTTAAATTTATGTTTAAATTTATGTTTAAATTTATGTTTATGTTTGTGTTTTAGTTTATGTTTTAATTTATGTTTTAATTTATGTTTAAATTAATGTTTAAATTTATGTTTAAGTTTATGTTTAAATTTATGTTTAAATTTATGTTAAAATTTATGTTTAAATTTTTGTTTAAGTTTATGTTTAAATTTATGTTTTAATTTATGTTTAAATTTATGTTTAAATTTATGTTTAAATTTATGTTTTAATTTATGTTTAAATTTATGTTTAAATTTATGTTTAAGTTTATGTTTAAATTTATCTTTAAATTTATGTTTAAATTTTTGTTTAAGTTTATGTTTAAATTTATGTTTAAATTTATGTTTAAATTTATGTTTAAGTTTATGTTTAAATTTATGTTTAAATATATGTTTAAATTTATGTTTAAATTTATGTTTAAATTTATGTTTATGTTTATGTTTAAGTTTATGTTTAAATTTATGTTTAAATTTATGTTTAAATTTATGTTTAAGTTTATGTTTAAGTTTATGTTTAAATTTATGTTTTAATTTATGTTTAAATTTATGTTTAAATTTATGTTTAAATTTCTGTTTAAATTTATGTTTAAATTTATGTTTAAATTTATGTTTAAATTTATGTTTAAATTTATGTTTAAATTTATGTTTAAATTTATGTTTAAGTTTATGTTTAAATTTATGTTTAAATTTATGTTTAAATTTATGTTTTAATTAATGTTGAAATTTATGTTTAAGTTTATGTTTAAATTTATTTTTAAAGTTATGTTTAAATTTATGTTTAAATTTATGTTTTAATTTATGTTTCAATTTATGTTTAAGTTTATGTTTAAATTTATGTTTAAATTTATGTTTAAATTTATGTTTAAATTTATGTTTAAATTTTTGTTTAAATTTATGTTTAAATTAATGTTTAAATTTATGTTTAAGTTTATGTTTAAATTTATTTTTAAAGTTATGTTTAAATTTATGTTTAAATTTATGTTTAAATTTATGTTTAAATTTATGTTTAAATTTATGTTTAAGTTTATGTTTAAATTTATGTTTAAATTTATGTTTAAATTTATGTTTAAATTTATGTTTAAATTTAAGTTTATGTTTTAATTTATGTTTAAATTTATGTTTAAATTTATGTTTAAATTTATGTTTAAGTTTATGTTTAAATTTATGTTTTAATTTATGTTTAAATTTATGTTTAAATTTCTGTTTAAATTTATGTTTAAATTTCTGTTTAAATTTATGTTTAAATTTATGTTTATGTTTATGTTTAAATTTAAGTTTATGTTTTAATTTATATATAAGTTTATGTTTAAATATATGTTTTTATTTATGTTTTAATTTATGTTTAAATTTATGTTTAAATTTATGTTTAAATTTATGTTTAAATTTGTGTTTACATTTATGTTTAAATTTATGTTTAAGTTTATGTTTAAATTTAAGTTTATGTTTTAATTTATTTTTAAATTTATGTTTAAATTTATGTTTAAATTTATGTTAAAATTTATGTTTAAATTTATGTTTAAATTTATGTTTAAGTTTATGTTTAAATTTATGTTTAAATTTATGTTTATATTTATGTTTAAATTTATGTTTAAATTAATGTTTAAATTTAAGTTTATGTTTTAATTTATGTTTAAATTTATGTTTAAATTTATATTTAAGTTTATGTTTTTATTTATGTTTTAATTTATGTTTCAATTTTTGTTTAAATTTATGTTTAAATTTGTGTTTACATTTATGTTTAAATTTATGTTTAAGTTTATGTTTAAGTTTATGTTTAAATTTAAGCTTTTGTTTTAATTTATGTTTAAATTTATGTTTAAATTTATGTTTAAATTTATGTTTAAATTTATGTTTAAATTTATGTTAAAGTTCATGTTTAAATTTAAGTTTATGTTTTAATTTATGTTTAAATTTATGTTTAAATTTATGTTTAAATTTATGTTTAAGTTTATGTTTAAATTTATGTTTTAATTTATGTTTAAATTTATGTTTAAATTTATGTTTAAATTTATGTTTAATTTTATGTTTAAGTTTATGTTTAAGTTTATGTTTAAATTTATGTTTAAATTTATGTTTAAATTTATGTTTAAATTTATGTTTAAATTTAAGTTTACGTTTAAATTTATGTTTAAATTTATGTTTACATTTAAGTTTATGTTTTAATTTATGTTTAAATTTATGTTTAAATTTATGTTTAAATTTATGTTTAAGTTTATGTTTAAATTTATGTTTTAATTTATGTTTAAATTTATGTTTAAATTTATGTTTAAATTTATGTTTAATTTTATGTTTAAGTTTATGTTTAAATTTATGTTTAAATTTATGTTTAAATTTATGTTTAAATTTATGTTTAAATTTATGTTTAAATTTGAGTTTATGTTTTAATTTATGTTTAAATTTATGTTTAAATTTAAGTTTATGTTTTAATTTATGTTTAAATTTATGTTTAAATTTATGTTTAAATTTATGTTTAAGTTTATGTTTAAATTTATGTTTTAATTTATGTTTAAATTTATGTTTAAATTTATGTTTAAATTTATGTTTAATTTTATGTTTAAGTTTATGTTTAAATTTATGTTTAAATTTATGTTTAAATTTATGTTTAAATTTATGTTTAAATTTAAGTTTACGTTTAAATTTATGTTTAAATTTATGTTTACATTTATGTTTAAGTTTATGTTTAAGTTTATGTTTAAGTTTATGTTTAAGTTTATGTTTAAGTTTATGTTTAAGTTTATGTTTAAATTTATGTTTAAATTTATGTTTAAATTTATGTTTAAATTTATGTTTAAATTTAGGTTTATGTTTTAATTTATGTTTAAATTTATGTTTAAATTTATGTTTAAATTTATGTTTTAATTTATGTTTAAATTTAAGTTTATGTTTTAATTTATGTTTAAATTTATGTTTAATTTTATGTTTAAATTTATGTATAAATTTATGTTTAAATTTATATTTAAATTTATGTTTAAATTTATGTTTAAATTTATGTTTAAGTTTATGTTTAAATTTATGTTTTAATTTATGTTTAAATTTATGTTTAAATTTATGTTTAAATTTATGTTTAATTTTATGTTTAAGTTTATGTTTAAATTTATGTTTAAATTTATGTTTAAATTTATGTTTAAATTTATGTTTAAATTTAGGTTTATGTTTTAATTTATGTTTAAATTTATGTTTAAATTTATGTTTAAATTTATGTTTTAATTTATGTTTAAATTTAAGTTTATGTTTTAATTTATGTTTAAATTTATGTTTAATTTTATGTTTAAATTTATGTATAAATTTATGTTTAAATTTATATTTAAATTTATGTTTAAATTTATGTTTAAATTTATGTTTAAGTTAATGTTTAAGTTTATGTTTAAGTTAATGTTTAAATTTATGTTTAAATTTATGTTTAAATTTATGTTTAAATTTAGGGTTTAAATTTATGTTTATGTTTATGTTTTAGTTTATGTTTTAATTTATGTTTTAATTTATGTTTAAATTTATGTTTAAATTTATGTTTAAATTTATGTTTAAGTTTATGTTTAAGTTTATGTTTTATTTTATGTTTCAATTTATGTTTAAATTTATGTTTAAGTTTATGTTTAAGTTTATGTTTGAATTTAAGTTTATGTCTTAATTTATGTTTTAATTTATGTTTAAATTTATGTTTAAATTTATGTTTAAGTTTATGTTTAAGTTTATGTTTAAATTTATGTTTAATTTTATGTTTAAATTTATGTTTAAATTTATGTTTAAATTTCTGTTTAAATTTATGTTTAAATTTATGATTAAATTTATGTTTAAATTTATGTTTAAATTTATTTTTAAGTTTATGTTTAAATTTATGTTTAAATTTATGTTTAAATTTATGTTTAAATTTCTGTTTAAATTTATGTTTAAATTTATATTTAAATTTATGTTTAAATTTATGTTTAAATTTATGTTTAAATTTATATTAAAGTTTATGTTTAAATTTATGTTTAAATTTATGTTGAAATTTATGTTTAAATATATGTTTTAATTTATGTTTCAATTTATGTTTAAATTAATGTTTAAATTTAAGTTTATGTTTATGTTTATGTTTAAATTTATTTTTAAAGTTATGTTTAAATTTATGTTTAAATTTATGTTTAAATTTATGTTTAAATTTATGTTTAAGTTTATGTTTAAATTTATGTTTAAATTTATGTTTAAATTTATGTTTAAATTTATGTTTAAGTTTATGTTTAAGTTTATGTTTAAATTTATGTTTAAATTTATATTTAAATTTATGTTTAAATTTATGTTTAAGTTTATGTTTAAATTTATGTTTAAATTTATGTTTAAATTTCTGTTTAAATTTATGTTTAAATTTCTGTTTAAATTTATGTTTAAATTTATGTTTATGTTTATGTTTAAATTTAAGTTTATGTTTTAATTTATATTTAAGTTTATGTTTAAACATATGTTTTTATTTATGTTTTAATTTATGTTTCAATTTATGTTTAAATTTATGTTTAAATTTATGTTTAAATTTGTGTTTACATTTATGTTTAAATTTATGTTTAAGTTTATGTTTAAATTTAAGTTTATGTTTTAATTAATTTTTAAATTTATGTTTAAATTTATGTTTAAATTTATGTTAAAATTTATGTTTTTATTTATGTTTAAATTTATGTTTAAATTAATGTTTAAATTTAAGTTTATGTTTTAATTTATGTTTAAATTTATGTTTAAATTTATATTTTAGTTTATGTTTTTATTTATGTTTTAATTTATTTTTCAATTTATGTTTAAATTTATGTTTAAATTTATGGTTAAATTTATATTTAAGTTTATGTTTTAATTTATGTTTAAATTTATGTTTCAATTTATGTTTAAATTTACGTTTAAATTTATGTTTAAATTTAGGTTTATGTTTTAATTTATGTTTAAATTTATGTTTAAATTTATGTTTTAATTTATCTTTAAACTTAAGTTTATGTTTTAATTTATGTTTAAATTTATGTTTAATTTTATGTTTAAATTTAAGTTTATGTTTTAATTTATGTTTAAATTTATGTTTAATTTTATGTGTAAATTTATGTTAAAATTTATATTTAAATTTATGTTTAAATTTATGTTTAAATTTATGTTTAAGTTTATGTTTAAGTTTATGTTTAAGTTTATGTTAAAATTTATGTTTAAATTTATGTTTAAATTTATGTTTAAATTTTTGTTTAAGTTTATGTTTAAATTTATGTTTTAATTTATGTTTAAATTTATGTTTAAATTTATGTTTAAATTTATGTTTTAATTTATGTTTAAATTTATGTTTAAATTTATGTTTAAGTTTATGTTTAAATTTATCTTTAAATTTATGTTTAAATTTTTGTTTAAGTTTATGTTTAAATTTATGTTTAAATTTATGTTTAAATTTATGTTTAAGTTTATGTTTAAATTTATGTTTAAATATATGTTTAAATTTATGTTTAAATTTATGTTTAAATTTATGTTTATGTTTATGTTTAAGTTTATGTTTAAATTTATGTTTAAATTTATGTTTAAATTTATGTTTAAGTTTATGTTTAAGTTTATGTTTAAATTTATGTTTTAATTTATGTTTAAATTTATGTTTAAATTTATGTTTAAATTTCTGTTTAAATTTATGTTTAAATTTATGTTTAAATTTATGTTTAAATTTATGTTTAAATTTATGTTTAAATTTATGTTTAAATTTATGTTTAAGTTTATGTTTAAATTTATGTTTAAATTTTTGTTTAAATTTATGTTTTAATTAATGTTGAAATTTAAGTTTATGTTTTAATTTATGTTTCAATTTATGTTTAAGTTTATGTTTAAATTTATGTTTAAATTTAAATTTATGTTTAAATTTATGTTTAAATTTATGTTTAAATTTATGTTTAAATTTTTGTTTATATTTATGTTTAAATTTATGTTTAAATTTATGTTTATGTTTGTGTTTTAGTTTATGTTTTAATTTATGTTTTAATTTATGTTTAAATTAGTGTTTAAATTTATGTTTAAGTTTATGTTTAAATTTATGTTTAAATTTATGTTAAAATTTATGTTTAAATTTTTGTTTAAGTTTATGTTTAAATTTATGTTTTAATTTATGTTTAAATTTATGTTATAATTTATGTTTAAATTTATGTTTTAATTTATGTTTAAATTTATGTTTAAATTTATGTTTAAGTTTATGTTTAAATTTATCTTTAAATTTATGTTTAAATTTTTGTTTAAGTTTATGTTTAAATTTATGTTTAAATTTATGTTTAAATTTATGTTTAAATTTATGTTTAAGTTTATGTTTAAATTTATGTTTAAATATATGTTTAAATTTATGTTTAAATTTATGTTTAAATTTATGTTTATGTTTATGTTTAAGTTTATGTTTAAATTTATGTTTAAATTTATGTTTAAATTTATGTTTAAGTTTATGTTTAAGTTTATGTTTAAATTTATGTTTTAATTTATGTTTAAATTTATGTTTAAATTTATGTTTAAATTTCTGTTTAAATTTATGTTTAAATTTATGTTTAAATTTATGTTTAAATTTATGTTTAAATTTATGTTTAAATTTATGTTTAAATTTATGTTTAAGTTTATGTTTAAATTTATGTTTAAATTTATGTTTAAATTTATGTTTAAGTTTATGTTTAAATTTATGTTTAAATTTATGTTTAAATTTATGTTTTAATTAATGTTGAAATTTAAGTTTATGTTTTAATTTATGTTTCAATTTATGTTTAAGTTTATGTTTAAATTTATGTTTAAATTTATGTTTAAATTTATGTTTAAATTTATGTTTAAATTTTTGTTTAAATTTATGTTTAAATTAATGTTTAAATTTATGTTTAAGTTTATGTTTAAATTTATTTTTAAAGTTATGTTTAAATTTATGTTTAAATTTATGTTTAAATTTATGTTTAAATTTATGTTTAAATTTATGTTTAAGTTTATGTTTAAATTTATGTTTAAATTTATGTTAAAATTTATGTTTAAATTTATGTTTAAATTTAAGTTTATGTTTTAATTTATGTTTAAATTTATGTTTAAATTTATGTTTAAATTTATGTTTAAATATATGTTTTAATTTATGTTTCAATTTATGTTTAAATTAATGTTTAAATTTAAGTTTATGTTTTAATTTATGTTTAAATTTATGTTTAAAGTTATATTTAAGTTTATGTTTAAATTTATGTTTTTATTTATGTTTTAATTTATGTTTAAATTTATGTTTAAATTTATGTTTCAATTTATGTTTAAATTTGTGTTTACATTTATGTTTAAATTTATGTTTAAGTTTATGTTTTAATTTATGTTTAAATTTATGTTTAAATTTATGTTTAAATTTATGTTTAAATTTATGTTTAAATTTAGGTTTATGTTTTAATTTATGTTTAAATTTATGTTTAAATTTATGTTTAAATTTATGTTTTAATTTATGTTTAAATTTAAGTTTATGTTTTAATTTATGTTTAAATTTATGTTTAATTTTATGTTTAAATTTATGTATAAATTTATGTTTAAATTTATATTTAAATTTATGTTTAAATTTATGTTTTAATTTATGTTTAAATTTATGTTTAAATTTATGTTTAAATTTATGTTTAAGTTTATGTTTAAGTTTATGTTTTATTTTATGTTTCAATTTATGTTTAAATTTATGTTTAAGTTTATGTTTAAGTTTATGTTTGAATTTAAGTTTATGTCTTAATTTATGTTTTAATTTATGTTTAAATTTATGTTTAAATTTATGTTTAAGTTTATGTTTAAGTTTATGTTTAAATTTATGTTTAATTTTATGTTTAAATTTATGTTTAAATTTATGTTTAAATTTCTGTTTAAATTTCTGTTTAAATTTATGATTAAATTTATGTTTAAATTTATGTTTAAATTTATTTTTAAGTTTATGTTTAAATTTATGTTTAAATTTATGTTTAAATTTATGTTTAAATTTCTGTTTAAATTTATGTTTAAATTTATATTTAAATTTATGTTTAAATTTATGTTTAAATTTATGTTTAAATTTATATTAAAGTTTATGTTTAAATTAATGTTTAAATTTATGTTGAAATTTATGTTTAAATATATGTTTAAATTAATGTTTAAATTTAAGTTTATGTTTTAATTTATGTTTAAATTTATGTTTAAATTTATGTTAAAATTTATGTTTAAATTTTTGTTTAAGTTTATGTTTAAATTTATGTTTAAATTTATGTTTAAAATTATGTTTAAATTTATGTTTAAATTTCTGTTTAAATTTATGTTTAAATTTATGTTTAAGTTTATGTTTAAGTTAATGTTTAAATTTATGTTTAAATTTATGTTTAAATTTATGTTTAAATTTATGTTTAAATTTCTGTTTAAATTTATGTTTAAATTTATGTTTAAATTTATGTTTAAATTTATGTTTAAATATATGTTTTAATTTATGTTTCAGTTTATGTTTAAATTTATGTTTCAATTTATGTTTAAATTTGTGTTTACATTTATGTTTAAATTTATGTTTAAGTTTATGTTTTAATTTATGTTTAAATTTATGTTTAAATTTATGTTTAAATTTATGTTTAAATTTATGTTTAAATTTATGTTTAAATTTATGTTTTAATTTATGTTTAAATTTAAGTTTATGTTTTAATTTATGTATAAATTTATGTTTAATTTTATGTTTAAATTTATGTATAAATTTATGTTTAAATTTATATTTAAATTTATGTTTAAATTTATGTTTAAATTTATGTTTAAGTTTATGTTTAAGTTTATGTTTAAGTTTAAGTTTGTTTTATTTTATGATTAAATTTATGTTTAAATTTCTGTTTAAATTTAAGTTTAAATTTATGTTTAAATTTATGTTTAAATTTATGTTTAAATATATGTTTTAATTTATGTTTCAATTTATGTTTAAATTAATGTTTAAATTTAAGTTTATGTTTATGTTTATGTTTAAATTTATTTTTAAAGTTATGTTTAAATTTATGTTTAAATTTATGTTTAAATTTATGTTTAAATTTATGTTTAAATTTATGTTTAAATTTATGTTTAAGTTTATGTTTAAATTTATGTTTAAATTTATGTTTAAATTTATGTTTAAATTTATGTTTAAGTTTATGTTTAAGTTTATGTTTAAATTTATGTTTAAATTTATGTTTAAATTTATGTTTAAATTTATGTTTAAGTTTATGTTTAAATTTATGTTTAAATTTATGTTTAAATTTCTGTTTAAATTTATGTTTAAATTTCTGTTTAAATTTATGTTTAAATTTATGTTTATGTTTATGTTTAAATTTAAGTTTATGTTTTAATTTATATATAAGTTTATGTTTAAATATATGTTTTTATTTATGTTTTAATTTATGTTTAAATTTATGTTTAAATTTATGTTTAAATTTATGTTTAAATTTGTGTTTACATTTATGTTTAAATTTATGTTTAAGTTTATGTTTAAATTTAAGTTTATGTTTTAATTTATTTTTAAATTTATGTTTAAATTTATGTTTAAATTTATGTTAAAATTTATGTTTAAATTTATGTTTAAATTTATGTTTAAGTTTATGTTTAAATTTATGTTTAAATTTATGTTTATATTTATGTTTAAATTTATGTTTAAATTAATGTTTAAATTTAAGTTTATGTTTTAATTTATGTTTAAATTTATGTTTAAATTTATATTTAAGTTTATGTTTTTATTTATGTTTTAATTTATGTTTCAATTTTTGTTTAAATTTATGTTTAAATTTGTGTTTACATTTATGTTTAAATTTATGTTTAAGTTTATGTTTAAGTTTATGTTTAAATTTAAGCTTTTGTTTTAATTTATGTTTAAATTTATGTTTAAATTTATGTTTAAATTTATGTTTAAATTTATGTTTAAATTTATGTTTAAGTTCATGTTTAAATTTAAGTTTATGTTTTAATTTATGTTTAAATTTATGTTTAAATTTATGTTTAAATTTATGTTTAAGTTTATGTTTAAATTTATGTTTTAATTTATGTTTAAATTTATGTTTAAATTTATGTTTAAATTTATGTTTAATTTTATGTTTAAGTTTATGTTTAAGTTTATGTTTAAATTTATGTTTAAATTTATGTTTAAATTTATGTTTAAATTTATGTTTAAATTTAAGTTTACGTTTAAATTTATGTTTAAATTTATGTTTACATTTAAGTTTATGTTTTAATTTATGTTTAAATTTATGTTTAAATTTATGTTTAAATTTATGTTTAAGTTTATGTTTAAATTTATGTTTTAATTTATGTTTAAATTTATGTTTAAATTTATGTTTAAATTTATGTTTAATTTTATGTTTAAGTTTATGTTTAAATTTATGTTTAAATTTATGTTTAAATTTATGTTTAAATTTATGTTTAAATTTATGTTTAAATTTGAGTTTATGTTTTAATTTATGTTTAAATTTATGTTTAAATTTAAGTTTATGTTTTAATTTATGTTTAAATTTATGTTTAAATTTATGTTTAAATTTATGTTTAAGTTTATGTTTAAATTTATGTTTTAATTTATGTTTAAATTTATGTTTAAATTTATGTTTAAATTTATGTTTAATTTTATGTTTAAGTTTATGTTTAAATTTATGTTTAAATTTATGTTTAAATTTATGTTTAAATTTATGTTTAAATTTAAGTTTACGTTTAAATTTATGTTTAAATTTATGTTTACATTTATGTTTAAGTTTATGTTTAAGTTTATGTTTAAGTTTATGTTTAAGTTTATGTTTAAGTTTATGTTTAAGTTTAAGTTTGTTTTAATTTATGATTAAATTTATGTTTAAATTTATGTTTAAATTTATGTTTAAATTTAAGTTTATGTTTTAATTTATGTTTTAATTTATGTTTAAATTTATGTTTAAGTTTATGTTTAAGTTTATGTTTAAGTTTAAGTTTGTTTTAATTTATGATTAAATTTATGTTTAAATTTATGTTTAAATTTATGTTTAAATTTAAGTTTAAATTTATGTTTAAATTTATGTTTAAACTTATGTTTAAATTTATGTTTAAGTTTATGTTTAGTTTATGTTTAAATTTATGTTTAAATTTATGTTTAAATTTAAATTTAAATTTATGTTTAAATTTATGTTTAAACTTATGTTTAAATTTATGTTTAAGTTTATGTTTAAGTTTATGTTTAAATTTATATTTAAATTTATGTTTAAATTTATGTTTAAATTTATGTTTAAATTTCTGTTTAAATTTATGTTTAAATTTATGTTTACATTTATGTTTAAATTTATGTTTAAATTTATGTTTAAATTTATGTTTAAATTTATGTTTAAGTTTATGTTTAAATTTATGTTTAAATTTATGTTTAAATAAATGTTTAAATTTAAGTTTATGTTTTAATTTATGTTTCAATTTATGTTTAAGTTTATGTTTAAATTTATGTTTAAATTTAAGTTTATGTTTAAATTTATGTTTAAATTTATGTTTAAATTTATGTTTAAATTAATGTTTAAATTTATGCTTTAGTTTATGTTTAAATTTATTTTTAAAGTTATGTTTAAATTTATGTTTAAATTTATGTTTAAATTTATGTTTAAATTTCTGTTTAAATTTATGTTTAAATTTCTGTTTAAATTTATGTTTAAATTTATGTTTATGTTTATGTTTAAATTTAAGTTTATGTTTTAATTTATATTTAAGTTTATGTTTAAATATATGTTTTTATTTATGTTTTAATTTATGTTTCAATTTATGTTTAAATTTATGTTTAAATTTATGTTTAAATTTGTGTTTACATTTATGTTTAAATTTAAGTTTATGTTTTAATTTATTTTTAAATTTATGTTTAAATTTATGTTTAAATTTATGTTAAAATTTATGTTTAAATTTATGTTTAAATTTATGTTTAAGTTTATGTTTTAATTTATGTTTCAATTTATGTTTAAATTTATGTTTAAATTTATGTTTAAATTTATGTTTAAATTTAAGCTTTTGTTTTAATTTATGTTTATATTTATGTTTAAATTTATGTTTAAATTTCTGTTTAAATTTATGTTTAAATTTATGTTTAAATTTATGTTTAAATTTATGTTTAAATTTATGTTTAAATTTATGTTTAAATTTATGTTTAAGTTTATGTTTAAATTTATGTTTAAATTTATGTTTAAATTTATGTTTAAATTAATGTTTAAATTTAAGTTTATGTTTTGATTTATGTTTCAATTTATGTTTAAGTTTATGTTTAAATTTATGTTTAAATTTAAGTTTATGTTTAAATTTATGTTTAAATTTATGTTTAAATAAATGTTTAAATTTATGCTTTAGTTTATGTTTAAATTTATTTTTAAAGTTATGTTTAAATTTATGTTTAAATTTATGTTTAAATTAATGTTTAAATTTATGTTTAAGTTTATGTTTAAATTTATGTTTAAATTTATGTTTAAATTTATGTTTAAATTTATGTTTAAGTTTATGTTTAAATTTATGTTTAAGTTTATGTTTAAATTTATGTTTAAATTTATGTTTAAATTTCTGTTTAAATTTATGTTTAAATTTCTGTTTAAATTTATGTTTAAATTTATGTTTATGTTTATGTTTAAATTTAAGTTTATGTTTTAATTTATATTTAAGTTTATGTTTAAATATATGTTTTTATTTATGTTTTAATTTATGTTTCAATTTATGTTTAAATTTATGTTTAAATTTATGTTTAAATTTGTGTTTACATTTATGTTTAAATTTAAGTTTATGTTTATATTTATTTTTAAATTTATGTTTAAATTTATGTTTAAATTTATGTTAAAATTTATGTTTAAATTTATGTTTAAATTTATGTTTAAGTTTATGTTTAAATTTATGTTTAAATTTATGTTTATATTTATGTTTAAATTTATGTTTAAATTAATGTTTAAATTTAAGTTTATGTTTTAATTTATGTTTAAATTTATGTTTAAATTTATATTTAAGTTTATGTTTTTATTTATGTTTTAATTTATGTTTCAATTAATGTTTAAATTTATGTTTAAATTTATGTTTAAATTTATGTTTAAATTTATGTTTAAATTTATGTTTAAATTTATGTTTCAATTTATGTTTAAATTTATGTTTAAATTTATGTTTAAGTTTATGTTTAAATTTATCTTTAAATTTATGTTTAAATTTTTGTTTAAGTTTATTTTTAAATTTATGTTTAAATTTATGTTTAAATTTATGTTTAAGTTTATGTTTAAATTTATGTTTAAATATATGTTTAAATTTATGTTTAAATTTATGTTTAAATTTATGTTTAAATTTATGTTTATGTTTATGTTTAAGTTTATGTTTAAATTTATGTTTAAATTTATGTTTAAATTTATGTTTAAGTTTATGTTTAAGTTTATGTTTAAATTTATGTTTTAATTTATGTTTAAATTTATGTTTAAATTTATGTTTAAATTTCTGTTTAAATTTATGTTTAAATTTATGTTTAAATTTATGTTTAAATTTATGTTTAAATTTATGTTTAAATTTATGTTTAAATTTATGTTTAAGTTTATGTTTAAATTTATGTTTAAATTTTTGTTTAAATTTATGTTTTAATTAATGTTGAAATTTAAGTTTATGTTTTAATTTATGTTTCAATTTATGTTTAAGTTTATGTTTAAATTTATGTTTAAATTTAAATTTATGTTTAAATTTATGTTTAAATTTATGTTTAAATTTATGTTTAAATTTTTGTTTAAATTTATGTTGAAATTTAAGTTTATGTTTTAATTTATGTTTCAATTTATGTTTAAGTTTATGTTTAAATTTATGTTTAAATTTAAATTTATGTTTAAATTTATGTTTAAATTTATGTTTAAATTTATGTTTAAATTTATGTTTAAATTTTTGTTTAAATTTATGTTTAAATTTATGTTTAAATTTATGTTTATGTTTGTGTTTTAGTTTATGTTTTAATTTATGTTTTAATTTATGTTTAAATTAATGTTTAAATTTATGTTTAAGTTTATGTTTAAATTTATGTTTAAATTTATGTTAAAATTTATGTTTAAATTTTTGTTTAAGTTTATGTTTAAATTTATGTTTTAAGTTATGTTTAAATTTATGTTTAAATTTATGTTTAAATTTATGTTTTAATTTATGTTTAAATTTATGTTTAAATTTATGTTTAAATTTATGTTTAAATTTATGTTTAAATTTATGTTTAAATTTATGTTTCAATTTATGTTTAAATTTATGTTTAAATTTATGTTTAAGTTTATGTTTAAATTTATCTTTAAATTTATGTTTAAATTTTTGTTTAAGTTTATTTTTAAATTTATGTTTAAATTTATGTTTAAATTTATGTTTAAATTTATGTTTAAGTTTATGTTTAAATTTATGTTTAAATATATGTTTAAATTTATGTTTAAATTTATGTTTAAATTTATGTTTAAATTTATGTTTATGTTTATGTTTAAGTTTATGTTTAAATTTATGTTTAAATTTATGTTTAAATTTATGTTTAAGTTTATGTTTAAGTTTATGTTTAAATTTATGTTTTAATTTATGTTTAAATTTATGTTTAAATTTATGTTTAAATTTCTGTTTAAATTTATGTTTAAATTTATGTTTAAATTTATGTTTAAATTTATGTTTAAATTTATGTTTAAATTTATGTTTAAATTTATGTTTAAGTTTATGTTTAAATTTATGTTTAAATTTTTGTTTAAATTTATGTTTTAATTAATGTTGAAATTTAAGTTTATGTTTTAATTTATGTTTCAATTTATGTTTAAGTTTATGTTTAAATTTATGTTTAAATTTAAATTTATGTTTAAATTTAAATTTATGTTTAAATTTATGTTTAAATTTATGTTTAAATTTATGTTTAAATTTTTGTTTAAATTTATGTTTAAATTTATGTTTTAATTTATGTTGAAATTTAAGTTTATGTTTTAATTTATGTTTCAATTTATGTTTAAGTTTATGTTTAAATTTATGTTTAAATTTAAATTTATGTTTAAATTTATGTTTAAATTTATGTTTAAATTTATGTTTAAATTTTTGTTTAAATTTATGTTTAAATTTATGTTTAAATTTATGTTTATGTTTGTGTTTTAGTTTATGTTTTAATTTATGTTTAAGTTTATGTTTAAATTTATGTTTAAATTTATGTTTAAATTTATGTTTAAATTTATGTTTAAATTTATGTTTAAATTTATGTTTAAATTTATGTTTAGTTTATGTTTAAATTTATGTTTAAATTTATGTTTAAATTTATGTTTTAATTAATGTTGAAATTTAAGTTTATGTTTTAATTTATGTTTCAATTTATGTTTAAGTTTATGTTTAAATTTATGTTTAAATTTATGTTTAAATTTATGTTTAAATTTATGTTTAAATTTTTGTTTAAATTTATGTTTAAATTAATGTTTAAATTTATGTTTAAGTTTATGTTTAAATTTATTTTTAAAGTTATGTTTAAATTTATGTTTAAATTTATGTTTAAATTTATGTTTAAATTTATGTTTAAATTTATGTTTAAGTTTATGTTTAAATTTATGTTTAAATTTATGTTTAAATTTATGTTTAAATTTATGTTTAAATTTAAGTTTATGTTTTAATTTATGTTTAAATTTATGTTTAAATTTATGTTTAAATTTATGTTTAAGTTTATGTTTAAATTTATGTTTTAATTTATGTTTAAATTTATGTTTAAATTTCTGTTTAAATTTATGTTTAAATTTCTGTTTAAATTTATGTTTAAATTTATGTTTATGTTTATGTTTAAATTTAAGTTTATGTTTTAATTTATATATAAGTTTATGTTTAAATATATGTTTTTATTTATGTTTTAATTTATGTTTCAATTTATGTTTAAATTTATGTTTAAATTTATGTTTAAATTTGTGTTTACATTTATGTTTAAATTTATGTTTAAGTTTATGTTTAAATTTAAGTTTATGTTTTAATTTATTTTTAAATTTATGTTTAAATTTATGTTTAAATTTATGTTAAAATTTATGTTTAAATTTATGTTTAAATTTATGTTTAAGTTTATGTTTAAATTTATGTTTAAATTTATGTTTATATTTATGTTTAAATTTATGTTTAAATTAATGTTTAAATTTAAGTTTATGTTTTAATTTATATTTAAATTTATGTTTAAATTTATATTTAAGTTTATGTTTTTATTTATGTTTTAATTTATGTTTCAATTTTTGTTTAAATTTATGTTTAAATTTGTGTTTACATTTATGTTTAAATTTATGTTTAAGTTTATGTTTAAGTTTATGTTTAAATTTAAGCTTTTGTTTTAATTTATGTTTAAATTTATGTTTAAATTTATGTTTAAATTTATGTTTAAATTTATGTTTAAGTTCATGTTTAAATTTAAGTTTATGTTTTAATTTATGTTTAAATTTATGTTTAAATTTATGTTTAAATTTATGTTTAAGTTTATGTTTAAATTTATGTTTTAATTTATGTTTAAATTTATGTTTAAATTTATGTTTAAATTTATGTTTAATTTTATGTTTAAGTTTATGTTTAAATTTATGTTTAAATTTATGTTTAAATATATGTTTAAATTTATGTTTAAATTTATGTTTAAATTTAAGTTTACGTTTAAATTTATGTTTAAATTTATGTTTACATTTAAGTTTATGTTTTAATTTATGTTTAAATTTATGTTTAATTTTATGTTTAAATTTATGTTTAAGTTTATGTTTAAATTTATGTTTTAATTTATGTTTAAATTTATGTTTAAATTTATGTTTAAATTTATGTTTAATTTTATGTTTAAGTTTATGTTTAAATTTATGTTTAAATTTATGTTTAAATTTATGTTTAAATTTATGTTTAAATTTATGTTTAAATTTGAGTTTATGTTTTAATTTATGTTTAAATTTATGTTTAAATTTAAGTTTATGTTTTAATTTATGTTTAAATTTATGTTTAAATTTATGTTTAAATTTATGTTTAAGTTTATGTTTAAATTTATGTTTTAATTTATGTTTAAATTTATGTTTAAATTTATGTTTAAATTTATGTTTAATTTTATGTTTAAGTTTATGTTTAAATTTATGTTTAAATTTATGTTTAAATTTATGTTTAAATTTATGTTTAAATTTATGTTTAAATTTAAGTTTACGTTTAAATTTATGTTTAAATTTATGTTTACATTTATGTTTAAGTTTATGTTTAAGTTTATGTTTAAGTTTATGTTTAAGTTTATGTTTAAGTTTAAGTTTGTTTTAATTTATGATTAAATTTATGTTTAAATTTATGTTTAAATTTATGTTTAAATTTAAGTTTATGTTTTAATTTATGTTTTAATTTATGTTTAAATTTATGTTTAAGTTTATGTTTAAGTTTATGTTTAAGTTTATGTTTAAGTTTAAGTTTGTTTTAATTTATGATTAAATTTATGTTTAAATTTATGTTTAAATTTATGTTTAAATTTAAGTTTAAATTTATGTTTAAATTTATGTTTAAACTTATGTTTAAATTTATGTTTAAGTTTATGTTTAGTTTATGTTTAAATTTATGTTTAAATTTATGTTTAAATTTAAGTTTAAATTTATGTTTAAATTTATGTTTAAACTTATGTTTAAATTTATGTTTAAGTTTATGTTTAAGTTTATGTTTAAATTTATGTTTAAATTTATGTTTAAATTTATGTTTAAATTTATGTTTAAATTTCTGTTTAAATTTATGTTTAAATTTATGTTTAAATTTATGTTTAAGTTTATGTTTAAATTTATGTTTAAATTTATGTTTAAATTTATGTTTTAATTAATGTTGAAATTTAAGTTTATGTTTTAATTTATGTTTCAATTTATGTTTAAGTTTATGTTTAAATTTATGTTTAAATTTATGTTTAAATTTATGTTTAAATTTATGTTTAAATTTTTGTTTAAATTTATGTTTAAATTAATGTTTAAATTTATGTTTAAGTTTATGTTTAAATTTATTTTTAAAGTTATGTTTAAATTTATGTTTAAATTTATGTTTAAATTTATGTTTAAATTTATGTTTAAATTTATGTTAAAATTTATGTTAAAATTTATGTTTAAATTTTTGTTTAAGTTTATGTTTAAATTTATGTTTTAATTTATGTTTAAATTTATGTTTAAATTTATGTTTAAATTTATGTTTTAATTTATGTTTAAATTTATGTTTAAATTTATGTTTAAGTTTATGTTTAAATTTATCTTTAAATTTATGTTTAAATTTTTGTTTAAGTTTATGTTTAAATTTATGTTTAAATTTATGTTTAAATTTATGTTTAAATTTATGTTTATGTTTATGTTTAAGTTTATGTTTAAATTTATGTTTAAATTTATGTTTAAATTTATGTTTAAGTTTATGTTTAAGTTTATGTTTAAATTTATGTTTTAATTTATGTTTAAATTTATGTTTAAATTTATGTTTATATTTCTGTTTAAATTTATGTTTAAATTTATGTTTAAATTTATGTTTAAATTTATGTTTAAATTTATGTTTAAATTTATGTTTAAATTTATGTTTAGTTTATGTTTAAATTTATGTTTAAATTTATGTTTAAATTTATGTTTTAATTAATGTTGAAATTTAAGTTTATGTTTTAATTTATGTTTCAATTTATGTTTAAGTTTATGTTTAAATTTATGTTTAAATTTATGTTTAAATTTATGTTTAAATTTATGTTTAAATTTTTGTTTAAATTTATGTTTAAATTAATGTTTAAATTTATGTTTAAGTTTATGTTTAAATTTATTTTTAAAGTTATGTTTAAATTTATGTTTAAATTTATGTTTAAATTTATGTTTAAATTTATGTTTAAATTTATGTTTAAGTTTATGTTTAAATTTATGTTTAAATTTATGTTTAAATTTATGTTTAAATTTATGTTTAAATTTATGTTTAAATTTATGTTTAAATTTAAGTTTATGTTTTAATTTATGTTTAAATTTATGTTTAAATTTATGTTTAAATTTATGTTTAAGTTTATGTTTAAATTTATGTTTTAATTTATGTTTAAATTTATGTTTAAATTTCTGTTTAAATTTATGTTTAAATTTCTGTTTAAATTTATGTTTAAATTTATGTTTATGTTTATGTTTAAATTTAAGTTTATGTTTTAATTTATATATAAGTTTATGTTTAAATATATGTTTTTATTTATGTTTTAATTTATGTTTCAATTTATGTTTAAATTTATGTTTAAATTTATGTTTAAATTTGTGTTTACATTTATGTTTAAATTTATGTTTAAGTTTATGTTTAAATTTAAGTTTATGTTTTAATTTATTTTTAAATTTATGTTTAAATTTATGTTTAAATTTATGTTAAAATTTATGTTTAAATTTATGTTTAAATTTATGTTTAAGTTTATGTTTAAATTTATGTTTAAATTTATGTTTATATTTATGTTTAAATTTATGTTTAAATTAATGTTTAAATTTAAGTTTATGTTTTAATTTATATTTAAATTTATGTTTAAATTTATATTTAAGTTTATGTTTTTATTTATGTTTTAATTTATGTTTCAATTTTTGTTTAAATTTATGTTTAAATTTGTGTTTACATTTATGTTTAAATTTATGTTTAAGTTTATGTTTAAGTTTATGTTTAAATTTAAGCTTTTGTTTTAATTTATGTTTAAATTTATGTTTAAATTTATGTTTAAATTTATGTTTAAATTTATGTTTAAGTTCATGTTTAAATTTAAGTTTATGTTTTAATTTATGTTTAAATTTATGTTTAAATTTATGTTTAAATTTATGTTTAAGTTTATGTTTAAATTTATGTTTTAATTTATGTTTAAATTTATGTTTAAATTTATGTTTAAATTTATGTTTAATTTTATGTTTAAGTTTATGTTTAAATTTATGTTTAAATTTATGTTTAAATATATGTTTAAATTTATGTTTAAATTTATGTTTAAATTTAAGTTTACGTTTAAATTTATGTTTAAATTTATGTTTACATTTAAGTTTATGTTTTAATTTATGTTTAAATTTATGTTTAATTTTATGTTTAAATTTATGTTTAAGTTTATGTTTAAATTTATGTTTTAATTTATGTTTAAATTTATGTTTAAATTTATGTTTAAATTTATGTTTAATTTTATGTTTAAGTTTATGTTTAAATTTATGTTTAAATTTATGTTTAAATTTATGTTTAAATTTATGTTTAAATTTATGTTTAAATTTGAGTTTATGTTTTAATTTATGTTTAAATTTATGTTTAAATTTAAGTTTATGTTTTAATTTATGTTTAAATTTATGTTTAAATTTATGTTTAAATTTATGTTTAAGTTTATGTTTAAATTTATGTTTTAATTTATGTTTAAATTTATGTTTAAATTTATGTTTAAATTTATGTTTAATTTTATGTTTAAGTTTATGTTTAAATTTATGTTTAAATTTATGTTTAAATTTATGTTTAAATTTATGTTTAAATTTATGTTTAAATTTAAGTTTACGTTTAAATTTATGTTTAAATTTATGTTTACATTTATGTTTAAGTTTATGTTTAAGTTTATGTTTAAGTTTATGTTTAAGTTTATGTTTAAGTTTAAGTTTGTTTTAATTTATGATTAAATTTATGTTTAAATTTATGTTTAAATTTATGTTTAAATTTAAGTTTATGTTTTAATTTATGTTTTAATTTATGTTTAAATTTATGTTTAAGTTTATGTTTAAGTTTATGTTTAAGTTTATGTTTAAGTTTAAGTTTGTTTTAATTTATGATTAAATTTATGTTTAAATTTATGTTTAAATTTATGTTTAAATTTAAGTTTAAATTTATGTTTAAATTTATGTTTAAACTTATGTTTAAATTTATGTTTAAGTTTATGTTTAGTTTATGTTTAAATTTATGTTTAAATTTATGTTTAAATTTAAGTTTAAATTTATGTTTAAATTTATGTTTAAACTTATGTTTAAATTTATGTTTAAGTTTATGTTTAAGTTTATGTTTAAATTTATGTTTAAATTTATGTTTAAATTTATGTTTAAATTTATGTTTAAATTTCTGTTTAAATTTATGTTTAAATTTATGTTTAAATTTATGTTTAAGTTTATGTTTAAATTTATGTTTAAATTTATGTTTAAATTAATGTTTAAATTTAAGTTTATGTTTTAATTTATGTTTCAATTTATGTTTAAGTTTATGTTTAAATTTATGTTTAAATTTAAGTTTATGTTTAAATTTATGTTTAAATTTATGTTTAAATTTATGTTTAAATTAATGTTTAAATTTATGCTTTAGTTTATGTTTAAATTTATTTTTAAAGTTATGTTTAAATTTATGTTTAAATTTATGTTTAAATTTATGTTTAAATTTCTGTTTAAATTTATGTTTAAATTTCTGTTTAAATTTATGTTTAAATTTATGTTTAAATTTAAGTTTATGTTTTAATTTATGTTTTAATTTATGTTTAAATTTATGTTTAAGTTTATGTTTAAGTTTATGTTTAAGTTTATGTTTAAGTTTAAGTTTGTTTTAATTTATGATTAAATTTATGTTTAAATTTATGTTTAAATTTATGTTTAAATTTAAGTTTAAATTTATGTTTAAATTTATGTTTAAACTTATGTTTAAATTTATGTTTAAGTTTATGTTTAGTTTATGTTTAAATTTATGTTTAAATTTATGTTTAAATTTAAGTTTAAATTTATGTTTAAATTTATGTTTAAACTTATGTTTAAATTTATGTTTAAGTTTATGTTTAAGTTTATGTTTAAATTTATGTTTAAATTTATGTTTAAATTTATGTTTAAATTTATGTTTAAATTTCTGTTTAAATTTATGTTTAAATTTATGTTTAAATTTATGTTTAAGTTTATGTTTAAATTTATGTTTAAATTTATGTTTAAATTTATGTTTTAATTAATGTTGAAATTTAAGTTTATGTTTTAATTTATGTTTCAATTTATGTTTAAGTTTATGTTTAAATTTATGTTTAAATTTATGTTTAAATTTATGTTTAAATTTATGTTTAAATTTTTGTTTAAATTTATGTTTAAATTAATGTTTAAATTTATGTTTAAGTTTATGTTTAAATTTATTTTTAAAGTTATGTTTAAATTTATGTTTAAATTTATGTTTAAATTTATGTTTAAATTTATGTTTAAATTTATGTTAAAATTTATGTTAAAATTTATGTTTAAATTTTTGTTTAAGTTTATGTTTAAATTTATGTTTTAATTTATGTTTAAATTTATGTTTAAATTTATGTTTAAATTTATGTTTTAATTTATGTTTAAATTTATGTTTAAATTTATGTTTAAGTTTATGTTTAAATTTATCTTTAAATTTATGTTTAAATTTTTGTTTAAGTTTATGTTTAAATTTATGTTTAAATTTATGTTTAAATTTATGTTTAAATTTATGTTTATGTTTATGTTTAAGTTTATGTTTAAATTTATGTTTAAATTTATGTTTAAATTTATGTTTAAGTTTATGTTTAAGTTTATGTTTAAATTTATGTTTTAATTTATGTTTAAATTTATGTTTAAATTTATGTTTATATTTCTGTTTAAATTTATGTTTAAATTTATGTTTAAATTTATGTTTAAATTTATGTTTAAATTTATGTTTAAATTTATGTTTAAATTTATGTTTAGTTTATGTTTAAATTTATGTTTAAATTTATGTTTAAATTTATGTTTTAATTAATGTTGAAATTTAAGTTTATGTTTTAATTTATGTTTCAATTTATGTTTAAGTTTATGTTTAAATTTATGTTTAAATTTATGTTTAAATTTATGTTTAAATTTATGTTTAAATTTTTGTTTAAATTTATGTTTAAATTAATGTTTAAATTTATGTTTAAGTTTATGTTTAAATTTATTTTTAAAGTTATGTTTAAATTTATGTTTAAATTTATGTTTAAATTTATGTTTAAATTTATGTTTAAATTTATGTTTAAGTTTATGTTTAAATTTATGTTTAAATTTATGTTTAAATTTATGTTTAAATTTATGTTTAAATTTATGTTTAAATTTATGTTTAAATTTAAGTTTATGTTTTAATTTATGTTTAAATTTATGTTTAAATTTATGTTTAAATTTATGTTTAAGTTTATGTTTAAATTTATGTTTTAATTTATGTTTAAATTTATGTTTAAATTTCTGTTTAAATTTATGTTTAAATTTCTGTTTAAATTTATGTTTAAATTTATGTTTATGTTTATGTTTAAATTTAAGTTTATGTTTTAATTTATATATAAGTTTATGTTTAAATATATGTTTTTATTTATGTTTTAATTTATGTTTCAATTTATGTTTAAATTTATGTTTAAATTTATGTTTAAATTTGTGTTTACATTTATGTTTAAATTTATGTTTAAGTTTATGTTTAAATTTAAGTTTATGTTTTAATTTATTTTTAAATTTATGTTTAAATTTATGTTTAAATTTATGTTAAAATTTATGTTTAAATTTATGTTTAAATTTATGTTTAAGTTTATGTTTAAATTTATGTTTAAATTTATGTTTATATTTATGTTTAAATTTATGTTTAAATTAATGTTTAAATTTAAGTTTATGTTTTAATTTATATTTAAATTTATGTTTAAATTTATATTTAAGTTTATGTTTTTATTTATGTTTTAATTTATGTTTCAATTTTTGTTTAAATTTATGTTTAAATTTGTGTTTACATTTATGTTTAAATTTATGTTTAAGTTTATGTTTAAGTTTATGTTTAAATTTAAGCTTTTGTTTTAATTTATGTTTAAATTTATGTTTAAATTTATGTTTAAATTTATGTTTAAATTTATGTTTAAGTTCATGTTTAAATTTAAGTTTATGTTTTAATTTATGTTTAAATTTATGTTTAAATTTATGTTTAAATTTATGTTTAAGTTTATGTTTAAATTTATGTTTTAATTTATGTTTAAATTTATGTTTAAATTTATGTTTAAATTTATGTTTAATTTTATGTTTAAGTTTATGTTTAAATTTATGTTTAAATTTATGTTTAAATATATGTTTAAATTTATGTTTAAATTTATGTTTAAATTTAAGTTTACGTTTAAATTTATGTTTAAATTTATGTTTACATTTAAGTTTATGTTTTAATTTATGTTTAAATTTATGTTTAATTTTATGTTTAAATTTATGTTTAAGTTTATGTTTAAATTTATGTTTTAATTTATGTTTAAATTTATGTTTAAATTTATGTTTAAATTTATGTTTAATTTTATGTTTAAGTTTATGTTTAAATTTATGTTTAAATTTATGTTTAAATTTATGTTTAAATTTATGTTTAAATTTATGTTTAAATTTGAGTTTATGTTTTAATTTATGTTTAAATTTATGTTTAAATTTAAGTTTATGTTTTAATTTATGTTTAAATTTATGTTTAAATTTATGTTTAAATTTATGTTTAAGTTTATGTTTAAATTTATGTTTTAATTTATGTTTAAATTTATGTTTAAATTTATGTTTAAATTTATGTTTAATTTTATGTTTAAGTTTATGTTTAAATTTATGTTTAAATTTATGTTTAAATTTATGTTTAAATTTATGTTTAAATTTATGTTTAAATTTAAGTTTACGTTTAAATTTATGTTTAAATTTATGTTTACATTTATGTTTAAGTTTATGTTTAAGTTTATGTTTAAGTTTATGTTTAAGTTTATGTTTAAGTTTAAGTTTGTTTTAATTTATGATTAAATTTATGTTTAAATTTATGTTTAAATTTATGTTTAAATTTAAGTTTATGTTTTAATTTATGTTTTAATTTATGTTTAAATTTATGTTTAAGTTTATGTTTAAGTTTATGTTTAAGTTTATGTTT
Organism: Sialis fuliginosa; assembly: GCA_961205875.1. Taxonomy (NCBI): domain Eukaryota; kingdom Metazoa; phylum Arthropoda; class Insecta; order Megaloptera; family Sialidae; genus Sialis; species Sialis fuliginosa. Next base: position 1,513,185 of record OY540819.1, on the reverse strand, counting down.
AAGTTTAAGTTTGTTTTAATTTATGATTAAATTTATGTTTAAATTTATGTTTAAATTTATGTTTAAATTTAAGTTTAAATTTATGTTTAAATTTATGTTTAAACTTATGTTTAAATTTATGTTTAAGTTTATGTTTAGTTTATGTTTAAATTTATGTTTAAATTTATGTTTAAATTTAAGTTTAAATTTATGTTTAAATTTATGTTTAAACTTATGTTTAAATTTATGTTTAAGTTTATGTTTAAGTTTATGTTTAAATTTATGTTTAAATTTATGTTTAAATTTATGTTTAAATTTATGTTTAAATTTCTGTTTAAATTTATGTTTAAATTTATGTTTAAATTTATGTTTAAGTTTATGTTTAAATTTATGTTTAAATTTATGTTTAAATTAATGTTTAAATTTAAGTTTATGTTTTAATTTATGTTTCAATTTATGTTTAAGTTTATGTTTAAATTTATGTTTAAATTTAAGTTTATGTTTAAATTTATGTTTAAATTTATGTTTAAATTTATGTTTAAATTAATGTTTAAATTTATGCTTTAGTTTATGTTTAAATTTATTTTTAAAGTTATGTTTAAATTTATGTTTAAATTTATGTTTAAATTTATGTTTAAATTTCTGTTTAAATTTATGTTTAAATTTCTGTTTAAATTTATGTTTAAATTTATGTTTATGTTTATGTTTAAATTTAAGTTTATGTTTTAATTTATATTTAAGGATGTATGGCACGTACAGTCTATGTCGAAAATAACGTAAATCTAGGTGAGATGGAACGATCTAAATCAAACTTTTAAATATTCATTTTAAGTGCATGTAGGAAAGTCAAATTTGTTTATAAACTACTTAAACCCTACTTAAACAATATAAATACTTGTGTTTAAAGCTTATTTCTCATTCTTAACTATTATTTTAGAATTTTAGCCAATAAATGAATATTTTTGTTGATAATATGAAAACTTTTTACTCTGAATGTCATTTAAATTCATCTGTTAAAAATAAAAAAACCCCAAGTATATTATTATTATAAATGACTTCAGAAATTAAAATATTATTAAATAACACTATTTAGAACATACATGGAACATATAAATGCAATGAAAATAATAATATTAGTAGTATATATGCTTACAAATATGAAAAAATATGTAAGAAAACAAATAATTACATTTGACAACATCGCATTAGTACCAATTTAATTTACAACAATCATATTTGTGATTGTGATAATATTTGTGAACACATGTGCACGCGTATTCAATTTGTTAACGTAAAACACAGAACAATAATACGAGTATACTCAAATATAGTGTTGTTAGTTTGTGAAGAGAAAAATGTTTCATTGGAAAGGAAAAATTGTTAAAGAAACGGTATATAATCAACGACGAGTGAACTCTTTATGATAAAAAAAATATATAGAGGAAGTGCCTGTTACACCCGAGGAGACCGAACAACACGGTTAGTTCTCTAGCACCCCGCCCCCCAAGTATATCTTATTATTTATTTATATACATATGATTTAAATTTAAATGCCGAGTTTTGTAATAATTGTGACAGAAAAACGTTAACCTTCAATTGTTTAAATTGAATACTTAAAAATCACGCAAATTTTAATAAAAATAAATGTTAACGTCTAAAAATAATAAAAATGAATCAATTATAAATATATTAATAACAGTAAAATAAAATATTTGGATGTATTGTAATAATACAAAAGTTTATACAGCGCGCCCTGGATAATCAGCTGTGCACTGTTGCCAAGTCAAAATATAATTTTTATAAAGTACGCCATTTTTTTATTTTTTTCGACATTTTTCAGCAATAATTATTTTTTTTCTCACAATTTAGTTCTGTATGCATATAATTTTTTTTATGAAACTTGTTGCTAAATATGTAAGTGACGTGTTGTGAAAATTTCAGATTTTTCTCGATGCTTGAACCATGTGTTTTATTGGAATTCAACCGTCAATACACCATTCTCCCATAAGAGCCCATGTTAATTTTTTAAAATAATAACTTTTAAACTATGTTGTAAAACCTTTTGAAATTTTGTGTGGGTACTTTAGATTTATTAAGGAGTAATTTCTCCAAATTTCAACTATTTCTCGTTGAAATTAGATACCTGCCATACATCCTTAAGTTTATGTTTAAATATATGTTTTTATTTATGTTTTAATTTATGTTTCAATTTATGTTTAAATTTATGTTTAAATTTGTGTTTACATTTATGTTTAAATTTAAGTTTATGTTTTAATTTATTTTTAAATTTATGTTTAAATTTATGTTTAAATTTATGTTAAAATTTATGTTTAAATTTATGTTTAAATTTATGTTTAAGTTTATGTTTTAATTTATGTTTCAATTTATGTTTAAATTTATGTTTAAATTTATGTTTAAATTTATGTTTAAATTTAAGCTTTTGTTTTAATTTATGTTTATATTTATGTTTAAATTTATGTTTAAATTTCTGTTTAAATTTATGTTTAAATTTATGTTTAAATTTATGTTTAAATTTATGATTAAATTTATGTTTAAATTTATGTTTAAATTTATGTTTAAGTTTATGTTTAAATTTATGTTTAAATTTATGTTTAAGTTCATGTTTAAATTTAAGTTTATGTTTTAATTTATGTTTAAATTTATGTTTAAATTTATGTTTAAATTTATGTTTAAGTTTATGTTTAAATTTATGTTTTAATTTATGTTTAAATTTATGTTTAAATTTATGTTTAAATTTATGTTTAATTTTATGTTTAAGTTTATGTTTAAATTTATGTTTAAATTTATGTTTAAATTTATGTTTAAATTTATGTTTAAATTTATGTTTAAATTTAAGTTTACGTTTAAATTTATGTTTAAATTTATGTTTACATTTAAGTTTATGTTTTAATTTATGTTTAAATTTATGTTTAAATTTATGTTTAAATTTATGTTTAAGTTTATGTTTAAATTTATGTTTTAATTTATGTTTAAATTTATGTTTAAATTTATGTTTAAATTTATGTTTAATTTTATGTTTAAGTTTATGTTTAAATTTATGTTTAAATTTATGTTTAAATTTATGTTTAAATTTATGTTTAAATTTATGTTTAAATTTGAGTTTATGTTTTAATTTATGTTTAAATTTATGTTTAAATTTAAGTTTATGTTTTAATTTATGTTTAAATTTATGTTTAAATTTATGTTTAAATTTATGTTTAAATTTATGTTTAAATTTATGTTTAAGTTTTTGTTTAAATTTATCTTTAAATTTATGTTTAAATTTTTGTTTAAGTTTATTTTTAAATTTATGTTTAAATTTATGTTTAAATTTATGTTTAAGTTTATGTTTAAATTTATGTTTAAATATATGTTTAAATTTATGTTTTAATTTATGTTTAAATTTATGTTAAAATTTATGTTTATGTTTATGTTTAAGTTTATGTTTAAATTTATGTTTAAGTTTATGTTTAAGTTTATGTTTAAATTTATGTTTTAATTTATGTTTAAATTTATGTTTAAATTTATGTTTAAATTTCTGTTTAAATTTATGTTTAAATTTATGTTTAAATTTATGTTTAAATTTATGTTTAAATTTATGTTTAAATTTATGTTTAAATTTATGTTTAAGTTTATGTTTAAATTTATGTTTAAATTTTTGTTTAAATTTATGTTTTAATTAATGTTGAAATTTAAGTTTATGTTTTAATTTATGTTTCAATTTATGTTTAAGTTTATGTTTAAATTTATGTTTAAATTTAAATTTATGTTTAAATTTATGTTTAAATTTATGTTTAAATTTATGTTTAAATTTTTGTTTAAATTTATGTTTAAATTTATGTTTTAATTTATGTTGAAATTTAAGTTTATGTTTTAATTTATGTTTCAATTTATGTTTAAGTTTATGTTTAAATTTATGTTTAAATTTAAATTTATGTTTAAATTTATGTTTAAATTTATGTTTAAATTTATGTTTAAATTTATGTTTAAATTTTTGTTTAAATTTATGTTTAAATTTATGTTTAAATTTATGTTTATGTTTGTGTTTTAGTTTATGTTTTAATTTATGTTTTAATTTATGTTTAAATTAATGTTTAAATTTATGTTTAAGTTTATGTTTAAATTTATGTTTAAATTTATGTTAAAATTTATGTTTAAATTTTTGTTTAAGTTTATGTTTAAATTTATGTTTTAATTTATGTTTAAATTTATGTTTAAATTTATGTTTAAATTTATGTTTTAATTTATGTTTAAATTTATGTTTAAATTTATGTTTAAGTTTATGTTTAAATTTATCTTTAAATTTATGTTTAAATTTTTGTTTAAGTTTATGTTTAAATTTATGTTTAAATTTATGTTTAAATTTATGTTTAAGTTTATGTTTAAATTTATGTTTAAATATATGTTTTAATTTATGTTTAAATTTATGTTTAAATTTATGTTTATGTTTATGTTTAAGTTTATGTTTAAATTTATGTTTAAATTTCTGTTTAAATTTATGTTTAAATTTATGTTTAAATTTATGTTTAAATTTATGTTTAAATTTATGTTTAAATTTATGTTTAAATTTATGTTTAGTTTATGTTTAAATTTATGTTTAAATTTATGTTTAAATTTATGTTTAAATTTATGTTTAAATTTTTGTTTAAATTTATGTTTAAATTAATGTTTAAATTTATGTTTAAGTTTATGTTTAAATTTATTTTTAAAGTTATGTTTAAATTTATGTTTAAATTTATGTTTAAATTTATGTTTAAATTTATGTTTAAATTTATGTTTAAGTTTATGTTTAAATTTATGTTTAAATTTATGTTTAAATTTATGTTTAAATTTATGTTTAAATTTAAGTTTATGTTTTAATTTATGTTTAAATTTATGTTTAAATTTATGTTTAAATTTATGTTTAAATTTATGTTTAAATTTATGTTTTAATTTATGTTTAAATTTATGTTTAAATTTCTGTTTAAATTTATGTTTAAATTTCTGTTTAAATTTATGTTTAAATTTATGTTTATGTTTATGTTTAAATTTAAGTTTATGTTTTAATTTATATATAAGTTTATGTTTAAATATATGTTTTTATTTATGTTTTAATTTATGTTTCAATTTATGTTTAAATTTATGTTTAAATTTATGTTTAAATTTGTGTTTACATTTATGTTTAAATTTATGTTTAAGTTTATGTTTAAATTTAAGTTTATGTTTTAATTTATTTTTAAATTTATGTTTAAATTTATGTTTAAATTTATGTTAAAATTTATGTTTAAATTTATGTTTAAATTTATGTTTAAGTTTATGTTTAAATTTATGTTTAAATTTATGTTTATATTTATGTTTAAATTTATGTTTAAATTAATGTTTAAATTTATGTTTATGTTTTAATTTATGTTTAAATTTATGTTTAAATTTATATTTAAGTTTATGTTTTTATTTATGTTTTAATTTATGTTTCAATTTTTGTTTAAATTTATGTTTAAATTTGTGTTTACATTTATGTTTAAATTTATGTTTAAGTTTATGTTTAAGTTTATGTTTAAATTTAAGCTTTTGTTTTAATTTATGTTTAAATTTATGTTTAAATTTATGTTTAAATTTATGTTTAAATTTATGTTTAAGTTCATGTTTAAATTTAAGTTTATGTTTTAATTTATGTTTAAATTTATGTTTAAATTTATGTTTAAATTTATGTTTAAGTTTATGTTTAAATTTATGTTTTAATTTATGTTTAAATTTATGTTTAAATTTATGTTTAAATTTATGTTTAATTTTATGTTTAAGTTTATGTTTAAATTTATGTTTAAATTTATGTTTAAATTTATGTTTAAATTTATGTTTAAATTTATGTTTAAATTTAAGTTTACGTTTAAATTTATGTTTAAATTTATGTTTACATTTAAGTTTATGTTTTAATTTATGTTTAAATTTATGTTTAAATTTATGTTTAAATTTATGTTTAAGTTTATGTTTAAATTTATGTTTTAATTTATGTTTAAATTTATGTTTAAATTTATGTTTAAATTTATGTTTAATTTTATGTTTAAGTTTATGTTTAAATTTATGTTTAAATTTATGTTTAAATTTATGTTTAAATTTATGTTTAAATTTATGTTTAAATTTGAGTTTATGTTTTAATTTATGTTTAAATTTATGTTTAAATTTAAGTTTATGTTTTAATTTATGTTTAAATTTATGTTTAAATTTATGTTTAAATTTATGTTTAAGTTTATGTTTAAATTTATGTTTTAATTTATGTTTAAATTTATGTTTAAATTTATGTTTAAATTTATGTTTAATTTTATGTTTAAGTTTATGTTTAAATTTATGTTTAAATTTATGTTTAAATTTATGTTTAAATTTATGTTTAAATTTAAGTTTACGTTTAAATTTATGTTTAAATTTATGTTTACATTTATGTTTAAGTTTATGTTTAAGTTTATGTTTAAGTTTATGTTTAAGTTTATGTTTAAGTTTATGTTTAAGTTTATGTTTAAGTTTTAGTTTGTTTTAATTTATGATTAAATTTATGTTTAAATTTATGTTTAAATTTATGTTTAAATTTAAGTTTATGTTTTAATTTATGTTTTAATTTATGTTTAAATTTATGTTTAAGTTTATGTTTAAGTTTATGTTTAAGTTTATGTTTAAGTTTAAGTTTGTTTTAATTTATGATTAAATTTATGTTTAAATTTATGTTTAAATTTATGTTTAAATATAAGTTTAAATTTATGTTTAAATTTATGTTTAAACTTATGTTTAAATTTATGTTTAAGTTTATGTTTAGTTTATGTTTAAATTTATGTTTAAATTTATGTTTAAATTTAAGTTTAAATTTATGTTTAAATTTATGTTTAAACTTATGTTTAAATTTATGTTTAAGTTTATGTTTAAGTTTATGTTTAAATTTATGTTTAAATTTATGTTTAAATTTATGTTTAAATTTATGTTTAAATTTATGTTTAAATTTATGTTTAAGTTTATGTTTAAATTTATGTTTAAATTTATGTTTAAATTAATGTTTAAATTTAAGTTTATGTTTTAATATATGTTTCAATTTATGTTTAAGTTTATGTTTAAATTTATGTTTAAATTTAAGTTTATGTTTAAATTTATGTTTAAATTTATGTTTAAATTTATGTTTAAATTAATGTTTAAATTTATGCTTTAGTTTATGTTTAAATTTATTTTTAAAGTTATGTTTAAATTTATGTTTAAATTTATGTTTAAATTTATGTTTAAATTTCTGTTTAAATTTATGTTTAAATTTCTGTTTAAATTTATGTTTAAATTTATGTTTATGTTTATGTTTAAATTTAAGTTTATGTTTTAATTTATATTTAAGTTTATGTTTAAATATATGTTTTTATTTATGTTTTAATTTATGTTTCAATTTATGTTTAAATTTATGTTTAAATTTATGTTTAAATTTGTGTTTACATTTATGTTTAAATTTAGATTAGATTAGATTAGATTATATAGTGATTGATGAGGAGGGTTTAATGCCTCTAACACTGCAGCCTTTGGCTTATTGTGTTCTTCATCAATTCACTCATTCAGTAAAAAGGTTTACCATTCCTATCAGGTTAAGTAGCCTTTTCACCAGATTTTCTCTTATTAGAGCTTCTCGATTATTGGCTCCTGCTTGGAGTGCATTTCTCCATCGAGCAAGAGCTTCACATTCGAATATTATATGGGAGGCTGTTTCGTCCTCTTCATTACACAGTCTGCAAATGGGTTCTTCTTCATAGATTCCCATTGTTTGCATGTGTTTCCGTAGGTTACAGTGACCAGTTATCATTCCTGTCACTAGCCTAATTTGTTGTCTACTTAGTTGTAGTATTTCATCCGTTAGTTTTCTGGATGGTTCATTCAGCATAGTTTTGCTATGTCTTTGTCCTTCCACATTATTCCAGTGGTTTTGATGTTGTCTTTTTATCCAATCAGCTAGCCAACTGCGAATAGTGTTTTTGGTAATTCCAAATACTGGTTCAGGGCCTATAAAAGTTGTATTTGAGCCCTTTTTTGCCAGAGTATCAGCTTTTTCATTGCCTGCTATCCCTTTGTGTCCTGGTACCCACATAACGGTTACCCTATTGCGGTTTGCCAGGGTTATGAGGTTTTGAAGGCAGTCCCAGACCAATTTTGAGTTGATCTGATAACTAGCCAAGGCTTTCAGTGCTGCTTGGCTATCTGTCAGGACAAGGATATCTTTGCCTTGATAGTTCCTGTGTTTAAATTTAAGTTTATGTTTTAATTTATTTTTAAATTTATGTTTAAATTTATGTTTAAATTTATGTTAAAATTTATGTTTAAATTTATGTTTAAATTTATGTTTAAGTTTATGTTTTAATTTATGTTTCAATTTATGTTTAAATTTATGTTTAAATTTATGTTTAAATTTATGTTTAAATTTAAGCTTTTGTTTTAATTTATGTTTATATTTATGTTTAAATTTATGTTTAAATTTCTGTTTAAATTTATGTTTAAATTTATGTTTAAATTTATGTTTAAATTTATGATTAAATTTATGTTTAAATTTATGTTTAAATTTATGTTTAAGTTTATGTTTAAATTTATGTTTAAATTTATGTTTAAATTTATGTTTAAATTAATGTTTAAATTTAAGTTTATGTTTTGATTTATGTTTCAATTTATGTTTAAGTTTATGTTTAAATTTATGTTTAAATTTAAGTTTATGTTTAAATTTATGTTTAAATTTATGTTTAAATAAATGTTTAAATTTATGCTTTAGTTTATGTTTAAATTTATTTTTAAAGTTATGTTTAAATTTATGTTTAAATTTATGTTTAAATTTATGTTTAAATTTATGTTTAAGTTTATGTTTAAATTTATGTTTAAATTTATGTTTAAATTTATGTTTAAATTTATGTTTAAGTTTATGTTTAAATTTATGTTTAAGTTTATGTTTAAATTTATGTTTAAATTTATGTTTAAATTTCTGTTTAAATTTATGTTTAAATTTCTGTTTAAATTTATGTTTATGTTTATGTTTAAATTTAAGTTTATGTTTTAATTTATATTTAAGTTTATGTTTAAATATATGTTTTTATTTATGTTTTAATTTATGTTTCAATTTATGTTTAAATTTATGTTTAAATTTATGTTTAAATTTGTGTTTACATTTATGTTTAAATTTAAGTTTATGTTTATATTTATTTTTAAATTTATGTTTAAATTTATGTTTAAATTTATGTTAAAATTTATGTTTAAATTTATGTTTAAATTTATGTTTAAGTTTATGTTTAAATTTATGTTTAAATTTATGTTTATATTTATGTTTAAATTTATGTTTAAATTAATGTTTAAATTTAAGTTTATGTTTTAATTTATGTTTAAATTTATGTTTAAATTTATATTTAAGTTTATGTTTTTATTTATGTTTTAATTTATGTTTCAATTAATGTTTAAATTTATGTTTAAATTTATGTTTAAATTTATGTTTAAATTTATGTTTAAATTTATGTTTAAATTTATGTTTCAATTTATGTTTAAATTTATGTTTAAATTTATGTTTAAGTTTATGTTTAAATTTAAGTTTATGTTTTAATTTATGTTTTAATTTATGTTATAATTTATGTTTAAATTTATGTTTAAATTTAAGTTTATGTTTTAATTTATGTTTAAATTTATGTTTAAATTTAAGTTTATGTTTTAATTTATGTTTAAATTTTTGTTTAAGTTTATGTTTAAATTTATGTTTAAGTTTATGTTTAAATTTATGTTAAAATATATGTTTAAATTTATGTTTAAATTTATGTTTAAATTTATGTTTAAGTTTATGTTTAAGTTTATGTTTAAATTTAAGCTTTTGTTTTAATTTATGTTTAAATTTATGTTTAAATTTATGTTTAAATTTATGTTTAAATTTATGTTTAAATTTATGTTTAAATTTATGTTTAAATTTATGTTTAAGTTTATGTTTAAATTTATGTTTTAATTTATGTTTATATTTATGTTTAAATTTATGTTTAAATTTATGTTTAATTTTATGTTTAAGTTTATGTTTAAATTTATGTTTAAATTTATGTTTAAATTTATGTTTAAATTTATGTTTAAATTTATGTTTAAATTTAAGTTTACGTTTAAATTTATGTTTAAATTTATGTTTACATTTATGTTTAAGTTTATGTTTAAGTTTATGTTTAAGTTTATGTTTAAGTTTAAGTTTGTTTTAATTTATGATTAAATTTATGTTTAAATTTATGTTTAAATTTATGTTTAAATTTAAGTTTATGTTTTAATTTATGTTTTAATTTATGTTTAAATTTATGTTTAAGTTTATGTTTAAGTTTATGTTTAAGTTTATGTTTAAGTTTAAGTTTGTTTTAATTTATGATTAAATTTATGTTTAAATTTATGTTTAAATTTATGTTTAAATTTAAGTTTAAATTTATGTTTAAATTTATGTTTAAACTTATGTTTAAATTTATGTTTAAGTTTATGTTTAGTTTATGTTTAAATTTATGTTTAAATTTATGTTTAAATTTAAGTTTAAATTTATGTTTAAATTTATGTTTAAATTTATGTTTAAATTTATGTTTAAATTTCTGTTTAAATTTATGTTTAAATTTATGTTTAAATTTATGTTTAAGTTTATGTTTAAATTTATGTTTAAATTTATGTTTAAATTTATGTTTAAATTAATGTTTAAATTTAAGTTTATGTTTTAATTTATGTTTCAATTTATGTTTAAGTTTATGTTTAAATTTATGTTTAAATTTAAGTTTATGTTTAAATTTATGTTTAAATTTATGTTTAAATTTATGTTTAAATTAATGTTTAAATTTATGCTTTAGTTTATGTTTAAATTTATTTTTAAAGTTATGTTTAAATTTATGTTTAAATTTATGTTTAAATTTATGTTTAAATTTCTGTTTAAATTTATGTTTAAATTTCTGTTTAAATTTATGTTTAAATTTATGTTTATGTTTATGTTTAAATTTAAGTTTATGTTTTAATTTATATTTAAGTTTATGTTTAAATATATGTTTTTATTTATGTTTTAATTTATGTTTCAATTTATGTTTAAATTTATGTTTAAATTTATGTTTAAATTTGTGTTTACATTTATGTTTAAATTTAAGTTTATGTTTTAATTTATTTTTAAATTTATGTTTAAATTTATGTTTAAATTTATGTTAAAATTTATGTTTAAATTTATGTTTAAATTTATGTTTAAGTTTATGTTTTAATTTATGTTTCAATTTATGTTTAAATTTATGTTTAAATTTATGTTTAAATTTATGTTTAAATTTAAGCTTTTGTTTTAATTTATGTTTATATTTATGTTTAAATTTATGTTTAAATTTCTGTTTAAATTTATGTTTAAATTTATGTTTAAATTTATGTTTAAATTTATGATTAAATTTATGTTTAAATTTATGTTTAAATTTATGTTTAAGTTTATGTTTAAATTTATGTTTAAATTTATGTTTAAATTTATGTTTAAATTAATGTTTAAATTTAAGTTTATGTTTTGATTTATGTTTCAATTTATGTTTAAGTTTATGTTTAAATTTATGTTTAAATTTAAGTTTATGTTTAAATTTATGTTTAAATTTATGTTTAAATAAATGTTTAAATTTATGCTTTAGTTTATGTTTAAATTTATTTTTAAAGTTATGTTTAAATTTATGTTTAAATTTATGTTTAAATTTATGTTTAAATTTATGTTTAAGTTTATGTTTAAATTTATGTTTAAATTTATGTTTAAATTTATGTTTAAATTTATGTTTAAGTTTATGTTTAAATTTATGTTTAAGTTTATGTTTAAATTTATGTTTAAATTTATGTTTAAATTTATGTTTAAATTTATGATTAAATTTATGTTTAAATTTATGTTTAAATTTATGTTTAAGTTTATGTTTAAATTTATGTTTAAATTTATGTTTAAATTTATGTTTAAATTAATGTTTAAATTTAAGTTTATGTTTTGATTTATGTTTCAATTTATGTTTAAGTTTATGTTTAAATTTATGTTTAAATTTAAGTTTATGTTTAAATTTATGTTTAAATTTATGTTTAAATAAATGTTTAAATTTATGCTTTAGTTTATGTTTAAATTTATTTTTAAAGTTATGTTTAAATTTATGTTTAAATTTATGTTTAAATTTATGTTTAAATTTATGTTTAAGTTTATGTTTAAATTTATGTTTAAATTTATGTTTAAATTTATGTTTAAATTTATGTTTAAGTTTATGTTTAAATTTATGTTTAAGTTTATGTTTAAATTTATGTTTAAATTTATGTTTAAATTTCTGTTTAAATTTATGTTTAAATTTCTGTTTAAATTTATGTTTAAATTTATGTTTATGTTTATGTTTAAATTTAAGTTTATGTTTTAATTTATATTTAAGTTTATGTTTAAATATATGTTTTTATTTATGTTTTAATTTATGTTTCAATTTATGTTTAAATTTATGTTTAAATTTATGTTTAAATTTGTGTTTACATTTATGTTTAAATTTAAGTTTATGTTTATATTTATTTTTAAATTTATGTTTAAATTTATGTTTAAATTTATGTTAAAATTTATGTTTAAATTTATGTTTAAATTTATGTTTAAGTTTATGTTTAAATTTATGTTTAAATTTATGTTTATATTTATGTTTAAATTTATGTTTAAATTAATGTTTAAATTTAAGTTTATGTTTTAATTTATGTTTAAATTTATGTTTAAATTTATATTTAAGTTTATGTTTTTATTTATGTTTTAATTTATGTTTCAATTAATGTTTAAATTTATGTTTAAATTTATGTTTAAATTTATGTTTAAATTTATGTTTAAATTTATGTTTAAATTTATGTTTAAATTTATGTTTAAATTTATGTTTCAATTTATGTTTAAATTTATGTTTAAATTTATGTTTAAGTTTATGTTTAAATTTAAGTTTATGTTTTAATTTATGTTTAAATTTATGTTTAAATTTAAGTTTATGTTTTAATTTATGTTCAAATTTATGTTTAAATTTAAGTTTATGTTTTAATTTATGTTTAAATTTATGTTTAAATTTATGTTTAAATTTATGTTTAAGTTTATGTTTAAATTTATGTTAAAATATATGTTTAAATTTATGTTTAAATTTATGTTTAAATTTAAGCTTTTGTTTTAATTTATGTTTATATTTATGTTTAAATTTATGTTTAAATTTCTGTTTAAATTTATGTTTAAATTTATGTTTAAATTTATGTTTAAATTTATGATTAAATTTATGTTTAAATTTATGTTTAAATTTATGTTTAAGTTTATGTTTAAATTTATGTTTAAATTTATGTTTAAATTTATGTTTAAATTAATGTTTAAATTTAAGTTTATGTTTTGATTTATGTTTCAATTTATGTTTAAGTTTATGTTTAAATTTATGTTTAAATTTAAGTTTATGTTTAAATTTATGTTTAAATTTATGTTTAAATAAATGTTTAAATTTATGCTTTAGTTTATGTTTAAATTTATTTTTAAAGTTATGTTTAAATTTATGTTTAAATTTATGTTTAAATTTATGTTTAAATTTATGTTTAAGTTTATGTTTAAATTTATGTTTAAATTTATGTTTAAATTTATGTTTAAATTTATGTTTAAGTTTATGTTTAAATTTATGTTTAAGTTTATGTTTAAATTTATGTTTAAATTTATGTTTAAATTTCTGTTTAAATTTATGTTTAAATTTCTGTTTAAATTTATGTTTAAATTTATGTTTATGTTTATGTTTAAATTTTAGTTTATGTTTTAATTTATATTTAAGTTTATGTTTAAATATATGTTTTTATTTATGTTTTAATTTATGTTTCAATTTATGTTTAAATTTATGTTTAAATTTATGTTTAAATTTGTGTTTACATTTATGTTTAAATTTAAGTTTATGTTTATATTTATTTTTAAATTTATGTTTAAATTTATGTTTAAATTTATGTTAAAATTTATGTTTAAATTTATGTTTAAATTTATGTTTAAGTTTATGTTTAAATTTATGTTTAAATTTATGTTTATATTTATGTTTAAATTTATGTTTAAATTAATGTTTAAATTTAAGTTTATGTTTTAATTTATGTTTAAATTTATGTTTAAATTTATATTTAAGTTTATGTTTTTATTTATGTTTTAATTTATGTTTCAATTAATGTTTAAATTTATGTTTAAATTTATGTTTAAATTTATGTTTAAATTTATGTTTAAATTTATGTTTAAATTTATGTTTCAATTTATGTTTAAATTTATGTTTAAATTTATGTTTAAGTTTATGTTTAAATTTAAGTTTATGTTTTAATTTATGTTTTAATTTATGTTATAATTTATGTTTAAATTTATGTTTAAATTTAAGTTTATGTTTTAATTTATGTTTAAATTTATGTTTAAATTTAAGTTTATGTTTTAATTTATGTTTAAATTTATGTTTAAATTTATGTTTAAATTTATGTTTAAGTTTATGTTTAAATTTATGTTAAAATATATGTTTAAATTTATGTTTAAATTTATGTTTAAATTTATGTTTAAGTTTATGTTTAAGTTTATGTTTAAATTTAAGCTTTTGTTTTAATTTATGTTTAAATTTATGTTTAAATTTATGTTTAAATTTATGTTTAAATTTATGTTTAAATTTATGTTTAAGTTTATGTTTAAATTTAAGTTTATGTTTTAATTTATGTTTTAATTTATGTTATAATTTATGTTTAAATTTATGTTTAAATTTAAGTTTATGTTTTAATTTATGTTTAAATTTATGTTTAAATTTAAGTTTATGTTTTAATTTATGTTTAAATTTTTGTTTAAATTTATGTTTAAATTTATGTTTAAGTTTATGTTTAAATTTATGTTTAAATATATGTTTAATTTTATGTTTAAATTTATGTTTAAATTTATGTTTATGTTTATGTTTAAGTTTATGTTTAAATTTATGTTTAAATTTATGTTTAAATTTATGTTCAAATTTATGTTTAAATTTATGTTTAAATTTAAGTTTACGTTTTAATTTATGTTTAAATTGATGTTTACATTTATGTTTAAGTTTATGTTTAAGTTTATGGTTAAGTTTATGTTTACGTTTAAGTTTGTTTTAATTTATGATTAAATTTATGTTTAAATTTATGTTTAAATTTGTGTTTACATTTATGTTTAAATTTATATTTAAGTTTATGTTTAAGTTTATGTTTAAGTTTATGTTTAAGTTTATGTTTAAGTTTATGTTTAAGTTTATGTTTTAATTTATGTTTCAATTTATGTTTAAATTTATGTTTAAATTTATGTTTAAATTGATGTATAAATTTCTGTTTAAATTTATGTTTAAATTTATGTTTAAATTTATGTTTAAATTTATATTTAAATTTATGTTTAAATTTATGTTTAAGTTTATGTTTAAATTTATGTTTAAATTTATGTTTAAATTAATGTTTAAATTTATGTTAAAATTTATGTTTAAATTTATGTTTAAGTTTATGTTTAAATTTATGTTTAAATTTATGTTTAAATTTATGTTTAAATTTAAGTTTACGTTTAAATTTATGTTTAAATTTATGTTTACATTTATGTTTAAGTTTATGTTTAAGTTTATGTTTAAATTTATGTTTAAATTTATGTTTAAATTAATGTTTAAATTTAAGTTTATGTTTTAATTTATGTTTAAATTTATGTTTAAATTTATTTTTAAGTTTATGTTTAAATTTATGTTTTTATTTATGTTTTAATTTATGTTTCAATTTATGTTTAAATTTATGTTTAAATTTATGTTTAAATTTGTGTTTACATTTATGTTTAAATTTATGTTTAAGTTTATGTTTAAGTTTATGTTTAAGTTTATGTTTAAGTTTATGTTTTAATTTATGTTTCAATTTATGTTTAAATTTATGTTTAAATTTATGTTTAAATTTATGTTTAAATTGATGTTTAAATTTCTGTTTAAATTTATGTTTACATTCATGTTTATATTTATGTTTAAGTTTATGTTTAAGTTTATGTTTAAATTTAAGTTTATGTTTCAATTTATGTTTAAATTTATGTTTAAATTTAGGGTTTAGTTTATGTTTAAGTTTATGTTTGAATTTATATTTAAGTTTATGTTTAAATTTATGTTTTTATTTATGTTTTAATTTATGTTTCAACTTATGTTTAAATTCATGTTTAAATTTATGTTTAAATTTATGTTTAAATTTAAGTTTATGTTTTAATTTTGTTTAAATTTATGTTTAAATTTAAGTTTAAATTTATGTTTAAATTTATGTTTAAATTTAAGTTTATGTTTTAATTTATGTTTAAATTTATGTTTAAATTTATGTTTAAGTTTATGTTTAAGTTTATGTTTATGTTTATGTTTAAATTTATGTTTCAATTAAACTTAAATTTGAACATAAATTCAAACATTAATTAAAACATAAATTAAAACATAAACTTAAACATAAACCTAAACATAAATTTAAACATAAATTTAAACATAAATTAAAACATAAACTTAAATTTAAACATAAATTTAAACAAAATTAAAACATAAACTTAAATTTAAACATAAATTTTAACATAAATTAAAACATAAATTTAAACATAAATTTAAACATAAATTAAACATAAATTTAAACATAAATTTAAACTTAAATTTAAACATGAATTTAAACATAAATTTAAACATAAATTAAAACATTAATTAAAACATAAACTTAAACATAAACTAAAACATAAATTTAAACATAAACATAAACATAAACATAAACTTAAACATAAACAACAACATAAACATAAACATTATTTTTAATTGTAAAAAAGAATTGAGTCGAAAATCATCATTTAACTCTAATTACATCAAATAATGTCAAATCTAGTCATTTAACCACTTAATTTCCGATAAGTATCCAAACTGATGGAATTGATTTAAAATAATTTGATCCGATTGTTATTGGTACGAATCGAGGCGTTTATTATCAAAATAGACCGATTTAATACAAATCGAGTCGATTTGAAGATGTTGTTATATGTTTATTTAGGTGTATGATTTAATTTATGTTTAATGCTTATGTTTATGTTTATGTTTATGTTTATGTTTATGTTTATGTTTATTTTTATGTTTATGTTTATGTTTATGTTTATGTTTATGTTTATGATTATGTTTATGTTTATGTTTATGTTTATGTTTATGTTTATGTTTATGTTTATGTTTATGTTTATGTTTATGTTTATGTTTATGTTTATGTTTATATTTATGTTTATGTTTATGTTTATGTTTATGTTGATGTTTATGTTTATGTTTATGTTTATGTTTATGTTTATGTTTAAGTTTATGTTTATGTTTAAATTTATGTTTAAGTTTATGTTTAAATTTATGTTTAACTTTAAGTTTACGTTTTAATTTATGATTAAATTTATATTTAAATTTCTGTTTAAATTTATGTTTGAATTTATGTTTAAATTTATGTTTAAATTAATGTTTAAATATATGTTTTAATTTATGTTTCAATTTATGTATAAATTAATGTTTAAATTTAAGTTTTTTTTAAATTTATGTTTAAAATTATGTTTAAATTTATATTTAAGTTTATGTTTAAATTTATGTTTTTATTTATGTTTCAATTTATGTTTCAATTTATGTTTAAATTTATGTTTTAATTTATGTTTAAATTTGTGTTTACATTTATGTTTAAATTTATGTTTAAGTTTATGTTTTAATTTATGTTTAAATTTATGTTTAAATTTATGTTTAAATTTATGTTTAAATTTAAGTTTATGTTTTAATTTATGTTTAAATTTAAGTTTATGTTTTAATTTATGTTTAAGTTTATGTTTAAGTTTATGTTTAAGTTTATGTTTAAATTTATGTTTCAATTAAACTTAAATTTGAACATAAATTCAAACATTAATTAAAACATAAATTAAAACATAAACTTAAACATAAACCTAAACATAAATTTAAACATAAATTAAAACATAAACTTAAATTTAAACATAAATTTAAACAAAATTAAAACATAAACTTAAATTTAAACATAAATTTAAACATAAATTAAAACATAAATTTAAACATAAATTTAAACATAAATTAAACATAAATTTAAACATAAATTTAAACTTAAATTTAAACATGAATTTAAACATAAATTTAAACATAAATTAAAACATTAATTAAAACATAAACTTAAACATAAACTTAAACATAAATTTAAACATAAACATAAACATAAACATAAACTTAAACATAAACAACAACATAAACATAAACATTATTTTTAATTGTAAAAAAGAATTGAGTCGAAAATCATCATTTAACTCAAATTACATCAAATAATGTCAAATCTAGTCATTTAACCACTTAATTTCCGATAAGTATCCAAACTGATGGAATTGATTTAAAATAATTTGATCCGATTGTTATTGGTACGAATCGAGGCGTTTATTATCAAAATAGACCGATTTAATACAAATCGAGTCGATTTGAAGATGTTGTTATATGTTTATTTAGGTGTATGATTTAATTTATGTTTAATGCTTATGTTTATGTTTATGTTTATGTTTATGTTTATGTTTATGTTTATGTTTATGTTTATGTTTATGTTTATGTTTATGTTTATGTTTATGTTTATGTTTATGTTTATGTTTATGTTTATGTTTATGTTTATGTTTATGTTTATGTTTATGTTTATGTTTATGTTTATGTTTATGTTTATGTTTATGTTTATGTTTATGTTTATGTTTATGTTTATGTTTATGTTTATGTTTAAATTTATGTTTAAATTGATGTATAAATTTCTGTTTAAATTTATGTTTAAATTTATGTTTAAATTTGTGTTTACATTTATGTTTAAATTTATGTTTAAGTTTATGTTTAAGTTTATGTTTAAGTTTATGTTTAAGTTTATGTTTTAATTTATGTTTCAATTTATGTTTAAATTTATGTTTAAATTTATGTTTAAATTTATGTTTAAATTGATGTATAAATTTCTGTTTAAATTTATGTTTAAATTTATGTTTAAATTTATGTTTAAATATGTTTAAATTTATATTTAAGTTTATGTTTAAATTTATGTTTTTATTTATGTTTTAATTTATGTTTCAACTTATGTTTAAATTTATGTTTAAATTTATGTTTAAATTTGTGTTTACATTTATGTTTATATTTATGTTTAAGTTTATGTTTAAATTTATGTTTAAATTTAGGGTTTAGTTTATGTTTAAGTTTATGTTTGAATTTATATTTAAGTTTATGTTTAAATTTATGTTTTTATTTATGTTTTAATTTATGTTTCAACTTATGTTTAAATTCATGTTTAAATTTATGTTTTTATTTATGTTTTAATTTATGTTTAAACTTATGTTTAAATTTATGTTTAAATTTATGTTTAAATTTATGTATAAATTTATGTTTAAATTTATATTTAAATTTATGTTTAAATTTATGTTTAAATTTATGTTTAAGTTTATGTTTAAGTTTATGTTTTAATTTATGTTTTAATTTATGTTTAAATTTATGTTTAAATTTATGTTTAAGTTTATGTTTAAGTTTATGTTTTAATTTATGTTTCAATTTATGTTTAAATTTATGTTTAAGTTTATGTTTAAGTTTATGTTTGAATTTAAGTTTATGTCTTAATTTATGTTTCAATTTATGTTTAAATTTATGTTTAAATTTATGTTTTAATTTATGTTTAAATTGATGTATAAATTTCTGTTTAAATTTATGTTTAAATTTATGTTTAAATTTGTGTTTACATTTATGTTTAAATTTATGTTTAAGTTTATGTTTAAGTTTATGTTTAAGTTTATGTTTAAGTTTATGTTTTAATTTATGTTTCAATTTATGTTTAAATTTATGTTTAAATTTATGTTTAAATTTATGTTTAAATTGATGTATAAATTTTTGTTTAAATTTATGTTTAAATTTATGTTTAAATTTATGTTTAAACTTATGTTTAAATTTATATTTAAGTTTATGTTTAAATTTATGTTATTATTTATGTTTTAATTTATGTTTCAACTTATGTTTAAATTTATGTTTAAATTTATGTTTAAATTTGTGTTTACATTTATGTTTATATTTATGTTTAAGTTTATGTTTAAATTTATGTTTATATTTAGGGTTTAGTTTATGTTTAAGTTTATGTTTGAATTTATATTTAAGTTTATGTTTAAATTTATGTTTTTATTTATGTTTTAATTTATGTTTCAACTTATGTTTAAATTCATGTTTAAATTTATGTTTTTATTTATGTTTTAATTTATGTTTAAATTTATGTTTAAATTTATGTTTAAATTTATGTTTAAATTTATGTTTAAATTTATGTATAAATTTATGTTTAAATTTATATTTAAATTTATGTTTAAATTTATGTTTAAATTTATGTTTAAGTTTATGTTTAAGTTTATGTTTTAATTTATGTTTTAATTTATGTTTAAATTTATGTTTAAATTTATGTTTAAGTTTATGTTTAAGTTTATGTTTTAATTTATGTTTCAATTTATGTTTAAATTTATGTTTAAGTTTATGTTTAAGTTTATGTTTGAATTTAAGTTTATGTCTTAATTTATGTTTTAATTTATGTTTAAATTTATGTTTAAATTTATGTTTAAGTTTATGTTTAAGTTTATGTTTAAATTTATGTTTAAATTTATGTTAAAATTTATGTTTAAATTTATGTTTAAGTTTATGTTTAAATTTATGTTTTAATTTATGTTTAAATTTATGTTTAAATTTATGTTTAAATTTATATTTAAATTTATGTTTAAATTTATGTTTAAGTTTATGTTTAAATTTATGTTTAAATTTATGTTTAAATTAATGTTTAAATTTAAGTTTATGTTTTAATTTATGTTTAAATTTATGTTTAAATTTATTTTTAAGTTTATGTTTAAATTTATGTTTTTATTTATGTTTTAATTTATGTTTCAATTTATGTTTAAATTTATGTTTAAATTTATGTTTAAATTTATGTTTAAATTGATGTATAAATTTCTGTTTAAATTTATGTTTAAATTTATGTTTAAATTTGTGTTTAAATTTATGTTTTAATTTGTGTTTACATTTATGTTTAATTTTATGTTTATGTTTATGTTTAAATTTATGTTTAAGTTTATGTTTAAATTTATGTTTAAATTTATGTTTAAATTTATGTTTAAATTTAAGTTTAAATTTATGTTTAAATTTATGTTTAAATTTATGTTTAAGTTTATGTTTAAGTTTACGTTTAAATTTATGTTTAAATTTAAGTTTAAATTTATGTTTAAATTTATGTTTAAGTTTATTTTAAATTTAAGTTTAAGTATTAATTTATGTTTTAATATATGTTTAAATTTATGTTTAAATTTAGGGTTTAAATTTATGTTTATGTTTATGTTTATGTTTAAGTTTATGTTTTAATATATGTTTTAATTTATGTTTTAATTTATGTTTAAATTTATGTTTTAGTTTATGTTTAAGTTGATGTTTGAATTTAAGTTTATGTTTGAATTTATGTTTAAATTTATGTTTAAATTTATGTTTAAATTTATGTTTAAGTTTATGATTAAGTTTATGTTTAAATTTATGTTTAAATTTAAGTTTATATTTTAATTTATGTTTAAGTTTATGTTTAAATTTATATTTTAATTTATGTTTAAATTTATGTTTAAATTTATGTTTAAATTTATGTTTAAATTTATGTTTAAATTTATGTTTAAATTTATGTTTAAATTTATGTTTAAATTTATTTTTAAATTTATGTTTAAATTTATGTTTAACTTTAAGTTTACGTTTTAATTTATGTTTAAATTTATGTTTAAATTTATGTTTAAATTTATGTTTAAATTTATGTTTAAATTTATGTTTAAATTTATGTTTAAGTTTATGTTTGAATTTAAGTTTATGTTTAAATTTATGTTTAAATTTATGTTTAAATTTATGTTTAAATTTATGTTTAAATTTATGTTTAAATTTATGTTTAAATTAATGTTTAAATTAATGTTTAAATTTATGTTTAAATTTATGTTTTAATTTATGTTTAAATTTATGTTTAAATTTATGTTTAAATTTATGTTTAAATTTATGTTTAAATTTATGTTTAAATTTATGTTTAAATTTATATTTAAATTTATGTTTAAATTTATGTTTAAATTTATGTTTAAGTTTATGTTTACGTTTATGTTTAAATTTATGTTTAAATTTAAGTTTAAATTTATGTTTAAATTTATGTTTAAGTTTATGTTTAAATTTAAGTTTAAGTTTTAATTTTTGTTTTAATTTATGTTCAAATTTATGTTTAAATTTAGGGTTTAAATTTATGTTTATGTTTATGTTTATGTTTAAGTTTATGATTTAATATATGTTTTAATTTATGTTTTAATTTATGTTTAAATTTATGTTTTAGTTTATGTTTAAGTTTATGTTTAAGTTTATGTTTAAGTTTATGTTTAAGTTTATGTTTAAGTTTATGTTTAAGTTTAAGTTTGTTTTAATTTATGATTAAATTTATGTTTAAATTTATGTTTAAATTTGTGTTTACATTTATGTTTAAATTTATGTTTAAATTTGTGTTTACATTTATGTTTAAATTTATGTTTAAGTTTATGTTTTAATTTATATTTAAATTTATGTTTAAATTTATGCTTAAATTTATGTTTAAATTTATGTTTAAATTAAGGTTTATGTTTTAATTTATATTTAAATTTATGTTTAAATTTATGTTTAAATTTATGATTAAATTTATGTTTTAATTTATGTTTAAATTTAAGTTTATGTTTTAAATTTATGTTTAAATTTATGTTTAAATTTTAGTTTATGTTTTAATTTATGTTTAACTTTATGTTTAAATTTATGTTTAAATTTATGTTTTAATTTATGTATAAATTTATGTTTAAATTTATATTTAAATTTATGTTTAAATTTATGTTTAAATTTATGTTTAGGTTTATGTTTAAGTTTATGTTTATGTTTATGTTTAAGTTTATGTTTAAGTTTATGTTTTAATTTATGTTTCAATTTATGTTTAAATTTATGTTTAAGTTTATGTTTAAGTTTATGTTTGAATTTAAGTTTATGTCTTAATTTATGTTTTAATTTATGTTTAAATTTATGTTTAAATTTATGTTTAAGTTTATGTTTAAGTTTATGTTTAAATTTATGTTTAAATTTATGTTAAAATTTATGTTTAAGTTTATGTTTAAATTTATGTTTAAATTTATGTTTAAATTTATGTTTAAATTTATGTTTTAATTTGTGTTTACATTTATGTTTAATTTTATGTTTATGTTTATGTTTAAATTTATGTTTAAGTTTATGTTTAAATTTATGTTTAAATTTATGTTTAAATTTATGTTTAAATTTAAGTTTAAATTTATGTTTAAATTTATGTTTAAATTTATGTTTAAGTTTATGTTTAAGTTTACGTTTAAATTTATGTTTAAATTTAAGTTTAAATTTATGTTTAAATTTATGTTTAAGTTTATGTTTAAATTTAAGTTTAAGTATTAATTTATGTTTTAATATATGTTTAAATTTATGTTTAAATTTAGGGTTTAAATTTATGTTTATGTTTATGTTTATGTTTATGTTTAAGTTTATGTTTTAATATATGTTTTAATTTATGTTTTAATTTATGTTTAAATTTATGTTTTAGTTTATGTTTAAGTTGATGTTTGAATTTAAGTTTATGTTTGAATTTATGTTTAAATTTATGTTTAAATTTATGTTTAAATTTATGTTTAAGTTTATGATTAAGTTTATGTTTAAATTTATGTTTAAATTTAAGTTTATATTTTAATTTATGTTTAAGTTTATGTTTAAATTTATATTTTAATTTATGTTTAAATTTATGTTTAAATTTATGTTTAAATTTATGTTTAAATTTATGTTTAAATTTATGTTTAAATTTATGTTTAAATTTATGTTTAAATTTATTTTTAAATTTATGTTTAAATTTATGTTTAACTTTAAGTTTACGTTTTAATTTATGTTTAAATTTATG
Organism: Sialis fuliginosa; assembly: GCA_961205875.1. Taxonomy (NCBI): domain Eukaryota; kingdom Metazoa; phylum Arthropoda; class Insecta; order Megaloptera; family Sialidae; genus Sialis; species Sialis fuliginosa. Next base: position 1,489,281 of record OY540819.1, on the reverse strand, counting down.
TTTAAATTTATGTTTAAATTTATGTTTAAATTTATGTTTAAATTTATGTTTAAATATATGTTTTAATTTATGTTTCAATTTATGTTTAAATTAATGTTTAAATTTAAGTTTATGTTTTAATTTATGTTTAAATTTATGTTTAAATTTATATTTAAGTTTATGTTTAAATTTATGTTTTTATTTATGTTTTAATTTATGTTTCAATTTATGTTTAAATTTATGTTTCAATTTATGTTTAAATTTGTGTTTACATTTATGTTTAAATTTATGTTTAAGTTTATGTTTAAATTTATGTTTAAATTTATGTTTAAATTTATGTTTAAATTTAGGTTTATGTTTTAATTTATGTTTGAATTTATGTTTAAATTTATGTTTAAATTTATGTTTAATTTTATGTTTAAATTTATGTATAAATTTATGTTTAAATTTATATTTAAATTTATGTTTAAATTTATGTTTAAATTTATGTTTATGTTTATGTTTAAGTTTATGTTTAAGTTTATGTTAAAATTTATGTTTAAATTTATGTTTAAATTTATGTTTAAATTTAGGGTTTAAATTTATGTTTATGTTTATGTTTTAGTTTATGTTTTAATTTATGTTTTAATTTATATTTAAATTTATGTTTAAATTTATGTTTAAGTTTATGTTTAAGTTTATGTTTTAATTTATGTTTCAATTTATGTTTAAATTTATGTTTAAGTTTATGTTTAAGTTTATGTTTGAATTTAAATTTATGTCTTAATTTATGTTTAAATTTATGTTTAAATTTATGTTTAAATTTATGTTTAAGTTTATGTTTAAGTTTATGTTTAAATTTATGTTTAAATTTATGTTAAAATTTATATTTAAATTTTTGTTTAAGTTTATGTTTAAATTTATGTTTTAATTTATGTTTAAATTTATGTTTAAATTTATGTTTAAATTTATGTTTTAATTTATGTTTAAATTTATGTTTAAATTTATGTTTAAGTTTATGTTTAAATTTAATTTTAAATTTATGTTTAAATTTATGTTTAAATTTATGTTTAAATTTATGTTTAAGTTTATGTTTAAGTTTTTGTTTAAATTTATGTTTAAATTTATGTTTAAATTTATGTTTAAGTTTAAATTTATGTTTAAATTTATGTTTATGTTTATGTTTAAATTTAAGTTTATGTTTTAATTTATATTTAAGTTTATGTTTAAATATATGTTTTTATTTATGTTTTAATTTATGTTTCAATTTATGTTTAAATTTATGTTTAAATTTATGTTTAAATTTGTGTTTACATTTATGTTTAAATTTATGTTTAAGTTTATGTTTAAATTTAAGTTTATGTTTTAATTTATTTTTAAATTTATGTTTAAATTTATTTTTAAATTTATGTTAAAATTTATGTTTAAATTTATGTTTATATTTATGTTTAAATTTATGTTTAAATTAATGTTTAAATTTAAGTTTATGTTTTAATTTATGTATAAATTTATGTTTAAATTTATATTTAAGTTTATGTTTTTATTTATGTTTTAATTTATGTTTCAATTTATGTTTAAATTTATGTTTAAATTTATGTTTAAATTTATGTTTAAGTTTATGTTTTAATTTATGTTTAAATTTATGTTTAAATTTATGTTTAAATTTATGTTTAAATTTATGTTTAAATTTATGTTTTAATTTATCTTTAAATTTAAGTTTATGTTTTTATTTATGTTTAAATTTATGTTTAAATTTATGTTTAAATTTAAGTTTATGTTTTAATTTATGTTTAAATTTATGTTTAAATTTATGTTTAAGTTTATGTTTAAGTTTATGTTTTAATTTATGTTTCAATTTATGTTTAAATTTATGTTTAAGTTTATGTTTAAGTTTATGTTTGAATTTAAATTTATGTCTTAATTTATGTTTAAATTTATGTTTAAATTTATGTTTAAATTTATGTTTAAGTTTATGTTTAAGTTTATGTTTAAATTTATGTTTAAATTTATGTTAAATTTTATGTTTAAATTTTTGTTTAAGTTTATGTTTAAAATTATGTTTTAATTTATGTTTAAATTTATGTTTAAATTTATGTTTAAATTTATGTTTTAATTTATGTTTAAATTTATGTTTAAATTTATGTTTAAGTTTATGTTTAAATTTATCTCTAAATTTATGTTTAAATTTATGTTTAAATTTATGTTTAAATTTATGTTTAAGTTTATGTTTAAGTTTATGTTTAAATTTATGTTTTAATTTATGTTTAAATTTATTTTTAAATTTATGTTTAAATTTCTGTTTAAATTTATGTTTAAATTTATGTTTAAATTTATGTTTAAATTTATGTTTAAATTTATGTTTAAATTTATGTTTAAATTTATGTTTAAATTAATGTTTAAGTTTATGTTTAAATTTATGTTTAAATTTATGTTTAAATTTATGTTTAAATTTATGTTTTAATTAATGTTGAAATTTAAGTTTATGTTTTAATTTATGTTTCAATTTATGTTTAAGTTTATGTTTAAATTTATGTTTAAATTTATGTTTAAATTTATGTTTAAATTTATGTTTAAATTAATGTTTAAATTAATGTTTAAATTTATGTTTAAGTTAATGTTTAAATTTATTTTTAAAGTTATGTTTAAATTTATGTTTAAATTTATGTTTAAATTTATGTTTAAATTTATGTTTAAGTTTATGTTTAAATTTATGTTTAAATTTATGTTTAAATTTATGTTTAAATTTATGTTTAAGTTTATGTTTAAGTTTATGTTTAAATTTATGTTTAAATTTATGTTTAAATTTATGTTTAAATTTATGTTTAAGTTTATGTTTAAATTTATGTTTAAATTTATGTTTAAATTTCTGTTTAAATTTATGTTTAAATTTCTGTTTAAATTTATGTTTAAATTTGTGTTTACATTTATGTTTAAATTTATGTTTAAGTTTATTTTTAAATTTAAGTTTATGTTTTAATTAATTTTTAAATTTATGTTTAAATTTATGTTTAAATTTATGTTAAAATTTATGTTTAAATTTATGTTTATATTTATGTTTAAATTTATGTTTAAATTTAAGTTTATGTTTTAATTTATGTATAAATTTATGTTTAAATTTATATTTAAGTTTATGTTTTTATTTATGTTTTAATTTATGTTTCAATTTATGTTTAAATTTATGTTTAAATTTATGTTTAAATTTATGTTTAAGTTTATGTTTTAATTTATGTTTAAATTTATGTTTAAATTTATGTTTAAATTTATGTTTAAATTTAGGTTTATGTTTTAATTTATGTTTAAATTTATGTTTAAATTTATGTTTAAATTTATGTTTTAATTTATCTTTAAATTTATGTTTAAATTTATGTTTTAATTTATCTTTAAATTTAAGTTTAGGTTTTAATTTATGTTTAAATTTATGTTTAAATTTATGTTTAAATTTAAGTTTATGTTTCAATTTATGTTTAAATTTATGTTTAAGTTTATGTTTAAGTTTATGTTTTAATTTATGTTTCAATTTATGTTTAAATTTATGTTTAAGTTTATGTTTAAGTTTATGTTTGAATTTAAATTTATGTCTTAATTTATGTTTAAATTTATGTTTAAATTTATGTTTAAATTTATGTTTAAGTTTATGTTTAAGTTTATGTTTAAATTTATGTTTAAATTTATGTTTAAATTTATGTTTAAATTTATGTTTAAGTTTATGTTTAAATTTATGTTTAAATTTCTGTTTAAATTTCTGTTTAAATTTATGTTTAAATTTCTGTTTAAATTTATGTTTAAATTTGTGTTTACATTTATGTTTAAATTTATGTTTAAGTTTATTTTTAAATTTAAGTTTATGTTTTAATTAATTTTTAAATTTATGTTTAAATTTATGTTTAAATTTATGTTAAAATTTATGTTTAAATTTATGTTTACATTTATGTTTAAATTTATGTTTAAATTTAAGTTTATGTTTTAATTTATGTATAAATTTATGTTTAAATTTATATTTAAGTTTATGTTTTTATTTATGTTTTAATTTATGTTTCAATTTATGTTTAAATTTATGTTTAAATTTATGTTTAAATTTATGTTTAAGTTTATGTTTTAATTTATGTTTAAATTTATGTTTAAATTTATGTTTAAATTTATGTTTAAATTTATGTTTAAATTTAGGTTTATGTTTTAATTTATGTTTAAATTTATGTTTAAATTTATGTTTAGATTTATGTTTTAATTTATCTTTAAATTTATGTTTAAATTTATGTTTTAATTTATCTTTAAATTTAAGTTTAGGTTTTAATTTATGTTTAAATTTATGTTTAAATTTATGTTTAAATTTAAGTTTATGTTTCAATTTATGTTTAAATTTATGTTTAAGTTTATGTTTAAGTTTATGTTTTAATTTATGTTTCAATTTATGTTTAAATTTATGTTTAAGTTTATGTTTAAGTTTATGTTTGAATTTAAATTTATGTCTTAATTTATGTTTAAATTTATGTTTAAATTTATGTTTAAATTTATGTTTAAGTTTATGTTTATGTTTATGTTTAAATTTATGTTTAAATTTAAGTTTATGTTTTAATTTATGTATAAATTTATGTTTAAATTTATATTTAAGTTTATGTTTTTATTTATGTTTTAATTTATGTTTCAATTTATGTTTAAATTTATGTTTAAATTTATGTTTAAATTTATGTTTAAGTTTATGTTTTAATTTATGTTTAAATTTATGTTTAAATTTATGTTTAAATTTATGTTTAAATTTATGTTTAAATTTAGGTTTATGTTTTAATTTATGTTTAAATTTATGTTTAAATTCATGTTTAGATTTATGTTTTAATTTATCTTTAAATTTATGTTTAAATTTATGTTTTAATTTATCTTTAAATTTAAGTTTAGGTTTTAATTTATGTTTAAATTTATGTTTAAATTTATGTTTAAATTTAAGTTTATGTTTCAATTTATGTTTAAATTTATGTTTAAGTTTATGTTTAAGTTTATGTTTTAATTTATGTTTCAATTTATGTTTAAATTTATGTTTAAGTTTATGTTTAAGTTTATGTTTGAATTTAAATTTATGTCTTAATTTATGTTTAAATTTATGTTTAAATTTATGTTTAAATTTATGTTTAAGTTTATGTTTATGTTTATGTTTAAATTTATGTTTAAATTTATGTTAAAATTTATGTTTAAATTTTTGTTTAAGTTTATATTTAAATTTATGTTTTAATTATGTTTAAATTTATGTTTAATTTTATGTTTAAATTTATGTTTAAGTTTATGTTTAAATTTAAGTTTATGTTTTAATTTATTTTTAAATTTATGTTTAAATTTATGTTTAAATTTATGTTAAAATTTATGTTTAAATTTATGTTTATATTTATGTTTAAATTTATGTTTAAATTAATGTTTAAATTTAAGTTTATGTTTTAATTTATCTATAAATTTATGTTTAAATTTATATTTAAGTTTATGTTTTTATTTATGTTTTAATTTATGTTTCAATTTATGTTTAAATTTATGTTTAAATTTATGTTTAAATTTATGTTTAAGTTTATGTTTTAATTTATGTTTAAATTTATGTTTAAATTTATGTTTAAGCTTATGTTTAAATTTATGTTTAAATTTAGGTTTATGTTTTAATTTATGTTTAAATTTATGTTTAAATTTATGTTTAAATTTAAGTTTATGTTTTATTTTATGTTTAAATTTATGTTTAAATTTATGTTTAAGTTTATGTTTAAGTTTATGTTTTAATTTATGTTTCAATTTATGTTTAAATTTATGTTTAAGTTTATGTTTAAGTTTATGTTTGAATTTAAATTTATGTCTTAATTAATGTTTAAATTTATGTTTAAATTTAAGTTTAAATTTATGTTTAAATTTATTTTTAAATTTATGTTTAAATTTATGTTTAACTTTAGGTTTACGTTTTAATTTATGTTTAAATTTATGTTTAAATTTATGTTTAAATTTATGTTTAAATTTATGTTTAAATTTATGTTTAAATATATGTTTTAATTTATGTTTCAATTTATGTTTAAATTAATGTTTAAATTTAAGTTTATGTTTTAATTTATGTTTAAATTTATGTTTAAATTTATATTTAAGTTTATGTTTAAATTTATGTTTTTATTTATGTTTTAATTTATGTTTCAATTTATGTTTAAATTTATGTTTCAATTTATGTTTAAATTTGTGTTTACATTTATGTTTAAATTTATGTTTAAGTTTATGTTTAAATTTATGTTTAAATTTATGTTTAAATTTATGTTTAAATTTATGTTTAAATTTAGGTTTATGTTTTAATTTATGTTTGAATTTATGTTTAAATTTATGTTTAAATTTATGTTTTAATTTATCTTTAAATTTAAGTTTATGTTTTAATTTATGTTTAAATTTATGTTTAAATTTATGTTTAAATTTATGTTTAAATTTATGTTTAAATTTAAGTTTATGTTTTAATTTATGTTTAAATTTATGTTTAAATTTATGTTTAAATTTATGTTTAATTTTATGTTTAAATTTATGTATAAATTTATGTTTAAATTTATATTTAAATTTATGTTTAAATTTATGTTTAAATTTATGTTTATGTTTATGTTGAAGTTTATGTTTAAGTTTATGTTAAAATTTATGTTTAAATTTATGTTTAAATTTATGTTTAAATTTATATTTAAGTTTATGTTTAAATTTATGTTTTTATTTATGTTTTAATTTATGTTTCAATTTATGTTTAAATTTATGTTTCAATTTATGTTTAAATTTGTGTTTACATTTATGTTTAAATTTATGTTTAAGTTTATGTTTAAATTTATGTTTAAATTTATGTTTAAATTTAAGTTTAAATTTATGTTTAAATTTAGGTTTATGTTTTAATTTATGTTTGAATTTATGTTTAAATTTATGTTTAAATTTATGTTTTAATTTATCTTTAAATTTAAGTTTATGTTTTAATTTATGTTTAAATTTATGTTTAAATTTAATTTTATGTTTTAATTTATGTTTAAATTTATGTTTAAATTTATGTTTAAATTTGTGTTTAATTTTATGTTTAAATTTATGTATAAATTTATGTTTAAATTTATATTTAAATTTATGTTTAAATTTATGTTTAAATTTATGTTTATGTTTATGTTTAAGTTTATGTTTAAGTTTATGTTAAAATTTATGTTTAAATTTATGTTTAAATTTATGTTTAAATTTAGGGTTTAAATTTATGTTTATGTTTATGTTTTAGTTTATGTTTTAATTTATGTTTTAATTTATATTTAAATTTATGTTTAAATTTATGTTTAAGTTTATGTTTAAGTTTATGTTTTAATTTATGTTTCAATTTATGTTTAAATTTATGTTTAAGTTTATGTTTAAGTTTATGTTTGAATTTAAATTTTTGTCTTAATTTATGTTTAAATTTATGTTTAAATTTATGTTTTAATTTATGTTTAAATTTATGTTTAAATTTATGTTTAAATTTATGTTTTAATTTATGTTTAAATTTATGTTTAAATTTATGTTTAAGTTTATGTTTAAATTTATCTTTAAATTTATGTTTAAATTTATGTTTAAATTTATGTTTAAATTTATGTTTAAGTTTATGTTTAAGTTTTTGTTTAAATGTATGTTTAAATTTATGTTTAAATTTATGTTTAAATTTATGTTTAAATTTATGTTTATGTTTATGTTTAAATTTAAGTTTATGTTTTAATTTATATTTAAGTTTATGTTTAAATATATGTTTTTATTTATGTTTTAATTTATGTTTCAATTTATGTTTAAATTTATGTTTAAATTTATGTTTAAATTTGTGTTTACATTTATGTTTAAATTTATGTTTAAGTTTATGTTTAAATTTAAGTTTATGTTTTAATTTATTTTTAAATTTATGTTTAAATTTATTTTTAAATTTATGTTAAAATTTATGTTTAAATTTATGTTTATATTTATGTTTAAATTTATGTTTAAATTAATGTTTAAATATAAGTTTATGTTTTAATTTATGTATAAATTTATGTTTAAATTTATATTTAAGTTTATGTTTTTATTTATGTTTTAATTTATGTTTCAATTTATGTTTAAATTTATGTTTAAATTTATGTTTAAATTTATGTTTAAGTTTATGTTTTAATTTATGTTTAAATTTATGTTTAAATTTATGTTTAAATTTAAGTTTATGTTTTAATTTATGTTTAAATTTATGTTTAAATTTATGTTTAAGTTTATGTTTAAGTTTATGTTTTAATTTATGTTTCAATTTATGTTTAAATTTATGTTTTAATTTATCTTTAAATTTAAGTTTATGTTTTTATTTATGTTTAAATTTATGTTTAAATTTATGTTTAAATTTATGTTTAAATTTATGTTTAAGTTTATGTTTAAGTTTATGTTTAAATTTATGTTTAAATTTATGTTAAAATTTATGTTTAAATTTTTGTTTAAGTTTATGTTTAAATTTATGTTTTAATTATGTTTAAATTTATGTTTAAATTTGTGTTTAAATTTATGTTTTAATTTATGTTTAAATTTATGTTTAAATTTATGTTTAAGTTTATGTTTAAATTTATCTTTAAATTTATGTTTAAATTTATGTTTAAATTTATGTTTAAATTTATGTTTAAGTTTATGTTTAAGTTTATGTTTAAATTTATGTTTAAATTTATGTTTAAATTTATGTTTTGATTAATGTTGAAATTTAAGTTAATGTTTTAATTTATGTTTCAATTTATGCTTAAGTTTATGTTTAAATTTATGTTTAAATTTAAGTTTATGTTTAAATTTATGTTTAAATTTATGTTTAAATTTATGTTTAAATTTATGTTTAAATTTATGTTTAAATTAATGTTTAAATTTATGTTTAAGTTTATGTTTAAATTTATTTTTAAAGTTATGTTTAAATTTATGTTTAAATTTATGTTTAAATTTATGTTTAAATTTATGTTTAAGTTTATGTTTAAGTTTATGTTTAAGTTTATGTCTAAATTTATGTTTGAATTTATGTCTAAGTTTATGTTTAAGTTTATGTCTAAATTTATGTCTAAATTTATGTTTAAATTTATGTTTAAGTTTATATCTAAATTTATGTTTAAATTTATGTTTGAATTTATGTTTTAATTTATGTCTAAGTTTATGTTTAAGTTTATGTCTAAATTTATGTTTAAATTTATGTTTTAATTTATGTCTAAGTTTATGTTTAGGTTTATGTTTTTATTTATGTTTAAGTTTATGTTTAAGTTTATGTTTAAATTTAAGTTTAAATTTATGTCTAAAATTATGTTTGAATTTATGTTTTAATTTATGTCTAAGTTTATGTTTAAGTTTATGTTTAAGTATATGTCTTAATTTATGTTTTAATTTATGTCCAAGTTTATGTTTAAGTTTATGTTTTAATTTATGTCTAAGTTTATGTCTAAATTTATGTTTAAATTTATGTTTGAATTTATGTCCAAGTTTGTGTTTAAGTTTATGTTTGAAATTATGTACATGTTTATGTTTAAATTTATGTTTGAATATATGTCCAAGTTTATGTTTAGGTTTATGTTTGAATTTATGTCAAAGTTTATGTTTATGTTTATGTTTTAATTAATGTCTAAGTTTATGTTTAAGTTTATGTCTAATTTTATGTTTAAATTTATGTTTTAATTTATGTCCAAGTTTATGTTTAAGTTTATGTTTTAATTTATGTCTAAGTTTATGTTTAAGTTTATGTCTAAATTTATGTTTGAATTTATGTCTAAGTTTATGTTTAAGTTTATGTCTAAATTTATGTCTAAATTTATGTTTGAATTTATGTCTAAGTTTATGTTTAAGTTTATGTGTTAATTTATGTTTAAGTTTATGTCTAAATTTATGTTTAAATTTATGTTTTAATTTATGTCTAAGTTTATGTTTAAGTTTATGTTTTTATTTATGTTTAAGTTTATGTTTAAGTTTATGTCTAATTTTATGTTTAAATTTATGTTTTAATTTATGTCCAAGTTTATGTTTAAGTTTATGTTTTAATTTATGTCTAAGTTTATGTTTAAGTTTATGTCTAAATTTATGTTTGAATTTATGTCTAAGTTTATGTTTAAGTTTATGTCTAAATTTATGTCTAAATTTATGTTTGAATTTATGTCTAAGTTTATGTTTAAGTTTATGTGTTAATTTATGTTTAAGTTTATGTCTAAATTTATGTTTAAATTTATGTTTTAATTTATGTCTAAGTTTATGTTTAAGTACAAATCCCCTAACCATTAAAACCATAAAGTTAATATTCATAACAAAAAATTAGAAAAGTTACTTCCTAAAAAAGTAATTATTGAATGTAAAGACTCACATACACCTCTAGTAGTTAATTTGTCTTCTGAGAAATTTAAGCGTATGAATTACATTTAAAAATTACTAAAATATTAAATAACTTCCAGTTCTTGGAGTGGAACGAATTTAATATTAAAATTAGAAATGTTTTAGACCACAAAATTTCAAATAAAGTTAATATTCATAACAAAAAATTAGAAAAGTTACTTCCTAAAAAAGTAATTATTGAATGTAAAGACTCACATACACCTCTAGTAGTTAATTTGTCTTCTGAGAAATTTAAAATTTTTATGGTTAGGGGATTTGTATTTGATAAGTCATAACCATAGTTTTTGTCTGTTGTTTGTTTATGTTTAAGTTTATGTTTTTATTTATGTTTAAGTTTATGTCTAAATTTATGTTTAAATTTATGTTTGAATTTATATTTTAATTTATGTCTAAGTTTATGTCAAAATTTATGTTTAAATTTATGTTTTAATTTATGTCTAAGTTTATGTTTAAGTTTATGTTTTTATTTATGTTTAAGTTTATGTTTAAGTTTATGTTTAAGTTTATGTTTAATTTTATGTTTAAGTTTATGTCTAAATTTATGTTTAAATTTATGTTTGAATTTATGTCCAAGTTTATGTTTTTATTTATGTTTAAACATAAACATAAACATAAACATAAACATAAACATAAACATAAACATAAACATAAACATAAACATAAACATAAACATAAACATAAACATAAACATAAACATAAACATAAACATAAACATAAACATAAACATAAACATAAACATAAACATAAACATAAACATAAACATAAACATAAACATAAACATAAACATAAACATAAACATAAACATAAACATAAACATAAACATTAACATAAACATAAACATAAACATAAACATAAACATAAACATTAACATTAACATAAACATAAACATAAACATAAACATACATAAGCAAGAGATTAAACGTAAACTAAATCATACACGTAAATAAGTATATCTGCAAATCGACTCGATTTGTATTAAATCGGTGTATTTTGATATTAAACGTCTCGATTCGTACCAATAACAATCGTATCAAATTATTTTAAATCAATTCCATCAGTTTGGATACTTATCGGAAATTTAGAGTCAAAATGACTAGATTTGACATTATTTGATGTAATTTGAATGAAATGATGATTTTCGACTCAATTCGTTTTTACAATTAAAAATAATGTTTATGTTAAGTTTATGTTTATGTTTATGTTTATGTTTATGTTTATGTTTATGTTTATGTTTGAATTTATGTCCAAGTTTATGTTTAAGTTTATGTTTTAATTTATGTCTAAATTTATGTTAATTTATGTTTGAATTTATGTCTGAGTTTATGTTTAAGTTTATGTTTAATTTTATGTTTTAATTTATGTTTAAGTTTATGTTTAAATTTATGTTTATGTTTATGTTTGAATTTATGTCTAAGTTTATGTTAAAGTTTATGTTTTAATTTATGTCTAAGTTTATGTTTAAGTTTATGTCTAAATTTATGTCTAAATTTATGTCTAAATTTATGTTTGAATTTATGTCCAAGTTTATGTTTAAGTTTATGTTTGAATTTATGTCCAAGTTTATGTTTAAGTTTATGTCTAAATTTATGTCTTAATTTATATTTGAATTTATGACTAAGTTTATGTTTAAGTTTATGTGTTAATTTATGTTTAAGTTTATGTTTAAATTTATGTTTAAGTTTATGTCTAAATTTATGTTTAAATTTATGTTTGAATTATGTCCAAGTTTATGTTTAAGTTTATGTTTTAATTTATGTCTAAGTTTATGTTTAAGTTTATGTCTAAATTTATGTCTAAATTTATGTTTGAATTTATGTCTAAGTTTATGTTTAAGTTTATGTGTTAATTTATGTTTAAGTTTATGTTTGAATTTATGTCTAAGTTTATGTTTAAGTTTATGTGTTAATTTATGTTTAGTTTATGTTTAAATTTATGTTTAAGTTTATATCTAAATTTATGTTTAAATTTATGTTTGAATTTATGTCTTAGTTTATGTTTAAGTTTATGTTTAAGTTTATGTCTAAATTTATGTTTAAGTTTATGTTTTAATTTATGTCTAAGTTTATGTTTAAGTTTATGTTTTTATTTATGTTTAAGTTTATGTTTAAGTTTATGTTTAAATTTAAGTTTAAATTTATGTCTAAGTTTATGTTTAAGTTTATGTCTAAATTTATGTTTAAATTTATGTTTGAATTTATGTCCAAGTTTATGTTTAGGTTTATGTTTGAATTTATGTCCATGTTTATGTTTATGTTTATGTTTTAATTTATGTCTAAGTTTATGTTTAAGTTTATGTCTAAATTTATGTTTAAATTTATGTTTGAATTTATGTCCAAGTTTATGTTTAAGTTTATGTTTTAATTTATGTCTAAGTTTATGTTTAAGTTTATGTTAAAATTTATGTTTAAGTTTATTTCTAAATTTATGTTTAAATTTATGTTTGAATTTATGTCCAAGTTTATGTTTAAGTTTATGTTTTAATTTATGTCTAAGTTTATGTTTAAGTTTATGTCTAAATTTATGTTTAAATTTATGTTTGAATTTATGTCCAAGTTTATGTTTAAGTTTATGTTTTAATTTATGTCTAAGTTTATGTTTAAGTTTATATCTAAATTTATGTTTAAATTTATGTTTGAATTTATGTTTTAATTTATGTCTAAGTTTATGTTTAAGTTTATGTTTAAGCTTATGTTTAAGTTTATGTCTAAATTTATGTTTAAATTTATGTTTTAATTTATGTCTAAGTTTATGTTTAAGTTTATGTTTTTATTTATGTTTAAGTTTATGTTTAAGTTTATGTTTAAATTTAAGTTTAAATTTATGTCTAAGTTTATGTTTAAGTTTATGTTAAATTTTATGTTTAAGTTTATGTCTAAATTTATGTTTAAATTTATGTTTGAATTTATATTTTAATTTATGTCTAAGTTTATGTCTAAATTTATGTTTAAATTTATGTTTTAATTTATGTCTAAGTTTATGTTTAAGTTTATGTTTTTATTTATGTTTAAGTTTATGTTTAAGTTTATGTTTAAGTTTATGTTTAAGTTTATGTTTAATTTTATGTTTAAGTTTATGTCTAAATTTATGTTTAAATTTATGTTTGAATTTATGTCCAAGTTTATGTTTTTATTTATGTTTAAACATAAACATAAACATAAACATAAACATAAACATAAACATAAACATAAACATAAACATAAACATAAACATAAACATAAACATAAACATAAACATTAACATAAACATTAACATAAACATAAACATAAACATAAACATAAACATACATAAGCAAGAGATTAAACGTAAACTAAATCATACACGTAAATAAGTATATCTGCAAATCGACTCGATTTGTATTAAATCGGTGTATTTTGATATTAAACGTCTCGATTCGTACCAATAACAATCGTATCAAATTATTTTAAATCAATTCCATCAGTTTGGATACTTATCGGAAATTTAGAGTCAAAATGACTAGATTTGACATTATTTGATGTAATTTGAATGAAATGATGATTTTCGACTCAATTCGTTTTTACAATTAAAAATAATGTTTATGTTAAGTTTATGTTTATGTTTATGTTTATGTTTATGTTTATGTTTATGTTTATGTTTATGTTTGAATTTATGTCCAAGTTTATGTTTTAATTTAAGTCTAAGTTTATGTTTAAGTTTATGTCAAAATTTATGTCTAAATTTATGTTTGAATTTATGTCTAAGTTTTTGTTTAAGTTTATGTCTAAATTAATGTCTAAATTTATGTTTGAATTTATGTCTAAGTTTATGTTTAAGTTTATGTGTTAATTTATGTTTAGTTTATGTTTAAATTTATGTTTGAATTTATGTCCAAGTTTATGTTTTTATTTATGTTTAAACATAAACATAAACATAAACATAAACATAAACATAAACATTAACATTAACATAAACATAAACATAAACATAAACATTAACAAACAACAGACAAAAACTATGGTTATGACTTATCAAATACAAATCCCCTAACCATAAAAATTGTAAGAGTTTAGACTTACACGTGTTTCAATAGCAATGCTATCATCATCAGAGTCTTAAAGACACTAACTTAAAACTAAATACTACGACTATTTATATACCTTAGAAACTACTGAACCGGAACTTATCCTGGAACGGGTAACGTTGACCGTATTGGTCTGAGTCATTACTTTAATAAGGTGAAAAGGTTGGACCATAGGGGTCCATTGTCGGAATTAAATACCTTACCCTTATTTTTGAAAATCTCCATACTTTCATAACAATCTAAATCTTTACTGTTAGAAACCGCTTTCAACAGATTAAGATCCTGAATTCTGTGGTGATTTTCAAACATATGAGTAGCTACACTAGACTTATTTAATCTTAAATGTTTTACATCGGCTATATGTTCTTTAAATCTTACATTGATGGCTCTTCTACTCTGACCAATGTAAAATTTATCACAATCTTTACAATTTATTTTGTAGATTCCTGATTTGTCCGTAGGTTCATCCTTGTCTTTAGGGTTGCCTAACAAATTTTTGATACTATTATTAGAACTATAGACTATTTTAAAGTCCATCTCACTAAAAATTTTTGAAAGACCTTTGGTGTATCTTGGAAAATAAGGAATCTTTACATATTTATGTTTTATATCTTCTTTCAGACTAAGAGTTGTAATGTTATTTATATTAAATCTTAATTTCTGTTTTCTGATAAGGTTAAAAATTATATCTTTAGAGAAATCATTGAATATTGCCGTGTCTAAAATATAATTTAATTCTTTTTTATAATTTTCTACTGACAGTGGGAAATTGACTAACCTATAAACCATTGAATTAAAGGCTGCCAGTTTGTGTTGCATACAATGATTTGACTTATTAGATATAAATCTCTTAGTTGAGGTATTTTTTCTATATATATCCACTTCTAATTTATTATCCTTTCTGATAACTAATGTATCAAGGAAAGGTAATTTGCCATTCGTTTCTAATTCGTGGGTGAATTTTATGCTATTAAATTTGGAATTTATAGAATCTAAAAAAGTTTCTATACTACATTTGTTTAAATCAAAAACTGCAAAAATATCGTCTACATATCTAATCCATACTCTTGGAAAGTAATTTAGTTCTTTACTGAGATCACATTCAAATTTACCCATAAATAGATTGGCAATATAAGGTGATAAACTGTTACCCATTGCTGTACCGTCTAACTGTTGGTAATATTTATTATTAATTTTGAAATAATTTTGTTTTAAACATAGGTTGGTGAGTTTCAAATATTCGTTAATATGTTCACTCTCCAAATTATTTTCAATCAGCAAATCTCTCAGATATGTTAAAGTAGTATCCAGGGGGATACTTGGAAACAATGCCGAAACGTCGAAAGAAACTAATATTTCATGTTCTTCTAATTCAATATTTTTAATTCATAGGAATTCTTTACTGAGAAATTTTCTGGTTGTTTCTCTAAATTGCTAAATTCATAATTTAACCATTTAGAGATTAAATATGTTGGAGAGTTTATTCCTGATACAATGGGTCTCATATTTTTACCATCTTTATGTATTTTTGGTAAGCAATACATTTTAGAAATATTAGGGTTAGACACTGTTAATTTTGATTTCAACTTTTTGTCTAAAATATGTGTACACTCTAATAAACCTGCTTTTGTATTTTTAATCATTTTAGGTAGCGGATTTTTGTGGATTTCGTCATAAGGACCTGTATTTAGCATATTTTCCACTCTTTCAAAGTAATCCGTTTTGTCTAAAATGACCATTGCATTACCTTTATCTGCTTTTATATAAAAACAATCTTTTCTTTTGAGATTTTTAATAATTTTGTAGTCTTTGCAATAAACTGAAGTATTTTTAGCAGATATGTTTTCCAATAGTTGTTTTTTACAGGACTGTCTAATGACGTTTTTCGTGTTGTCGTCAGAAAATTTGATACCGTTTTCGATACCTGCTATAATATCTTCAAGTGGAGGTTTTTGAAAATTTAAATTAAAACTTTGTCCTTTTTCCAATAATTCTAGTTCTTCATTATTAAATTTCTCAGAAGACAAATTAACTACTAGAGGTGTATGTGAGTCTTTACATTCAATAATTATATTTTAGACACGGCAATATTCAATGATTTCTCTAAAGATATAATTTTTAACCTTATCAGAAAACAGAAATTAAGATTTAATATAAATAACATTACAACTCTTAGTCTGAAAGAAGATATAAAACATAAATATGTAAAGATTCCTTATTTTCCAAGATACACCAAAGGTCTTTCAAAAATTTTTAGTGAGATGGACTTTAAAATAGTCTATAGTTCTAATAATAGTATCAAAAATTTGTTAGGCAACCCTAAAGACAAGGATGAACCTACGGACAAATCAGGAATCTACAAAATAAATTGTAAAGATTGTGATAAATTTTACATTGGTCAGAGTAGAAGAGCCATCAATGTAAGATTTAAAGAACATATAGCCGATGTAAAACATTTAAGATTAAATAAGTCTAGTGTAGCTACTCATATGTTTGAAAATCACCACAGAATTCAGGATCTTAATCTGTTGAAAGCGGTTTCTAACAGTAAAGATTTAGATTGTTATGAAAGTATGGAGATTTTCAAAAATAAGGGTAAGGTATTTAATTCCGACAATGGACCCCTATGGTCCAACCTTTTCACCTTATTAAAGTAATGACTCAGACCAATACGGTCAACGTTACCCGTTCCAGGATAAGTTCCGGTTCAGTAGTTTCTAAGGTATATAAATAGTCGTAGTATTTAGTTTTAAGTTAGTGTCTTTAAGACTCTGATGATGATAGCATTGCTATTGAAACACGTGTAAGTCTAAACTCTTACAATTTTTATGGTTAGGGGATTTGTATTTGATAAACATTAACATAAACATAAACATAAACATAAACATAAACATAAACATAAACATAAACATACATAAGCAAGAGATTAAACGTAAACTAAATCATACACGTAAATAAGTATATCTGCAAATCGACTCGATTTGTATTAAATCGGTGTATTTTGATATTAAACGTCTCGATTCGTACCAATAACAATCGTATAAAATTATTTTAAATCAATTCCATCAGTTTGGATACTTATCGGAAATTTAGAGTCAAAATGAATTTAGAGACAAATTTGACATTATTTGATGTAATTTGAATAAAATGATGATTTTCGACTCAATTCGTTTTTACAATTAAAAATAATGTTTATGTTAAGTTTATGTTTATGTTAAGTTTATGTTTATGTTAATTTATGTTTGAATTTATGTCTAAGTTTATGTTTAAGTTTATGTTTAATTTTATGTTTTAATTTATGTTTAAGTTTATGTTTAAATTTATGTTTATGTTTATGTTTGAATTTATGTCTAAGTTTATGTCTAAGTTTATGTTTAAGTTTATGTCTAAATTTATGTCTAAATTTATGTCTAAATTTATGTTTGAATTTATGTCCAAGTTTATGTTTAAGTTTATGTTTGAATTTATGTCCAAGTTTATGTTTAAGTTTATGTCTAAATTTATGTCTTAATTTATATTTGAATTTATGACTAAGTTTATGTTTAAGTTTATGTGTTAATTTATGTTTAAGTTTATGTTTAAATTTATGTTTAAGTTTATGTCTAAATTTATGTTTAAATTTATGTTTGAATTATTTCCAAGTTTATGTTTAAGTTTATGTTTTAATTTATGTCTAAGTTTATGTTTAAGTTTATGTCTAAATTTATGTCTAAATTTATGTTTGAATTTATGTCTAAGTTTATGTTTAAGTTTATGTGTTAATTTATGTTAAAGTTTATGTTTGAATTTATGTCTAAGTTTATGTTTAAGTTTATGTGTTAATTTATGTTTAGTTTATGTTTAAATTTATGTTTAAGTTTATATCTAAATTTATGTTTAAATTTATGTTTGAATTTATGTCTTAGTTTATATTTAAGTTTATGTTTTAATTTATGTTTCAATTTATGTTTAAATTTATGTTTAAGTTTATGTTTAAGTTTATGTTTGAATTTAAATTTATGTCTTAATTAATGTTTAAATTTATGTTTAAATTTATGTTTAAATTTATTTTTAAATTTATGTTTAAATTTATGTTTAACTTTAAGTTTACGTTTTAATTTATGTTTAAATTTATGTTTAAATTTATGTTTAAATTTATGTTTAAATTTATGTTTAAATTTATGTTTAAATATATGTTTTAATTAATGTTTCAATTTATGTTTAAATTAATGTTTAAATTTAAGTTTATGTTTTAATTTATGTTTAAATTTATGTTTAAATTTATATTTAAGTTTATGTTTAAATTTATGTTTTTATTTATGTTTTAATTTATGTTTCATTTTATGTTTAAATTTATGTTTCAATTTATGTTTAAATTTGTGTTTACATTTATGTTTAAATTTATGTTTAAGTTTATGTTTAAATTTATGTTTAAATTTATGTTTAAATTTATGTTTAAATTTATGTTTAAATTTAGGTTTATGTTTTAATTTATGTTTGAATTTATGTTTAAATTTATGTTTAAATTTATGTTTTAATTTATCTTTAAATTTAAGTTTATGTTTTAATTTATGTTTAAATTTATGTTTAAATTTATGTTTAAATTTAAGTTTATGTTTTAATTTATGTTTAAATTTATGTTTAAATTTATGTTTAAATTTATGTTTAATTTTATGTTTAAATTTATGTATAAATTTATGTTTAAATTTATATTTAAAGTTATGTTTAAATTTATGTTTAAATTTATGTTTATGTTTATGTTTAAGTTTATGTTTAAGTTTATGTTAAAATTTATGTTTAAATTTATGTTTAAATTTATGTTTAAATTTATATTTAAGTTTATGTTTAAATTTATGTTTTTATTTATGTTTTAATTTATGTTTCAATTTATGTTTAAATTTATGTTTCAATTTATGTTTAAATTTGTGTTTACATTTATGTTTAAATTTATGTTTAAGTTTATGTTTAAATTTATGTTTAAATTTATGTTTAAATTTATGTTTAAATTTATGTTTAAATTTATGTTTAAATTTATGTTTATGTTTATGTTTAAGTTTATGTTTAAGTTTATGTTAAAATTTATGTTTAAATTTATGTTTAAATTTATGTTTAAATTTATGTTTAAATTTATGTTTATGTTTATGTTTAAGTTTATGTTTAAGTTTATGTTAAAATTTATGTTTAAATTTATGTTTAAATTTATGTTTAAATTTAGGGTTTAAATTTATGTTTATGTTTATGTTTTAGTTTATGTTTTAATTTATGTTTTAATTTATATTTAAATTTATGTTTAAATTTATGTTTAAGTTTATGTTTAAGTTTATGTTTTAATTTATGTTTCAATTTATGTTTAAATTTATGTTTAAGTTTATGTTTAAGTTTATGTTTGAATTTAAATTTTTGTCTTAATTTATGTTTAAATTTATGTTTAAGTTTATGTTTAAGTTTATGTTTAAATTTATGTTTAAATTTATGTTAAAATTTATATTTAAATTTTTGTTTAAGTTTATGTTTAAATTTATGTTTTAATTTATGTTTAAATTTATGTTTAAATTTATGTTTTAATTTATGTTTAAATTTATGTTTAAATTTATGTTTAAGTTTATGTTTAAATTTATCATTAAATTTATGTTTAAATTTATGTTTAAATTTATGTTTAAATTTATGTTTACGTTTATGTTTAAGTTTTTGTTTAAATGTATGTTTAAATTTATGTTTAAATTTATGTTTAAATTTATGTTTAAATTTATGTTTATGTTTATGTTTAAATTTAAGTTTATGTTTTAATTTATATTTAAGTTTATGTTTAAATATATGTTTTTATTTATGTTTTAATTTATGTTTCAATTTATGTTTAAATTTATGTTTAAATTTATGTTTAAATTTGTGTTTACATTTATGTTTAAATTTATGTTTAAGTTTATGTTTAAATTTAAGTTTATGTTTTAATTTATTTTTAAATTTATGTTTAAATTTATTTTTAAATTTATGTTAAAATTTATGTTTAAATTTATGTTTATATTTATGTTTAAATTTATATTTAAATTAATGTTTAAATTTAAGTTTATGTTTTAATTTATGTATAAATTTATGTTTAAATTTATATTTAAGTTTATGTTTTTATTTATGTTTTAATTTATGTTTCAATTTATGTTTAAATTTATGTTTAAATTTATGTTTAAATTTATGTTTAAGTTTATGTTTTAATTTATGTTTAAATTTATGTTTAAATTTATGTTTAAATTTAAGTTTATGTTTTAATTTATGTTTAAATTTATGTTTAAATTTATGTTTAAGTTTATGTTTAAGTTTATGTTTTAATTTATGTTTCAATTTATGTTTAAATTTATGTTTTAATTTATCTTTAAATTTAAGTTTATGTTTTTATTTATGTTTAAATTTATGTTTAAATTTATGTTTAAATTTATGTTTAAATTTAAGTTTATGTTTTAATTTATGTTTAAATTTATGTTTAAATTTATGTTTAAGTTTATGTTTAAGTTTATGTTTTAATTTATGTTTCAATTTATGTTTAAATTTATGTTTAAGTTTATGTTTAAGTTTATGTTTGAATTTAAATTTTTGTCTTAAGTAATGTTTAAATTTATGTTTAAATTTATGTTTAAATTTATGTTTAAGTTTATGTTTAAGTTTATGTTTAAATTTATGTTTAAATTTATGTTAAAATTTATGTTTAAATTTTTGTTTAAGTTTATGTTTAAATTTATGTTTTAATTATGTTTAAATTTATGTTTAAATTTGTGTTTAAATTTATGTTTTAATTTATGTTTAGATTTATGTTTAAATTTATGTTTAAGTTTATGTTTAAATTTATCTTTAAATTTATGTTTAAATTTATGTTTAAATTTATGTTTAAATTTATGTTTAAGTTTATGTTTAAATTTATGTTTTGATTAATGTTGAAATTTAAGTTAATGTTTTAATTTATGTTTCAATTTATGTTTAAGTTTATGTTTAAATTTATGTTTAAATTTAAGTTTATGTTTAAATTTATGTTTAAATTTATGTTTAAATTTATGTTTAAATTAATGTTTAAATTTATGTTTAAGTTTATGTTTAAATTTATTTTTAAAGTTATGTTTAAATTTATGTTTAAATTTATGTTTAAATTTATGTTTAAATTTATGTTTAAGTTTATGTTTAAGTTTATGTTTAAGTTTATGTCTAAATTTATGTTTGAATTTATGTCTAAGTTTATGTTTAAGTTTATGTCTAAATTTATGTCTAAATTTATGTTTAAATTTATGTTTAAGTTTATATCTAAATTTATGTTTAAATTTATGTTTGAATTTATGTTTTAATTTAAGTCTAAGTTTATGTTTAAGTTTATGTTTAAATTTAAGTTTAAGTTTATGTTTAAAATTATGTTTGAATTTATGTTTTAATTTATGTCTAAGTTTATGTTTAAGTTTATGTTTAAGTTTATGTCTTAATTTATGTTTTAATTTATGTCCAAGTTTATGTTTAAGTTTATGTTTTAATTTATGTCAAAGTTTATGTTTATGTTTATGTTTTAATTAATGTCTAAGTTTATGTTTAAGTTTATGTCTAATTTTATGTTTAAATTTATGTTTGAATTTATGTCCAAGTTTGTGTTTAAGTTTATGTTTGAAATTATGTACATGTTTATGTTTAAATTTATGTTTGAATTTATGTCCAAGTTTATGTTTAGGTTTATGTTTGAATTTATGTCAAAGTTTATGTTTATGTTTATGTTTTAATTAATGTCTAAGTTTATGTTTAAGTTTATGTCTAATTTTATGTTTAAATTTATGTTTTAATTTATGTCCAAGTTTATGTTTAAGTTTATGTTTTAATTTATGTCTAAGTTTATGTTTAAGTTTATGTCTAAATTTATGTTTGAATTTATGTCTAAGTTTATGTTTAAGTTTATGTCTAAATTTATGTCTAAATTTATGTTTGAATTTATGTCTAAGTTTATGTTTAAGTTTATGTGTTAATTTATGTTTAAGTTTATGTCTAAATTTATGTTTAAATTTATGTTTTAATTTATGTCTAAGTTTATGTTTAAGTTTATGTTTTTATTTATGTTTAAGTTTATGTTTAAGTTTATGTCTAATTTTATGTTTAAATTTATGTTTTAATTTATGTCCAAGTTTATGTTTAAGTTTATGTTTTAATTTATGTCTAAGTTTATGTTTAAGTTTATGTCTAAATTTATGTTTGAATTTATGTCTAAGTTTATGTTTAAGTTTATGTCTAAATTTATGTCTAAATTTATGTTTGAATTTATGTCTAAGTTTATGTTTAAGTTTATGTGTTAATTTATGTTTAAGTTTATGTCTAAATTTATGTTTAAATTTATGTTTTAATTTATGTCTAAGTTTATGTTTAAGTTTATGTTTTTATTTATGTTTAAGTTTATGTCTAAATTTATGTTTAAATTTATGTTTGAATTTATATTTTAATTTATGTCTAAGTTTATGTCAAAATTTATGTTTAAATTTATGTTTTAATTTATGTCTAAGTTTATGTTTAAGTTTATGTTTTTATTTATGTTTAAGTTTATGTTTAAGTTTATGTTTAAGTTTATGTTTAAGTTTATGTTTAATTTTATGTTTAAGTTTATATCTAAATTTATGTTTAAATTTATGTTTGAATTTATGTCCAAGTTTATGTTTTTATTTATGTTTAAACATAAACATAAACATAAACATAAACATAAACATAAACATAAACATAAACATAAACATAAACATAAACATAAACATAAACATAAACATAAACATAAACATAAACATAAACATAAACATAAACATAAACATAAACATAAACATAAACATAAACATAAACATAAACATAAACATAAACATAAACATAAACATAAACATAAACATAAACATAAACATAAACATAAACATAAACATAAACATAAACATAAACATAAACATAAACATAAACATAAACATAAACATAAACATAAACATAAACATAAACATAAACATAAACATAAACATAAACATAAACATAAACATAAACATAAACATAAACATAAACATAAACATAAACATAAACATAAACATAAACATTAACATAAACATAAACATAAACATAAACATAAACATAAACATAAACATTAACATAAACATAAACATAAACATAAACATACATAAGCAAGAGATTAAACGTAAACTAAATCATACACGTAAATAAGTATATCTGCAAATCGACTCGATTTGTATTAAATCGGTGTATTTTGATATTAAACGTCTCGATTCGTACCAATAACAATCGTATCAAATTATTTTAAATCAATTCCATCAGTTTGGATACTTATCGGAAATTTAGAGTCAAAATGACTAGATTTGACATTATTTGATGTAATTTGAATGAAATGATGATTTTCGACTCAATTCGTTTTTACAATTAAAAATAATGTTTATGTTAAGTTTATGTTTATGTTTATGTTTATGTTTATGTTTATGTTTATGTTTATGTTTGAATTTATGTCCAAGTTTATGTTTAAGTTTATGTTTTAATTTATGTCTAAATTTATGTTAATTTATGTTTGAATTTATGTCTGAGTTTATGTTTAAGTTTATGTTTAATTTTATGTTTTAATTTATGTTTAAGTTTATGTTTAAATTTATGTTTATGTTTATGTTTGAATTTATGTCTAAGTTTATGTTAAAGTTTATGTTTTAATTTATGTCTAAGTTTATGTTTAAGTTTATGTCTAAAATTTATGTCTAAATTTATGTCTAAATTTATGTTTGAATTTATGTCCAAGTTTATGTTTAAGTTTATGTTTGAATTTATGTCCTAGTTTATGTTTAAGTTTATGTCTAAATTTATGTCTTAATTTATATTTGAATTTATGACTAAGTTTATGTTTAAGTTTATGTGTTAATTTATGTTTAAGTTTATGTTTAAATTTATGTTTAAGTTTATGTCTAAATTTATGTTTAAATTTATGTTTGAATTATGTCCAAGTTTATGTTTAAGTTTATGTTTTAATTTATGTCTAAGTTTATGTTTAAGTTTATGTCTAAATTTATGTCTAAATTTATGTTTGAATTTATGTCTAAGTTTATGTTTAAGTTTATGTGTTAATTTATGTTTAAGTTTATGTTTGAATTTATGTCTAAGTTTATGTTTAAGTTTATGTGTTAATTTATGTTTAGTTTATGTTTAAATTTATGTTTAAGTTTATATCTAAATTTATGTTTAAATTTATGTTTGAATTTATGTCTTAGTTTATGTTTAAGTTTATGTTTAAGTTTATGTCTAAATTTATGTTTAAGTTTATGTTTTAATTTATGTCTAAGTTTATGTTTAAGTTTATGTTTTTATTTATGTTTAAGTTTATGTTTAAGTTTATGTTTAAATTTAAGTTTAAATTTATGTTTAAGTTTATGTTTAAGTTTATGTCTAAATTTATGTTTAAATTTATGTTTGAATTTATGTTTTAATTTAAGTCTAAGTTTATGTTTAAGTTTATGTTTAAATTTAAGTTTAAATTTATGTTTAAAATTATGTTTGAATTTATGTTTTAATTTATGTCTAAGTTTATGTTTAAGTTTATGTTTAAGTTTATGTCTTAATTTATGTTTTAATTTATGTCCAAGTTTATGTTTAAGTTTATGTTTTAATTTATGTCAAAGTTTATGTTTATGTTTATGTTTTAATTAATGTCTAAGTTTATGTTTAAGTTTATGTCTAATTTTATGTTTAAATTTATGTTTGAATTTATGTCCAAGTTTGTGTTTAAGTTTATGTTTGAAATTATGTACATGTTTATGTTTAAATTTATGTTTGAATTTATGTCCAAGTTTATGTTTAGGTTTATGTTTGAATTTATGTCAAAGTTTATGTTTATGTTTATGTTTTATAAACATAAACATAAACATAAACATAAACATAAACATAAACATAAACATTAACATAAACATAAACATAAACATAAACATAAACATAAACATAAACATAAACATTAACATAAACATAAACATAAACATAAACATAAACATACATAAGCAAGAGATTAAACGTAAACTAAATCATACACGTAAATAAGTATATCTGCAAATCGACTCGATTTGTATTAAATCGGTGTATTTTGATATTAAACGTCTCGATTCGTACCAATAACAATCGTATCAAATTATTTTAAATCAATTCCATCAGTTTGGATACTTATCGGAAATTTAGAGTCAAAATGACTAGATTTGACATTATTTGATGTAATTTGAATGAAATGATGATTTTCGACTCAATTCGTTTTTACAATTAAAAATAATGTTTATGTTAAGTTTATGTTTATGTTTATGTTTATGTTTATGTTTATGTTTATGTTTATGTTTGAATTTATGTCCAAGTTTATGTTTAAGTTTATGTTTTAATTTATGTCTAAATTTATGTTAATTTATGTTTGAATTTATGTCTGAGTTTATGTTTAAGTTTATGTTTAATTTTATGTTTTAATTTATGTTTAAGTTTATGTTTAAATTTATGTTTATGTTTATGTTTGAATTTATGTCTAAGTTTATGTTAAAGTTTATGTTTTAATTTATGTCTAAGTTTATGTTTAAGTTTATGTCTAAAATTTATGTCTAAATTTATGTCTAAATTTATGTTTGAATTTATGTCCAAGTTTATGTTTAAGTTTATGTTTGAATTTATGTCCAAGTTTATGTTTAAGTTTATGTCTAAATTTATGTCTTAATTTATATTTGAATTTATGACTAAGTTTATGTTTAAGTTTATGTGTTAATTTATGTTTAAGTTTATGTTTAAATTTATGTTTAAGTTTATGTCTAAATTTATGTTTAAATTTATGTTTGAATTATGTCCAAGTTTATGTTTAAGTTTATGTTTTAATTTATGTCTAAGTTTATGTTTAAGTTTATGTCTAAATTTATGTCTAAATTTATGTTTGAATTTATGTCTAAGTTTATGTTTAAGTTTATGTGTTAATTTATGTTTAAGTTTATGTTTGAATTTATGTCTAAGTTTATGTTTAAGTTTATGTGTTAATTTATGTTTAGTTTATGTTTAAATTTATGTTTAAGTTTATATCTAAATTTATGTTTAAATTTATGTTTGAATTTATGTCTTAGTTTATGTTTAAGTTTATGTTTAAGTTTATGTCTAAATTTATGTTTAAGTTTATGTTTTAATTTATGTCTAAGTTTATGTTTAAGTTTATGTTTTTATTTATGTTTAAGTTTATGTTTAAGTTTATGTTTAAATTTAAGTTTAAATTTATGTCTAAGTTTATGTTTAAGTTTATGTCTAAATTTATGTTTAAATTTATGTTTGAATTTATGTCCAAGTTTATGTTTAGGTTTATGTTTGAATTTATGTCCATGTTTATGTTTATGTTTATGTTTTAATTTATGTCTAAGTTTATGTTTAAGTTTATGTCTAAATTTATGTTTAAATTTATGTTTGAATTTATGTCCAAGTTTATGTTTAAGTTTATGTTTTAATTTATGTCTAAGTTTATGTTTATGTTTATGTTAAAATTTATGTTTAAGTTTATTTCTAAATTTATGTTTAAATTTATGTTTGAATTTATGTCCAAGTTTATGTTTAAGTTTATGTTTTAATTTATGTCTAAGTTTATGTTTAAGTTTATGTCTAAATTTATGTTTAAATTTATGTTTGAATTTATGTCCAAGTTTATGTTTAAGTTTATGTTTTAATTTATGTCTAAGTTTATGTTTAAGTTTATATCTAAATTTATGTTTAAATTTATGTTTGAATTTATGTTTTAATTTATGTCTAAGTTTATGTTTAAGTTTATGTTTAAGCTTATGTTTAAGTTTATGTCTAAATTTATGTTTAAATTTATGTTTTAATTTATGTCTAAGTTTATGTTTAAGTTTATGTTTTTATTTATGTTTAAGTTTATGTTTAAGTTTATGTTTAAATTTAAGTTTAAATTTATGTCTAAGTTTATGTTTAAGTTTATGTTAAATTTTATGTTTAAGTTTATGTCTAAATTTATGTTTAAATTTATGTTTGAATTTATATTTTAATTTATGTCTAAGTTTATGTCTAAATTTATGTTTAAATTTATGTTTTAATTTATGTCTAAGTTTATGTTTAAGTTTATGTTTTTATTTATGTTTAAGTTTATGTTTAAGTTTATGTTTAAGTTTATGTTTAAGTTTATGTTTAATTTTATGTTTAAGTTTATGTCTAAATTTATGTTTAAATTTATGTTTGAATTTATGTCCAAGTTTATGTTTTTATTTATGTTTAAACATAAACATAAACATAAACATAAACATAAACATAAACATAAACATAAACATAAACATAAACATAAACATAAACATAAACATTAACATAAACATAAACATAAACATAAACATAAACATAAACATACATAAGCAAGAGATTAAACGTAAACTAAATCATACACGTAAATAAGTATATCTGCAAATCGACTCGATTTGTATTAAATCGGTGTATTTTGATATTAAACGTCTCGATTCGTACCAATAACAATCGTATCAAATTATTTTAAATCAATTCCATCAGTTTGGATACTTATCGGAAATTTAGAGTCAAAATGACTAGATTTGACATTATTTGATGTAATTTGAATGAAATGATGATTTTCGACTCAATTCGTTTTTACAATTAAAAATAATGTTTATGTTAAGTTTATGTTTATGTTTATGTTTATGTTTATGTTTATGTTTATGTTTATGTTTGAATTTATGTCCAAGTTTATGTTTTAATTTAAGTCTAAGTTTATGTTTAAGTTTATGTCAAAATTTATGTCTAAATTTATGTTTGAATTTATGTCTAAGTTTTTGTTTAAGTTTATGTCTAAATAAATGTCTAAATTTATGTTTGAATTTATGTCTAAGTTTATGTTTAAGTTTATGTGTTAATTTATGTTTAGTTTATGTTTAAATTTATGTTTGAATTTATGTCCATGTTTTTATTTATGTTTAAACATAAACATAAACATAAACATAAACATAAACATAAACATAAACATAAACATAAACATAAACATAAACATAAACATAAACATAAACATAAACATAAACATAAACATAAACATAAACATAAACATAAACATAAACATAAACATAAACATAAACATAAACATAAACATAAACATAAACATAAACATAAACATAAACATAAACATAAACATAAACATAAACATAAACATAAACATAAACATAAACATTAACATAAACATAAACATAAACATAAACATAAACATAAACATAAACATAAACATACATAAGCAAGAGATTAAACGTAAACTAAATCATACACGTAAATAAGTATATCTGCAAATCGACTTGATTTGTATTAAATCGGTGTATTTTGATATTAAACGTCTCGATTCGTACCAATAACAATCGTATAAAATTATTTTAAATCAATTCCATCAGTTTGGATACTTATCGGAAATTTAGAGTCAAAATGAATTTAGAGACAAATTTGACATTATTTGATGTAATTTGAATAAAATGATGATTTTCGACTCAATTCGTTTTTACAATTAAAAATAATGTTTATGTTAAGTTTATGTTTATGTTAAGTTTATGTTTATGTTAATTTATGTTTGAATTTATGTCTAAGTTTATGTTTAAGTTTATGTTTAATTTTATGTTTTAATTTATGTTTAAGTTTATGTTTAAATTTATGTTTATGTTTATGTTTGAATTTATGTCTAAGTTTATGTTAAAGTTTATGTTTTAATTTATGTCTAAGTTTATGTTTAAGTTTATGTCTAAATTTATGTCTAAATTTATGTCTAAATTTATGTTTGAATTTATGTCCAAGTTTATGTTTAAGTTTATGTTTGAATTTATGTCCAAGTTTATGTTTAAGTTTATGTCTAAATTTATGTCTTAATTTATATTTGAATTTATGACTAAGTTTATGTTTAAGTTTATGTGTTAATTTATGTTTAAGTTTATGTTTAAATTTATGTTTAAGTTTATGTCTAAATTTATGTTTAAGTTTATGTTTGAATTATGTCCAAGTTTATGTTTAAGTTTATGTTTTAATTTATGTCTAAGTTTATGTTTAAGTTTATGTCTAAATTTATGTCTAAATTTATGTTTGAATTTATGTCTAAGTTTATGTTTAAGTTTATGTGTTAATTTATGTTAAAGTTTATGTTTGAATTTATGTCTAAGTTTATGTTTAAGTTTATGTGTTAATTTATGTTTAGTTTATGTTTAAATTTATGTTTAAGTTTATATCTAAATTTATGTTTAAATTTATGTTTGAATTTATGTCTTAGTTTATGTTTAAGTTTATGTTTAAGTTTATGTCTAAATTTATGTTTAAGTTTATGTTTTAATTTATGTCTAAGTTTATGTTTAAGTTTATGTTTTTATTTATGTTTAAGTTTATGTTTAAGTTTATGTTTAAATTTAAGTTTAAATTTCTGTCTAAGTTTATGTTTAAGTTTATGTCTAAATTAATGTTTAAATTTATGTTTGAATTTATGTCCAAGTTTATGTTTAGGTTTATGTTTGAATTTATGTCCAAGTTTATGTTTATGTTTATGTTTTAATTTATGTCTAAGTTTATGTTTAAGTTTATGTCTAAATTTATGTTTAAATTTATGTTTGAATTTATGTCCAAGTTTATGTTTAAGTTTATGTTTTAATTTATGTCTAAGTTTATGTTTAAGTTTATGTTAAAATTTATGTTTAAGTTTATTTAAGAAATTAAACGTAAACTAAATCATACACGTAAATAAGTATATCTGCAAATCGACTCGATTTGTATTAAATCGGTGTATTTTGATATTAAACGTCTCGATTCGTACCAATAACAATCGTATCAAATTATTTTAAATCAATTCCATCAGTTTGGATACTTATCGGAAATTTAGAGTCAAAATGACTAGATTTGACATTATTTGATGTTATTTGAATGAAATGATGATTTTCGACTCAATTCGTTTTTACAATTAAAAATAATGTTTATGTTAAGTTTATGTTTATGTTTATGTTTATGTTTATGTTTGTGTTTATGTTTATGTTTATGTTTATGTTTATGTTTATGTTTATGTTTATGTTTATGTTTATGTTTATGTTTATGTTTATGTTTATGTTTATGTTTATGTTTATGTTTATGTTTATGTTTATGTTTATGTTTATGTTTATGTTTGAATTTATGTCTAAGTTTATGTTAAAGTTTATGTTTTAATTTATGTCTAAGTTTATGTTTAAGTTTATGTCTAAATTTATGTCTAAATTTATGTTTGAATTTATGTCTAAGTTTATGTTTAAGTTTATGTCTAAATTTATGTCTAAATTTATGTTTGAATTTATGTCTAAGTTTATGTTTAAGTTTATGTGTTAATTTATGTTTAAGTTTATGTTTAAGTTTATGTGCTAATTTATGTTTTGGTTTATGTTTAGTTTATGTTTAAATTTATGTTTAAGTTTATGTCTAAATTTATGTTTGAATTTATGTCTAAGTTTATGTTTAAGTTTATGTCTAAATTTATGTCTAAATTTATGTTTGAATTTATGTCTAAGTTTATGTTTAAGTTTATGTGTTAATTTATGTTTAAGTTTATGTTTAAATTTATGTTTAAGTTTATATCTAAATTTATGTTTAAATTTATGTTTGAATTTATGTTTTAATTTATGTCTAAGTTTATGTCTAAATTTATGTCTAAATTTATGTTTGAATTTATGTCTAAGTTTATGTTTAAATTTATGTGTTAATTTATGTTTAAGTTTATGTCTAAGTTTGTGTTTAAATTAATGTTCAAGTTTATGTCTAAATTTATGTTTAAATTTATGTTTGAATTTATGTCCAAGTATGTTTAAGTTTATGTTTTAATTTATGTCTAAGTTTATGTTTATGTTTATGTTAAAATTTATGTTTAAGTTTATTTCTAAATTTATGTTTAAATTTATGTTTGAATTTATGTCCAAGTTTATGTTTAAGTTTATGTTTTAATTTATGTCTAAGTTTATGTTTAAGTTTATGTCTAAATTTATGTTTAAATTTATGTTTGAATTTATGTCCAAGTTTATGTTTAAGTTTATGTTTTAATTTATGTCTAAGTTTATGTTTAAGTTTATATCTAAATTTATGTTTAAATTTATGTTTGAATTTATGTTTTAATTTATGTCTAAGTTTATGTTTAAGTTTATGTTTAAGCTTATGTTTAAGTTTATGTCTAAATTTATGTTTAAATTTATGTTTTAATTTATGTCTAAGTTTATGTTTAAGTTTATGTTTTTATTTATGTTTAAGTTTATGTTTAAGTTTATGTTTAAATTTAAGTTTAAATTTATGTCTAAGTTTATGTTTAAGTTTATGTTAAATTTTATGTTTAAGTTTATGTCTAAATTTATGTTTAAATTTATGTTTGAATTTATATTTTAATTTATGTCTAAGTTTATGTCTAAATTTATGTTTAAATTTATGTTTTAATTTATGTCTAAGTTTATGTTTAAGTTTATGTTTTTATTTATGTTTAAGTTTATGTTTAAGTTTATGTTTAAGTTTATGTTTAAGTTTATGTTTAATTTTATGTTTAAGTTTATGTCTAAATTTATGTTTAAATTTATGTTTGAATTTATGTCCAAGTTTATGTTTTTATTTATGTTTAAACATAAACATAAACATAAACATAAACATAAACATAAACATAAACATAAACATAAACATAAACATAAACATAAACATTAACATAAACATTAACATAAACATAAACATAAACATAAACATAAACATAAACATAGACATAGACATAGACATAAACATAAACATAAACATAAACATAAACATAAACATAAACATAAACATAAACATAAACATAAACATAAACATAAACATAAACATAAACATAAACATAAACATAAACATAAACATAAACATAAACATAAACATAAACATAAAGATAAACATAAACATAAACATAAACATAAACATAAACATAAACATAAACATAAACATAAACATACATAAGCAAGAAATTAAAAGTAAACTAAATCATACACGTAAATAAGTATATCTGCAAATCGACTCGATTTGTATTAAATCGGTGTATTTTGATATTAAACGTCTCGATTCGTACCAATAACAATCGTATCAAATTATTTTAAATCAATTCCATCAGTTTGGATACTTATCGAAAATTTAGAGTCAAAATGACTAGATTTGACATTATTTGATGTTATTTGAATGAAATGATGATTTTCGACTCAATTCGTTTTTACAATTAAAAATAATGTTTATGTAAAGTTTATGTTTATGTTTATGTTTATGTTTATGTTTATGTTTATGTTTATGTTTATGTTTATGTTTATGTTTATGTTTATGTTTATATTTGTGTTTATGTTTATGTTTATGTTTATGTTTATGTTTATGTTTATGTTTATGTTTATGTTTATGTTTATGTTTATGTTTATGTTTATGTTTATGTTTATGTTTATGTTTATGTTTATGTTTATGTTTATGTTTATGTTTATGTTTATGTTTATGTTTATGTTTATGTTTATATTTATGTTTATGTTTGAATTTATGTCTAAGTTTATGTTAAAGTTTATGTTTTAATTTATGTCTAAGTTTATGTTTAAGTTTATGTCTAAATTTATGTCTAAATTTATGTTTGAATTTATGTCTAAGTTTATGTTTAAGTTTATGTCTAAATTTATGTCTAAATTTATGTTTGAATTTATGTCTAAGTTTATGTTTAAGTTTATGTGTTAATTTATGTTTAAGTTTATGTTTAAGTTTATGTGCTAATTTATGTTTAGGTTTATGTTTAGTTTATGTTTAAATTTATGTTTAAGTTTATGTCTAAATTTATGTTTGAATTTATGTCTAAGTTTATGTTTAAGTTTATGTCTAAATTTATGTCTAAATTTATGTTTGAATTTATGTCTAAGTTAATGTTTAAGTTTATGTGTTAATTTATGTTTAAGTTTATGTTTAAATTTATGTTTAAGTTTATATTTAATTTATGTTTAAATTTATGTTTGAATTTATGTTTTAATTTATGTCTAAGTTTATGTCTAAATTTATGTCTAAATTTATGTTTGAATTTATTTCTAAGTTTATGTTTAAGTTTATGTGTTAATTTATGTTTAAGTTTATGTCTAAGTTTATGTTTAAATTAATGTTCAAGTTTATGTCTAAATTTATGTTTAAATTTATGTTTGAATTTATGTCCAAGTTTATGTTTCAGTTTATGTTTTAATTTATGTCTAAGTTTATGTCTAAATATATGTTTGAATTTATGTCTAAGTTTATGTTTAAGTTTATGTCTAAATTTATGTCTAAATTTATGTTTGAATTTATGTCTAAGTTTATGTTTAAGTTTATGTGTTAATTTATGTTTAAGTTTATGATTAAATTTATGTTTAAGTTTATATCTAAATTTATGTTTAAATTTATGTTTGAATTTATGTTTTAATTTATGTCTAAGTTTATGTTTAAGTCTATGTTTTTATTTATGTTTAAGTTTATGTTTAAGTTTATGTTTAAATTTAAGTTTAAATTTATGTCTAAGTTTATGTTTAAGTTCATGTTTAAATTTATGTTTAAGTTTATATCTAAATTTATGTTTAAATTTATGTTTGAATTTATGTCCTAGTATATGTTTAAGTTTATGTTTTAATTTATGTTTAAGTTTATGTTTAAGTTTATGTCTAAATTTATGACTAAATTTATGTTTGAATTTATGTCTAAGTTTATGTTTAAGTTTATGTGTTAATTTATGTTTAAGTTTATGTTTATGTTTATGTTTAAATTGATGTTTAAGTTTATGTCTAAATTTATGTTTAAATTTGTTTGAATTTATGTCCAAGTTTATGTTTAAGTTTATGTTTTAATATATGTCTAAGTTTATGTTTAAGTTTATGTCTAAATTTATGTTTGAATTTATGTCTAAGTTTATGTTTAAGTTTATGTCTAAATTTATGTCTAAATTTATGTTTGAATTTATGTCTAAGTTTATGTTTAAGTTTATGTGTTAATTTATGTTTAAGTTTATGTTTAAATTTATGTTTAAGTTTATATCTAAATTTATGTTTAAATTTATGTTTGAATTTATGTTTTAATTTATGTCTAAGTTTATGTTTAAGTTTATGTTTTTATTTATGTCTAAGTTTATGTTTAAGTTTATGTTCTTATTTATGTTTAAGTTTATGTTTAAATTTATGTTTAAGTTTATATCTAAATTTATGTTTAAATTTATGTTTGAATTTATGTTTTAATTTATGTCTAAGTTTATGTTTAAGTCTATGTTTTTATTTATGTTTAAGTTTATGTTTAAGTTTATGTTTAAATTTAAGTTTAAATTTATGTCTATGTTTATGTTTAAGTTTATGTCTAAATTTATGTCTAAATTTATGTTTGAATTTATGTCTAAGTTTATGTTTAAGTTTATGTGTTAATTTATGTTTAAGTTTATGTTTAACTTTATGTTTAACTTTATATCTAAATTTATGTTTAAATTTATGTTTGAATTTATGTTTTAATTTATGTCTAAGTTAATGTCTAAATTTATGTTTAAATTTATGTTTTAATTTATGTCTAAGTTTATGTTTAAGTTTATGTTTTTATTTATGTTTAAGTTTATGTTTAAGTTTATGTTTAAGTTTATGTTTAAGTTTATGTTTAAGTTTATGTTTAAGTTTATGTTTAAGTTTATGTTTAAGTTTATGTCTAAATTTATGTTTAAATTTATGTTTGAATTTATGTCCAAGTTTATGTTTTTATTTATGTTTAAACATAAACATAAACATAAACATAAACATAAACATAAACATAAACATAAACATAAACATAAACATAAACATAAACATAAACATAAACATAAACATAAACATAAACATAAACATAAACATAAACATAAACATAAACATAAACATAAACATAAACATAAACATAAACATAAACATAAACATAAACATAAACATAAACATAAACATAAACATAAACATAAACATAAACATAAACATAAACATAAAGATAAACATAAACATAAACATAAACATAAACATAAACATAAACATAAACATAAACATAAACATAAACATACATAAGCAAGAAATTAAAAGTAAACTAAATCATACACGTAAATAAGTATATCTGCAAATCGACTCGATTTGTATTAAATCGGTGTATTTTGATATTAAACGTCTCGATTCGTACCAATAACAATCGTATCAAATTATTTTAAATCAATTCCATCAGTTTGGATACTTATCGGAAATTTAGAGTCAAAATGACTAGATTTGACATTATTTGATGTTATTTGAATGAAATGATGATTTTCGACTCAATTCGTTTTTACAATTAAAAATAATGTTTATGTTAAGTTTATGTTTATGTTTATGTTTATGTTTATGTTTATGTTTATGTTTATGTTTATGTTTATGTTTATGTTTATGTTTATGTTTATGTTTATGTTTATGTTTATGTTTATGTTTATGTTTGAATTTATGTCTAAGTTTATGTTAAAGTTTATGTTTTAATTTATGTCTAAGTTTATGTTTAAGTTTATGTCTAAATTTATGTCTAAATTTATGTTTGAATTTATGTCTAAGTTTATGTTTAAGTTTATGTCTAAATTTATGTCTAAATTTATGTTTGAATTTATGTCTAAGTTTAAGTTTAAGTTTATGTGTTAATCTATGTTTAAGTTTATGTTTAAGTTTATGTGCTAATTTATGTTTAGGTTTATGTTTAGTTTATGTTTAAATTTATGTTTAAGTTTATGTCTAAATTTATGTTTGAATTTATGTCTAAGTTTATGTTTAAGTTTATGTCTAAATTTATGTCTAAATTTATGTTTGAATTTATGTCTAAGTTTATGTTTAAGTTTATGTGTTAATTTATGTTTAAGTTTATGTTTAAATTTATGTTTAAGTTTATATCTAAATTTATGTTTAAATTTATGTTTGAATTTATGTTTTAATTTATGTCTAAGTTTATGTCTAAATTTATGTCTAAATTTATGTTTGAATTTATGTCTAAGTTTATGTTTAAGTTTATGTGTTAATTTATGTTTAAGTTTATGTCTAAGTTTATGTTTAAATTAATGTTCAAGTTTATGTCTAAATTTATGTTTAAATTTATGTTTGAATTTATGTCCAAGTTTATGTTTAAGTTTATGTTTTAATTTATGTCTAAGTTTATGTTTAAGTTTATGTCTAAATTTATGTTTGAATTTATGTCTAAGTTTATGTTTAAGTTTATGTCTAAATTTATGTCTAAATTTATGTTTGAATTTATGTCTAAGTTTATGTTTAAGTTTATGTGTTAATTTATGTTTAAGTTTATGTTTAAATTTATTTTTAAGTTTATATCTAAATTTATGTTTAAATTTATGTTTGAATTTATGTTTTAATTTATGTCTAAGTTTATGTTTGAGTTTATGTTTTTATTTATGTTTAAGTTTATGTTTAGGTTTATGTTTAAATTTAAGTTTAAATTTATGTCTAAGTTTATGTTTAAGTTCATGTTTAAATTTATGTTTAAGTTTATATCTAAATTTATGTTTAAATTTATGTTTGAATTTATGTCCAAGTATATGTTTAAGTTTATGTTTTAATTTATGTCTTAGTTTATGTTTAAGTTTATGTTTTAATTTATGTTTAAGTTTATGTTTAAGTTTATGTCTAAATTTATGACTAAATTTATGTTTGAATTTATGTCTAAGTTTATGTTTAAGTTTATGTGTTAATTTATGTTTAAGTTTATGTCTAAATTTATGTTTAAATTTATGTTTGAATTTATGTCCAAGTTTATGTTTAAGT
The DNA here is from genome assembly GCA_961205875.1 of Sialis fuliginosa. Taxonomy (NCBI): domain Eukaryota; kingdom Metazoa; phylum Arthropoda; class Insecta; order Megaloptera; family Sialidae; genus Sialis; species Sialis fuliginosa. The sequence continues at coordinate 1,452,201 of OY540819.1, read as the reverse complement.
TTATGTTTTAATTTATGTCTAAATTTATGTTTGAATTTATGTCTATGTTTATGTTTAAGTTTATGTCTAAATTTATGTCTAAATTTATGTTTGAATTTATGTCTAAGTTTATGTTTAAGTTTATGTGTTAATTTATGTTTAGTTTATGTTTAAATTTATGTTTAAGTTTATATCTAAATTTATGTTTGAATTTATGTCTAAGTTTATGTTTAAGTTTATGTTTTAATTTATGTCTAAGTTTATGTTTAAGTTTATATCTAAATTTATGTTTAAATTTATGTCTAAGTTTATGTTTAAGTTTATGTCTAAATTTATGTCTAAATTTATGTTTGAATTTATGTCTAAGTTTATGTTTAAGTTTATGTGTTAATTTATGTTTAGTTTATGTTTAAATTTATGTTTAAGTTTATATCTAAATTTATGTTTAAATTTATGTTTGAATTTATGTCTAAGTTTATGTTTAAGTTTATGTTTTAATTTATGTCTTAATTTATGTTTAAGTTTATGTTTTTATTTATGTTTAAGTTTATGTTTAAGTTTATGTTTAAATTTAAGTTTAAATTTATGTTTGAATTTATGTCCAAGTTTATGTTTAAGTTTATGTTTTAATTTATGATTTAGTTTATGTTTAAGTTTATGTCTAAATTTATGTTTGAATTTATGTCTAAGTTTATGTTTAAGTTTATGTGTTAATTTATGTTTAAGTTTATGTTTAAATTTATGTTTAAGCTTATATCTAAATTTATGTTTAAATTTATGTTTGAATTTATGTTTTAATTTATGTCTAAGTTTATGTTTAAGTTTATGTTTAAGTTTATGTTTAAGTTTATGTTTAAGTTTATGTTTAAGTTTATGTTTAAGTTTATGTTTAAGTTTATGTCTAAATTTATGTTTAAATTTATGTTTGAATTTATGTCCAAGTTTATGTTTTTATTTATGTTTAAACATAAACATAAACATAAACATAAACATAAACATAAACATAAACATAAACATAAACATAAACATAAACATAAACATAAACATAAACATAAACATAAACATAAACATAAACATAAACATAAACATAAACATAAACATAAACATAAACATAAACATAAACATAAACATAAACATAAACATAAACATAAACATAAACATAAACATAAACATAAACATAAACATAAACATAAACATAAACATAAACATAAACATAAAGATAAACATAAACATAAACATAAACATAAACATAAACATAAACATAAACATAAACATAAACATAAACATACATAAGCAAGAAATTAAAAGTAAACTAAATCATACACGTAAATAAGTATATCTGCAAATCGACTCGATTTGTATTAAATCGGTGTATTTTGATATTAAACGTCTCGATTCGTACCAATAACAATCGTATCAAATTATTTTAAATCAATTCCATCAGTTTGGATACTTATCGGAAATTTAGAGTCAAAATGACTAGATTTGACATTATTTGATGTTATTTGAATGAAATGATGATTTTCGACTCAATTCGTTTTTACAATTAAAAATAATGTTTATGTTAAGTTTATGTTTATGTTTATGTTTATGTTTATGTTTATGTTTATGTTTATGTTTATGTTTATGTTTATGTTTATGTTTATGTTTATGTTTATGTTTATGTTTATGTTTATGTTTATGTTTGAATTTATGTCTAAGTTTATGTTAAAGTTTATGTTTTAATTTATGTCTAAGTTTATGTTTAAGTTTATGTCTAAATTTATGTTTAAATTTATGTTTGAATTTATGTCTAAGTTTATGTTTAAGTTTATGTCTAAATTTATGTCTAAATTTATGTTTGAATTTATGTCTAAGTTTAAGTTTAAGTTTATGTGTTAATCTATGTTTAAGTTTATGTTTAAGTTTATGTGCTAATTTATGTTTAGGTTTATGTTTAGTTTATGTTTAAATTTATGTTTAAGTTTATGTCTAAATTTATGTTTGAATTTATGTCTAAGTTTATGTTTAAGTTTATGTCTAAATTTATGTCTAAATTTATGTTTGAATTTATGTCTAAGTTTATGTTTAAGTTTATGTGTTAATTTATGTTTAAGTTTATGTTTAAATTTATGTTTAAGTTTATATCTAAATTTATGTTTAAATTTATGTTTGAATTTATGTTTTAATTTATGTCTAAGTTTATGTCTAAATTTATGTCTAAATTTATGTTTGAATTTATGTCTAAGTTTATGTTTAAGTTTATGTGTTAATTTATGTTTAAGTTTATGTCTAAGTTTATGTTTAAATTAATGTTCAAGTTTATGTCTAAATTTATGTTTAAATTTATGTTTGAATTTATGTCCAAGTTTATGTTTAAGTTTATGTTTTAATTTATGTCTAAGTTTATGTTTAAGTTTATGTCTAAATTTATGTTTGAATTTATGTCTAAGTTTATGTTTAAGTTTATGTCTAAATTTATGTCTAAATTTATGTTTGAATTTATGTCTAAGTTTATGTTTAAGTTTATGTGTTAATTTATGTTTAAGTTTATGTTTAAATTTATTTTTAAGTTTATATCTAAATTTATGTTTAAATTTATGTTTGAATTTATGTTTTAATTTATGTCTAAGTTTATGTTTGAGTTTATGTTTTTATTTATGTTTAAGTTTATGTTTAGGTTTATGTTTAAATTTAAGTTTAAATTTATGTCTAAGTTTATGTTTAAGTTCATGTTTAAATTTATGTTTAAGTTTATATCTAAATTTATGTTTAAATTTATGTTTGAATTTATGTCCAAGTATATGTTTAAGTTTATGTTTTAATTTATGTCTTAGTTTATGTTTAAGTTTATGTTTTAATTTATGTTTAAGTTTATGTTTAAGTTTATGTCTAAATTTATGACTAAATTTATGTTTGAATTTATGTCTAAGTTTATGTTTAAGTTTATGTGTTAATTTATGTTTAAGTTTATGTCTAAATTTATGTTTAAATTTATGTTTGAATTTATGTCCAAGTTTATGTTTAAGTTTATGTTTTAATTTATGTCTAAATTTATGTTTGAATTTATGTCTATGTTTATGTTTAAGTTTATGTCTAAATTTATGTCTAAATTTATGTTTGAATTTATGTCTAAGTTTATGTTTAAGTTTATGTGTTAATTTATGTTTAGTTTATGTTTAAATTTATGTTTAAGTTTATATCTAAATTTATGTTTGAATTTATGTCTAAGTTTATGTTTAAGTTTATGTTTTAATTTATGTCTAAGTTTATGTTTAAGTTTATATCTAAATTTATGTTTAAATTTATGTCTAAGTTTATGTTTAAGTTTATGTCTAAATTTATGTCTAAATTTATGTTTGAATTTATGTCTAAGTTTATGTTTAAGTTTATGTGTTAATTTATGTTTAGTTTATGTTTAAATTTATGTTTAAGTTTATATCTAAATTTATGTTTAAATTTATGTTTGAATTTATGTCTAAGTTTATGTTTAAGTTTATGTTTTAATTTATGTCTTAATTTATGTTTAAGTTTATGTTTTTATTTATGTTTAAGTTTATGTTTAAGTTTATGTTTAAATTTAAGTTTAAATTTATGTTTGAATTTATGTCCAAGTTTATGTTTAAGTTTATGTTTTAATTTATGATTTAGTTTATGTTTAAGTTTATGTCTAAATTTATGTTTGAATTTATGTCTAAGTTTATGTTTAAGTTTATGTGTTAATTTATGTTTAAGTTTATGTTTAAATTTATGTTTAAGCTTATATCTAAATTTATGTTTAAATTTATGTTTGAATTTATGTTTTAATTTATGTCTAAGTTTATGTTTAAGTTTATGTTTTTATTTATGTTTAAGTTTATGTTTAAGTTTATGTTTAAATTTAAGTTTAAATTTATGTCTAAGTTTATGTTTAAGTTTATGTCTAAATTTATGTCTAAATTTATGTTTGAATTTATGTCTAAGTTTATGTTTAAATTTATGTGTTAATTTATGTTTAAGTTTATGTTTAAATTTATGTTTAAGTTTATATCTAAATTTATGTTTAAATTTATGTTTGAATTTATGTCCAAGTTTATGTTTTTATTTATGTTTAAACATAAACATAAACATAAACATAAACATAAACATAAGCATAAACATAAACATAAACATAAACATAAACATAAACATAAACATAAACATAAACATAAACATAAACATAAACATAAACATAAACATAAACATAAACATAAACATAAACATAAACATAAACATAAACATAAACATAAACATAAATATAAACATAAACATAAACATAAAGATAAACATAAACATAAACATAAACATAAACATAAACATAAACATAAACATAAACATAAACATAAACATAAACATAAACATAAACATAAACATAAACATAAACATAAACATAAACATAAACATAAACATAAACATAAACATAAACATAAACATAAACATAAACATAAATATAAACATAAACATAAACATAAACATAAACATACATAAGCAAGAAATTAAACGTAAACTAAATCATACACGTAAATAAGTATATCTGCAAATCGACTCGATTTGTATTAAATCGGTGTATTTTGATATTAAACGTCTCGATTCGTACCAATAACAATCGTATCAAATTATTTTAAATCAATTCCATCAGTTTGGATACTTATCGGAAATTTAGAGTCAAAATGACTAGATTTGACATTATTTGATGTTATTTGAATGAAATGATGATTTTCGACTCAATTCGTTTTTACAATTAAAAATAATGTTTATGTTAAGTTTATGTTTATGTTTATGTTTATGTTTATGTTTGTGTTTATGTTTATGTTTATGTTTATGTTTATGTTTATGTTTATGTTTATGTTTATGTTTATGTTTATGTTTATGTTTATGTTTATGTTTATGTTTATGTTTATGTTTATGTTTATGTTTATGTTTATGTTTATGTTTATGTTTTTGTTTATGTTTATGTTTATGTTTATGTTTGAATTTATGTCTAAGTTTATGTTAAAGTTTATGTTTTAATTTATGTCTAAGTTTATGTTTAAGTTTATGTTTAAGTTTATGTTTAAGTTTATGTTTAAGTTTATGTCTAAATTTATGTTTAAATTTATGTTTGAATTTATGTCCAAGTTTATGTTTTTATTTATGTTTAAACATAAACATAAACATAAACATAAACATAAACATAAACATAAACATAAACATAAACATAAACATAAACATAAACATAAACATAAACATAAACATAAACATAAACATAAACATAAACATAAACATAAACATAAACATAAACATAAACATAAACATAAACATAAACATAAACATAAACATAAACATAAACATAAACATAAACATAAACATAAACATAAACATAAACATAAACATAAACATAAACATAAACATAAACATAAACATAAACATAAAGATAAACATAAACATAAACATAAACATAAACATAAACATAAACATAAACATAAACATAAACATAAACATACATAAGCAAGAAATTAAAAGTAAACTAAATCATACACGTAAATAAGTATATCTGCAAATCGACTCGATTTGTATTAAATCGGTGTATTTTGATATTAAACGTCTCGATTCGTACCAATAACAATCGTATCAAATTATTTTAAATCAATTCCATCAGTTTGGATACTTATCGGAAATTTAGAGTCAAAATGACTAGATTTGACATTATTTGATGTTATTTGAATGAAATGATGATTTTCGACTCAATTCGTTTTTACAATTAAAAATAATGTTTATGTTAAGTTTATGTTTATGTTTATGTTTATGTTTATGTTTATGTTTATGTTTATGTTTATGTTTATGTTTATGTTTATGTTTATGTTTATGTTTATGTTTATGTTTATGTTTATGTTTATGTTTGAATTTATGTCTAAGTTTATGTTAAAGTTTATGTTTTAATTTATGTCTAAGTTTATGTTTAAGTTTATGTCTAAATTTATGTCTAAATTTATGTTTGAATTTATGTCTAAGTTTATGTTTAAGTTTATGTCTAAATTTATGTCTAAATTTATGTTTGAATTTATGTCTAAGTTTAAGTTTAAGTTTATGTGTTAATCTATGTTTAAGTTTATGTTTAAGTTTATGTGCTAATTTATGTTTAGGTTTATGTTTAGTTTATGTTTAAATTTATGTTTAAGTTTATGTCTAAATTTATGTTTGAATTTATGTCTAAGTTTATGTTTAAGTTTATGTCTAAATTTATGTCTAAATTTATGTTTGAATTTATGTCTAAGTTTATGTTTAAGTTTATGTGTTAATTTATGTTTAAGTTTATGTTTAAATTTATGTTTAAGTTTATATCTAAATTTATGTTTAAATTTATGTTTGAATTTATGTTTTAATTTATGTCTAAGTTTATGTCTAAATTTATGTCTAAATTTATGTTTGAATTTATGTCTAAGTTTATGTTTAAGTTTATGTGTTAATTTATGTTTAAGTTTATGTCTAAGTTTATGTTTAAATTAATGTTCAAGTTTATGTCTAAATTTATGTTTAAATTTATGTTTGAATTTATGTCCAAGTTTATGTTTAAGTTTATGTTTTAATTTATGTCTAAGTTTATGTTTAAGTTTATGTCTAAATTTATGTTTGAATTTATGTCTAAGTTTATGTTTAAGTTTATGTCTAAATTTATGTCTAAATTTATGTTTGAATTTATGTCTAAGTTTATGTTTAAGTTTATGTGTTAATTTATGTTTAAGTTTATGTTTAAATTTATGTTTAAGTTTATATCTAAATTTATGTTTAAATTTATTTTTGAATTTATGTTTTAATTTATGTCTAAGTTTATGTTTGAGTTTATGTTTTTATTTATGTTTAAGTTTATGTTTAGGTTTATGTTTAAATTTAAGTTTAAATTTATGTCTAAGTTTATGTTTAAGTTCATGTTTAAATTTATGTTTAAGTTTATATCTAAATTTATGTTTAAATTTATGTTTGAATTTATGTCCAAGTATATGTTTAAGTTTATGTTTTAATTTATGTCTTAGTTTATGTTTAAGTTTATGTTTTAATTTATGTTTAAGTTTATGTTTAAGTTTATGTCTAAATTTATGACTAAATTTATGTTTGAATTTATGTCTAAGTTTATGTTTAAGTTTATGTGTTAATTTATGTTTAAGTTTATGTTTATGTTTATGTTTAAATTTATGTTTAAGTTTATGTCTAAATTTATGTTTAAATTTATGTTTGAATTTATGTCCAAGTTTATGTTTAAGTTTATGTTTTAATTTATGTCTAAATTTATGTTTGAATTTATGTCTATGTTTATGTTTAAGTTTATGTCTAAATTTATGTCTAAATTTATGTTTGAATTTATGTCTAAGTTTATGTTTAAGTTTATGTGTTAATTTATGTTTAGTTTATGTTTAAATTTATGTTTAAGTTTATATCTAAATTTATGTTTGAATTTATGTCTAAGTTTATGTTTAAGTTTATGTTTTAATTTATGTCTAAGTTTATGTTTAAGTTTATATCTAAATTTATGTTTAAATTTATGTCTAAGTTTATGTTTAAGTTTATGTCTAAATTTATGTCTAAATTTATGTTTGAATTTATGTCTAAGTTTATGTTTAAGTTTATGTGTTAATTTATGTTTAGTTTATGTTTAAATTTATGTTTAAGTTTATATCTAAATTTATGTTTAAATTTATGTTTGAATTTATGTCTAAGTTTATGTTTAAGTTTATGTTTTAATTTATGTCTTAATTTATGTTTAAGTTTATGTTTTTATTTATGTTTAAGTTTATGTTTAAGTTTATGTTTAAATTTAAGTTTAAATTTATGTTTGAATTTATGTCCAAGTTTATGTTTAAGTTTATGTTTTAATTTATGATTTAGTTTATGTTTAAGTTTATGTCTAAATTTATGTTTGAATTTATGTCTAAGTTTATGTTTAAGTTTATGTGTTAATTTATGTTTAAGTTTATGTTTAAATTTATGTTTAAGCTTATATCTAAATTTATGTTTAAATTTATGTTTGAATTTATGTTTTAATTTATGTCTAAGTTTATGTTTAAGTTTATGTTTTTATTTATGTTTAAGTTTATGTTTAAGTTTATGTTTAAATTTAAGTTTAAATTTATGTCTAAGTTTATGTTTAAGTTTATGTCTAAATTTATGTCTAAATTTATGTTTGAATTTATGTCTAAGTTTATGTTTAAATTTATGTGTTAATTTATGTTTAAGTTTATGTTTAAATTTATGTTTAAGTTTATATCTAAATTTATGTTTAAATTTATGTTTGAATTTATGTCCAAGTTTATGTTTTTATTTATGTTTAAAAATAAACATAAACATAAACATAAACATAAACATAAGCATAAACATAAACATAAACATAAACATAAACATAAACATAAACATAAACATAAACATAAACATAAACATAAACATAAACATAAACATAAACATAAACATAAACATAAACATAAACATAAACATAAACATAAACATAAACATAAACATAAACATAAACATAAACATAAACATAAACATAAACATAAACATAAACATAAACATAAACATAAACATAAACATAAACATAAACATAAACATAAACATAAACATAAACATAAACATAAACATAAACATAAACATAAACATAAACATAAACATAAACATAAACATAAACATAAACATAAACATAAACATAAATATAAACATAAACATAAACATAAACATAAACATACATAAGCAAGAAATTAAACGTAAACTAAATCATACACGTAAATAAGTATATCTGCAAATCGACTCGATTTGTATTAAATCGGTGTATTTTGATATTAAACGTCTCGATTCGTACCAATAACAATCGTATCAAATTATTTTAAATCAATTCCATCAGTTTGGATACTTATCGGAAATTTAGAGTCAAAATGACTAGATTTGACATTATTTGATGTTATTTGAATGAAATGATGATTTTCGACTCAATTCGTTTTTACAATTAAAAATAATGTTTATGTTAAGTTTATGTTTATGTTTATGTTTATGTTTATGTTTGTGTTTATGTTTATGTTTATGTTTATGTTTATGTTTATGTTTATGTTTATGTTTATGTTTATGTTTATGTTTATGTTTATGTTTATGTTTATGTTTATGTTTATGTTTATGTTTATGTTTATGTTTATGTTTATGTTTATGTTTTTGTTTATGTTTATGTTTATGTTTATGTTTGAATTTATGTCTAAGTTTATGTTAAAGTTTATGTTTTAATTTATGTCTAAGTTTATGTTTAAGTTTATGTCTAAATTTATGTCTAAATTTATGTTTGAATTTATGTCTAAGTTTATGTTTAAGTTTATGTCTAAATTTATGTCTAAATTTATGTTTGAATTTATGTCTAAATTTATGTTTAAGTTTATGTGTTAATTTATGTTTAAGTTTATGTTTAAGTTTATGTGCTAATTTATGTTTAGGTTTATGTTTAGTTTATGTTTAAATTTATGTTTGAATTTATGTCTAAGTTTATGTTTAAGTTTATGTGTTAATTTATGTTTAAGTTTATATCTAAATTTATGTTTAAATTTATGTTTGAATTTATGTTTTAATTTATGTCTAAGTTTATGTCTAAATTTATGTCTAAATTTATGTTTGAATTTATGTCTAAATTTATGTTTAAGTTTATGTGTTAATTTATGTTTAAGTTTATGTCTAAGTTTATGTTTAAATTAATGTTCAAGTTTATGTCTAAATTTATGTTTAAATTTATGTTTGAATTTATGTCCAAGTTTATGTTTAAGTTTATGTTTTAATTTATGTCTAAGTTTATGTTTAAGTTTATGTCTAAATTTATGTTTGAATTTATGTCTAAGTTTATGTTTAAGTTTATGTCTAAATTTATGTCTAAATTTATGTTTGAATTTATGTCTAAGTTTATGTTTAAGTTTATGTGTTAATTTATGTTTAAGTTTATGTTTAAATTTATGTTTAAGTTTATATCTAAATTTATGATTAAATTTATGTTTGAATTTATGTTTTAATTTATGTCTAAGTTTATGTTTAAGTTTATGTTTTTATTTATGTTTAAGTTTATGTTTAGGTTTATGTTTAAATTTAAGTTTAAATTTATGTCTAAGTTTATGTTTAAGTTCATGTTTAAATTTATGTTTAAGTTTATATCTAAATTTATGTTTAAATTTATGTTTGAATTTATGTCCAAGTATATGTTTAAGTTTATGTTTTAATTTATGTCTAAGTTTATGTTTAAGTTTATTTTTTAATTTATGTTTAAGTTTATGTTTAAGTTTATGTCTAAATTTATGACTAAATTTATGTTTGAATTTATGTCTAAGTTTATGTTTAAGTTTATGTGTTAATTTATGTTTAAGTTTATGTTTATGTTTATGTTTAAATTTATGTTTAAGTTTATGTCTAAATTTATGTTTAAATTTATGTTTGAATTTATGTCCAAGTTTATGTTTAAGTTTATGTTTTAATTTATGTTTAAGTTTATGTTTAAGTTTATGTCTAAATTTATGTTTGAATTTATGTCTAAGTTTATGTTTAAATTTATGTTTGAATTTATGTCCAAGTTTATGTTTAACTTTATGTTTTAATTTATGTCTAAGTTTATGTTTAAGTTTATGTTTAAATTTATGTTTGAATTTATGTCTAAGTTAATGTTTAAGTTTATGTCTAAATTTATGTCTAAATTTATGTTTGAATTTATGTCTAAGTTTATGTTTAAGTTTATGTGTTAATTTATGTTTAAGTTTATGTTTAAATTTATGTTTAAGTTTATATCTAAATTTATGTTTAAATTTATGTTTGAATTTATGTTTTAATTTATGTCTAAGTTAATGTCTAAATTTATGTTTAAATTTATGTTTTAATTTATGTCTAAGTTTATGTTTAAGTTTATGTTTTTATTTATGTTTAAGTTTATGTTTAAGTTTATGTTTAAGTTTATGTTTAAGTTTATGTTTAAGTTTATGTTTAAATTTATGTTTGAATTTATGTCCAAGTATATGTTTAAGTTTATGTTTTAATTTATGTCTAAGTTTATGTTTAAGTTTATTTTTTAATTTATGTTTAAGTTTATGTTTAAGTTTATGTCTAAATTTATGACTAAATTTATGTTTGAATTTATGTCTAAGTTTATGTTTAAGTTTATGTGTTAATTTATGTTTAAGTTTATGTTTATGTTTATGTTTAAATTTATGTTTAAGTTTATGTCTAAATTTATGTTTAAATTTATGTTTGAATTTATGTCCAAGTTTATGTTTAAGTTTATGTTTTAATTTATGTCTAAGTTTATGTTTAAGTTTATGTCTAAATTTATGTTTGAATTTATGTCTAAGTTTATGTTTAAATTTATGTTTGAATTTATGTCCAAGTTTATGTTTAACTTTATGTTTTAATTTATGTCTAAGTTTATGTTTAAGTTTATGTTTAAATTTATGTTTGAATTTATGTCTAAGTTAATGTTTAAGTTTATGTCTAAATTTATGTCTAAATTTATGTTTGAATTTATGTCTAAGTTTATGTTTAAGTTTATGTGTTAATTTATGTTTAAGTTTATGTTTAAATTTATGTTTAAGTTTTAATCTAAATTTATGTTTAAATTTATGTTTGAATTTATGTTTTAATTTATGTCTAAGTTAATGTCTAAATTTATGTTTAAATTTATGTTTTAATTTATGTCTAAGTTTATGTTTAAGTTTATGTTTTTATTTATGTTTAAGTTTATGTTTAAGTTTATGTTTAAGTTTATGTTTAAGTTTATGTTTAAGTTTATGTTTAAGTTTATGTTTAAGTTTATGTTTAAGTTTATGTTTAATTTTATGTTTAAGTTTATGTCTAAATTTATGTTTAAAATTATGTTTGAATTTATGTCCAAGTTTATGTTTTTATTTATGTTTAAACATAAACATAAACATAAACATAAACATAAACATAAACATAAACATAAACATAAACATAAACATAAACATAAACATAAACATAAACATAAACATAAACATAAACATAAACATAAACATAAACATAAACATAAACATAAACATAAACATAAACATAAACATAAACATAAACATAAACATAAACATAAACATAAACATAAACATACATAAGCAAGAAATTAAACGTAAATTAAATCATACACGTAAATAAGTATATCTGCAAATCGACTCGATTTGTATTAAATCGGTGTATTTTGATATTAAACGTCTCGATTCGTACCAATAACAATCGTATCAAATTATTTTAAAACAATTCCAACAGTTTGGATACTTATCGGAAATTTTGAGTCAAAATGACTAGATTTGACATTATATGATGTAATTTGAATGAAATGATGATTTTCGACTCAATTCGTTTTTACAATTAAAAATAATGTTTATGTTAAGTTTATATGTTTATGTTTATGTTTATGTTTATGTTTATGTTTATGTTTATGTTTATGTTTATGTTTATGTTTATGTTTATGTTTATGTTTATGTTTATGTTTATGTTTATGTTTATGTTTATGTTTATGTTTATGTTTATGTTTATGTTTATGTTTATGTTTATGTTTATGTTTATGTTTATGTTTATGTTTATGTTTTTGTTTATGTTTATGTTTATGTTTGAATTTATGTCTAAGTTTATGTTAAAGTTTATGTTTTAATTTATGTCTAAGTTTATGTTTAAGTTTATGTTTAAGTTCATGTTTAAATTTATGTTTAAGTTTATATCAAAATTTATGTTTAAATTAATGTTTGAATTTATGTCCAAGTATATGTTTAAGTTTATGTTTTAATTTATGTCTTAGTTTATGTTTAAGTTTATGTTTGAATTTATGTCCAAGTTTTTGTTAAGTTTATGTTTTAATTTATGTCTAAGTTTATTTTTAAGTTTATGTCTAAATTTATGTCTAAATTTATATTTGAATTTAAGTCTAAGTTTACGTTTAAGTTTATGTGTTAATTTATGTTTAAGTTTATGTTTTTAATTTATGTTTAGGTTTATATCTAAATTTATGTTTAAATTTATGTTTGAATTTATGTCTTAGTTTATTTTTAATTTTATGTTTTAATTTATGTTTAAGTTTATGTTTAAATTTATGTTTAAGTTTATATCTAAATTTATGTTTAAATTTATGTTTGAATTTATGTCCAAGTTTATGTTTAAGTTTATGTTTTAATTTATGTTTTAGTTTATGTTTAAGTTTATGTCTAAATTTATGTTTGAATTTATGTCCAAGTTTATGTTTAAGTTTATGTTTTAATTTATGTTTAATTTTATGTTTAAGTTTATGTCTAAATTTATGTTTAAATTTATGTTTGAATTTATGTCCAAGTTTATGTTTTTATTTATGTTTAAACATAAACATAAACATAAACATAAACATAAACATAAACATAAACATAAACATAAACATAAACATAAACATAAACATAAACATAAACATAAACATAAACATACATAAACAAGAAATTAAACGTAAACTAAATCATACACGTAAATAAGTATATCTGCAAATCGACTCGATTTGTATTAAATCGGTGTATTTTGATATTAAACGTCTCGATTCGTACCAATAACAATCGTATCAAATTATTTTAAATCAATTCCATCAGTTTGGATACTTATCGGAAATTTAGAGTCAAAATGACTAGATTTGACATTATTTGATGTTATTTGAATGAAATGATGATTTTCGACTCAATTCGTTTTTACAATTAAAAATAATGTTTATGTTAAGTTTATGTTTATGTTTATGTTTATGTTTATGTTTATGTTTATGTTTATGTTTATGTTTGAATTTATGTCTAAGTTTATGTTAAAGTTTATGTTTTAATTTATGTCTAAGTTTATGTTTAAGTTTATGTCTAAATTTATGTCTAAATTTATGTTTGAATTTATGTCTAAGTTTATGTTTAGGTTTATGTCTAAATTTATGTTTGAATTTATGTCTAAGTTTATGTTTAAGTTTATGTCTAAATTTATGTCTAAATTTATGTTTGAATTTATGTCTAAGTTTATGTTTAAGTTTATGTGTTAATTTATGTTTAAGTTTATGTTTAAGTTTATGTGCTAATTTATGTTTAGGTTTATGTTTAGTTTATGTTTAAATTTATGTTTAAGTTTATGTCTAAATTTATGTTTGAATTTATGTCTAAGTTTATGTTTAAGTTTATGTCTAAATTTATGTTTTAATTTATGTCTAAGTTTATGTTTAAGTTTATGTCTAAATTTATGTTTAAATTTATGTTTGAATTTATGTCCAAGTTTATGCTTAGGTTTATGTTTGAATTTATGTCCAAGTTTATGTTTATGTTTATGTTTTAATTTATGTCTAAGTTTATGTCTAAGTTTATGTTTAAGTTTATGTCTAAATTTATGTTTAAATTTATGTTTGAATTTATGTCCAAGTTTATGTTTAAGTTTATGTTTTAATTTATGTCTAAGTTTATGTCTAAGTTTATGTTTAAGTTTATGTCTAAATTTATGTTTAAATTTATGTTTGAATTTATGTCCAAGTTTATGTCTAAATTTATGTTTGAATTTATGTCTAAGTTTATGTTTAAGTTTATGTGTTAATTTATGTATAAATTTATGTTTTAATTTATGTCTAAGTTTATGTTTAAGTTTATGTCTAAATTTAAGTCTTAATTTATATTTGAATTTATGTCTAAGTTTATGTTTATGTTTATGTGTTAATTTATGTTTAAGTTTATGTTTAAGTTTATGTTTAAATTTATGTTTAAGTTTATGTCTAAATTTATGTTTAAATTTATGTTTGAATTTATGTCCAAGTTTATGCTTAGGTTTATGTTTGAATTTATGTCCAAGTTTATGTTTATGTTTATGTTTTAATTTATTAGACATAAATTAAAACATAAACATAAACATAAATTCAAACATAAATTTAGACATAAATTTAGACATAAACTTAAACATAAACTTAGACATAAATTAAAACATAAACTTAAACATAAACTTAGACATAAACTTAGACAGTTTATGTCTAAGTTTATGTTTAAGTTTATGTCTAAATTTATGTTTAAATTTATGTTTGAATTTATGTCCAAGTTTATGTTTAAGTTTATGTTTTAATTTATGTCTAAGTTTATGTTTAAGTTTATGTCTAAATTTATGTCTAAATTTATGTTTGAATTTATGTCTAAGTTTATGTTTAAGTTTATGTGTTAATTTATGTATAAATTTATGTTTTAATTTATGTCTAAGTTTATGTTTAAGTTTATGTCTAAATTTAAGTCTTAATTTATATTTGAATTTATGTCTAAGTTTATGTTTATGTTTATGTGTTAATTTATGTTTAAGTTTATGTTTAAGTTTATGTTTAAATTTATGTTTAAGTTTATGTCTAAATTTATGTTTAAATTTATGTTTGAATTTATGTCCAAGTTTATGTTTAAGTTTATGTCTATATTTATGTTTGAATTTATGTCCAAGTTTATGTTTAAGTTTATGTTTTAATTTATGTCTAAGTTTATGTTTAAGTTTATGTCAAAATTTATGTCTAAATTTATGTTTGAATTTATGTCCAAGTTTATGTTTAAGTTTATGTTTAAATTTATGTATAAGTTTATGTTTAAGTTTATGTCTAAATTTATGTTTGAATTTATGTCCAAGTTTATGTTTAAGTTTATGTTTTAATTTATGTCTAAGTTTATGTTTAAGTTTATGTCAAAATTTATGTCTAAATTTATGTTTGAATTTATGTCTAAGTTTATGTTTAAGTTTATGTCTAAATTTATGTCTAAATTTATGTTTGAATTTATGTCTAAGTTTATGTTTAAGTTTATGTGTTAATTTATGTTTAGTTTATGTTTAAATTTATGTTTAAGTTTATATCTAAATTTATGTTTAAATTTATGTTTGAATTTATGTATAAGTTTATGTTTAAGTTTATGTCTAAATTTATGTTTAAGTTTATGTTTTAATTTATGTCTAAGTTTATGTTTAAGTTTATGTCTAAATTTATGTTTAAATTTATGTTTGAATTTATGTCCAAGTTTATGCTTAGGTTTATGTTTGAATTTATGTCCAAGTTTATGTTTATGTTTATGTTTTAATTTATGTCTAAGTTTATGTCTAAGTTTATATTTAAGTTTATGTCTAAATTTATGTTTAAATTTATGTTTGAATTTATGTCCAAGTTTATGTTTAAGTTTATGTTTTAATTTATGTCTAAGTTTATGTTTATGTTTATGTTAAAATTTATGTTTAAGTTTATTTCTAAATTTATGTTTAAATTTATGTTTGAATTTATGTCTAAATTTATGTTTGAATTTATGTCTAAGTTTATGTTTAAGTTTATGTCTAAATTTATGTTTTAATTTATGTCTAAGTTTATGTTTAAGTTTATGTCTAAATTTATGTTTAAATTTATGTTTGAATTTATGTCCAAGTTTATGCTTAGGTTTATGTTTGAATTTATGTCCAAGTTTATGTTTATGTTTATGTTTTAATTTATGTCTAAGTTTATGTCTAAGTTTATGTTTAAGTTTATGTCTAAATTTATGTTTAAATTTATGTTTGAATTTATGTCCAAGTTTATGTTTAAGTTTATGTTTTAATTTATGTCTAAGTTTATGTTTATGTTTATGTTAAAATTTATGTTTAAGTTTATTTCTAAATTTATGTTTAAATTTATGTTTGAATTTATGTCCAAGTTTATGTTTAAGTTTATGTTTTAATTTATGTCTAAGTTTATGTTTAAGTTTATGTCTAAATTTATGTCTAAATTTATGTTTGAATTTATGTCCAAGTTTATGTTTAAGTTTTTGTTTTAATTTATGTCTAAGTTTATGTTTAAGTTTATGTGTTAATTTATGTTTAAATTTATGTTTGAATTTATGTCCAAGTTTATGTTTAAGTTTATGTTTTAATTTATGTCTAAGTTTATGTTTAATTTTATGTCTAAATTTATTTCTAAATTTATGTTTGAATTTATGTCTAAGTTTATGTTTAAGTTTATGTGTTAATTTATATTTAAGTTTATGTTTAAATTTATGTTTAAGTTTATATCTAAATTTATGTTTAAATTTATGTTTGAATTTATGTTTTAATTTATGTTTAAGTTAATGTCTAAATTTATGTTTGAATTTATGTCTAAGTTTATGTTTAATTTTATGTCTAAATTTATTTCTAAATTTATGTTTGAATTTATGTCTAAGTTTATGTTTAAGTTTATGTGTTAATTTATATTTAATTTTATGTTTAAATTTATGTTTAAGTTTATATCTAAATTTATGTTTAAATTTATGTTTGAATTTATGTTTTAATTTATGTCTAAGTTTATGTCTAAATTTATGTTTAAATTTATGTTTTAATTTATGTCTAAGTTTATGTTTAAGTTTATGTTTTTATTTATGTTTAAGTTTATGTTTAAGTTTATGTTTAAGTTTATGTTTAATTTTATGTTTAAGTTTATGTCTAAATTTATGTTTAAATTTATGTTTGAATTTATGTCCAAGTTTATGTTTTTATTTATGTTTAAACATAAACATAAACATAAACATAAACATAAACATAAACATAAACATAAACATAACATAAACATAAACATAAACATAAACATAAACATAAACATAAACATAAACATAAACATAAACATAAACATAAACATAAACATAAACATAAACATAAACATAAACATAAACATAAACATAAACATAAACATACATAAGCAAGAGATTAAACGTAAACTAAATCATACACGTAAATAAGTATATCAGCAAATCGACTCGATTTGTATTAAATCGGTGTATTTTGATATTAAACGTCTCGATTCGTACCAATAACAATCGTATCAAATTATTTTAAATCAATTCCATCAGTTTAGATACTTATCGGAAATTTAGAGTCAAAATGACTAGATTTGACATTATTTGATGTTATTTAAATGAAATGATGATTTTCGACTCAATTCGTTTTTACAATTAAAAATAATGTTTATGTTAAGTTTATGTTTATGTTTATGTTTATGTTTATGTTTATGTTTATGTTTATGTTTATGTTTGAATTTATGTCTAAGTTTATGTTAAAGTTTATGTTTTAATTTATGTCTAAGTTTATGTTTAAGTTTATGTCTAAATTTATGTCTAAATTTATGTTTGAATTTATGTCTAAGTTTATGTTTAGGTTTATGTCTAAATTTATGTCTAAATTTATGTTTGAATTTATGTCTAAGTTTATGTTTAAGTTTATGTTTTAATTTATGTCTAAGTTTATGTTTAAGTTTATGTCTAAATTTATGTCTAAATTTATGTTTGAATTTATGTCTAAGTTTATGTTTAAGTTTATGTCTAAATTTATGTCTAAATTTATGTTTGAATTTATGTCTAAGTTTATGTTTAAGTTTATGTGTTAATTTATGTTTAAGTTTATGTTTAAGTTTATGTGCTAATTTATGTTTAGGTTTATGTTTAGTTTATGTTTAAATTTATGTTTAAGTTTATGTCTAAATTTATGTTTGAATTTATGTCTAAGTTTATGTTTAAGTTTATGTCTAAATTTATGTTTGAATTTATGTCTAAGTTTATGTTTAAGTTTATGTGTTAATTTATGTTTAAGTTTATGTTTAAATTTATGTTTAAATTTATATCTAAATTTATGTTTAAATTTATGTTTGCATTTATGTTTTAATTTATGTCTAAGTTTATGTTTAAGTTTATGTTTAAGCTTATGTTTAAGTTTATGTCTAAATTTATGTTTAAATTTATGTTTTATATGTTTTATATGTCTAAGTTTATGTTTAAGTTTATGTTTTTATTTATGTTTAAGTTTATGTTTAATTTTATGTTTTAATTTATGTTTAAGTTCATGTTTAAATTTATGTTTATGTTTATATCTAAATTTATATTCAAATTTATGTTTGAATTTATGTCCAAGTATATGTTTAAGTTTATGTTTTAATTTATGTCTTAGTTTATGTTTAAGTTTATGTTTGAATTTATGTCCAAGTTTATGTTTAAGTTTATGTTTTAATTTATGTCTAAGTTTATGTTTAATTTTATGTCTAAATTTATTTCTAAATTTATGTTTGAATTTATGTCTAAGTTTATGTTTAAGTTTATGTGTTAATTTATATTTAAGTTTATGTTTAAATTTATGTTTAAGTTTATATCTAAATTTATGTTTAAATTTATGTTTGAATTTATGTTTTAATTTATGTTTAAGTTTATGTCTAAATTTATGTTTGAATTTATGTCTAAGTTTATGTTTAATTTTATGTCTAAATTTATTTCTAAATTTATGTTTGAATTTATGTCTAAGTTTATGTTTAAGTTTATGTGTTAATTTATGTTTAAGTTTATGTTTAAATTTATGTTTAAATTTATATCTAAATTTATGTTTAAATTTATGTTTGAATTTATGTTTTAATTTATGTCTAAGTTTATGTTTAAGTTTATGTTTAAGCTTATGTTTAAGTTTATGTCTAAATTTATGTTTAAATTTATGTTTTAATTTATGTCTAAGTTTATGTTTAAGTTTATGTTTTTATTTATGTTTAAGTTTATGTTTAATTTTATGTTTTAATTTATGTTTAAGTTCATGTTTAAATTTATGTTTATGTTTATATCTAAATTTATGTTTAAATTTATGTTTGAATTTATGTCCAAGTATATGTTTAAGTTTATGTTTTAATTTATGTCTTAGTTTATGTTTAAGTTTATGTTTGAATTTATGTCCAAGTTTTTGTTTAAGTTTATGTTTTAATTTATGTCTAAGTCTATGTTTAAGTTTATGTCTAAATTTATGTCTAAATTTATATTTGAATTTATGTCTAAGTTTATGTTTAAGTTTATGTGTTAATTTATGTTTAAGTTTATGTTTAAATTTATGTTTAAATTTATGTCTAAATTTATGTTTGAATTTATGTCCAAGTTTTTGTTTAAGTTTATTTTTTAATTTATGTCTAAGTTTATGTTTAAGTTTATGTTTAATTTTATGTTTTAATTTATGTTTAAGTTCATGTTTAAATTTATGTTTTTGTTTATATCTAAATTTATGTTTAAATTTATGTTTGAATTTATGTCCAAGTATATGTTTAAGTTTATGTTTTAATTTATGTCTTAGTTTATGTTTAAGTTTATGTTTGAATTTATGTCCAAGTTTTTGTTTAAGTTTATGTTTTAATTTATGTCTAAGTCTATGTTTAAGTTTATGTCTAAATTTATGTCTAAATTTATATTTGAATTTATGTCTAAGTTTATGTTTAAGTTTATGTTTGAATTTATGTCTAAGTTTACGTTTAAGTTTATGTGTTAATTTATGTTTAAGTTTATGTTTAAATTTATGTTTAGGTTTATATCTAAATTTATGTTTAAATTTATGTTTTAATTTATGTCTAAGTTTATGTTTAAGTTTATGTCTAAATTTATGTCTAAGTTTATGTTTAAGTTTATGTGTTAATTTATGTTTAAATTTATGTTTGAATTTATGTCCAAGTTTATGTTTAAGTTTATGTTTTAATTTATGTCTAAGTTTATGTTTAAGTTTATGTCTAAATTTATGTTTGAATTTATGTCTAAGTTTATGTTTAATTTTATGTCTAAATTTATGTCTAAATTTATGTTTGAATTTATGTCTAAGTTTATGTTTAAGTTTATGTGTTAATTTATATTTAAGTTTATGTTTAAATTTATGTTTGAATTTATGTCTAAGTTTATGTTTAAGTTTATGTCTAAATTTATGTTTGAATTTATGTGTAAGTTTATGTTTAAGTTTATGTCTAAATTTATGTTTGAATTTATGTCCAAGTTTATGTTTAAGTTTATGTTTAAATTAAAGTTTAAATTTAAGTCTAAGTTTATGTTTAAGTTTATGTATAAATTTATGTTTAAATTTATGTTTGAATTTATGTCCAAGTTTATGTTTATGTTTATGTTTTAATTTATGTCTAAGTTTATGTTTAAGTTTATGTCTAAATTTATGTCTAAATTTATGTTTGAATTTATGTCTAAGTTTATGTTTAGGTTTATGTCTAAATTTATGTTTAAATTTATGTTTGAATTTATGTCCAAGTTTATGTTTAAGTTAATGTTTTAATTTATGTCTAAGTTTATGTCCAAGTTTATGTTTAAGTTTATGTTTTAATTTATGTCTAAGTTTATGTTTAAGTTTATGTCAAAATTTATGTCTAAGTTTATGTTTAAGTTTATGTGTTAATTTATGTTTAAGTTTATGTTTAAATTTATGTTTAAGTTTATATCTAAATTTATGTTTAAATTTATGTTTGAATTTATGTTTTAATTTATGTCTATGTTTATGTCTAAATTTATGTTTAAATTTATGTTTAAATTTAAGTTTAAATTTATGTCTAAGTTTATGTTTAAATTTATGTTTGAATTTATGTCCAAGTTTATGTTTAAGTTTATGTTTTAATTTATGTCTAAGTTTATGTTTAAGTTTATGTCAAAATTTATGTCTAAATTTATGTTTGAATTTATGTCTAAGTTTATGTCTAAGTTTATGTTTAAGTTTATGTCTAAATTTATGTCTAAATTTATGTTTGAATTTATGTCTAAGTTTATGTTTAAGTTTATGTGTTAATTTATGTTTAGTTTATGTTTAAATTTATGTTTAAGTTTATATCTAAATTTATGTTTAAATTTATGTTTGAATTTATGTCAAAGTTTATGTTTAAGTTTATGTTTAAGTTTATGTCTAAATTAATGTTTAAATTTATGTTTTAATTTATGTCTAAGTTTATGTTTAAGTTTATGTTTTATTTATGTTTAAGTTTATGTTTAAGTTTATGTTTAAATTAAAGTTAAAATTTATGTCTAAGTTTATGTTTAAATTTATGTTTGAATTTATGTCCAAGTTTATGTTTAGGTTTATGTTTGAATTTATGTCCAAGTTTATGTTTATGTTTATGTTAAAATTTATGTTTAAGTTTATTTCTAAAGTTATGTTTAAATTTATGTTTGAATTTATGTCCAAGTTTATGTTTAAGTTTATGTCTAAATTTATGTTTAAATTTATGTTTGAATTTATGTCCAAGTTTATGTTTAAGTTAATGTTTTAATTTATGTCTAAGTTTATGTCCAAGTTTATGTTTAAGTTTATGTCTAAGTTTATGTTTAAGTTTATGTCAAAATTTATGTCTAAGTTTATGTTTAAGTTTATGTGTTAATTTATGTTTAAATTTATGTTTGAATTTATGTCCAAGTTTATGTTTAAGTTTATGTTTTAATTTATGTCTAAGTTTATGTTTAAGTTTATGTCTAAATTTATGTCTAAGTTTATGTTTAAGTTTATGTGTTAATTTATGTTTAAATTTATGTTTGAATTTATGTCCAAGTTTATGTTTAAGTTTATGTTTTAATTTATGTCTAAGTTTATGTTTAAGTTTATGTCTAAATTTATGTTTGAATTTATGTCTAAGTTTATGTTTAAGTTTATGTGTTAATTTATGTTTAAGTTTATGTTTAAATTTATGTTTAAGTTTATATCTAAATTTATGTTTAAATTTATGTTTGAATTTATGTTTTAATTTATGTCTAAGTTTATGTCTAAATTTATGTTTAAATTTATGTTTAAATTTAAGTTTAAGTTTATGTCTAAGTTTATGTTTAAATTTATGTTTGAATTTATGTCCAAGTATATGTTTAAGTTTATGTTTTAATTTATGTCTTAGTTTATGTTTAAGTTTATGTTTGAATTTATGTCCAAGTTTTTGTTTAAGTTTATTTTTTAATTTATGTCTAAATTTATGTTTAAGCTTATGTCTAAATTTATGTCTAAATTTATATTTGAATTTATGTCTAAGTGTATGTTTAAGTTTATGTGTTAATTTATGTTTAAGTTTATGTTTTAATTTATGTTTAAATTTATGTCTAAATTTATGTTTGAATTTATGTCTAAGTTTACGTTTAAGTTTATGTGTTAATTTATGTTAAAGTTTATGTTTAAATTTATGTTTAGGTTTATATCTAAATTTATGTTTAAATTTATGTTTGAATTTATGTCCAAGTATATGTTTAAGTTTATGTTTCAATTTATGTCTTAGTTTATGTTTAAGTTTATGTTTGAATTTATGTCCAAGTTTTTGTTTAAGTTTATTTTTTAATTTATGTCTAAGTTTATGTTTAAGCTTATGTCTAAATTTATGTCTAAATTTATATTTGAATTTATGTCTAAGTGTATGTTTAAGTTTATGTGTTAATTTATGTTTAAGTTTATGTTTTAATTTATGTTTAAATTTATGTCTTAATTTATGTTTGAATTTATGTCTTAGTTTATGTTAAGTTTATGTTTTAATTTATGTTTTAGTTTATGTTTAAGTTTATGTCTAAATTTATGTTTAAATTTATGTCTAAGTTTATGTTTAAGTTTATGTCTAAGTTTATGTTTAAGTTTATGTTTAAGTTTATGTCTAAATTTATGTTTAAATTTATGTTTGAATTTATGTCCAAGTTTATGTTTTTATTTATGTTTAAACATAAACATAAACATAAACATAAACATAAACATAAACATAAACATAAACATAAACATAAACATAAACATAAACATACATAAGCAAGAGATTAAACGTAAACTAAATCATACACGTAAATAAGTATATCTGCAAATCGACTCGATTTGTATTAAATCGGTGTATTTTGATATTAAACGTCTCGATTCGTACCAATAACAATCGTATCAAATTATTTTAAATCAATTCCTTCAGTTTGGATACTTATCGGAAATTTAGAGTCAAAATGACTAGATTTGACATTATTTGATGTTATTTAAATGAAATGATGATTTTCGACTCAATTCGTTTTTACAATTAAAAATAATGTTTATGTTAAGTTTATGTTTATGTTTATGTTTATGTTTATGTTTATGTTTATGTTTATGTTTGAATTTATGTCTAAGTTTATGTTAAAGTTTATGTTTTAATTTATGTCTAAGTTTATGTTTAAGTTTATGTCTAAATTTATGTTTGAATTTATGTCCAAGTTTATGTTTAAGTTTATGTCTAAATTTATGTTTAAATTTATGTTTGAATTTATGTCCAAGTTTATGTTTTTATTTATGTTTAAACATTAACATAAACATAAACATAAATATAAACATAAACATACATAAGCAAGAAATTAAACGTAAACTAAATCATACACGTAAATAAGTATATCTGCAAATCGACTCGATTTGTATTAAATCGGTGTATTTTGATATTAAACGTCTCGATTCGTACCAATAACAATCGTATCAAATTTTTTTAAAACAATTCCATCAGTTTGGATACTTATCGGAAATTTTGAGTCAAAATGACTAGATTTGACATTATATGATGTAATTTGAATGAAATGATGATTTTCGACTCAATTCGTTTTTACAATTAAAAATAATGTTTATGTTAAGTTTATGTTTATGTTTATGTTTATGTTTATGTTTATGTTTATGTTTATGTTTATGTTTATGTTTATGTTTATGTTTATGTTTATGTTTATGTTTATGTTTATGTTTATGTTTATGTTTATGTTTATGTTTATGTTTATGTTTATGTTTATGTTTATGTTTATGTTTATGTTTATGTTTATGTTTTTGTTTATGTTTATGTTTATGTTTGAATTTATGTCTAAGTTTATGTTAAAGTTTATGTTTTAATTTATGTCTAAGTTTATGTTTAAGTTTATGTGTTAATTTATGTATAAATTTATGTTTTAATTTATGTCTAAGTTTATGTTTAAGTTTATGTCTAAATTTAAGTCTTAATTTATGTCCAAGTTAATGTTTAAGTTTATGTTTTAATTTATGTCTAAGTTTATGTTTAAGTTTATGTCTAAATTTATGTTTGAATTTATGTCTAAGTTTATGTTTAAGTTCATGTTTTTATTTATGTCTTTGTTTATGTTTAAGTTTATGTCAAAATTTATGTCTAAATTTATGTTTGAATTTATGTCTAAGTTTATGTCTAAGTTTATGTTTAAGTTTATGTCTAAATTTATGTCTAAATTTATGTTTGAATTTATGTCTAAGTTTATGTTTAAGTTTATGTGATAATTTATGTTTAGTTTATGTTTAAGTTTATATCTAAATTTATGTTTAAATTTATGTTTGAATTTATGTCTAAGTTTATGTTTAAGTTTATGTTTAAGTTTATGTCTAAATTAATGTTTAAGTTTATGTTTTAATTTATGTCTAAGTTTATGTTTAAGTTTATGTTTTTATTTATGTTTAAGTTTATGTTTAAGTTTATGTTTAAATTAAAGTTTAAATTTATGTCTAAGTTAATGTTTAAGTTTATGTCTAAATTTATGTTTAAATTTATGTTTGAATTTATGTCCAAGTTTATGTTTAAGTTAATGTTTTAATTTATGTCTAAGTTTATGTTTATGTTTATGTTAAAATTTATGTTTAAGTTTATTTCTAAATTTATGTTTAAATTTATGTTTGAATTTATGTCCAAGTTTATGTTTAAGTTTTTGTTTTAATTTATGTCTAAGTTTATGTTTAAGTTTATGTCTAAATTTATGTTTGAATTTATGTCTAAGTTTATGTTTAAGTTTATGTCTAAATTTATGTCTAAATTTATGTTTGAATTTATGTCTAAGTTTATGTTTAAGTTTATGTGTTAATTTATGTTTAAGTTTATGTTTAAATTTATGTTTAAGTTTATATCTAAATTTATGTTTAAATTTATGTTTGAATTTATGTTTTAATTTATGTCTAAGTTTATGTCTAAATTTATGTTTAAATTTATGTTTAAATTTAAGTTTAAATTTATGTCTAAGTTTATGTTTAAGTTTATGTTTAATTTTATGTTTTAATTTATGTTTAAGTTCATGTTTAAATTTATGTTTAAAGTTTATATCTAATATTATGTTTAAATTTATGTTTGAATTTATGTCCAAGTATATGTTTAAGTTTATGTTTTAATTTATGTCTTAGTTTATGTTTAAGTTTATGTTTGAATTTATGTCCAAGTTTTTGTTTAAGTTTATTTTTTAATTTATGTCTAAGTTTATGTTTAAGTTTATGTCTAAATTTATGTCTAAATTTATATATGAATTTATGTCTAAGTTTATGTTTAAGTTTATGTTTTAATTTATGTTTTAGTTTATGTTTAAGTTTATGTCTAAATTTATGTTTGAATTTATGTCTAAGTTTATGTTTAAGTTTATGTTTTAATTTATGTTTAAGTTTATGTTTAAGTTTATGTCTAAATTTATGTTTAAATTTATGTTTGAATTTATGTCCAAGTTTATGTTTTTATTTATGTTTAAACATAAACATAAACATAAACATAAACATAAACATAAACATAAACATAAACATAAACATAAACATAAACATAAACATAAACATAAACATAAACATAAACATAAACATAAACATAAACATAAACATAAACATAAACATAAACATAAACATAAACATAAACATAAACATAAACATAAACATACATAAGCAAGAAATTAAACGTAAACTAAATCATACACGTAAATAAGTATATCTGCAAATCGACTCGATTTGTATTAAATCGGTGTATTTTAATATTAAACGTCTCGATTCGTACCATAACAATCGTATCAAATTATTTTAAAACAATTCCATCAGTTTGGATACTTATCGGAAATTTAGAGTCAAAATGAATAGAGTTGACATTATATGATGTAATTTGAATGAAATGATGATTTTCGACTCAATTCGTTTTTACAATTAAAAATAATTTTTATGTAATGTTTATGTTTATGTTTATGTTTATGTTTATGTTTATGTTTATGTTTATGTTTATGTTTATGTTTATGTTTATGTTTATGTTTATGTTTATGTTTATGTTTATGTTTATGTTTATGTTTATGTTTATGTTTATGTTTATGTTTAAATTTATGTTTGAATTTATGTCTAAGTTTATGTTTAAGTTTATGTTTAAGTTTATGTCTAAATTAATGTTTAAGTTTATGTTTTAATTTATGTCTAAGTTTATGTTTAAGTTTATGTTTTTATTTATGTTTAAGTTTATGTTTAAATTAAAGTTTAAATTTATGTCTAAGTTTATGTTTAAGTTTATGTCTAAATTTATGTTTAAATTTATGTTTGAATTTATGTCCAAGTTTATGTTTAGGTTTATGTTTGAATTTATGTCCAAGTTTATGTTTATGTTTATGTTTTAATTTATGTCAAAGTTTATGTTTAAGTTTATGTCTAAATTTATGTTTGAATTTATGTCTAAGTTTATGTTTAATAAACATAAACATAAACATAAACATAAACATAAACATAAACATAAACATAAACATAAACATAAACATAAACATAAACATAAACATAAACATAAACATAAACATAAACATAAACATAAACATAAACATAAACATAAACATAAACATAAACATAAACATAAACATAAACATAAACATAAACATACATAAGCAAGAAATTAAACGTAAACTAAATCATACACGTAAATAAGTATATCTGCAAATCGACTCGATTTGTATTAAATCGGTGTATTTTAATATTAAACGTCTCGATTCGTACCAATAACAATCGTATCAAATTATTTTAAAACAATTCCATCAGTTTGGATACTTATCGGAAATTTTGAGTCAAAATGACTAGATTTGACATTATATGATGTAATTTGAATGAAATGATGATTTTCGACTCAATTCGTTTTTAAAATTAAAAATAATGTTTATGTTAAGTTTATGTTTATGTTTATGTTTATGTTTATGTTTATGTTTATGTTTATGTTAATGTTTATGTTTATGATTATGTTTATGTTTATGTTTATGTTTAAGTTTATGTGTTAATTTATGTTTAGTTTATGTTTAAATTTATGTTTAAGTTTATATCTAAATTTATGTTTAAATTTATTTTTGAATTTATGTCTAAGTTTATGTTTAAGTTTATGTTTAAGTTTATGTCTAAATTAATGTTTAAGTTTATGTTTTAATTTATGTCTAAGTTTATGTTTAAGTTTATGTTTTTATTTATGTTTAAGTTTATGTTTAAGTTTATGTTTAAATTAAAGTTTAAATTTATGTCTAAGTTTATGTTTAAGTTTATGTCTAAATTTATGTTTAAATTTATGTTTGAATTTATGTCCAAGTTTATGTTTAGGTTTATGTTTGAATTTATGTCCAAGTTTATGTTTATGTTTATGTTTTAATTTATGTCAAAGTTTATGTTTAAGTTTATGTCTAAATTTATGTTTAAATTTATGTTTGAATTTATGTCCAAGTTTATGTTTAAGTTAATGTTTTAATTTATGTCTAAGTTTATGTTTAAGTTTATGTCTAAATTTATGTTTGAATTTATGTCTAAGTTTATGTTTAAGTTTATGTCTAAATTTATGTCTAAATTAATGTTTGAATTTATGTTTGAATTTATGTCCAAGTTTATGTTTAAGTTTTTGTTTTAATTTATGTCTAAGTTTATGTTTAAGTTTATGTCTAAATTTATGTCTAAGTTTATGTTTAAGTTTATGTGTTAATTTATGTTTAAATTTATGTTTGAATTTATGTCCAAGTTTATGTTTAAGTTTATGTTTTAATTTATGTCTAAGTTTATGTTTAAGTTTATGTCTAAATTTATGTTTGAATTTATGTCTAAGTTTATGTTTAAGTTTATGTCTAAATTTATGTCTAAATTAATGTTTGAATTTATGTCTAAGTTTATGTTTAAGTTTATGTGTTAATTTATGTTTAAGTTTATGTTTAAATTTATGTTTAAGTTTATATCTAAATTTATGTTTAAATTTATGTTTGAATTTATGTATAAGTTTATGTTTAAGTTTATGTCTAAATTTATGTTTAAGTTTATGTTTTAATTTATGTCTAAGTTTATGTTTAAGTTTATGTCTAAATTTATGTTTAAATTTATGTTTGAATTTATGTCCAAGTTTATGCTTAGGTTTATGTTTGAATTTATGTCCAAGTTTATGTTTATGTTTATGTTTTAATTTATGTCTAAGTTTATGTCTAAGTTTATATTTAAGTTTATGTCTAAATTTATGTTTAAATTTATGTTTGAATTTATGTCCAAGTTTATGTTTAAGTTTATGTTTTAATTTATGTCTAAGTTTATGTTTATGTTTATGTTAAAATTTATGTTTAAGTTTATTTCTAAATTTATGTTTAAATTTATGTTTGAATTTATGTCTAAATTTATGTTTGAATTTATGTCTAAGTTTATGTTTAAGTTTATGTCTAAATTTATGTTTTAATTTATGTCTAAGTTTATGTTTAAGTTTATGTCTAAATTTATGTTTAAATTTATGTTTGAATTTATGTCCAAGTTTATGCTTAGGTTTATGTTTGAATTTATGTCCAAGTTTATGTTTATGTTTATGTTTTAATTTATGTCTAAGTTTATGTCTAAGTTTATATTTAAGTTTATGTCTAAATTTATGTTTAAATTTATGTTTGAATTTATGTCCAAGTTTATGTTTAAGTTTATGTTTTAATTTATGTCTAAGTTTATGTTTATGTTTATGTTAAAATTTATGTTTAAGTTTATTTCTAAATTTATGTTTAAATTTATGTTTGAATTTATGTCCAAGTTTATGTTTAAGTTTATGTTTTAATTTATGTCTAAGTTTATGTTTAAGTTTATGTCTAAATTTATGTCTAAATTTATGTTTGAATTTATGTCCAAGTTTATGTTTAAGTTTTTGTTTTAATTTATGTCTAAGTTTATGTTTAAGTTTATGTGTTAATTTATGTTTAAATTTATGTTTGAATTTATGTCCAAGTTTATGTTTAAGTTTATGTTTTAATTTATGTCTAAGTTTATGTTTAATTTTATGTCTAAATTTATTTCTAAATTTATGTTTGAATTTATGTCTAAGTTTATGTTTAAGTTTATGTGTTAATTTATATTTAAGTTTATGTTTAAATTTATGTTTAAGTTTATATCTAAATTTATGTTTAAATTTATGTTTGAATTTATGTTTTAATTTATGTTTAAGTTAATGTCTAAATTTATGTTTGAATTTATGTCTAAGTTTATGTTTAATTTTATGTCTAAATTTATTTCTAAATTTATGTTTGAATTTATGTCTAAGTTTATGTTTAAGTTTATGTGTTAATTTATATTTAATTTTATGTTTAAATTTATGTTTAAGTTTATATCTAAATTTATGTTTAAATTTATGTTTGAATTTATGTTTTAATTTATGTCTAAGTTTATGTCTAAATTTATGTTTAAATTTATGTTTTAATTTATGTCTAAGTTTATGTTTAAGTTTATGTTTTTATTTATGTTTAAGTTTATGTTTAAGTTTATGTTTAAGTTTATGTTTAATTTTATGTTTAAGTTTATGTCTAAATTTATGTTTAAATTTATGTTTGAATTTATGTCCAAGTTTATGTTTTTATTTATGTTTAAACATAAACATAAACATAAACATAAACATAAACATAAACATAAACATAAACATAACATAAACATAAACATAAACATAAACATAAACATAAACATAAACATAAACATAAACATAAACATAAACATAAACATAAACATAAACATAAACATAAACATAAACATAAACATAAACATAAACATAAACATAAACATAAACATACATAAGCAAGAGATTAAACGTAAACTAAATCATACACGTAAATAAGTATATCAGCAAATCGACTCGATTTGTATTAAATCGGTGTATTTTGATATTAAACGTCTCGATTCGTACCAATAACAATCGTATCAAATTATTTTAAATCAATTCCATCAGTTTAGATACTTATCGGAAATTTAGAGTCAAAATGACTAGATTTGACATTATTTGATGTTATTTAAATGAAATGATGATTTTCGACTCAATTCGTTTTTACAATTAAAAATAATGTTTATGTTAAGTTTATGTTTATGTTTATGTTTATGTTTATGTTTATGTTTATGTTTATGTTTATGTTTATGTTTGAATTTATGTCTAAGTTTATGTTAAAGTTTATGTTTTAATTTATGTCTAAGTTTATGTTTAAGTTTATGTCTAAATTTATGTCTAAATTTATGTTTGAATTTATGTCTAAGTTTATGTTTAGGTTTATGTCTAAATTTATGTCTAAATTTATGTTTGAATTTATGTCTAAGTTTATGTTTAAGTTTATGTTTTAATTTATGTCTAAGTTTATGTTTAAGTTTATGTCTAAATTTATGTCTAAATTTATGTTTGAATTTATGTCTAAGTTTATGTTTAAGTTTATGTCTAAATTTATGTCTAAATTTATGTTTGAATTTATGTCTAAGTTTATGTTTAAGTTTATGTGTTAATTTATGTTTAAGTTTATGTTTAAGTTTATGTGCTAATTTATGTTTAGGTTTATGTTTAGTTTATGTTTAAATTTATGTTTAAGTTTATGTCTAAATTTATGTTTGAATTTATGTCTAAGTTTATGTTTAAGTTTATGTCTAAATTTATGTTTGAATTTATGTCTAAGTTTATGTTTAAGTTTATGTGTTAATTTATGTTTAAGTTTATGTTTAAATTTATGTTTAAATTTATATCTAAATTTATGTTTAAATTTATGTTTGCATTTATGTTTTAATTTATGTCTAAGTTTATGTTTAAGTTTATGTTTAAGCTTATGTTTAAGTTTATGTCTAAATTTATGTTTAAATTTATGTTTTATATGTTTTATATGTCTAAGTTTATGTTTAAGTTTATGTTTTTATTTATGTTTAAGTTTATGTTTAATTTTATGTTTTAATTTATGTTTAAGTTCATGTTTAAATTTATGTTTATGTTTATATCTAAATTTATATTCAAATTTATGTTTGAATTTATGTCCAAGTATATGTTTAAGTTTATGTTTTAATTTATGTCTTAGTTTATGTTTAAGTTTATGTTTGAATTTATGTCCAAGTTTATGTTTAAGTTTATGTTTTAATTTATGTCTAAGTTTATGTTTAATTTTATGTCTAAATTTATTTCTAAATTTATGTTTGAATTTATGTCTAAGTTTATGTTTAAGTTTATGTGTTAATTTATATTTAAGTTTATGTTTAAATTTATGTTTAAGTTTATATCTAAATTTATGTTTAAATTTATGTTTGAATTTATGTTTTAATTTATGTTTAAGTTTATGTCTAAATTTATGTTTGAATTTATGTCTAAGTTTATGTTTAATTTTATGTCTAAATTTATTTCTAAATTTATGTTTGAATTTATGTCTAAGTTTATGTTTAAGTTTATGTGTTAATTTATGTTTAAGTTTATGTTTAAATTTATGTTTAAATTTATATCTAAATTTATGTTTAAATTTATGTTTGAATTTATGTTTTAATTTATGTCTAAGTTTATGTTTAAGTTTATGTTTAAGCTTATGTTTAAGTTTATGTCTAAATTTATGTTTAAATTTATGTTTTAATTTATGTCTAAGTTTATGTTTAAGTTTATGTTTTTATTTATGTTTAAGTTTATGTTTAATTTTATGTTTTAATTTATGTTTAAGTTCATGTTTAAATTTATGTTTATGTTTATATCTAAATTTATGTTTAAATTTATGTTTGAATTTATGTCCAAGTATATGTTTAAGTTTATGTTTTAATTTATGTCTTAGTTTATGTTTAAGTTTATGTTTGAATTTATGTCCAAGTTTTTGTTTAAGTTTATGTTTTAATTTATGTCTAAGTCTATGTTTAAGTTTATGTCTAAATTTATGTCTAAATTTATATTTGAATTTATGTCTAAGTTTATGTTTAAGTTTATGTGTTAATTTATGTTTAAGTTTATGTTTAAATTTATGTTTAAATTTATGTCTAAATTTATGTTTGAATTTATGTCCAAGTTTTTGTTTAAGTTTATTTTTTAATTTATGTCTAAGTTTATGTTTAAGTTTATGTTTAATTTTATGTTTTAATTTATGTTTAAGTTCATGTTTAAATTTATGTTTTTGTTTATATCTAAATTTATGTTTAAATTTATGTTTGAATTTATGTCCAAGTATATGTTTAAGTTTATGTTTTAATTTATGTCTTAGTTTATGTTTAAGTTTATGTTTGAATTTATGTCCAAGTTTTTGTTTAAGTTTATGTTTTAATTTATGTCTAAGTCTATGTTTAAGTTTATGTCTAAATTTATGTCTAAATTTATATTTGAATTTATGTCTAAGTTTATGTTTAAGTTTATGTTTGAATTTATGTCTAAGTTTACGTTTAAGTTTATGTGTTAATTTATGTTTAAGTTTATGTTTAAATTTATGTTTAGGTTTATATCTAAATTTATGTTTAAATTTATGTTTTAATTTATGTCTAAGTTTATGTTTAAGTTTATGTCTAAATTTATGTCTAAGTTTATGTTTAAGTTTATGTGTTAATTTATGTTTAAATTTATGTTTGAATTTATGTCCAAGTTTATGTTTAAGTTTATGTTTTAATTTATGTCTAAGTTTATGTTTAAGTTTATGTCTAAATTTATGTTTGAATTTATGTCTAAGTTTATGTTTAATTTTATGTCTAAATTTATGTCTAAATTTATGTTTGAATTTATGTCTAAGTTTATGTTTAAGTTTATGTGTTAATTTATATTTAAGTTTATGTTTAAATTTATGTTTGAATTTATGTCTAAGTTTATGTTTAAGTTTATGTCTAAATTTATGTTTGAATTTATGTGTAAGTTTATGTTTAAGTTTATGTCTAAATTTATGTTTGAATTTATGTCCAAGTTTATGTTTAAGTTTATGTTTAAATTAAAGTTTAAATTTAAGTCTAAGTTTATGTTTAAGTTTATGTATAAATTTATGTTTAAATTTATGTTTGAATTTATGTCCAAGTTTATGTTTATGTTTATGTTTTAATTTATGTCTAAGTTTATGTTTAAGTTTATGTCTAAATTTATGTCTAAATTTATGTTTGAATTTATGTCTAAGTTTATGTTTAGGTTTATGTCTAAATTTATGTTTAAATTTATGTTTGAATTTATGTCCAAGTTTATGTTTAAGTTAATGTTTTAATTTATGTCTAAGTTTATGTCCAAGTTTATGTTTAAGTTTATGTTTTAATTTATGTCTAAGTTTATGTTTAAGTTTATGTCAAAATTTATGTCTAAGTTTATGTTTAAGTTTATGTGTTAATTTATGTTTAAGTTTATGTTTAAATTTATGTTTAAGTTTATATCTAAATTTATGTTTAAATTTATGTTTGAATTTATGTTTTAATTTATGTCTATGTTTATGTCTAAATTTATGTTTAAATTTATGTTTAAATTTAAGTTTAAATTTATGTCTAAGTTTATGTTTAAATTTATGTTTGAATTTATGTCCAAGTTTATGTTTAAGTTTATGTTTTAATTTATGTCTAAGTTTATGTTTAAGTTTATGTCAAAATTTATGTCTAAATTTATGTTTGAATTTATGTCTAAGTTTATGTCTAAGTTTATGTTTAAGTTTATGTCTAAATTTATGTCTAAATTTATGTTTGAATTTATGTCTAAGTTTATGTTTAAGTTTATGTGTTAATTTATGTTTAGTTTATGTTTAAATTTATGTTTAAGTTTATATCTAAATTTATGTTTAAATTTATGTTTGAATTTATGTCAAAGTTTATGTTTAAGTTTATGTTTAAGTTTATGTCTAAATTAATGTTTAAATTTATGTTTTAATTTATGTCTAAGTTTATGTTTAAGTTTATGTTTTATTTATGTTTAAGTTTATGTTTAAGTTTATGTTTAAATTAAAGTTAAAATTTATGTCTAAGTTTATGTTTAAATTTATGTTTGAATTTATGTCCAAGTTTATGTTTAGGTTTATGTTTGAATTTATGTCCAAGTTTATGTTTATGTTTATGTTAAAATTTATGTTTAAGTTTATTTCTAAAGTTATGTTTAAATTTATGTTTGAATTTATGTCCAAGTTTATGTTTAAGTTTATGTCTAAATTTATGTTTAAATTTATGTTTGAATTTATGTCCAAGTTTATGTTTAAGTTAATGTTTTAATTTATGTCTAAGTTTATGTCCAAGTTTATGTTTAAGTTTATGTCTAAGTTTATGTTTAAGTTTATGTCAAAATTTATGTCTAAGTTTATGTTTAAGTTTATGTGTTAATTTATGTTTAAATTTATGTTTGAATTTATGTCCAAGTTTATGTTTAAGTTTATGTTTTAATTTATGTCTAAGTTTATGTTTAAGTTTATGTCTAAATTTATGTCTAAGTTTATGTTTAAGTTTATGTGTTAATTTATGTTTAAATTTATGTTTGAATTTATGTCCAAGTTTATGTTTAAGTTTATGTTTTAATTTATGTCTAAGTTTATGTTTAAGTTTATGTCTAAATTTATGTTTGAATTTATGTCTAAGTTTATGTTTAAGTTTATGTGTTAATTTATGTTTAAGTTTATGTTTAAATTTATGTTTAAGTTTATATCTAAATTTATGTTTAAATTTATGTTTGAATTTATGTTTTAATTTATGTCTAAGTTTATGTCTAAATTTATGTTTAAATTTATGTTTAAATTTAAGTTTAAATTTATGTCTAAGTTTATGTTTAAATTTATGTTTGAATTTATGTCCAAGTATATGTTTAAGTTTATGTTTTAATTTATGTCTTAGTTTATGTTTAAGTTTATGTTTGAATTTATGTCCAAGTTTTTGTTTAAGTTTATTTTTTAATTTATGTCTAAATTTATGTTTAAGCTTATGTCTAAATTTATGTCTAAATTTATATTTGAATTTATGTCTAAGTGTATGTTTAAGTTTATGTGTTAATTTATGTTTAAGTTTATGTTTTAATTTATGTTTAAATTTATGTCTAAATTTATGTTTGAATTTATGTCTAAGTTTACGTTTAAGTTTATGTGTTAATTTATGTTAAAGTTTATGTTTAAATTTATGTTTAGGTTTATATCTAAATTTATGTTTAAATTTATGTTTGAATTTATGTCCAAGTATATGTTTAAGTTTATGTTTCAATTTATGTCTTAGTTTATGTTTAAGTTTATGTTTGAATTTATGTCCAAGTTTTTGTTTAAGTTTATTTTTTAATTTATGTCTAAGTTTATGTTTAAGCTTATGTCTAAATTTATGTCTAAATTTATATTTGAATTTATGTCTAAGTGTATGTTTAAGTTTATGTGTTAATTTATGTTTAAGTTTATGTTTTAATTTATGTTTAAATTTATGTCTTAATTTATGTTTGAATTTATGTCTTAGTTTATGTTAAGTTTATGTTTTAATTTATGTTTTAGTTTATGTTTAAGTTTATGTCTAAATTTATGTTTAAATTTATGTCTAAGTTTATGTTTAAGTTTATGTCTAAGTTTATGTTTAAGTTTATGTTTAAGTTTATGTCTAAATTTATGTTTAAATTTATGTTTGAATTTATGTCCAAGTTTATGTTTTTATTTATGTTTAAACATAAACATAAACATAAACATAAACATAAACATAAACATAAACATAAACATAAACATAAACATAAACATAAACATACATAAGCAAGAGATTAAACGTAAACTAAATCATACACGTAAATAAGTATATCTGCAAATCGACTCGATTTGTATTAAATCGGTGTATTTTGATATTAAACGTCTCGATTCGTACCAATAACAATCGTATCAAATTATTTTAAATCAATTCCTTCAGTTTGGATACTTATCGGAAATTTAGAGTCAAAATGACTAGATTTGACATTATTTGATGTTATTTAAATGAAATGATGATTTTCGACTCAATTCGTTTTTACAATTAAAAATAATGTTTATGTTAAGTTTATGTTTATGTTTATGTTTATGTTTATGTTTATGTTTATGTTTATGTTTGAATTTATGTCTAAGTTTATGTTAAAGTTTATGTTTTAATTTATGTCTAAGTTTATGTTTAAGTTTATGTCTAAATTTATGTTTGAATTTATGTCCAAGTTTATGTTTAAGTTTATGTCTAAATTTATGTTTAAATTTATGTTTGAATTTATGTCCAAGTTTATGTTTTTATTTATGTTTAAACATTAACATAAACATAAACATAAATATAAACATAAACATACATAAGCAAGAAATTAAACGTAAACTAAATCATACACGTAAATAAGTATATCTGCAAATCGACTCGATTTGTATTAAATCGGTGTATTTTGATATTAAACGTCTCGATTCGTACCAATAACAATCGTATCAAATTTTTTTAAAACAATTCCATCAGTTTGGATACTTATCGGAAATTTTGAGTCAAAATGACTAGATTTGACATTATATGATGTAATTTGAATGAAATGATGATTTTCGACTCAATTCGTTTTTACAATTAAAAATAATGTTTATGTTAAGTTTATGTTTATGTTTATGTTTATGTTTATGTTTATGTTTATGTTTATGTTTATGTTTATGTTTATGTTTATGTTTATGTTTATGTTTATGTTTATGTTTATGTTTATGTTTATGTTTATGTTTATGTTTATGTTTATGTTTATGTTTATGTTTATGTTTATGTTTATGTTTATGTTTATGTTTTTGTTTATGTTTATGTTTATGTTTGAATTTATGTCTAAGTTTATGTTAAAGTTTATGTTTTAATTTATGTCTAAGTTTATGTTTAAGTTTATGTGTTAATTTATGTATAAATTTATGTTTTAATTTATGTCTAAGTTTATGTTTAAGTTTATGTCTAAATTTAAGTCTTAATTTATGTCCAAGTTAATGTTTAAGTTTATGTTTTAATTTATGTCTAAGTTTATGTTTAAGTTTATGTCTAAATTTATGTTTGAATTTATGTCTAAGTTTATGTTTAAGTTCATGTTTTTATTTATGTCTTTGTTTATGTTTAAGTTTATGTCAAAATTTATGTCTAAATTTATGTTTGAATTTATGTCTAAGTTTATGTCTAAGTTTATGTTTAAGTTTATGTCTAAATTTATGTCTAAATTTATGTTTGAATTTATGTCTAAGTTTATGTTTAAGTTTATGTGATAATTTATGTTTAGTTTATGTTTAAGTTTATATCTAAATTTATGTTTAAATTTATGTTTGAATTTATGTCTAAGTTTATGTTTAAGTTTATGTTTAAGTTTATGTCTAAATTAATGTTTAAGTTTATGTTTTAATTTATGTCTAAGTTTATGTTTAAGTTTATGTTTTTATTTATGTTTAAGTTTATGTTTAAGTTTATGTTTAAATTAAAGTTTAAATTTATGTCTAAGTTAATGTTTAAGTTTATGTCTAAATTTATGTTTAAATTTATGTTTGAATTTATGTCCAAGTTTATGTTTAAGTTAATGTTTTAATTTATGTCTAAGTTTATGTTTATGTTTATGTTAAAATTTATGTTTAAGTTTATTTCTAAATTTATGTTTAAATTTATGTTTGAATTTATGTCCAAGTTTATGTTTAAGTTTTTGTTTTAATTTATGTCTAAGTTTATGTTTAAGTTTATGTCTAAATTTATGTTTGAATTTATGTCTAAGTTTATGTTTAAGTTTATGTCTAAATTTATGTCTAAATTTATGTTTGAATTTATGTCTAAGTTTATGTTTAAGTTTATGTGTTAATTTATGTTTAAGTTTATGTTTAAATTTATGTTTAAGTTTATATCTAAATTTATGTTTAAATTTATGTTTGAATTTATGTTTTAATTTATGTCTAAGTTTATGTCTAAATTTATGTTTAAATTTATGTTTAAATTTAAGTTTAAATTTATGTCTAAGTTTATGTTTAAGTTTATGTTTAATTTTATGTTTTAATTTATGTTTAAGTTCATGTTTAAATTTATGTTTAAAGTTTATATCTAATATTATGTTTAAATTTATGTTTGAATTTATGTCCAAGTATATGTTTAAGTTTATGTTTTAATTTATGTCTTAGTTTATGTTTAAGTTTATGTTTGAATTTATGTCCAAGTTTTTGTTTAAGTTTATTTTTTAATTTAT
This sequence comes from Sialis fuliginosa, assembly GCA_961205875.1. Lineage (NCBI taxonomy): Eukaryota > Metazoa > Arthropoda > Insecta > Megaloptera > Sialidae > Sialis > Sialis fuliginosa. The sequence continues at coordinate 1,413,437 of OY540819.1, read as the reverse complement.
GTCTAAGTTTATGTTTAAGTTTATGTCTAAATTTATGTCTAAATTTATATATGAATTTATGTCTAAGTTTATGTTTAAGTTTATGTTTTAATTTATGTTTTAGTTTATGTTTAAGTTTATGTCTAAATTTATGTTTGAATTTATGTCTAAGTTTATGTTTAAGTTTATGTTTTAATTTATGTTTAAGTTTATGTTTAAGTTTATGTCTAAATTTATGTTTAAATTTATGTTTGAATTTATGTCCAAGTTTATGTTTTTATTTATGTTTAAACATAAACATAAACATAAACATAAACATAAACATAAACATAAACATAAACATAAACATAAACATAAACATAAACATAAACATAAACATAAACATAAACATAAACATAAACATAAACATAAACATAAACATAAACATAAACATAAACATAAACATAAACATAAACATAAACATAAACATACATAAGCAAGAAATTAAACGTAAACTAAATCATACACGTAAATAAGTATATCTGCAAATCGACTCGATTTGTATTAAATCGGTGTATTTTAATATTAAACGTCTCGATTCGTACCATAACAATCGTATCAAATTATTTTAAAACAATTCCATCAGTTTGGATACTTATCGGAAATTTAGAGTCAAAATGAATAGAGTTGACATTATATGATGTAATTTGAATGAAATGATGATTTTCGACTCAATTCGTTTTTACAATTAAAAATAATTTTTATGTAATGTTTATGTTTATGTTTATGTTTATGTTTATGTTTATGTTTATGTTTATGTTTATGTTTATGTTTATGTTTATGTTTATGTTTATGTTTATGTTTATGTTTATGTTTATGTTTATGTTTATGTTTATGTTTATGTTTAAATTTATGTTTGAATTTATGTCTAAGTTTATGTTTAAGTTTATGTTTAAGTTTATGTCTAAATTAATGTTTAAGTTTATGTTTTAATTTATGTCTAAGTTTATGTTTAAGTTTATGTTTTTATTTATGTTTAAGTTTATGTTTAAATTAAAGTTTAAATTTATGTCTAAGTTTATGTTTAAGTTTATGTCTAAATTTATGTTTAAATTTATGTTTGAATTTATGTCCAAGTTTATGTTTAGGTTTATGTTTGAATTTATGTCCAAGTTTATGTTTATGTTTATGTTTTAATTTATGTCAAAGTTTATGTTTAAGTTTATGTCTAAATTTATGTTTGAATTTATGTCTAAGTTTATGTTTAATAAACATAAACATAAACATAAACATAAACATAAACATAAACATAAACATAAACATAAACATAAACATAAACATAAACATAAACATAAACATAAACATAAACATAAACATAAACATAAACATAAACATAAACATAAACATAAACATAAACATAAACATAAACATAAACATAAACATACATAAGCAAGAAATTAAACGTAAACTAAATCATACACGTAAATAAGTATATCTGCAAATCGACTCGATTTGTATTAAATCGGTGTATTTTAATATTAAACGTCTCGATTCGTACCAATAACAATCGTATCAAATTATTTTAAAACAATTCCATCAGTTTGGATACTTATCGGAAATTTTGAGTCAAAATGACTAGATTTGACATTATATGATGTAATTTGAATGAAATGATGATTTTCGACTCAATTCGTTTTTAAAATTAAAAATAATGTTTATGTTAAGTTTATGTTTATGTTTATGTTTATGTTTATGTTTATGTTTATGTTTATGTTAATGTTTATGTTTATGATTATGTTTATGTTTATGTTTATGTTTAAGTTTATGTGTTAATTTATGTTTAGTTTATGTTTAAATTTATGTTTAAGTTTATATCTAAATTTATGTTTAAATTTATTTTTGAATTTATGTCTAAGTTTATGTTTAAGTTTATGTTTAAGTTTATGTCTAAATTAATGTTTAAGTTTATGTTTTAATTTATGTCTAAGTTTATGTTTAAGTTTATGTTTTTATTTATGTTTAAGTTTATGTTTAAGTTTATGTTTAAATTAAAGTTTAAATTTATGTCTAAGTTTATGTTTAAGTTTATGTCTAAATTTATGTTTAAATTTATGTTTGAATTTATGTCCAAGTTTATGTTTAGGTTTATGTTTGAATTTATGTCCAAGTTTATGTTTATGTTTATGTTTTAATTTATGTCAAAGTTTATGTTTAAGTTTATGTCTAAATTTATGTTTAAATTTATGTTTGAATTTATGTCCAAGTTTATGTTTAAGTTAATGTTTTAATTTATGTCTAAGTTTATGTTTAAGTTTATGTCTAAATTTATGTTTGAATTTATGTCTAAGTTTATGTTTAAGTTTATGTCTAAATTTATGTCTAAATTAATGTTTGAATTTATGTTTGAATTTATGTCCAAGTTTATGTTTAAGTTTTTGTTTTAATTTATGTCTAAGTTTATGTTTAAGTTTATGTCTAAATTTATGTCTAAGTTTATGTTTAAGTTTATGTGTTAATTTATGTTTAAATTTATGTTTGAATTTATGTCCAAGTTTATGTTTAAGTTTATGTTTTAATTTATGTCTAAGTTTATGTTTAAGTTTATGTCTAAATTTATGTTTGAATTTATGTCTAAGTTTATGTTTAAGTTTATGTCTAAATTTATGTCTAAATTAATGTTTGAATTTATGTCTAAGTTTATGTTTAAGTTTATGTGTTAATTTATGTTTAAGTTTATGTTTAAATTTATGTTTAAGTTTATATCTAAATTTATGTTTAAATTTATGTTTGAATTTATGTTTTAATTTATGTCTAAGTTTATGTCTAAATTTATGTTTAAATTTATGTTTAAATTTAAGTTTAAATTTATGTCTAAGTTTATGTTTAAGTTTATGTTTAATTTTATGTTTTAATTTATGTTTAAGTTCATGTTTAAATTTATGTTTAAAGTTTATATCTAAATTTATGTTTAAATTTATGTTTGAATTTATGTCCAAGTATATGTTTAAGTTTATGTTTTAATTTATGTCTTAGTTTATGTTTAAGTTTATGTTTGAATTTATGTCCAAGTTTTTGTTTAAGTTTATTTTTTAATTTATGTCTAAGTTTATGTTTAAGTTTATGTCTAAATTTATGTCTAAATTTATATTTGAATTTATGTCTAAGTGTATGTTTAAGTTTATGTTTTAATTTATGTTTTAGTTTATGTTTAAGTTTATGTCTAAATTTATGTTTGAATTTATGTCTAAGTTTATGTTTAAGTTTATGTTTTAATTTATGTTTAAGTTTATGTTTAAGTTTATGTCTAAATTTATGTTTAAATTTATGTTTGAATTTATGTCCAAGTTTATGTTTTTATTTATGTTTAAACATAAACATAAACATAAACATAAACATAAACATAAACATAAACATAAACATAAACATAAACATAAACATAAACATAAACATAAACATAAACATAAACATAAACATAAACATAAACATAAACATAAACATAAACATAAACATAAACATAAACATACATAAGCAAGAAATTAAACGTAAACTAAATCATACACGTAAATAAGTATATCTGCAAATCGACTCGATTTGTATTAAATCGGTGTATTTTAATATTAAACGTCTCGATTCGTACCAATAACAATCGTATCTAATTATTTTAAAACAATTCCATCAGTTTGGATACTTATCGGAAATTTAGAGTCAAAATGACTAGATTTGACATTATATGATGTAATTTGAATGAAATGATGATTTTCGACTCAATTCGTTTTTACAATTAAAAATAATGTTTATGTTAAGTTTATGTTTATGTTTATGTTTATGTTTATGTTTATGTTTATGTTTATGTTTATGTTTATGTTTATGTTTATGTTTATGTTTATGTTTATGTTTATGTTTATGTTTATGTTTATGTTTATGTTTATGTTTATGTTTATGTTTATGTTTATGTTTATGTTTATGTTTATGTTTATGTTTATGTTTTTGTTTATGTTTATGTTTATGTTTGAATTTATGTCTAAGTTTATGTTAAAGTTTATGTTTTAATTTATGTCTAAGTTTATGTTTAAGTTTATGTGTTAATTTATGTATAAATTTATGTTTTAATTTATGTCTAAGTTTATGTTTAAGTTTATGTCTAAATTTAAGTCTTAATTTATGTCCAAGTTAATGTTTAAGTTTATGTTTTAATTTATGTCTAAGTTTATGTTTAAGTTTATGTCTAAATTTATGTTTGAATTTATGTCTAAGTTTATGTTTAAGTTCATGTTTTTATTTATGTCTTTGTTTATGTTTAAGTTTATGTCAAAATTTATGTCTAAATTTATGTTTGAATTTATGTCTAAGTTTATGTCTAAGTTTATGTTTAAGTTTATGTCTAAATTTATGTCTAAATTTATGTTTGAATTTATGTCTAAGTTTATGTTTAAGTTTATGTGATAATTTATGTTTAGTTTATGTTTAAGTTTATATCTAAATTTATGTTTAAATTTATGTTTGAATTTATGTCTAAGTTTATGTTTAAGTTTATGTTTAAGTTTATGTCTAAATTAATGTTTAAGTTTATGTTTTAATTTATGTCTAAGTTTATGTTTAAGTTTATGTTTTTATTTATGTTTAAGTTTATGTTTAAGTTTATGTTTAAATTAAAGTTTAAATTTATGTCTAAGTTAATGTTTAAGTTTATGTCTAAATTTATGTTTAAATTTATGTTTGAATTTATGTCCAAGTTTATGTTTAAGTTAATGTTTTAATTTATGTCTAAGTTTATGTTTATGTTTATGTTAAAATTTATGTTTAAGTTTATTTCTAAATTTATGTTTAAATTTATGTTTGAATTTATGTCCAAGTTTATGTTTAAGTTTTTGTTTTAATTTATGTCTAAGTTTATGTTTAAGTTTATGTCTAAATTTATGTTTGAATTTATGTCTAAGTTTATGTTTAAGTTTATGTCTAAATTTATGTCTAAATTTATGTTTGAATTTATGTCTAAGTTTATGTTTAAGTTTATGTGTTAATTTATGTTTAAGTTTATGTTTAAATTTATGTTTAAGTTTATATCTAAATTTATGTTTAAATTTATGTTTGAATTTATGTTTTAATTTATGTCTAAGTTTATGTCTAAATTTATGTTTAAATTTATGTTTAAATTTAAGTTTAAATTTATGTCTAAGTTTATGTTTAAGTTTATGTTTAATTTTATGTTTTAATTTATGTTTAAGTTCATGTTTAAATTTATGTTTAAAGTTTATATCTAATATTATGTTTAAATTTATGTTTGAATTTATGTCCAAGTATATGTTTAAGTTTATGTTTTAATTTATGTCTTAGTTTATGTTTAAGTTTATGTTTGAATTTATGTCCAAGTTTTTGTTTAAGTTTATTTTTTAATTTATGTCTAAGTTTATGTTTAAGTTTATGTCTAAATTTATGTCTAAATTTATATATGAATTTATGTCTAAGTTTATGTTTAAGTTTATGTTTTAATTTATGTTTTAGTTTATGTTTAAGTTTATGTCTAAATTTATGTTTGAATTTATGTCTAAGTTTATGTTTAAGTTTATGTTTTAATTTATGTTTAAGTTTATGTTTAAGTTTATGTCTAAATTTATGTTTAAATTTATGTTTGAATTTATGTCCAAGTTTATGTTTTTATTTATGTTTAAACATAAACATAAACATAAACATAAACATAAACATAAACATAAACATAAACATAAACATAAACATAAACATAAACATAAACATAAACATAAACATAAACATAAACATAAACATAAACATAAACATAAACATAAACATAAACATAAACATAAACATAAACATAAACATAAACATAAACATACATAAGCAAGAAATTAAACGTAAACTAAATCATACACGTAAATAAGTATATCTGCAAATCGACTCGATTTGTATTAAATCGGTGTATTTTAATATTAAACGTCTCGATTCGTACCATAACAATCGTATCAAATTATTTTAAAACAATTCCATCAGTTTGGATACTTATCGGAAATTTAGAGTCAAAATGAATAGAGTTGACATTATATGATGTAATTTGAATGAAATGATGATTTTCGACTCAATTCGTTTTTACAATTAAAAATAATTTTTATGTAATGTTTATGTTTATGTTTATGTTTATGTTTATGTTTATGTTTATGTTTATGTTTATGTTTATGTTTATGTTTATGTTTATGTTTATGTTTATGTTTATGTTTATGTTTATGTTTATGTTTATGTTTATGTTTATGTTTAAATTTATGTTTGAATTTATGTCTAAGTTTATGTTTAAGTTTATGTTTAAGTTTATGTCTAAATTAATGTTTAAGTTTATGTTTTAATTTATGTCTAAGTTTATGTTTAAGTTTATGTTTTTATTTATGTTTAAGTTTATGTTTAAATTAAAGTTTAAATTTATGTCTAAGTTTATGTTTAAGTTTATGTCTAAATTTATGTTTAAATTTATGTTTGAATTTATGTCCAAGTTTATGTTTAGGTTTATGTTTGAATTTATGTCCAAGTTTATGTTTATGTTTATGTTTTAATTTATGTCAAAGTTTATGTTTAAGTTTATGTCTAAATTTATGTTTGAATTTATGTCTAAGTTTATGTTTAATAAACATAAACATAAACATAAACATAAACATAAACATAAACATAAACATAAACATAAACATAAACATAAACATAAACATAAACATAAACATAAACATAAACATAAACATAAACATAAACATAAACATAAACATAAACATAAACATAAACATAAACATAAACATAAACATAAACATACATAAGCAAGAAATTAAACGTAAACTAAATCATACACGTAAATAAGTATATCTGCAAATCGACTCGATTTGTATTAAATCGGTGTATTTTAATATTAAACGTCTCGATTCGTACCAATAACAATCGTATCAAATTATTTTAAAACAATTCCATCAGTTTGGATACTTATCGGAAATTTTGAGTCAAAATGACTAGATTTGACATTATATGATGTAATTTGAATGAAATGATGATTTTCGACTCAATTCGTTTTTAAAATTAAAAATAATGTTTATGTTAAGTTTATGTTTATGTTTATGTTTATGTTTATGTTTATGTTTATGTTTATGTTAATGTTTATGTTTATGATTATGTTTATGTTTATGTTTATGTTTAAGTTTATGTGTTAATTTATGTTTAGTTTATGTTTAAATTTATGTTTAAGTTTATATCTAAATTTATGTTTAAATTTATTTTTGAATTTATGTCTAAGTTTATGTTTAAGTTTATGTTTAAGTTTATGTCTAAATTAATGTTTAAGTTTATGTTTTAATTTATGTCTAAGTTTATGTTTAAGTTTATGTTTTTATTTATGTTTAAGTTTATGTTTAAGTTTATGTTTAAATTAAAGTTTAAATTTATGTCTAAGTTTATGTTTAAGTTTATGTCTAAATTTATGTTTAAATTTATGTTTGAATTTATGTCCAAGTTTATGTTTAGGTTTATGTTTGAATTTATGTCCAAGTTTATGTTTATGTTTATGTTTTAATTTATGTCAAAGTTTATGTTTAAGTTTATGTCTAAATTTATGTTTAAATTTATGTTTGAATTTATGTCCAAGTTTATGTTTAAGTTAATGTTTTAATTTATGTCTAAGTTTATGTTTAAGTTTATGTCTAAATTTATGTTTGAATTTATGTCTAAGTTTATGTTTAAGTTTATGTCTAAATTTATGTCTAAATTAATGTTTGAATTTATGTTTGAATTTATGTCCAAGTTTATGTTTAAGTTTTTGTTTTAATTTATGTCTAAGTTTATGTTTAAGTTTATGTCTAAATTTATGTCTAAGTTTATGTTTAAGTTTATGTGTTAATTTATGTTTAAATTTATGTTTGAATTTATGTCCAAGTTTATGTTTAAGTTTATGTTTTAATTTATGTCTAAGTTTATGTTTAAGTTTATGTCTAAATTTATGTTTGAATTTATGTCTAAGTTTATGTTTAAGTTTATGTCTAAATTTATGTCTAAATTAATGTTTGAATTTATGTCTAAGTTTATGTTTAAGTTTATGTGTTAATTTATGTTTAAGTTTATGTTTAAATTTATGTTTAAGTTTATATCTAAATTTATGTTTAAATTTATGTTTGAATTTATGTTTTAATTTATGTCTAAGTTTATGTCTAAATTTATGTTTAAATTTATGTTTAAATTTAAGTTTAAATTTATGTCTAAGTTTATGTTTAAGTTTATGTTTAATTTTATGTTTTAATTTATGTTTAAGTTCATGTTTAAATTTATGTTTAAAGTTTATATCTAAATTTATGTTTAAATTTATGTTTGAATTTATGTCCAAGTATATGTTTAAGTTTATGTTTTAATTTATGTCTTAGTTTATGTTTAAGTTTATGTTTGAATTTATGTCCAAGTTTTTGTTTAAGTTTATTTTTTAATTTATGTCTAAGTTTATGTTTAAGTTTATGTCTAAATTTATGTCTAAATTTATATTTGAATTTATGTCTAAGTGTATGTTTAAGTTTATGTTTTAATTTATGTTTTAGTTTATGTTTAAGTTTATGTCTAAATTTATGTTTGAATTTATGTCTAAGTTTATGTTTAAGTTTATGTTTTAATTTATGTTTAAGTTTATGTTTAAGTTTATGTCTAAATTTATGTTTAAATTTATGTTTGAATTTATGTCCAAGTTTATGTTTTTATTTATGTTTAAACATAAACATAAACATAAACATAAACATAAACATAAACATAAACATAAACATAAACATAAACATAAACATAAACATAAACATAAACATAAACATAAACATAAACATAAACATAAACATAAACATAAACATAAACATAAACATAAACATAAACATACATAAGCAAGAAATTAAACGTAAACTAAATCATACACGTAAATAAGTATATCTGCAAATCGACTCGATTTGTATTAAATCGGTGTATTTTAATATTAAACGTCTCGATTCGTACCAATAACAATCGTATCTAATTATTTTAAAACAATTCCATCAGTTTGGATACTTATCGGAAATTTAGAGTCAAAATGACTAGATTTGACATTATATGATGTAATTTGAATGAAATGATAATTTTCGACTCAATTCGTTTTTACAATTAAAAATAATTTTTATGTTATGTTTATGTTTATGTTTATGTTTATGTTTATGTTTATGTTTATGTTTATGTTTATGTTTATGTTTAAATTTATGTTTGAATTTATGTCTAAGTTTATGTTTAAGTTTATGATTAAGTTTATGTCTAAATTAATGTTTAAGTTTATGTTTTAATTTATGTCTAAGTTTATGTTTAAGTTTATGTTTTTATTTATGTTTAAGTTTATGTTTAAATTAAAGTTTAAATTTATGTCTAAGTTTATGTTTAAGTTTATGTCTAAATTTATGTTTAAATTTATGTTTGAATTTATGTCCAAGTTTATGTTTAGGTTTATGTTTGAATTAATGTCCAAGTTTATGTTTATGTTTATGTTTTAATTTATGTCAAAGTTTATGTTTAAGTTTATGTCTAAATTTATGTTTGAATTTATGTCTAAGTTTATGTTTAAGTTTATGTCTAAATTTATGTCTAAATTTATGTTTGAATTTATGTCTAAGTTTATGTTTAAGTTTATGTGTTAATTTATGTTTAAGTTTATGTTTAAATTTATGTTTAAGTTTATATCTAAATTTATGTTTAAATTTATGTTTGAATTTATGTTTTAATTTATGTCTAAGTTTATGTCTAAATTTATGTTTAAATTTATGTTTAAATTTAAGTTTAAATTTATGTCTAAGTTTATATTTAAGTTTATGTTTAATTTTATGTTTTAATTTATGTTTAAGTTCATGTTTAAATTTATGTTTAAAGTTTATGTCTAAATTTATGTCTAAATTTATGTTTGAATTTATGTCTAAGTTTATGTTTAAGTTTATGTGTTAATTTATGTTTAAGTTTATGTTTAAATTTATGTTTAAGTTTATATCTAAATTTATGTTTAAATTTATGTTTGAATTTATGTTTTAATTTATGTCTAAGTTTATGTCTAAATTTATGTTTAAATTTATGTTTAAATTTAAGTTTAAATTTATGTCTAAGTTTATATTTAAGTTTATGTTTAATTTTATGTTTTAATTTATGTTTAAGTTCATGTTTAAATTTATGTTTAAAGTTTATATCTAAATTTATGTTTAAATTTATGTTTGAATTTATGTCCAAGTATATGTTTAAGTTTATGTTTTAATTTATGTCTAAGTTTATGTCTAAATTAATATTTGAATTTATGTCTAAGTGTATGTTTAAGTTTATGTGTTAATTTATGTTTAAGTTTATGTTTTAATTTATGTTTAAATTTATGTCTAAATTTATGTTTGAATTTATGTCTAAGTTTACGTTTAAGTTTATGTGTTAATTTATGTTTAAGTTTATGTTTAAATTTATGTTTATGTTTATATCTAAATTTATGTTTAAATTTATGTTTGAATTTATGTCTTAGTTTATGTTTAAGTTTATGTTTTAATTTATGTTTTAGTTTATGTTTAAGTTTATGTCTAAATTTATGTTTGAATTTATGTCTAAGTTTATGTTTTTATTTATGTTTAAACATAAACATAAACATAAACATAAACATAAACATAAACATAAACATAAACATAAACATAAACATAAACATAAACATAAACATAAACATAAACATAAACATAAACATAAACATAAACATAAACATAAACATAAACATAAACATAAACATAAACATAAACATAAACATAAACATAAACATAAACATAAACATAAACATAAACATAAACATAAACATACATAAGCAAGAAATTAAACGTAAACTAAATCATACACGTAAATAAGTATATCTGCAAATCGACTCGATTTGTATTAAATCGGTGTATTTTGATATTAAACGTCTCGATTCGTACCAATAACAATCGTATCAAATTATTTTAAAACAATTCCATCAGTTTGGATACTTATCGGAAATTTTGAGTCAAAATGACTAGATTTGACATTATATGATGTAATTTGAATGAAATGATGATTTTCGACTCAATTCGTTTTTACAATTAAAAATAATGTTTATGTTAAGTTTATGTTTATGTTTATGTTTATGTTTATGTTTATGTTTATGTTTATGTTTATGTTTATGTTTATGTTTATGTTTATGTTTATGTTTATGTTTATGTTTATGTTTATGTTTATGTTTATGTTTATGTTTATGTTTATGTTTATGTTTATGTTTATGTTTATGTTTATGTTTTTGTTTATGTTTATGTTTATGTTTGAATTTATGTCTAAGTTTATGTTAAAGTTTATGTTTTAATTTATGTCTAAGTTTATGTTTAAGTTTATGTGTTAATTTATGTATAAATTTATGTTTTAATTTATGTCTAAGTTTATGTTTAAGTTTATGTCTAAATTTAAGTCTTAATTTATGTCCAAGTTTATGTTTAAGTTTATGTTTTAATTTATGTCTAAGTTTATGTTTAAGTTTATGTCTAAATTTATGTTTGAATTTATGTCTAAGTTTATGTTTAAGTTTATGTTTTTATTTATGTCTTTGTTTATGTTTAAGTTTATGTCAAAATTTATGTCTAAATTTATGTTTGAATTTATGTCTAAGTTTATGTCTAAGTTTATGTTTAAGTTTATGTCTAAATTTATGTCTAAATTTATGTTTGAATTTATGTCTAAGTTTATGCTTAAGTTTATGTGATAATTTATGTTTAGTTTATGTTTAAGTTTATATCTAAATTTATGTTTAAATTTATGTTTGAATTTATGTCTAAGTTTATGTTTAAGTTTATGTCTAAATTAATGTTTAAGTTTATGTTTTAATTTATGTCTAAGTTTATGTTTAAGTTTATGTTTTTATTTATGTTTAAGTTTATGTTTAAGTTTATGTTTAAATTTATGTTTGAATTTATGTCCAAGTTTATGTTTAGGTTTATGTTTGAATTTATGTCCAAGTTTATGTTTATGTTTATGTTTTAATTTATGTCAAAGTTTATGTTTAAGTTTATGTCTAAATTTATGTTTGAATTTATGTCTAAGTTTATGTTTAAGTTTATGTCTAAATTTATGTCTAAATTTATGTTTGAATTTATGTCTAAGTTTATGTTTAAATTTATGTTTAAATTTATGTTTAAATTTAAGTTTAAATTTATGTCTAAGTTTATATTTAAGTTTATGTTTAATTTTATGTTTTAATTTATGTTTAAGTTCATGTTTAAATTTATGTTTAAAGTTTATATCTAAATTTATGTTTAAATTTATGTTTGAATTTAAGTTCAAGTATATGTTTAAGTTTATGTTTTAATTTATGTCTTAGTTTATGTTTAAGTTTATGTTTGAATTTATGTCCAAGTTTTTGTTTAAGTTTATTTTTTAATTTATGTCTAAGTTTATGTCTAAATTTATATTTGAATTTATGTCTAAGTGTATGTTTAAGTTTATGTGTTAATTTAAGTTTAAGTTTATGTTTTAATTTATGTTTAAATTTGTATCTAAATTTATGTTTGAATTTATGTCTAAGTTTACGTTTAAGTTTATGTGTTAATTTATGTTTAAGTTTATGTTTAAATTTATGTTTATGTTTATATCTAAATTTATGTTTAAATTTATGTTTGAATTTATGTCTTAGTTTATGTTTAAGTTTATGTTTTAATTTATGTTTTAGTTTATGTTTAAGTTTATGTCTAAATTTATGTTTGAATTTATGTCTAAGTTTATGTTTAAGTTTATGTTTTAATTTATGTTTAAGTTTATGTTTAAGTTTATGTCTAAATTTATGTTTAAATTTATGTTTGAATTTATGTCCAAGTTTATGTTTTTATTTATGTTTAAACATAAACATAAACATAAACATAAACATAAACATAAACATAAACATAAACATAAACATAAACATAAACATAAACATAAACATAAACATAAACATAAACATAAACATAAACATAAACATAAACATAAACATAAACATAAACATAAACATAAACATAAACATAAACATAAACATAAACATAAACATAAACATAAACATAAACATAAACATAAACATAAACATAAACATAAACATAAACATATATAAGCAAGAAATTAAACGTAAACTAAATCATACACGTAAATAAGTATATCTGCAAATCGACTCGATTTGTATTAAATCGGTGTATTTTGATATTAAACGTCTCGATTCGTACCAATAACAATCGTATCAAATTATTTTAAAACAATTCCATCAGTTTGGATACTTATCGGAAATTTTGAGTCAAAATGACTAGATTTGACATTATATGATGTAATTTGAATGAAATGATGATTTTCGACTCAATTCGTTTTTACAATTAAAAATAATGTTTATGTTAAGTTTATGATTATGTTTATGTTTATGTTTATGTTTATGTTTATGTTTATGTTTATGTTTATGTTTATGTTTATGTTTATGTTTATGTTTATGTTTATGTTTATGTTTATGTTTATGTTTATGTTTATGTTTATGTTTATGTTTATGTTTATGTTTATGTTTATGTTTATGTTTATGTTTATGTTTATGTTTATGTTTTTGTTTATGTTTATGTTTATGTTTGAATTTATGTCTAAGTTTATGTTAAAGTTTATGTTTTAATTTATGTCTAAGTTTATGTTTAAGTTTATGTGTTAATTTATGTATAAATTTATGTTTTAATTTATGTCTAAGTTTATGTTTAAGTTTATGTCTAAATTTAAGTCTTAATTTATGTCCAAGTTTATGTTTAAGTTTATGTTTTAATTTATGTCTAAGTTTATGTTTAAGTTTATGTCTAAATTTATGTTTGAATTTATGTCTAAGTTTATGTTTAAGTTCATGTTTTTATTTATGTCTTTGTTTATGTTTAAGTTTATGTCAAAATTTATGTCTAAATTTATGTTTGAATTTATGTCTAAGTTTATGTCTAAGTTTATGTTTAAGTTTATGTCTAAATTTATGTCTAAATTTATGTTTGAATTTATGTCTAAGTTTATGTTTAAGTTTATGTGATAATTTATGTTTAGTTTATGTTTAAGTTTATATCTAAATTTATGTTTAAATTTATGTTTGAATTTATGTCTAAGTTTATGTCTAAGTTTATGTTTAAGTTTATGTCTAAATTTATGTCTAAATTTATGTTTGAATTTATGTCTAAGTTTATGTTTAAGTTTATGTGATAATTTATGTTTAGTTTATGTTTAAGTTTATGTCTAAATTTATGTTTGAATTTATGTCTAAGTTTATGTTTAAGTTCATGTTTTTATTTATGTCTTTGTTTATGTTTAAGTTTATGTCAAAATTTATGTCTAAATTTATGTTTGAATTTATGTCTAAGTTTATGTCTAAGTTTATGTTTAAGTTTATGTCTAAATTAATGTTTAAGTTTATGTTTTAATTTATGTCTAAGTTTATGTTTAAGTTTATGTTTTTATTTATGTTTAAGTTTATGTTTTAGTTTATGTTTAAATTAAAGTTTAAATTTATGTCTAAGTTTATGTTTAAGTTTATGTCTAAATTTATGTTTAAATTTATGTTTGAATTTATGTCCAAGTTTATGTTTAGGTTTATGTTTGAATTTATGTCCAAGTTTATGTTTAAGTTAATGTTTTAATTTATGTCGGAGTTTATGTTTATGTTTATGTTAAAATTTATGTTTAAGTTTATTTCTAAATTTATGTTTAAATTTATGTTTGAATTTATGTCCAAGTTTATGTTTAAGTTTTTGTTTTAATTTATGTCTAAGTTTATGTTTAAGTTTATGTCTAAATTTATGTCTAAGTTTATGTGTTAATTTATGTTTAAATTTATGTTTGAATTTATGTCCAAGTTTATGTTTAAGTTTATGTTTTAATTTATGTCTAAGTTTATGTTTAAGTTTATGTCTAAATTTATGTTTGAATTTATGTCTAAGTTTATGTTTAAGTTTATGTCTAAATTTATGTCTAAATTTATGTTTGAATTTATGTCTAAGTTTATGTTTAAGTTTATGTGTTAATTTATGTTTAAGTTTATGTTTAAATTTATGTTTAAGTTTATATCTAAATTTATGTTTAAATTTATGTTTGAATTTATGTTTTAATTTATGTCTAAGTTTATGTCTAATTTTATGTTTAAATTTATGTTTAAATTTAAGTTTAAATTTATGTCTAAGTTTATGTTTAAGTTTATGTTTAATTTTTTGTTTTAATTTATGTTTAAGTTCATGTTTAAATTTATGTTTAAAGTTTATATCTAAATTTATGTTTAAATTTATGTTTGAATTTATGTCCAAGTTTATGTTTAAGTTTATGTTTTAATTTATGTCTAAATTTATGTTTGAATTTATGTCTATGTTTATGTTTAAGTTTATGTCTAAATTTATGTCTAAATTTATGTTTGAATTTATGTCTAAGTTTATGTTTAAGTTTATGTGTTAATTTATGTTTAGTTTATGTTTAAATTTATGTTTAAGTTTATATCTAAATTTATGTTTGAATTTATGTCTAAGTTTATGTTTAAGTTTATGTTTTAATTTATGTCTAAGTTTATGTTTAAGTTTATATCTAAATTTATGTTTAAATTTATGTCTAAGTTTATGTTTAAGTTTATGTCTAAATTTATGTCTAAATTTATGTTTGAATTTATGTCTAAGTTTATGTTTAAGTTTATGTGTTAATTTATGTTTAGTTTATGTTTAAATTTATGTTTAAGTTTATATCTAAATTTATGTTTAAATTTATGTTTGAATTTATGTCTAAGTTTATGTTTAAGTTTATGTTTTAATTTATGTCTTAATTTATGTTTAAGTTTATGTTTTTATTTATGTTTAAGTTTATGTTTAAGTTTATGTTTAAATTTAAGTTTAAATTTATGTTTGAATTTATGTCCAAGTTTATGTTTAAGTTTATGTTTTAATTTATGATTTAGTTTATGTTTAAGTTTATGTCTAAATTTATGTTTGAATTTATGTCTAAGTTTATGTTTAAGTTTATGTGTTAATTTATGTTTAAGTTTATGTTTAAATTTATGTTTAAGCTTATATCTAAATTTATGTTTAAATTTATGTTTGAATTTATGTTTTAATTTATGTCTAAGTTTATGTTTAAGTTTATGTTTTTATTTATGTTTAAGTTTATGTTTAAGTTTATGTTTAAATTTAAGTTTAAATTTATGTCTAAGTTTATGTTTAAGTTTATGTCTAAATTTATGTCTAAATTTATGTTTGAATTTATGTCTAAGTTTATGTTTAAATTTATGTGTTAATTTATGTTTAAGTTTATGTTTAAATTTATGTTTAAGTTTATATCTAAATTTATGTTTAAATTTATGTTTGAATTTATGTCCAAGTTTATGTTTTTATTTATGTTTAAACATAAACATAAACATAAACATAAACATAAACATAAGCATAAACATAAACATAAACATAAACATAAACATAAACATAAACATAAACATAAACATAAACATAAACATAAACATAAACATAAACATAAACATAAACATAAACATAAACATAAACATAAACATAAACATAAACATAAACATAAACATAAATATAAACATAAACATAAACATAAACATAAACATAAACATAAACATAAACATAAACATAAACATAAACATAAACATAAACATAAACATAAACATAAACATAAACATAAACATAAACATAAACATAAACATAAACATAAACATAAACATAAACATAAACATAA
The DNA here is from genome assembly GCA_961205875.1 of Sialis fuliginosa. Lineage (NCBI taxonomy): Eukaryota > Metazoa > Arthropoda > Insecta > Megaloptera > Sialidae > Sialis > Sialis fuliginosa. The sequence continues at coordinate 1,396,748 of OY540819.1, read as the reverse complement.
ACATAAACATAAACATAAACATAAACATAAATATAAACATAAACATAAACATAAACATAAACATACATAAGCAAGAAATTAAACGTAAACTAAATCATACACGTAAATAAGTATATCTGCAAATCGACTCGATTTGTATTAAATCGGTGTATTTTGATATTAAACGTCTCGATTCGTACCAATAACAATCGTATCAAATTATTTTAAATCAATTCCATCAGTTTGGATACTTATCGGAAATTTAGAGTCAAAATGACTAGATTTGACATTATTTGATGTTATTTGAATGAAATGATGATTTTCGACTCAATTCGTTTTTACAATTAAAAATAATGTTTATGTTAAGTTTATGTTTATGTTTATGTTTATGTTTATGTTTGTGTTTATGTTTATGTTTATGTTTATGTTTATGTTTATGTTTATGTTTATGTTTATGTTTATGTTTATGTTTATGTTTATGTTTATGTTTATGTTTATGTTTATGTTTATGTTTATGTTTATGTTTATGTTTATGTTTATGTTTTTGTTTATGTTTATGTTTATGTTTATGTTTGAATTTATGTCTAAGTTTATGTTAAAGTTTATGTTTTAATTTATGTCTAAGTTTATGTTTAAGTTTATGTCTAAATTTATGTCTAAATTTATGTTTGAATTTATGTCTAAGTTTATGTTTAAGTTTATGTCTAAATTTATGTCTAAATTTATGTTTGAATTTATGTCTAAATTTATGTTTAAGTTTATGTGTTAATTTATGTTTAAGTTTATGTTTAAGTTTATGTGCTAATTTATGTTTAGGTTTATGTTTAGTTTATGTTTAAATTTATGTTTGAATTTATGTCTAAGTTTATGTTTAAGTTTATGTGTTAATTTATGTTTAAGTTTATATCTAAATTTATGTTTAAATTTATGTTTGAATTTATGTTTTAATTTATGTCTAAGTTTATGTCTAAATTTATGTCTAAATTTATGTTTGAATTTATGTCTAAATTTATGTTTAAGTTTATGTGTTAATTTATGTTTAAGTTTATGTCTAAGTTTATGTTTAAATTAATGTTCAAGTTTATGTCTAAATTTATGTTTAAATTTATGTTTGAATTTATGTCCAAGTTTATGTTTAAGTTTATGTTTTAATTTATGTCTAAGTTTATGTTTAAGTTTATGTCTAAATTTATGTTTGAATTTATGTCTAAGTTTATGTTTAAGTTTATGTCTAAATTTATGTCTAAATTTATGTTTGAATTTATGTCTAAGTTTATGTTTAAGTTTATGTGTTAATTTATGTTTAAGTTTATGTTTAAATTTATGTTTAAGTTTATATCTAAATTTATGATTAAATTTATGTTTGAATTTATGTTTTAATTTATGTCTAAGTTTATGTTTAAGTTTATGTTTTTATTTATGTTTAAGTTTATGTTTAGGTTTATGTTTAAATTTAAGTTTAAATTTATGTCTAAGTTTATGTTTAAGTTCATGTTTAAATTTATGTTTAAGTTTATATCTAAATTTATGTTTAAATTTATGTTTGAATTTATGTCCAAGTATATGTTTAAGTTTATGTTTTAATTTATGTCTAAGTTTATGTTTAAGTTTATTTTTTAATTTATGTTTAAGTTTATGTTTAAGTTTATGTCTAAATTTATGACTAAATTTATGTTTGAATTTATGTCTAAGTTTATGTTTAAGTTTATGTGTTAATTTATGTTTAAGTTTATGTTTATGTTTATGTTTAAATTTATGTTTAAGTTTATGTCTAAATTTATGTTTAAATTTATGTTTGAATTTATGTCCAAGTTTATGTTTAAGTTTATGTTTTAATTTATGTTTAAGTTTATGTTTAAGTTTATGTCTAAATTTATGTTTGAATTTATGTCTAAGTTTATGTTTAAATTTATGTTTGAATTTATGTCCAAGTTTATGTTTAACTTTATGTTTTAATTTATGTCTAAGTTTATGTTTAAGTTTATGTTTAAATTTATGTTTGAATTTATGTCTAAGTTAATGTTTAAGTTTATGTCTAAATTTATGTCTAAATTTATGTTTGAATTTATGTCTAAGTTTATGTTTAAGTTTATGTGTTAATTTATGTTTAAGTTTATGTTTAAATTTATGTTTAAGTTTATATCTAAATTTATGTTTAAATTTATGTTTGAATTTATGTTTTAATTTATGTCTAAGTTAATGTCTAAATTTATGTTTAAATTTATGTTTTAATTTATGTCTAAGTTTATGTTTAAGTTTATGTTTTTATTTATGTTTAAGTTTATGTTTAAGTTTATGTTTAAGTTTATGTTTAAGTTTATGTTTAAGTTTATGTTTAAATTTATGTTTGAATTTATGTCCAAGTATATGTTTAAGTTTATGTTTTAATTTATGTCTAAGTTTATGTTTAAGTTTATTTTTTAATTTATGTTTAAGTTTATGTTTAAGTTTATGTCTAAATTTATGACTAAATTTATGTTTGAATTTATGTCTAAGTTTATGTTTAAGTTTATGTGTTAATTTATGTTTAAGTTTATGTTTATGTTTATGTTTAAATTTATGTTTAAGTTTATGTCTAAATTTATGTTTAAATTTATGTTTGAATTTATGTCCAAGTTTATGTTTAAGTTTATGTTTTAATTTATGTCTAAGTTTATGTTTAAGTTTATGTCTAAATTTATGTTTGAATTTATGTCTAAGTTTATGTTTAAATTTATGTTTGAATTTATGTCCAAGTTTATGTTTAACTTTATGTTTTAATTTATGTCTAAGTTTATGTTTAAGTTTATGTTTAAATTTATGTTTGAATTTATGTCTAAGTTAATGTTTAAGTTTATGTCTAAATTTATGTCTAAATTTATGTTTGAATTTATGTCTAAGTTTATGTTTAAGTTTATGTGTTAATTTATGTTTAAGTTTATGTTTAAATTTATGTTTAAGTTTTAATCTAAATTTATGTTTAAATTTATGTTTGAATTTATGTTTTAATTTATGTCTAAGTTAATGTCTAAATTTATGTTTAAATTTATGTTTTAATTTATGTCTAAGTTTATGTTTAAGTTTATGTTTTTATTTATGTTTAAGTTTATGTTTAAGTTTATGTTTAAGTTTATGTTTAAGTTTATGTTTAAGTTTATGTTTAAGTTTATGTTTAAGTTTATGTTTAAGTTTATGTTTAATTTTATGTTTAAGTTTATGTCTAAATTTATGTTTAAAATTATGTTTGAATTTATGTCCAAGTTTATGTTTTTATTTATGTTTAAACATAAACATAAACATAAACATAAACATAAACATAAACATAAACATAAACATAAACATAAACATAAACATAAACATAAACATAAACATAAACATAAACATAAACATAAACATAAACATAAACATAAACATAAACATAAACATAAACATAAACATAAACATAAACATAAACATAAACATAAACATAAACATAAACATAAACATAAACATAAACATACATAAGCTAGAAATTAAACGTAAATTAAATCATACACGTAAATAAGTATATCTGCAAATCGACTCGATTTGTATTAAATCGGTGTATTTTGATATTAAACGTCTCGATTCGTACCAATAACAATCGTATCAAATTATTTTAAAACAATTCCATCAGTTTGGATACTTATCGGAAATTTTGAGTCAAAATGACTAGATTTGACATTATATGATGTAATTTGAATGAAATGATGATTTTCGACTCAATTCGTTTTTACAATTAAAAATAATGTTTATGTTAAGTTTATATGTTTATGTTTATGTTTATGTTTATGTTTATGTTTATGTTTATGTTTATGTTTATGTTTATGTTTATGTTTATGTTTATGTTTATGTTTATGTTTATGTTTATGTTTATGTTTATGTTTATGTTTATGTTTATGTTTATGTTTATGTTTATGTTTATGTTTATGTTTATGTTTATGTTTATGTTTATGTTTATGTTTATGTTTTTGTTTATGTTTATGTTTATGTTTGAATTTATGTCTAAGTTTATGTTAAAGTTTATGTTTTAATTTATGTCTAAGTTTATGTTTAAGTTTATGTTTAAGTTCATGTTTAAATTTATGTTTAAGTTTATATCAAAATTTATGTTTAAATTAATGTTTGAATTTATGTCCAAGTATATGTTTAAGTTTATGTTTTAATTTATGTCTTAGTTTATGTTTAAGTTTATGTTTGAATTTATGTCCAAGTTTTTGTTAAGTTTATGTTTTAATTTATGTCTAAGTTTATTTTTAAGTTTATGTCTAAATTTATGTCTAAATTTATATTTGAATTTAAGTCTAAGTTTACGTTTAAGTTTATGTGTTAATTTATGTTTAAGTTTATGTTTTTAATTTATGTTTAGGTTTATATCTAAATTTATGTTTAAATTTATGTTTGAATTTATGTCTTAGTTTATTTTTAATTTTATGTTTTAATTTATGTTTAAGTTTATGTTTAAATTTATGTTTAAGTTTATATCTAAATTTATGTTTAAATTTATGTTTGAATTTATGTCCAAGTTTATGTTTAAGTTTATGTTTTAATTTATGTTTTAGTTTATGTTTAAGTTTATGTCTAAATTTATGTTTGAATTTATGTCCAAGTTTATGTTTAAGTTTATGTTTTAATTTATGTTTAATTTTATGTTTAAGTTTATGTCTAAATTTATGTTTAAATTTATGTTTGAATTTATGTCCAAGTTTATGTTTTTATTTATGTTTAAACATAAACATAAACATAAACATAAACATAAACATAAACATAAACATAAACATAAACATAAACATAAACATAAACATAAACATAAACATAAACATACATAAACAAGAAATTAAACGTAAACTAAATCATACACGTAAATAAGTATATCTGCAAATCGACTCGATTTGTATTAAATCGGTGTATTTTGATATTAAACGTCTCGATTCGTACCAATAACAATCGTATCAAATTATTTTAAATCAATTCCATCAGTTTGGATACTTATCGGAAATTTAGAGTCAAAATGACTAGATTTGACATTATTTGATGTTATTTGAATGAAATGATGATTTTCGACTCAATTCGTTTTTACAATTAAAAATAATGTTTATGTTAAGTTTATGTTTATGTTTATGTTTATGTTTATGTTTATGTTTATGTTTATGTTTATGTTTGAATTTATGTCTAAGTTTATGTTAAAGTTTATGTTTTAATTTATGTCTAAGTTTATGTTTAAGTTTATGTCTAAATTTATGTCTAAATTTATGTTTGAATTTATGTCTAAGTTTATGTTTAGGTTTATGTCTAAATTTATGTCTAAATTTATGTTTGAATTTATGTCTAAGTTTATGTTTAAGTTTATGTCTAAATTTATGTCTAAATTTATGTTTGAATTTATGTCTAAGTTTATGTTTAAGTTTATGTGTTAATTTATGTTTAAGTTTATGTTTAAGTTTATGTGCTAATTTATGTTTAGGTTTATGTTTAGTTTATGTTTAAATTTATGTTTAAGTTTATGTCTAAATTTATGTTTGAATTTATGTCTAAGTTTATGTTTAAGTTTATGTCTAAATTTATGTTTTAATTTATGTCTAAGTTTATGTTTAAGTTTATGTCTAAATTTATGTTTAAATTTATGTTTGAATTTATGTCCAAGTTTATGCTTAGGTTTATGTTTGAATTTATGTCCAAGTTTATGTTTATGTTTATGTTTTAATTTATGTCTAAGTTTATGTCTAAGTTTATGTTTAAGTTTATGTCTAAATTTATGTTTAAATTTATGTTTGAATTTATGTCCAAGTTTATGTTTAAGTTTATGTTTTAATTTATGTCTAAGTTTATGTCTAAGTTTATGTTTAAGTTTATGTCTAAATTTATGTTTAAATTTATGTTTGAATTTATGTCCAAGTTTATGTCTAAATTTATGTTTGAATTTATGTCTAAGTTTATGTTTAAGTTTATGTGTTAATTTATGTATAAATTTATGTTTTAATTTATGTCTAAGTTTATGTTTAAGTTTATGTCTAAATTTAAGTCTTAATTTATATTTGAATTTATGTCTAAGTTTATGTTTATGTTTATGTGTTAATTTATGTTTAAGTTTATGTTTAAGTTTATGTTTAAATTTATGTTTAAGTTTATGTCTAAATTTATGTTTAAATTTATGTTTGAATTTATGTCCAAGTTTATGCTTAGGTTTATGTTTGAATTTATGTCCAAGTTTATGTTTATGTTTATGTTTTAATTTATTAGACATAAATTAAAACATAAACATAAACATAAATTCAAACATAAATTTAGACATAAATTTAGACATAAACTTAAACATAAACTTAGACATAAATTAAAACATAAACTTAAACATAAACTTAGACATAAACTTAGACAGTTTATGTCTAAGTTTATGTTTAAGTTTATGTCTAAATTTATGTTTAAATTTATGTTTGAATTTATGTCCAAGTTTATGTTTAAGTTTATGTTTTAATTTATGTCTAAGTTTATGTTTAAGTTTATGTCTAAATTTATGTCTAAATTTATGTTTGAATTTATGTCTAAGTTTATGTTTAAGTTTATGTGTTAATTTATGTATAAATTTATGTTTTAATTTATGTCTAAGTTTATGTTTAAGTTTATGTCTAAATTTAAGTCTTAATTTATATTTGAATTTATGTCTAAGTTTATGTTTATGTTTATGTGTTAATTTATGTTTAAGTTTATGTTTAAGTTTATGTTTAAATTTATGTTTAAGTTTATGTCTAAATTTATGTTTAAATTTATGTTTGAATTTATGTCCAAGTTTATGTTTAAGTTTATGTCTAAATTTATGTTTGAATTTATGTCCAAGTTTATGTTTAAGTTTATGTCTATATTTATGTTTGAATTTATGTCCAAGTTTATGTTTAAGTTTATGTTTTAATTTATGTCTAAGTTTATGTTTAAGTTTATGTCAAAATTTATGTCTAAATTTATGTTTGAATTTATGTCCAAGTTTATGTTTAAGTTTATGTTTAAATTTATGTATAAGTTTATGTTTAAGTTTATGTCTAAATTTATGTTTGAATTTATGTCCAAGTTTATGTTTAAGTTTATGTTTTAATTTATGTCTAAGTTTATGTTTAAGTTTATGTCAAAATTTATGTCTAAATTTATGTTTGAATTTATGTCTAAGTTTATGTTTAAGTTTATGTCTAAATTTATGTCTAAATTTATGTTTGAATTTATGTCTAAGTTTATGTTTAAGTTTATGTGTTAATTTATGTTTAGTTTATGTTTAAATTTATGTTTAAGTTTATATCTAAATTTATGTTTAAATTTATGTTTGAATTTATGTATAAGTTTATGTTTAAGTTTATGTCTAAATTTATGTTTAAGTTTATGTTTTAATTTATGTCTAAGTTTATGTTTAAGTTTATGTCTAAATTTATGTTTAAATTTATGTTTGAATTTATGTCCAAGTTTATGCTTAGGTTTATGTTTGAATTTATGTCCAAGTTTATGTTTATGTTTATGTTTTAATTTATGTCTAAGTTTATGTCTAAGTTTATATTTAAGTTTATGTCTAAATTTATGTTTAAATTTATGTTTGAATTTATGTCCAAGTTTATGTTTAAGTTTATGTTTTAATTTATGTCTAAGTTTATGTTTATGTTTATGTTAAAATTTATGTTTAAGTTTATTTCTAAATTTATGTTTAAATTTATGTTTGAATTTATGTCTAAATTTATGTTTGAATTTATGTCTAAGTTTATGTTTAAGTTTATGTCTAAATTTATGTTTTAATTTATGTCTAAGTTTATGTTTAAGTTTATGTCTAAATTTATGTTTAAATTTATGTTTGAATTTATGTCCAAGTTTATGCTTAGGTTTATGTTTGAATTTATGTCCAAGTTTATGTTTATGTTTATGTTTTAATTTATGTCTAAGTTTATGTCTAAGTTTATGTTTAAGTTTATGTCTAAATTTATGTTTAAATTTATGTTTGAATTTATGTCCAAGTTTATGTTTAAGTTTATGTTTTAATTTATGTCTAAGTTTATGTTTATGTTTATGTTAAAATTTATGTTTAAGTTTATTTCTAAATTTATGTTTAAATTTATGTTTGAATTTATGTCCAAGTTTATGTTTAAGTTTATGTTTTAATTTATGTCTAAGTTTATGTTTAAGTTTATGTCTAAATTTATGTCTAAATTTATGTTTGAATTTATGTCCAAGTTTATGTTTAAGTTTTTGTTTTAATTTATGTCTAAGTTTATGTTTAAGTTTATGTGTTAATTTATGTTTAAATTTATGTTTGAATTTATGTCCAAGTTTATGTTTAAGTTTATGTTTTAATTTATGTCTAAGTTTATGTTTAATTTTATGTCTAAATTTATTTCTAAATTTATGTTTGAATTTATGTCTAAGTTTATGTTTAAGTTTATGTGTTAATTTATATTTAAGTTTATGTTTAAATTTATGTTTAAGTTTATATCTAAATTTATGTTTAAATTTATGTTTGAATTTATGTTTTAATTTATGTTTAAGTTAATGTCTAAATTTATGTTTGAATTTATGTCTAAGTTTATGTTTAATTTTATGTCTAAATTTATTTCTAAATTTATGTTTGAATTTATGTCTAAGTTTATGTTTAAGTTTATGTGTTAATTTATATTTAATTTTATGTTTAAATTTATGTTTAAGTTTATATCTAAATTTATGTTTAAATTTATGTTTGAATTTATGTTTTAATTTATGTCTAAGTTTATGTCTAAATTTATGTTTAAATTTATGTTTTAATTTATGTCTAAGTTTATGTTTAAGTTTATGTTTTTATTTATGTTTAAGTTTATGTTTAAGTTTATGTTTAAGTTTATGTTTAAGTTTATGTTTAATTTTATGTTTAAGTTTATGTCTAAATTTATGTTTAAATTTATGTTTGAATTTATGTCCAAGTTTATGTTTTTATTTATGTTTAAACATAAACATAAACATAAACATAAACATAAACATAAACATAAACATAAACATAACATAAACATAAACATAAACATAAACATAAACATAAACATAAACATAAACATAAACATAAACATAAACATAAACATAAACATAAACATAAACATAAACATAAACATAAACATAAACATAAACATAAACATAAACATAAACATACATAAGCAAGAGATTAAACGTAAACTAAATCATACACGTAAATAAGTATATCAGCAAATCGACTCGATTTGTATTAAATCGGTGTATTTTGATATTAAACGTCTCGATTCGTACCAATAACAATCGTATCAAATTATTTTAAATCAATTCCATCAGTTTAGATACTTATCGGAAATTTAGAGTCAAAATGACTAGATTTGACATTATTTGATGTTATTTAAATGAAATGATGATTTTCGACTCAATTCGTTTTTACAATTAAAAATAATGTTTATGTTAAGTTTATGTTTATGTTTATGTTTATGTTTATGTTTATGTTTATGTTTATGTTTATGTTTATGTTTGAATTTATGTCTAAGTTTATGTTAAAGTTTATGTTTTAATTTATGTCTAAGTTTATGTTTAAGTTTATGTCTAAATTTATGTCTAAATTTATGTTTGAATTTATGTCTAAGTTTATGTTTAGGTTTATGTCTAAATTTATGTCTAAATTTATGTTTGAATTTATGTCTAAGTTTATGTTTAAGTTTATGTTTTAATTTATGTCTAAGTTTATGTTTAAGTTTATGTCTAAATTTATGTCTAAATTTATGTTTGAATTTATGTCTAAGTTTATGTTTAAGTTTATGTCTAAATTTATGTCTAAATTTATGTTTGAATTTATGTCTAAGTTTATGTTTAAGTTTATGTGTTAATTTATGTTTAAGTTTATGTTTAAGTTTATGTGCTAATTTATGTTTAGGTTTATGTTTAGTTTATGTTTAAATTTATGTTTAAGTTTATGTCTAAATTTATGTTTGAATTTATGTCTAAGTTTATGTTTAAGTTTATGTCTAAATTTATGTTTGAATTTATGTCTAAGTTTATGTTTAAGTTTATGTGTTAATTTATGTTTAAGTTTATGTTTAAATTTATGTTTAAATTTATATCTAAATTTATGTTTAAATTTATGTTTGCATTTATGTTTTAATTTATGTCTAAGTTTATGTTTAAGTTTATGTTTAAGCTTATGTTTAAGTTTATGTCTAAATTTATGTTTAAATTTATGTTTTATATGTTTTATATGTCTAAGTTTATGTTTAAGTTTATGTTTTTATTTATGTTTAAGTTTATGTTTAATTTTATGTTTTAATTTATGTTTAAGTTCATGTTTAAATTTATGTTTATGTTTATATCTAAATTTATATTCAAATTTATGTTTGAATTTATGTCCAAGTATATGTTTAAGTTTATGTTTTAATTTATGTCTTAGTTTATGTTTAAGTTTATGTTTGAATTTATGTCCAAGTTTATGTTTAAGTTTATGTTTTAATTTATGTCTAAGTTTATGTTTAATTTTATGTCTAAATTTATTTCTAAATTTATGTTTGAATTTATGTCTAAGTTTATGTTTAAGTTTATGTGTTAATTTATATTTAAGTTTATGTTTAAATTTATGTTTAAGTTTATATCTAAATTTATGTTTAAATTTATGTTTGAATTTATGTTTTAATTTATGTTTAAGTTTATGTCTAAATTTATGTTTGAATTTATGTCTAAGTTTATGTTTAATTTTATGTCTAAATTTATTTCTAAATTTATGTTTGAATTTATGTCTAAGTTTATGTTTAAGTTTATGTGTTAATTTATGTTTAAGTTTATGTTTAAATTTATGTTTAAATTTATATCTAAATTTATGTTTAAATTTATGTTTGAATTTATGTTTTAATTTATGTCTAAGTTTATGTTTAAGTTTATGTTTAAGCTTATGTTTAAGTTTATGTCTAAATTTATGTTTAAATTTATGTTTTAATTTATGTCTAAGTTTATGTTTAAGTTTATGTTTTTATTTATGTTTAAGTTTATGTTTAATTTTATGTTTTAATTTATGTTTAAGTTCATGTTTAAATTTATGTTTATGTTTATATCTAAATTTATGTTTAAATTTATGTTTGAATTTATGTCCAAGTATATGTTTAAGTTTATGTTTTAATTTATGTCTTAGTTTATGTTTAAGTTTATGTTTGAATTTATGTCCAAGTTTTTGTTTAAGTTTATGTTTTAATTTATGTCTAAGTCTATGTTTAAGTTTATGTCTAAATTTATGTCTAAATTTATATTTGAATTTATGTCTAAGTTTATGTTTAAGTTTATGTGTTAATTTATGTTTAAGTTTATGTTTAAATTTATGTTTAAATTTATGTCTAAATTTATGTTTGAATTTATGTCCAAGTTTTTGTTTAAGTTTATTTTTTAATTTATGTCTAAGTTTATGTTTAAGTTTATGTTTAATTTTATGTTTTAATTTATGTTTAAGTTCATGTTTAAATTTATGTTTTTGTTTATATCTAAATTTATGTTTAAATTTATGTTTGAATTTATGTCCAAGTATATGTTTAAGTTTATGTTTTAATTTATGTCTTAGTTTATGTTTAAGTTTATGTTTGAATTTATGTCCAAGTTTTTGTTTAAGTTTATGTTTTAATTTATGTCTAAGTCTATGTTTAAGTTTATGTCTAAATTTATGTCTAAATTTATATTTGAATTTATGTCTAAGTTTATGTTTAAGTTTATGTTTGAATTTATGTCTAAGTTTACGTTTAAGTTTATGTGTTAATTTATGTTTAAGTTTATGTTTAAATTTATGTTTAGGTTTATATCTAAATTTATGTTTAAATTTATGTTTTAATTTATGTCTAAGTTTATGTTTAAGTTTATGTCTAAATTTATGTCTAAGTTTATGTTTAAGTTTATGTGTTAATTTATGTTTAAATTTATGTTTGAATTTATGTCCAAGTTTATGTTTAAGTTTATGTTTTAATTTATGTCTAAGTTTATGTTTAAGTTTATGTCTAAATTTATGTTTGAATTTATGTCTAAGTTTATGTTTAATTTTATGTCTAAATTTATGTCTAAATTTATGTTTGAATTTATGTCTAAGTTTATGTTTAAGTTTATGTGTTAATTTATATTTAAGTTTATGTTTAAATTTATGTTTGAATTTATGTCTAAGTTTATGTTTAAGTTTATGTCTAAATTTATGTTTGAATTTATGTGTAAGTTTATGTTTAAGTTTATGTCTAAATTTATGTTTGAATTTATGTCCAAGTTTATGTTTAAGTTTATGTTTAAATTAAAGTTTAAATTTAAGTCTAAGTTTATGTTTAAGTTTATGTATAAATTTATGTTTAAATTTATGTTTGAATTTATGTCCAAGTTTATGTTTATGTTTATGTTTTAATTTATGTCTAAGTTTATGTTTAAGTTTATGTCTAAATTTATGTCTAAATTTATGTTTGAATTTATGTCTAAGTTTATGTTTAGGTTTATGTCTAAATTTATGTTTAAATTTATGTTTGAATTTATGTCCAAGTTTATGTTTAAGTTAATGTTTTAATTTATGTCTAAGTTTATGTCCAAGTTTATGTTTAAGTTTATGTTTTAATTTATGTCTAAGTTTATGTTTAAGTTTATGTCAAAATTTATGTCTAAGTTTATGTTTAAGTTTATGTGTTAATTTATGTTTAAGTTTATGTTTAAATTTATGTTTAAGTTTATATCTAAATTTATGTTTAAATTTATGTTTGAATTTATGTTTTAATTTATGTCTATGTTTATGTCTAAATTTATGTTTAAATTTATGTTTAAATTTAAGTTTAAATTTATGTCTAAGTTTATGTTTAAATTTATGTTTGAATTTATGTCCAAGTTTATGTTTAAGTTTATGTTTTAATTTATGTCTAAGTTTATGTTTAAGTTTATGTCAAAATTTATGTCTAAATTTATGTTTGAATTTATGTCTAAGTTTATGTCTAAGTTTATGTTTAAGTTTATGTCTAAATTTATGTCTAAATTTATGTTTGAATTTATGTCTAAGTTTATGTTTAAGTTTATGTGTTAATTTATGTTTAGTTTATGTTTAAATTTATGTTTAAGTTTATATCTAAATTTATGTTTAAATTTATGTTTGAATTTATGTCAAAGTTTATGTTTAAGTTTATGTTTAAGTTTATGTCTAAATTAATGTTTAAATTTATGTTTTAATTTATGTCTAAGTTTATGTTTAAGTTTATGTTTTATTTATGTTTAAGTTTATGTTTAAGTTTATGTTTAAATTAAAGTTAAAATTTATGTCTAAGTTTATGTTTAAATTTATGTTTGAATTTATGTCCAAGTTTATGTTTAGGTTTATGTTTGAATTTATGTCCAAGTTTATGTTTATGTTTATGTTAAAATTTATGTTTAAGTTTATTTCTAAAGTTATGTTTAAATTTATGTTTGAATTTATGTCCAAGTTTATGTTTAAGTTTATGTCTAAATTTATGTTTAAATTTATGTTTGAATTTATGTCCAAGTTTATGTTTAAGTTAATGTTTTAATTTATGTCTAAGTTTATGTCCAAGTTTATGTTTAAGTTTATGTCTAAGTTTATGTTTAAGTTTATGTCAAAATTTATGTCTAAGTTTATGTTTAAGTTTATGTGTTAATTTATGTTTAAATTTATGTTTGAATTTATGTCCAAGTTTATGTTTAAGTTTATGTTTTAATTTATGTCTAAGTTTATGTTTAAGTTTATGTCTAAATTTATGTCTAAGTTTATGTTTAAGTTTATGTGTTAATTTATGTTTAAATTTATGTTTGAATTTATGTCCAAGTTTATGTTTAAGTTTATGTTTTAATTTATGTCTAAGTTTATGTTTAAGTTTATGTCTAAATTTATGTTTGAATTTATGTCTAAGTTTATGTTTAAGTTTATGTGTTAATTTATGTTTAAGTTTATGTTTAAATTTATGTTTAAGTTTATATCTAAATTTATGTTTAAATTTATGTTTGAATTTATGTTTTAATTTATGTCTAAGTTTATGTCTAAATTTATGTTTAAATTTATGTTTAAATTTAAGTTTAAATTTATGTCTAAGTTTATGTTTAAATTTATGTTTGAATTTATGTCCAAGTATATGTTTAAGTTTATGTTTTAATTTATGTCTTAGTTTATGTTTAAGTTTATGTTTGAATTTATGTCCAAGTTTTTGTTTAAGTTTATTTTTTAATTTATGTCTAAATTTATGTTTAAGCTTATGTCTAAATTTATGTCTAAATTTATATTTGAATTTATGTCTAAGTGTATGTTTAAGTTTATGTGTTAATTTATGTTTAAGTTTATGTTTTAATTTATGTTTAAATTTATGTCTAAATTTATGTTTGAATTTATGTCTAAGTTTACGTTTAAGTTTATGTGTTAATTTATGTTAAAGTTTATGTTTAAATTTATGTTTAGGTTTATATCTAAATTTATGTTTAAATTTATGTTTGAATTTATGTCCAAGTATATGTTTAAGTTTATGTTTCAATTTATGTCTTAGTTTATGTTTAAGTTTATGTTTGAATTTATGTCCAAGTTTTTGTTTAAGTTTATTTTTTAATTTATGTCTAAGTTTATGTTTAAGCTTATGTCTAAATTTATGTCTAAATTTATATTTGAATTTATGTCTAAGTGTATGTTTAAGTTTATGTGTTAATTTATGTTTAAGTTTATGTTTTAATTTATGTTTAAATTTATGTCTTAATTTATGTTTGAATTTATGTCTTAGTTTATGTTAAGTTTATGTTTTAATTTATGTTTTAGTTTATGTTTAAGTTTATGTCTAAATTTATGTTTAAATTTATGTCTAAGTTTATGTTTAAGTTTATGTCTAAGTTTATGTTTAAGTTTATGTTTAAGTTTATGTCTAAATTTATGTTTAAATTTATGTTTGAATTTATGTCCAAGTTTATGTTTTTATTTATGTTTAAACATAAACATAAACATAAACATAAACATAAACATAAACATAAACATAAACATAAACATAAACATAAACATAAACATACATAAGCAAGAAATTAAACGTAAACTAAATCATACACGTAAATAAGTATATCTGCAAATCGACTCGATTTGTATTAAATCGGTGTATTTTGATATTAAACGTCTCGATTCGTACCAATAACAATCGTATCAAATTTTTTTAAAACAATTCCATCAGTTTGGATACTTATCGGAAATTTTGAGTCAAAATGACTAGATTTGACATTATATGATGTAATTTGAATGAAATGATGATTTTCGACTCAATTCGTTTTTACAATTAAAAATAATGTTTATGTTAAGTTTATGTTTATGTTTATGTTTATGTTTATGTTTATGTTTATGTTTATGTTTATGTTTATGTTTATGTTTATGTTTATGTTTATGTTTATGTTTATGTTTATGTTTATGTTTATGTTTATGTTTATGTTTATGTTTATGTTTATGTTTATGTTTATGTTTATGTTTATGTTTATGTTTATGTTTATGTTTTTGTTTATGTTTATGTTTATGTTTGAATTTATGTCTAAGTTTATGTTAAAGTTTATGTTTTAATTTATGTCTAAGTTTATGTTTAAGTTTATGTGTTAATTTATGTATAAATTTATGTTTTAATTTATGTCTAAGTTTATGTTTAAGTTTATGTCTAAATTTAAGTCTTAATTTATGTCCAAGTTAATGTTTAAGTTTATGTTTTAATTTATGTCTAAGTTTATGTTTAAGTTTATGTCTAAATTTATGTTTGAATTTATGTCTAAGTTTATGTTTAAGTTCATGTTTTTATTTATGTCTTTGTTTATGTTTAAGTTTATGTCAAAATTTATGTCTAAATTTATGTTTGAATTTATGTCTAAGTTTATGTCTAAGTTTATGTTTAAGTTTATGTCTAAATTTATGTCTAAATTTATGTTTGAATTTATGTCTAAGTTTATGTTTAAGTTTATGTGATAATTTATGTTTAGTTTATGTTTAAGTTTATATCTAAATTTATGTTTAAATTTATGTTTGAATTTATGTCTAAGTTTATGTTTAAGTTTATGTTTAAGTTTATGTCTAAATTAATGTTTAAGTTTATGTTTTAATTTATGTCTAAGTTTATGTTTAAGTTTATGTTTTTATTTATGTTTAAGTTTATGTTTAAGTTTATGTTTAAATTAAAGTTTAAATTTATGTCTAAGTTAATGTTTAAGTTTATGTCTAAATTTATGTTTAAATTTATGTTTGAATTTATGTCCAAGTTTATGTTTAAGTTAATGTTTTAATTTATGTCTAAGTTTATGTTTATGTTTATGTTAAAATTTATGTTTAAGTTTATTTCTAAATTTATGTTTAAATTTATGTTTGAATTTATGTCCAAGTTTATGTTTAAGTTTTTGTTTTAATTTATGTCTAAGTTTATGTTTAAGTTTATGTCTAAATTTATGTTTGAATTTATGTCTAAGTTTATGTTTAAGTTTATGTCTAAATTTATGTCTAAATTTATGTTTGAATTTATGTCTAAGTTTATGTTTAAGTTTATGTGTTAATTTATGTTTAAGTTTATGTTTAAATTTATGTTTAAGTTTATATCTAAATTTATGTTTAAATTTATGTTTGAATTTATGTTTTAATTTATGTCTAAGTTTATGTCTAAATTTATGTTTAAATTTATGTTTAAATTTAAGTTTAAATTTATGTCTAAGTTTATGTTTAAGTTTATGTTTAATTTTATGTTTTAATTTATGTTTAAGTTCATGTTTAAATTTATGTTTAAAGTTTATATCTAATATTATGTTTAAATTTATGTTTGAATTTATGTCCAAGTATATGTTTAAGTTTATGTTTTAATTTATGTCTTAGTTTATGTTTAAGTTTATGTTTGAATTTATGTCCAAGTTTTTGTTTAAGTTTATTTTTTAATTTATGTCTAAGTTTATGTTTAAGTTTATGTCTAAATTTATGTCTAAATTTATATATGAATTTATGTCTAAGTGTATGTTTAAGTTTATGTTTTAATTTATGTTTTAGTTTATGTTTAAGTTTATGTCTAAATTTATGTTTGAATTTATGTCTAAGTTTATGTTTAAGTTTATGTTTTAATTTATGTTTAAGTTTATGTTTAAGTTTATGTCTAAATTTATGTTTAAATTTATGTTTGAATTTATGTCCAAGTTTATGTTTTTATTTATGTTTAAACATAAACATAAACATAAACATAAACATAAACATAAACATAAACATAAACATAAACATAAACATAAACATAAACATAAACATAAACATAAACATAAACATAAACATAAACATAAACATAAACATAAACATAAACATAAACATAAACATAAACATAAACATAAACATAAACATAAACATACATAAGCAAGAAATTAAACGTAAACTAAATCATACACGTAAATAAGTATATCTGCAAATCGACTCGATTTGTATTAAATCGGTGTATTTTAATATTAAACGTCTCGATTCGTACCATAACAATCGTATCAAATTATTTTAAAACAATTCCATCAGTTTGGATACTTATCGGAAATTTAGAGTCAAAATGAATAGAGTTGACATTATATGATGTAATTTGAATGAAATGATGATTTTCGACTCAATTCGTTTTTACAATTAAAAATAATTTTTATGTAATGTTTATGTTTATGTTTATGTTTATGTTTATGTTTATGTTTATGTTTATGTTTATGTTTATGTTTATGTTTATGTTTATGTTTATGTTTATGTTTATGTTTATGTTTATGTTTATGTTTATGTTTATGTTTATGTTTATGTTTATGTTTATGTTTAAATTTATGTTTGAATTTATGTCTAAGTTTATGTTTAAGTTTATGTTTAAGTTTATGTCTAAATTAATGTTTAAGTTTATGTTTTAATTTATGTCTAAGTTTATGTTTAAGTTTATGTTTTTATTTATGTTTAAGTTTATGTTTAAATTAAAGTTTAAATTTATGTCTAAGTTTATGTTTAAGTTTATGTCTAAATTTATGTTTAAATTTATGTTTGAATTTATGTCCAAGTTTATGTTTAGGTTTATGTTTGAATTTATGTCCAAGTTTATGTTTATGTTTATGTTTTAATTTATGTCAAAGTTTATGTTTAAGTTTATGTCTAAATTTATGTTTGAATTTATGTCTAAGTTTATGTTTAATAAACATAAACATAAACATAAACATAAACATAAACATAAACATAAACATAAACATAAACATAAACATAAACATAAACATAAACATAAACATAAACATAAACATAAACATAAACATAAACATAAACATAAACATAAACATAAACATAAACATAAACATAAACATAAACATAAACATAAACATAAACATAAACATACATAAGCAAGAAATTAAACGTAAACTAAATCATACACGTAAATAAGTATATCTGCAAATCGACTCGATTTGTATTAAATCGGTGTATTTTAATATTAAACGTCTCGATTCGTACCAATAACAATCGTATCAAATTATTTTAAAACAATTCCATCAGTTTGGATACTTATCGGAAATTTTGAGTCAAAATGACTAGATTTGACATTATA
Source organism: Sialis fuliginosa (assembly GCA_961205875.1). NCBI lineage: Eukaryota > Metazoa > Arthropoda > Insecta > Megaloptera > Sialidae > Sialis > Sialis fuliginosa. The sequence continues at coordinate 1,378,257 of OY540819.1, read as the reverse complement.
TGATGTAATTTGAATGAAATGATGATTTTCGACTCAATTCGTTTTTAAAATTAAAAATAATGTTTATGTTAAGTTTATGTTTATGTTTATGTTTATGTTTATGTTTATGTTTATGTTTATGTTTATGTTAATGTTTATGTTTATGATTATGTTTATGTTTATGTTTATGTTTAAGTTTATGTGTTAATTTATGTTTAGTTTATGTTTAAATTTATGTTTAAGTTTATATCTAAATTTATGTTTAAATTTATTTTTGAATTTATGTCTAAGTTTATGTTTAAGTTTATGTTTAAGTTTATGTCTAAATTAATGTTTAAGTTTATGTTTTAATTTATGTCTAAGTTTATGTTTAAGTTTATGTTTTTATTTATGTTTAAGTTTATGTTTAAGTTTATGTTTAAATTAAAGTTTAAATTTATGTCTAAGTTTATGTTTAGGTTTATGTTTGAATTTATGTCCAAGTTTATGTTTATGTTTATGTTTTAATTTATGTCAAAGTTTATGTTTAAGTTTATGTCTAAATTTATGTTTAAATTTATGTTTGAATTTATGTCCAAGTTTATGTTTAAGTTAATGTTTTAATTTATGTCTAAGTTTATGTTTAAGTTTATGTCTAAATTTATGTTTGAATTTATGTCTAAGTTTATGTTTAAGTTTATGTCTAAATTTATGTCTAAATTAATGTTTGAATTTATGTTTGAATTTATGTCCAAGTTTATGTTTAAGTTTTTGTTTTAATTTATGTCTAAGTTTATGTTTAAGTTTATGTCTAAATTTATGTCTAAGTTTATGTTTAAGTTTATGTGTTAATTTATGTTTAAATTTATGTTTGAATTTATGTCCAAGTTTATGTTTAAGTTTATGTTTTAATTTATGTCTAAGTTTATGTTTAAGTTTATGTCTAAATTTATGTTTGAATTTATGTCTAAGTTTATGTTTAAGTTTATGTCTAAATTTATGTCTAAATTAATGTTTGAATTTATGTCTAAGTTTATGTTTAAGTTTATGTGTTAATTTATGTTTAAGTTTATGTTTAAATTTATGTTTAAGTTTATATCTAAATTTATGTTTAAATTTATGTTTGAATTTATGTTTTAATTTATGTCTACGTTTATGTCTAAATTTATGTTTAAATTTATGTTTAAATTTAAGTTTAAATTTATGTCTAAGTTTATGTTTAAGTTTATGTTTAATTTTATGTTTTAATTTATGTTTAAGTTCATGTTTAAATTTATGTTTAAAGTTTATATCTAAATTTATGTTTAAATTTATGTTTGAATTTATGTCCAAGTATATGTTTAAGTTTATGTTTTAATTTATGTCTTAGTTTATGTTTAAGTTTATGTTTGAATTTATGTCCAAGTTTTTGTTTAAGTTTATTTTTTAATTTATGTCTAAGTTTATGTTTAAGTTTATGTCTAAATTTATGTCTAAATTTATATTTGAATTTATGTCTAAGTGTATGTTTAAGTTTATGTTTTAATTTATGTTTTAGTTTATGTTTAAGTTTATGTCTAAATTTATGTTTGAATTTATGTCTAAGTTTATGTTTAAGTTTATGTTTTAATTTATGTTTAAGTTTATGTTTAAGTTTATGTCTAAATTTATGTTTAAATTTATGTTTGAATTTATGTCCAAGTTTATGTTTTTATTTATGTTTAAACATAAACATAAACATAAACATAAACATAAACATAAACATAAACATAAACATAAACATAAACATAAACATAAACATAAACATAAACATAAACATAAACATAAACATAAACATAAACATACATAAGCAAGAAATTAAACGTAAACTAAATCATACACGTAAATAAGTATATCTGCAAATCGACTCGATTTGTATTAAATCGGTGTATTTTAATATTAAACGTCTCGATTCGTACCAATAACAATCGTATCAAATTATTTTAAAACAATTCCATCAGTTTGGATACTTATCGGAAATTTAGAGTCAAAATGACTAGATTTGACATTATATGATGTAATTTGAATGAAATGATAATTTTCGACTCAATTCGTTTTTACAATTAAAAATAATTTTTATGTTATGTTTATGTTTATGTTTATGTTTATGTTTATGTTTATGTTTATGTTTATGTTTATGTTTATGTTTATGTTTATGTTTATGTTTAAATTTATGTTTGAATTTATGTCTAAGTTTATGTTTAAGTTTATGATTAAGTTTATGTCTAAATTAATGTTTAAGTTTATGTTTTAATTTATGTCTAAGTTTATGTTTAAGTTTATGTTTTTATTTATGTTTAAGTTTATGTTTAAATTAAAGTTTAAATTTATGTCTAAGTTTATGTTTAAGTTTATGTCTAAATTTATGTTTAAATTTATGTTTGAATTTATGTCCAAGTTTATGTTTAGGTTTATGTTTGAATTAATGTCCAAGTTTATGTTTATGTTTATGTTTTAATTTATGTCAAAGTTTATGTTTAAGTTTATGTCTAAATTTATGTTTGAATTTATGTCTAAGTTTATGTTTAAGTTTATGTCTAAATTTATGTCTAAATTTATGTTTGAATTTATGTCTAAGTTTATGTTTAAGTTTATGTGTTAATTTATGTTTAAGTTTATGTTTAAATTTATGTTTAAGTTTATATCTAAATTTATGTTTAAATTTATGTTTGAATTTATGTTTTAATTTATGTCTAAGTTTATGTCTAAATTTATGTTTAAATTTATGTTTAAATTTAAGTTTAAATTTATGTCTAAGTTTATATTTAAGTTTATGTTTAATTTTATGTTTTAATTTATGTTTAAGTTCATGTTTAAATTTATGTTTAAAGTTTATGTCTAAATTTATGTCTAAATTTATGTTTGAATTTATGTCTAAGTTTATGTTTAAGTTTATGTGTTAATTTATGTTTAAGTTTATGTTTAAATTTATGTTTAAGTTTATATCTAAATTTATGTTTAAATTTATGTTTGAATTTATGTTTTAATTTATGTCTAAGTTTATGTCTAAATTTATGTTTAAATTTATGTTTAAATTTAAGTTTAAATTTATGTCTAAGTTTATATTTAAGTTTATGTTTAATTTTATGTTTTAATTTATGTTTAAGTTCATGTTTAAATTTATGTTTAAAGTTTATATCTAAATTTATGTTTAAATTTATGTTTGAATTTATGTCCAAGTATATGTTTAAGTTTATGTTTTAATTTATGTCTAAGTTTATGTCTAAATTAATATTTGAATTTATGTCTAAGTGTATGTTTAAGTTTATGTGTTAATTTATGTTTAAGTTTATGTTTTAATTTATGTTTAAATTTATGTCTAAATTTATGTTTGAATTTATGTCTAAGTTTACGTTTAAGTTTATGTGTTAATTTATGTTTAAGTTTATGTTTAAATTTATGTTTATGTTTATATCTAAATTTATGTTTAAATTTATGTTTGAATTTATGTCTTAGTTTATGTTTAAGTTTATGTTTTAATTTATGTTTTAGTTTATGTTTAAGTTTATGTCTAAATTTATGTTTGAATTTATGTCTAAGTTTATGTTTTTATTTATGTTTAAACATAAACATAAACATAAACATAAACATAAACATAAACATAAACATAAACATAAACATAAACATAAACATAAACATAAACATAAACATAAACATAAACATAAACATAAACATAAACATAAACATAAACATAAACATAAACATAAACATAAACATAAACATAAACATAAACATAAACATAAACATAAACATAAACATAAACATAAACATAAACATAAACATAAACATAAACATAAACATACATAAGCAAGAAATTAAACGTAAACTAAATCATACACGTAAATAAGTATATCTGCAAATCGACTCGATTTGTATTAAATCGGTGTATTTTGATATTAAACGTCTCGATTCGTACCAATAACAATCGTATCAAATTATTTTAAAACAATTCCATCAGTTTGGATACTTATCGGAAATTTTGAGTCAAAATGACTAGATTTGACATTATATGATGTAATTTGAATGAAATGATGATTTTCGACTCAATTCGTTTTTACAATTAAAAATAATGTTTATGTTAAGTTTATGTTTATGTTTATGTTTATGTTTATGTTTATGTTTATGTTTATGTTTATGTTTATGTTTATGTTTATGTTTATGTTTATGTTTATGTTTATGTTTATGTTTATGTTTATGTTTATGTTTATGTTTATGTTTATGTTTATGTTTATGTTTATGTTTATGTTTATGTTTTTGTTTATGTTTATGTTTATGTTTGAATTTATGTCTAAGTTTATGTTAAAGTTTATGTTTTAATTTATGTCTAAGTTTATGTTTAAGTTTATGTGTTAATTTATGTATAAATTTATGTTTTAATTTATGTCTAAGTTTATGTTTAAGTTTATGTCTAAATTTAAGTCTTAATTTATGTCCAAGTTTATGTTTAAGTTTATGTTTTAATTTATGTCTAAGTTTATGTTTAAGTTTATGTCTAAATTTATGTTTGAATTTATGTCTAAGTTTATGTTTAAGTTTATGTTTTTATTTATGTCTTTGTTTATGTTTAAGTTTATGTCAAAATTTATGTCTAAATTTATGTTTGAATTTATGTCTAAGTTTATGTCTAAGTTTATGTTTAAGTTTATGTCTAAATTTATGTCTAAATTTATGTTTGAATTTATGTCTAAGTTTATGCTTAAGTTTATGTGATAATTTATGTTTAGTTTATGTTTAAGTTTATATCTAAATTTATGTTTAAATTTATGTTTGAATTTATGTCTAAGTTTATGTTTAAGTTTATGTCTAAATTAATGTTTAAGTTTATGTTTTAATTTATGTCTAAGTTTATGTTTAAGTTTATGTTTTTATTTATGTTTAAGTTTATGTTTAAGTTTATGTTTAAATTTATGTTTGAATTTATGTCCAAGTTTATGTTTAGGTTTATGTTTGAATTTATGTCCAAGTTTATGTTTATGTTTATGTTTTAATTTATGTCAAAGTTTATGTTTAAGTTTATGTCTAAATTTATGTTTGAATTTATGTCTAAGTTTATGTTTAAGTTTATGTCTAAATTTATGTCTAAATTTATGTTTGAATTTATGTCTAAGTTTATGTTTAAATTTATGTTTAAATTTATGTTTAAATTTAAGTTTAAATTTATGTCTAAGTTTATATTTAAGTTTATGTTTAATTTTATGTTTTAATTTATGTTTAAGTTCATGTTTAAATTTATGTTTAAAGTTTATATCTAAATTTATGTTTAAATTTATGTTTGAATTTAAGTTCAAGTATATGTTTAAGTTTATGTTTTAATTTATGTCTTAGTTTATGTTTAAGTTTATGTTTGAATTTATGTCCAAGTTTTTGTTTAAGTTTATTTTTTAATTTATGTCTAAGTTTATGTCTAAATTTATATTTGAATTTATGTCTAAGTGTATGTTTAAGTTTATGTGTTAATTTAAGTTTAAGTTTATGTTTTAATTTATGTTTAAATTTGTATCTAAATTTATGTTTGAATTTATGTCTAAGTTTACGTTTAAGTTTATGTGTTAATTTATGTTTAAGTTTATGTTTAAATTTATGTTTATGTTTATATCTAAATTTATGTTTAAATTTATGTTTGAATTTATGTCTTAGTTTATGTTTAAGTTTATGTTTTAATTTATGTTTTAGTTTATGTTTAAGTTTATGTCTAAATTTATGTTTGAATTTATGTCTAAGTTTATGTTTAAGTTTATGTTTTAATTTATGTTTAAGTTTATGTTTAAGTTTATGTCTAAATTTATGTTTAAATTTATGTTTGAATTTATGTCCAAGTTTATGTTTTTATTTATGTTTAAACATAAACATAAACATAAACATAAACATAAACATAAACATAAACATAAACATAAACATAAACATAAACATAAACATAAACATAAACATAAACATAAACATAAACATAAACATAAACATAAACATAAACATAAACATAAACATAAACATAAACATAAACATAAACATAAACATAAACATAAACATAAACATAAACATAAACATAAACATAAACATAAACATAAACATAAACATAAACATAAACATAAACATAAACATATATAAGCAAGAAATTAAACGTAAACTAAATCATACACGTAAATAAGTATATCTGCAAATCGACTCGATTTGTATTAAATCGGTGTATTTTGATATTAAACGTCTCGATTCGTACCAATAACAATCGTATCAAATTATTTTAAAACAATTCCATCAGTTTGGATACTTATCGGAAATTTTGAGTCAAAATGACTAGATTTGACATTATATGATGTAATTTGAATGAAATGATGATTTTCGACTCAATTCGTTTTTACAATTAAAAATAATGTTTATGTTAAGTTTATGATTATGTTTATGTTTATGTTTATGTTTATGTTTATGTTTATGTTTATGTTTATGTTTATGTTTATGTTTATGTTTATGTTTATGTTTATGTTTATGTTTATGTTTATGTTTATGTTTATGTTTCTGTTTATGTTTATGTTTATGTTTATGTTTATGTTTATGTTTATGTTTATGTTTATGTTTTTGTTTATGTTTATGTTTATGTTTGAATTTATGTCTAAGTTTATGTTAAAGTTTATGTTTTAATTTATGTCTAAGTTTATGTTTAAGTTTATGTGTTAATTTATGTATAAATTTATGTTTTAATTTATGTCTAAGTTTATGTTTAAGTTTATGTCTAAATTTAAGTCTTAATTTATGTCCAAGTTTATGTTTAAGTTTATGTTTTAATTTATGTCTAAGTTTATGTTTAAGTTTATGTCTAAATTTATGTTTGAATTTATGTCTAAGTTTATGTTTAAGTTCATGTTTTTATTTATGTCTTTGTTTATGTTTAAGTTTATGTCAAAATTTATGTCTAAATTTATGTTTGAATTTATGTCTAAGTTTATGTCTAAGTTTATGTTTAAGTTTATGTCTAAATTTATGTCTAAATTTATGTTTGAATTTATGTCTAAGTTTATGTTTAAGTTTATGTGATAATTTATGTTTAGTTTATGTTTAAGTTTATATCTAAATTTATGTTTAAATTTATGTTTGAATTTATGTCTAAGTTTATGTCTAAGTTTATGTTTAAGTTTATGTCTAAATTTATGTCTAAATTTATGTTTGAATTTATGTCTAAGTTTATGTTTAAGTTTATGTGATAATTTATGTTTAGTTTATGTTTAAGTTTATGTCTAAATTTATGTTTGAATTTATGTCTAAGTTTATGTTTAAGTTCATGTTTTTATTTATGTCTTTGTTTATGTTTAAGTTTATGTCAAAATTTATGTCTAAATTTATGTTTGAATTTATGTCTAAGTTTATGTCTAAGTTTATGTTTAAGTTTATGTCTAAATTAATGTTTAAGTTTATGTTTTAATTTATGTCTAAGTTTATGTTTAAGTTTATGTTTTTATTTATGTTTAAGTTTATGTTTTAGTTTATGTTTAAATTAAAGTTTAAATTTATGTCTAAGTTTATGTTTAAGTTTATGTCTAAATTTATGTTTAAATTTATGTTTGAATTTATGTCCAAGTTTATGTTTAGGTTTATGTTTGAATTTATGTCCAAGTTTATGTTTAAGTTAATGTTTTAATTTATGTCTAAGTTTATGTTTATGTTTATGTTAAAATTTATGTTTAAGTTTATTTCTAAATTTATGTTTAAATTTATGTTTGAATTTATGTCCAAGTTTATGTTTAAGTTTTTGTTTTAATTTATGTCTAAGTTTATGTTTAAGTTTATGTCTAAATTTATGTCTAAGTTTATGTGTTAATTTATGTTTAAATTTATGTTTGAATTTATGTCCAAGTTTATGTTTAAGTTTATGTTTTAATTTATGTCTAAGTTTATGTTTAAGTTTATGTCTAAATTTATGTTTGAATTTATGTCTAAGTTTATGTTTAAGTTTATGTCTAAATTTATGTCTAAATTTATGTTTGAATTTATGTCTAAGTTTATGTTTAAGTTTATGTGTTAATTTATGTTTAAGTTTATGTTTAAATTTATGTTTAAGTTTATATCTAAATTTATGTTTAAATTTATGTTTGAATTTATGTTTTAATTTATGTCTAAGTTTATGTCTAATTTTATGTTTAAATTTATGTTTAAATTTAAGTTTAAATTTATGTCTAAGTTTATGTTTAAGTTTATGTTTAATTTTTTGTTTTAATTTATGTTTAAGTTCATGTTTAAATTTATGTTTAAAGTTTATATCTAAATTTATGTTTAAATTTATGTTTGAATTTATGTCCAAGTATATGTTTAAGTTTATGTTTTAATTTATGTCTTAGTTTATGTTTAAGTTTATGTTTGAATTTATGTCCAAGTTTTTGTTTAAGTTTATTTTTTAATTTATGTCTAAGTTTATGTTTAAGTTTATGTCTAAATTTATGTCTAAATTTAAATTTGAATTTATGTCTAAGTGTATGTTTAAGTTTATGTGTTAATTTATGTTTAAGTTTATGTTTTAATTTATGTTTAAATTTATGTCTAAATTTATGTTTGAATTTATGTCTAAGTTTACGTTTAAGTTTATGTGTTAATTTATGTTTAAGTTTATGTTTAAATTTATGTTTATGTTTATATCTAAATTTATGTTTAAATTTATGTTTGAATTTATGGCTTAGTTTATGTTTAAGTTTATGTTTTAATTTATGTTTTAGTTTATGTTTAAGTTTATGTCTAAATTTATGTTTGAATTTATGTCTAAGTTTATGTTTAAGTTTATGTTTTAATTTATGTTTAAGTTTATGTTTAAGTTTATGTCTAAATTTATGTTTAAATTTATGTTTGAATTTATGTCCAAGTTTATGTTTTTATTTATGTTTAAACATAAACATAAACATAAACATAAACATAAACATAAACATAAACATAAACATAAACATAAACATAAACATAAACATAAACATAAACATAAACATAAACATAAACATAAACATAAACATAAACATAAACATAAACATAAACATAAACATAAACATAAACATAAACATAAACATAAACATAAACATAAACATACATAAGCAAGAAATTAAACGTAAACTAAATCATACACGTAAATAAGTATATCTGCAAATCGACTCGATTTGTATTAAATCGGTGTATTTTAATATTAAACGTCTCGATTCGTACCAATAACAATCGTATCAAATTATTTTAAAACAATTCCATCAGTTTGGATACTTATCGGAAATTTTGAGTCAAAATGACTAGATTTGACATTATATGATGTAATTTGAATGAAATGATGATTTTCGACTCAATTCGTTTTTAAAATTAAAAATAATGTTTATGTTAAGTTTATGTTTATGTTTATGTTTATGTTTATGTTTATGTTTATGTTTATGTTTATGTTTATGTTTATGTTTATGTTTATGTTTATGTTTATGTTTATGTTTATGTTTATGTTTATGTTTATGTTTATGTTTATGTTTATGTTTATGTTTATGTTTATGTTTATGTGTTAATTTATGTTTAGTTTATGTTTAAATTTATGTTTAAGTTTATATCTAAATTTATGTTTAAATTTATTTTTGAATTTATGTCTAAGTTTATGTTTAAGTTTATGTTTAAGTTTATGTCTAAATTAATGTTTAAGTTTATGTTTTAATTTATGTCTAAGTTTATGTTTAAGTTTATGTTTAAATTAAAGTTTAAATTTATGTCTAAGTTTATGTTTAAGTTTATGTCTAAATTTATGTTTAAATTTATGTTTGAATTTATTTCCAAGTTTATGTTTAGGTTTATGTTTGAATTTATGTCCAAGTTTATGTTTATGTTTATGTTTTAATTTATGTCAAAGTTTATGTTTAAGTTTATGTCTAAATTTATTTATGTTTATGTTTATGTTTATGTTTATGTTTATGTTTATGTTTATGTTTTTGTTTATGTTTATGTTTATGTTTGAATTTATGTCTAAGTTTATGTTAAAGTTTATGTTTTAATTTATGTCTAAGTTTATGTTTAAGTTTATGTGTTAATTTATGTATAAATTTATGTTTTAATTTATGTCTAAGTTTATGTTTAAGTTTATGTCTAAATTTAAGTCTTAATTTATGTCCAAGTTTATGTTTAAGTTTATGTTTTAATTTATGTCTAAGTTTATGTTTAAGTTTATGTCTAAATTTATGTTTGAATTTATGTCTAAGTTTATGTTTAAGTTTATGTTTTTATTTATGTCTTTGTTTATGTTTAAGTTTATGTCAAAATTTATGTCTAAATTTATGTTTGAATTTATGTCTAAGTTTATGTCTAAGTTTATGTTTAAGTTTATGTCTAAATTTATGTCTAAATTTATGTTTGAATTTATGTCTAAGTTTATGCTTAAGTTTATGTGATAATTTATGTTTAGTTTATGTTTAAGTTTATATCTAAATTTATGTTTAAATTTATGTTTGAATTTATGTCTAAGTTTATGTTTAAGTTTATGTCTAAATTAATGTTTAAGTTTATGTTTTAATTTATGTCTAAGTTTATGTTTAAGTTTATGTTTTTATTTATGTTTAAGTTTATGTTTAAGTTTATGTTTAAATTTATGTTTGAATTTATGTCCAAGTTTATGTTTAGGTTTATGTTTGAATTTATGTCCAAGTTTATGTTTATGTTTATGTTTTAATTTATGTCAAAGTTTATGTTTAAGTTTATGTCTAAATTTATGTTTGAATTTATGTCTAAGTTTATGTTTAAGTTTATGTCTAAATTTATGTCTAAATTTATGTTTGAATTTATGTCTAAGTTTATGTTTAAATTTATGTTTAAATTTATGTTTAAATTTAAGTTTAAATTTATGTCTAAGTTTATATTTAAGTTTATGTTTAATTTTATGTTTTAATTTATGTTTAAGTTCATGTTTAAATTTATGTTTAAAGTTTATATCTAAATTTATGTTTAAATTTATGTTTGAATTTAAGTTCAAGTATATGTTTAAGTTTATGTTTTAATTTATGTCTTAGTTTATGTTTAAGTTTATGTTTGAATTTATGTCCAAGTTTTTGTTTAAGTTTATTTTTTAATTTATGTCTAAGTTTATGTCTAAATTTATATTTGAATTTATGTCTAAGTGTATGTTTAAGTTTATGTGTTAATTTAAGTTTAAGTTTATGTTTTAATTAATGTTTAAATTTGTATCTAAATTTATGTTTGAATTTATGTCTAAGTTTACGTTTAAGTTTATGTGTTAATTTATGTTTAAGTTTATGTTTAAATTTATGTTTATGTTTATATCTAAATTTATGTTTAAATTTATGTTTGAATTTATGTCTTAGTTTATGTTTAAGTTTATGTTTTAATTTATGTTTTAGTTTATGTTTAAGTTTATGTCTAAATTTATGTTTGAATTTATGTCTAAGTTTATGTTTAAGTTTATGTTTTAATTTATGTTTAAGTTTATGTTTAAGTTTATGTCTAAATTTATGTTTAAATTTATGTTTGAATTTATGTCCAAGTTTATGTTTTTATTTATGTTTAAACATAAACATAAACATAAACATAAACATAAACATAAACATAAACATAAACATAAACATAAACATAAACATAAACATAAACATAAACATAAACATAAACATAAACATAAACATAAACATAAACATAAACATAAACATAAACATAAACATAAACATAAACATAAACATAAACATAAACATAAACATAAACATAAACATAAACATAAACATAAACATAAACATATATAAGCAAGAAATTAAACGTAAACTAAATCATACACGTAAATAAGTATATCTGCAAATCGACTCGATTTGTATTAAATCGGTGTATTTTGATATTAAACGTCTCGATTCGTACCAATAACAATCGTATCAAATTATTTTAAAACAATTCCATCAGTTTGGATACTTATCGGAAATTTTGAGTCAAAATGACTAGATTTGACATTATATGATGTAATTTGAATGAAATGATGATTTTCGACTCAATTCGTTTTTACAATTAAAAATAATGTTTATGTTAAGTTTATGATTATGTTTATGTTTATGTTTATGTTTATGTTTATGTTTATGTTTATGTTTATGTTTATGTTTATGTTTATGTTTATGTTTATGTTTATGTTTATGTTTATGTTTATGTTTATGTTTATGTTTATGTTTATGTTTATGTTTATGTTTATGTTTATGTTTATGTTTATGTTTATGTTTATGTTTTTGTTTATGTTTATGTTTATGTTTGAATTTATGTCTAAGTTTATGTTAAAGTTTATGTTTTAATTTATGTCTAAGTTTATGTTTAAGTTTATGTGTTAATTTATGTATAAATTTATGTTTTAATTTATGTCTAAGTTTATGTTTAAGTTTATGTCTAAATTTAAGTCTTAATTTATGTCCAAGTTTATGTTTAAGTTTATGTTTTAATTTATGTCTAAGTTTATGTTTAAGTTTATGTCTAAATTTATGTTTGAATTTATGTCTAAGTTTATGTTTAAGTTCATGTTTTTATTTATGTCTTTGTTTATGTTTAAGTTTATGTCAAAATTTATGTCTAAATTTATGTTTGAATTTATGTCTAAGTTTATGTCTAAGTTTATGTTTAAGTTTATGTCTAAATTTATGTCTAAATTTATGTTTGAATTTATGTCTAAGTTTATGTTTAAGTTTATGTGATAATTTATGTTTAGTTTATGTTTAAGTTTATATCTAAATTTATGTTTAAATTTATGTTTGAATTTATGTCTAAGTTTATGTCTAAGTTTATGTTTAAGTTTATGTCTAAATTTATGTCTAAATTTATGTTTGAATTTATGTCTAAGTTTATGTTTAAGTTTATGTGATAATTTATGTTTAGTTTATGTTTAAGTTTATGTCTAAATTTATGTTTGAATTTATGTCTAAGTTTATGTTTAAGTTCATGTTTTTATTTATGTCTTTGTTTATGTTTAAGTTTATGTCAAAATTTATGTCTAAATTTATGTTTGAATTTATGTCTAAGTTTATGTCTAAGTTTATGTTTAAGTTTATGTCTAAATTAATGTTTAAGTTTATGTTTTAATTTATGTCTAAGTTTATGTTTAAGTTTATGTTTTTATTTATGTTTAAGTTTATGTTTTAGTTTATGTTTAAATTAAAGTTTAAATTTATGTCTAAGTTTATGTTTAAGTTTATGTCTAAATTTATGTTTAAATTTATGTTTGAATTTATGTCCAAGTTTATGTTTAGGTTTATGTTTGAATTTATGTCCAAGTTTATGTTTAAGTTAATGTTTTAATTTATGTCTAAGTTTATGAAAATGTTTATGTTAAAATTTATGTTTAAGTTTATTTCTAAATTTATGTTTAAATTTATGTTTGAATTTATGTCCAAGTTTATGTTTAAGTTTTTGTTTTAATTTATGTCTAAGTTTATGTTTAAGTTTATGTCTAAATTTATGTCTAAGTTTATGTGTTAATTTATGTTTAAATTTATGTTTGAATTTATGTCCAAGTTTATGTTTAAGTTTATGTTTTAATTTATGTCTAAGTTTATGTTTAAGTTTATGTCTAAATTTATGTTTGAATTTATGTCTAAGTTTATGTTTAAGTTTATGTCTAAATTTATGTCTAAATTTATGTTTGAATTTATGTCTAAGTTTATGTTTAAGTTTATGTGTTAATTTATGTTTAAGTTTATGTTTAAATTTATGTTTAAGTTTATATCTAAATTTATGTTTAAATTTATGTTTGAATTTATGTTTTAATTTATGTCTAAGTTTATGTCTAAATTTATGTTTAAATTTATGTTTAAATTTAAGTTTAAATTTATGTCTAAGTTTATGTTTAAGTTTATGTTTAATTTTTTGTTTTAATTTATGTTTAAGTTCATGTTTAAATTTATGTTTAAAGTTTATATCTAAATTTATGTTTAAATTTATGTTTGAATTTATGTCCAAGTATATGTTTAAGTTTATGTTTTAATTTATGTCTTAGTTTATGTTTAAGTTTATGTTTGAATTTATGTCCAAGTTTTTGTTTAAGTTTATTTTTTAATTTATGTCTAAGTTTATGTTTAAGTTTATGTCTAAATTTATGTCTAAATTTAAATTTGAATTTATGTCTAAGTGTATGTTTAAGTTTATGTGTTAATTTATGTTTAAGTTTATGTTTTAATTTATGTTTAAATTTATGTCTAAATTTATGTTTGAATTTATGTCTAAGTTTACGTTTAAGTTTATGTGTTAATTTATGTTTAAGTTTATGTTTAAATTTATGTTTATGTTTATATCTAAATTTATGTTTAAATTTATGTTTGAATTTATGGCTTAGTTTATGTTTAAGTTTATGTTTTAATTTATGTTTTAGTTTATGTTTAAGTTTATGTCTAAATTTATGTTTGAATTTATGTCTAAGTTTATGTTTAAGTTTATGTTTTAATTTATGTTTAAGTTTATGTTTAAGTTTATGTCTAAATTTATGTTTAAATTTATGTTTGAATTTATGTCCAAGTTTATGTTTTTATTTATGTTTAAACATAAACATAAACATAAACATAAACATAAACATAAACATAAACATAAACATAAACATAAACATAAACATAAACATAAACATAAACATAAACATAAACATAAACATAAACATAAACATAAACATAAACATAAACATAAACATAAACATAAACATAAACATAAACATAAACATAAACATAAACATAAACATAAACATAAACATAAACATAAACATAAACATAAACATACATAAGCAAGAAATTAAACGTAAACTAAATCATACACTTAAATAAGTATATCTGCAAATCGACTCGATTTGTATTAAATCGGTGTATTTTAATATTAAACGTCTCGATTCGTACCAATAACAATCGTATCAAATTATTTTAAAACAATTCCATCAGTTTGGATACTTATCGGAAATTTTGAGTCAAAATGACTAGATTTGACATTATATGATGTAATTTGAATGAAATGATGATTTTCGACTCAATTCGTTTTTAAAATTAAAAATAATGTTTATGTTAAGTTTATGTTTATGTTTATGTTTATGTTTATGTTTATGTTTATGTTTATGTTTATGTTTATGTTTATGTTTATGTTTATGTTTATGTTTATGTTTATGTGTTAATTTATGTTTAGTTTATGTTTAAATTTATGTTTAAGTTTATATCTAAATTTATGTTTAAATTTATTTTTGAATTTATGTCTAAGTTTATGTTTAAGTTTATGTTTAAGTTTATGTCTAAATTAATGTTTAAGTTTATGTTTTAATTTATGTCTAAGTTTATGTTTAAGTTTATGTTTAAATTAAAGTTTAAATTTATGTCTAAGTTTATGTTTAAGTTTATGTCTAAATTTATGTTTAAATTTATGTTTGAATTTATTTCCAAGTTTATGTTTAGGTTTATGTTTGAATTTATGTCCAAGTTTATGTTTATGTTTATGTTTTAATTTATGTCAAAGTTTATGTTTAAGTTTATGTCTAAATTTATTTATGTTTATGTTTATGTTTATGTTTATGTTTATGTTTATGTTTATGTTTTTGTTTATGTTTATGTTTATGTTTGAATTTATGTCTAAGTTTATGTTAAAGTTTATGTTTTAATTTATGTCTAAGTTTATGTTTAAGTTTATGTGTTAATTTATGTATAAATTTATGTTTTAATTTATGTCTAAGTTTATGTTTAAGTTTATGTCTAAATTTAAGTCTTAATTTATGTCCAAGTTTATGTTTAAGTTTATGTTTTAATTTATGTCTAAGTTTATGTTTAAGTTTATGTCTAAATTTATGTTTGAATTTATGTCTAAGTTTATGTTTAAGTTTATGTTTTTATTTATGTCTTTGTTTATGTTTAAGTTTATGTCAAAATTTATGTCTAAATTTATGTTTGAATTTATGTCTAAGTTTATGTCTAAGTTTATGTTTAAGTTTATGTCTAAATTTATGTCTAAATTTATGTTTGAATTTATGTCTAAGTTTATGCTTAAGTTTATGTGATAATTTATGTTTAGTTTATGTTTAAGTTTATATCTAAATTTATGTTTAAATTTATGTTTGAATTTATGTCTAAGTTTATGTTTAAGTTTATGTCTAAATTAATGTTTAAGTTTATGTTTTAATTTATGTCTAAGTTTATGTTTAAGTTTATGTTTTTATTTATGTTTAAGTTTATGTTTAAGTTTATGTTTAAATTTATGTTTGAATTTATGTCCAAGTTTATGTTTAGGTTTATGTTTGAATTTATGTCCAAGTTTATGTTTATGTTTATGTTTTAATTTATGTCAAAGTTTATGTTTAAGTTTATGTCTAAATTTATGTTTGAATTTATGTCTAAGTTTATGTTTAAGTTTATGTCTAAATTTATGTCTAAATTTATGTTTGAATTTATGTCTAAGTTTATGTTTAAATTTATGTTTAAATTTATGTTTAAATTTAAGTTTAAATTTATGTCTAAGTTTATATTTAAGTTTATGTTTAATTTTATGTTTTAATTTATGTTTAAGTTCATGTTTAAATTTATGTTTAAAGTTTATATCTAAATTTATGTTTAAATTTATGTTTGAATTTAAGTTCAAGTATATGTTTAAGTTTATGTTTTAATTTATGTCTTAGTTTATGTTTAAGTTTATGTTTGAATTTATGTCCAAGTTTTTGTTTAAGTTTATTTTTTAATTTATGTCTAAGTTTATGTCTAAATTTATATTTGAATTTATGTCTAAGTGTATGTTTAAGTTTATGTGTTAATTTAAGTTTAAGTTTATGTTTTAATTTATGTTTAAATTTGTATCTAAATTTATGTTTGAATTTATGTCTAAGTTTACGTTTAAGTTTATGTGTTAATTTATGTTTAAGTTTATGTTTAAATTTATGTTTATGTTTATATCTAAATTTATGTTTAAATTTATGTTTGAATTTATGGCTTAGTTTATGTTTAAGTTTATGTTTTAATTTATGTTTTAGTTTATGTTTAAGTTTATGTCTAAATTTATGTTTGAATTTATGTCTAAGTTTATGTTTAAGTTTATGTTTTAATTTATGTTTAAGTTTATGTTTAAGTTTATGTCTAAATTTATGTTTAAATTTATGTTTGAATTTATGTCCAAGTTTATGTTTTTATTTATGTTTAAACATAAACATAAACATAAACATAAACATAAACATAAACATAAACATAAACATAAACATAAACATAAACATAAACATAAACATAAACATAAACATAAACATAAACATAAACATAAACATAAACATAAACATAAACATAAACATAAACATAAACATAAACATAAACATAAACATAAACATAAACATAAACATAAACATAAACATAAACATAAACATAAACATAAACATAAACATATATAAGCAAGAAATTAAACGTAAACTAAATCATACACGTAAATAAGTATATCTGCAAATCGACTCGATTTGTATTAAATCGGTGTATTTTGATATTAAACGTCTCGATTCGTACCAATAACAATCGTATCAAATTATTTTAAAACAATTCCATCAGTTTGGATACTTATCGGAAATTTTGAGTCAAAATGACTAGATTTGACATTATATGATGTAATTTGAATGAAATGATGATTTTCGACTCAATTCGTTTTTACAATTAAAAATAATGTTTATGTTAAGTTTATGATTATGTTTATGTTTATGTTTATGTTTATGTTTATGTTTATGTTTATGTTTATGTTTATGTTTATGTTTATGTTTATGTTTATGTTTATGTTTATGTTTATGTTTATGTTTATGTTTATGTTTATGTTTATGTTTATGTTTATGTTTATGTTTATGTTTATGTTTATGTTTATGTTTATGTTTATGTTTTTGTTTATGTTTATGTTTATGTTTGAATTTATGTCTAAGTTTATGTTAAAGTTTATGTTTTAATTTATGTCTAAGTTTATGTTTAAGTTTATGTGTTAATTTATGTATAAATTTATGTTTTAATTTATGTCTAAGTTTATGTTTAAGTTTATGTCTAAATTTAAGTCTTAATTTATGTCCAAGTTTATGTTTAAGTTTATGTTTTAATTTATGTCTAAGTTTATGTTTAAGTTTATGTCTAAATTTATGTTTGAATTTATGTCTAAGTTTATGTTTAAGTTCATGTTTTTATTTATGTCTTTGTTTATGTTTAAGTTTATGTCAAAATTTATGTCTAAATTTATGTTTGAATTTATGTCTAAGTTTATGTCTAAGTTTATGTTTAAGTTTATGTCTAAATTTATGTCTAAATTTATGTTTGAATTTATGTCCAAGTTTATGTTTAGGTTTATGTTTGAATTTATGTCCAAGTTTATGTTTATGTTTATGTTTTAATTTATGTCAAAGTTTATGTTTAAGTTTATGTCTAAATTTATGTTTGAATTTATGTCTAAGTTTATGTTTAAGTTTATGTCTAAATTTATGTCTAAATTTATGTTTGAATTTATGTCTAAGTTTATGTTTAAATTTATGTTTAAATTTATGTTTAAATTTAAGTTTAAATTTATGTCTAAGTTTATATTTAAGTTTATGTTTAATTTTATGTTTTAATTTATGTTTAAGTTCATGTTTAAATTTATGTTTAAAGTTTATATCTAAATTTATGTTTAAATTTATGTTTGAATTTAAGTTCAAGTATATGTTTAAGTTTATGTTTTAATTTATGTCTTAGTTTATGTTTTAGTTTATGTTTGAATTTATGTCCAAGTTTTTGTTTAAGTTTATTTTTTAATTTATGTCTAAGTTTATGTCTAAATTTATATTTGAATTTATGTCTAAGTGTATGTTTAAGTTTATGTGTTAATTTAAGTTTAAGTTTATGTTTTAATTTATGTTTAAATTTGTATCTAAATTTATGTTTGAATTTATGTCTAAGTTTACGTTTAAGTTTATGTGTTAATTTATGTTTAAGTTTATGTTTAAATTTATGTTTATGTTTATATCTAAATTTATGTTTAAATTTATGTTTGAATTTATGGCTTAGTTTATGTTTAAGTTTATGTTTTAATTTATGTTTTAGTTTATGTTTAAGTTTATGTCTAAATTTATGTTTGAATTTATGTCTAAGTTTATGTTTAAGTTTATGTTTTAATTTATGTTTAAGTTTATGTTTAAGTTTATGTCTAAATTTATGTTTAAATTTATGTTTGAATTTATGTCCAAGTTTATGTTTTTATTTATGTTTAAACATAAACATAAACATAAACATAAACATAAACATAAACATAAACATAAACATAAACATAAACATAAACATAAACATAAACATAAACATAAACATAAACATAAACATAAACATAAACATAAACATAAACATAAACATAAACATAAACATAAACATAAACATAAACATAAACATAAACATAAACATAAACATAAACATAAACATAAACATAAACATAAACATAAACATAAACATATATAAGCAAGAAATTAAACGTAAACTAAATCATACACGTAAATAAGTATATCTGCAAATCGACTCGATTTGTATTAAATCGGTGTATTTTGATATTAAACGTCTCGATTCGTACCAATAACAATCGTATCAAATTATTTTAAAACAATTCCATCAGTTTGGATACTTATCGGAAATTTTGAGTCAAAATGACTAGATTTGACATTATATGATGTAATTTGAATGAAATGATGATTTTCGACTCAATTCGTTTTTACAATTAAAAATAATGTTTATGTTAAGTTTATGATTATGTTTATGTTTATGTTTATGTTTATGTTTATGTTTATGTTTATGTTTATGTTTATGTTTATGTTTATGTTTATGTTTATGTTTATGTTTATGTTTATGTTTATGTTTATGTTTATGTTTATGTTTATGTTTATGTTTATGTTTATGTTTATGTTTATGTTTATGTTTATGTTTATGTTTTTGTTTATGTTTATGTTTATGTTTGAATTTATGTCTAAGTTTATGTTAAAGTTTATGTTTTAATTTATGTCTAAGTTTATGTTTAAGTTTATGTGTTAATTTATGTATAAATTTATGTTTTAATTTATGTCTAAGTTTATGTTTAAGTTTATGTCTAAATTTAAGTCTTAATTTATGTCCAAGTTTATGTTTAAGTTTATGTTTTAATTTATGTCTAAGTTTATGTTTAAGTTTATGTCTAAATTTATGTTTGAATTTATGTCTAAGTTTATGTTTAAGTTCATGTTTTTATTTATGTCTTTGTTTATGTTTAAGTTTATGTCAAAATTTATGTCTAAATTTATGTTTGAATTTATGTCTAAGTTTATGTCTAAGTTTATGTTTAAGTTTATGTCTAAATTTATGTCTAAATTTATGTTTGAATTTATGTCTAAGTTTATGTTTAAGTTTATGTGATAATTTATGTTTAGTTTATGTTTAAGTTTATATCTAAATTTATGTTTAAATTTATGTTTGAATTTATGTCTAAGTTTATGTCTAAGTTTATGTTTAAGTTTATGTCTAAATTTATGTCTAAATTTATGTTTGAATTTATGTCTAAGTTTATGTTTAAGTTTATGTGATAATTTATGTTTAGTTTATGTTTAAGTTTATGTCTAAATTTATGTTTGAATTTATGTCTAAGTTTATGTTTAAGTTCATGTTTTTATTTATGTCTTTGTTTATGTTTAAGTTTATGTCAAAATTTATGTCTAAATTTATGTTTGAATTTATGTCTAAGTTTATGTCTAAGTTTATGTTTAAGTTTATGTCTAAATTAATGTTTAAGTTTATGTTTTAATTTATGTCTAAGTTTATGTTTAAGTTTATGTTTTTATTTATGTTTAAGTTTATGTTTTAGTTTATGTTTAAATTAAAGTTTAAATTTATGTCTAAGTTTATGTTTAAGTTTATGTCTAAATTTATGTTTAAATTTATGTTTGAATTTATGTCCAAGTTTATGTTTAGGTTTATGTTTGAATTTATGTCCAAGTTTATGTTTAAGTTAATGTTTTAATTTATGTCTAAGTTTATGTTTATGTTTATGTTAAAATTTATGTTTAAGTTTATTTCTAAATTTATGTTTAAATTTATGTTTGAATTTATGTCCAAGTTTATGTTTAAGTTTTTGTTTTAATTTATGTCTAAGTTTATGTTTAAGTTTATGTCTAAATTTATGTCTAAGTTTATGTGTTAATTTATGTTTAAATTTATGTTTGAATTTATGTCCAAGTTTATGTTTAAGTTTATGTTTTAATTTATGTCTAAGTTTATGTTTAAGTTTATGTCTAAATTTATGTTTGAATTTATGTCTAAGTTTATGTTTAAGTTTATGTCTAAATTTATGTCTAAATTTATGTTTGAATTTATGTCTAAGTTTATGTTTAAGTTTATGTGTTAATTTATGTTTAAGTTTATGTTTAAATTTATGTTTAAGTTTATATCTAAATTTATGTTTAAATTTATGTTTGAATTTATGTTTTAATTTATGTCTAAGTTTATGTCTAAATTTATGTTTAAATTTATGTTTAAATTTAAGTTTAAATTTATGTCTAAGTTTATGTTTAAGTTTATGTTTAATTTTTTGTTTTAATTTATGTTTAAGTTCATGTTTAAATTTATGTTTAAAGTTTATATCTAAATTTATGTTTAAATTTATGTTTGAATTTATGTCCAAGTATATGTTTAAGTTTATGTTTTAATTTATGTCTTAGTTTATGTTTAAGTTTATGTTTGAATTTATGTCCAAGTTTTTGTTTAAGTTTATTTTTTAATTTATGTCTAAGTTTATGTTTAAGTTTATGTCTAAATTTATGTCTAAATTTAAATTTGAATTTATGTCTAAGTGTATGTTTAAGTTTATGTGTTAATTTATGTTTAAGTTTATGTTTTAATTTATGTTTAAATTTATGTCTAAATTTATGTTTGAATTTATGTCTAAGTTTACGTTTAAGTTTATGTGTTAATTTATGTTTAAGTTTATGTTTAAATTTATGTTTATGTTTATATCTAAATTTATGTTTAAATTTATGTTTGAATTTATGGCTTAGTTTATGTTTAAGTTTATGTTTTAATTTATGTTTTAGTTTATGTTTAAGTTTATGTCTAAATTTATGTTTGAATTTATGTCTAAGTTTATGTTTAAGTTTATGTTTTAATTTATGTTTAAGTTTATGTTTAAGTTTATGTCTAAATTTATGTTTAAATTTATGTTTGAATTTATGTCCAAGTTTATGTTTTTATTTATGTTTAAACATAAACATAAACATAAACATAAACATAAACATAAACATAAACATAAACATAAACATAAACATAAACATAAACATAAACATAAACATAAACATAAACATAAACATAAACATAAACATAAACATAAACATAAACATAAACATAAACATAAACATAAACATAAACATAAACATAAACATAAACATAAACATAAACATAAACATACATAAGCAAGAAATTAAACGTAAACTAAATCATACACGTAAATAAGTATATCTGCAAATCGACTCGATTTGTATTAAATCGGTGTATTTTGATATTAAACGTCTCGATTCGTACCAATAACAATCGTATCAAATTATTTTAAAACAATTCCATCAGTTTGGATACTTATCGGAAATTTTGAGTCAAAATGACTAGATTTGACATTATATGATGTAATTTGAATGAAATGATGATTTTCGACTCAATTCGTTTTTACAATTAAAAATAATGTTTATGTTAAGTTTATGTTTATGTTTATGTTTATGTTTATGTTTATGTTTATGTTTATGTTTATGTTTATGTTTATGTTTATGTTTATGTTTATGTTTATGTTTATGTTTATGTTTATGTTTATGTTTATGTTTATGTTTATGTTTATGTTTATGTTTATGTTTATGTTTATGTTTATGTTTATGTTTATGTTTATGTTTATGTTTATGTTTATGTTTATGTTTTTGTTTATGTTTATGTTTATGTTTGAATTTATGTCTAAGTTTATGTTAAAGTTTATGTTTTAATTTATGTCTAAGTTTATGTTTAAGTTTATGTGTTAATTTATGTATAAATTTATGTTTTAATTTATGTCTAAGTTTATGTTTAAGTTTATGTCTAAATTTAAGTCTTAATTTATGTCCAAGTTTATGTTTAAGTTTATGTTTTAATTTATGTCTAAGTTTATGTTTAAGTTTATGTCTAAATTTATGTTTGAATTTATGTCTAAGTTTATGTTTAAGTTCATGTTTTTATTTATGTCTTTGTTTATGTTTAAGTTTATGTCAAAATTTATGTCTAAATTTATGTTTGAATTTATGTCTAAGTTTATGTCTAAGTTTATGTTTTAGTTTATGTCTAAATTTATGTCTAAATTTATGTTTGAATTTATGTCTAAGTTTATGTTTAAGTTTATGTGATAATTTATGTTTAGTTTATGTTTAAGTTTATATCTAAATTTATGTTTAAATTTATGTTTGAATTTATGTCTAAGTTTATGTCTAAGTTTATGTTTAAGTTTATGTCTAAATTTATGTCTAAATTTATGTTTGAATTTATGTCTAAGTTTATGTTTAAGTTTATGTGATAATTTATGTTTAGTTTATGTTTAAGTTTATGTCTAAATTTATGTTTGAATTTATGTCTAAGTTTATGTTTAAGTTCATGTTTTTATTTATGTCTTTGTTTATGTTTAAGTTTATGTCAAAATTTATGTCTAAATTTATGTTTGAATTTATGTCTAAGTTTATGTCTAAGTTTATGTTTAAGTTTATGTCTAAATTAATGTTTAAGTTTATGTTTTAATTTATGTCTAAGTTTATGTTTAAGTTTATGTTTTTATTTATGTTTAAGTTTATGTTTAAGTTTATGTTTAAATTAAAGTTTAAATTTATGTCTAAGTTTATGTTTAAGTTTATGTCTAAATTTATGTTTAAATTTATGTTTGAATTTATGTCCAAGTTTATGTTTAGGTTTATGTTTTAATTTATGTCCAAGTTTATGTTTAAGTTAATGTTTTAATTTATGTCTAAGTTTATGTTTATGTTTATGTTAAAATTTATGTTTAAGTTTATTTCTAAATTTATGTTTAAATTTATGTTTGAATTTATGTCCAAGTTTATGTTTAAGTTTTTGTTTTAATTTATGTCTAAGTTTATGTTTAAGTTTATGTCTAAATTTATGTCTAAGTTTATGTGTTAATTTATGTTTAAATTTATGTTTGAATTTATGTCCAAGTTTATGTTTAAGTTTATGTTTTAATTTATGTCTAAGTTTATGTTTAAGTTTATGTCTAAATTTATGTTTGAATTTATGTCTAAGTTTATGTTTAAGTTTATGTCTAAATTTATGTCTAAATTTATGTTTGAATTTATGTCTAAGTTTATGTTTAAGTTTATGTGTTAATTTATGTTTAAGTTTATGTTTAAATTTATGTTTAAGTTTATATCTAAATTTATGTTTAAATTTATGTTTGAATTTATGTTTTAATTTATGTCTAAGTTTATGTCTAAATTTATGTTTAAATTTATGTTTAAATTTAAGTTTAAATTTATGTCTAAGTTTATGTTTAAGTTTATGTTTAATTTTTTGTTTTAATTTATGTTTAAGTTCATGTTTAAATTTATGTTTAAAGTTTATATCTAAATTTATGTTTAAATTTATGTTTGAATTTATGTCCAAGTATATGTTTAAGTTTATGTTTTAATTTATGTCTTAGTTTATGTTTAAGTTTATGTTTGAATTTATGTCCAAGTTTTTGTTTAAGTTTATTTTTTAATTTATGTCTAAGTTTATGTTTAAGTTTATGTCTAAATTTATGTCTAAATTTAAATTTGAATTTATGTCTAAGTGTATGTTTAAGTTTATGTGTTAATTTATGTTTAAGTTTATGTTTTAATTTATGTTTAAATTTATGTCTAAATTTATGTTTGAATTTATGTCTAAGTTTACGTTTAAGTTTATGTGTTAATTTATGTTTAAGTTTATGTTTAAATTTATGTTTATGTTTATATCTAAATTTATGTTTAAATTTATGTTTGAATTTATGTCTTAGTTTATGTTTAAGTTTATGTTTTAATTTATGTTTTAGTTTATGTTTAAGTTTATGTCTAAATTTATGTTTGAATTTATGTCTAAGTTTATGTTTAAGTTTATGTTTTAATTTATGTTTAAGTTTATGTTTAAGTTTATGTCTAAATTTATGTTTAAATTTATGTTTGAATTTATGTCCAAGTTTATGTTTTTATTTATGTTTAAACATAAACATAAACATAAACATAAACATAAACATAAACATAAACATAAACATAAACATAAACATAAACATAAACATAAACATAAACATAAACATAAACATAAACATAAACATAAACATAAACATAAACATAAACATAAACATAAACATAAACATAAACATAAACATAAACATAAACATAAACATACATAAGCAAGAAATTAAACGTAAACTAAATCATACACGTAAATAAGTATATCTGCAAATCGACTCGATTTGTATTAAATCGGTGTATTTTAATATTAAACGTCTCGATTCGTACCAATAACAATCGTATCAAATTATTTTAAAACAATTCCATCAGTTTGGATACTTATCGGAAATTTTGAGTCAAAATGACTAGATTTGACATTATATGATGTAATTTGAATGAAATGATGATTTTCGACTCAATTCGTTTTTAAAATTAAAAATAATGTTTATGTTAAGTTTATGTTTATGTTTATGTTTATGTTTATGTTTATGTTTATGTTTATGTTTATGTTTATGTTTATGTTTATGTTTATGTTTATGTTTATGTTTATGTTTATGTTTATGTTTATGTTTATGTTTATGTGTTAATTTATGTTTAGTTTATGTTTAAATTTATGTTTAAATTTATTTTTGAATTTATGTCTAAGTTTATGTTTAAGTTTATGTTTAAGTTTATGTCTAAATTAATGTTTAAGTTTATGTTTTAATTTATGTCTAAGTTTATGTTTAAGTTTATGTTTAAATTAAAGTTTAAATTTATGTCTAAGTTTATGTTTAAGTTTATGTCTAAATTTATGTTTAAATTTATGTTTGAATTTATGTCCAAGTTTATGTTTAGGTTTATGTTTGAATTTATGTCCAAGTTTATGTTTAAGTTTATGTTTTAATTTATGTCAAAGTTTATGTTTAAGTTTATGTCTAAATTTATGTTTAAATTTATGTTTGAATTTATGTCCAAGTTTATGTTTAAGTTAATGTTTTAATTTATGTCTAAGTTTATGTTTAAGTTTATGTCTAAATTTATGTTTGAATTTATGTCTAAGTTTATGTTTAAGTTTATGTCTAAATTTATGTCTAAATTAATGTTTGAATTTATGTTTGAATTTATGTCCAAGTTTATGTTTAAGTTTTTGTTTTAATTTATGTCTAAGTTTATGTTTAAGTTTATGTCTAAATTTATGTCTAAGTTTATGTTTAAGTTTATGTGTTAATTTATGTTTAAATTTATGTTTGAATTTATGTCCAAGTTTATGTTTAAGTTTATGTCTAAATTTAAGTCTTAATTTATGTCCAAGTTTATGTTTAAGTTTATGTTTTAATTTATGTCTAAGTTTATGTTTAAGTTTATGTCTAAATTTATGTTTGAATTTATGTCTAAGTTTATGTTTAAGTTCATGTTTTTATTTATGTCTTTGTTTATGTTTAAGTTTATGTCAAAATTTATGTCTAAATTTATGTTTGAATTTATGTCTAAGTTTATGTCTAAGTTTATGTTTAAGTTTATGTCTAAATTTATGTCTAAATTTATGTTTGAATTTATGTCTAAGTTTATGTTTAAGTTTATGTGATAATTTATGTTTAGTTTATGTTTAAGTTTATATCTAAATTTATGTTTAAATTTATGTTTGAATTTATGTCTAAGTTTATGTCTAAGTTTATGTTTAAGTTTATGTCTAAATTTATGTCTAAATTTATGTTTGAATTTATGTCTAAGTTTATGTTTAAGTTTATGTGATAATTTATGTTTAGTTTATGTTTAAGTTTATGTCTAAATTTATGTTTGAATTTATGTCTAAGTTTATGTTTAAGTTTATGTTTTTATTTATGTCTTTGTTTATGTTTAAGTTTATGTCAAAATTTATGTCTAAATTTATGTTTGAATTTATGTCTAAGTTTATGTCTAAGTTTATGTTTAAGTTTATGTCTAAATTAATGTTTAAGTTTATGTTTTAATTTATGTCTAAGTTTATGTTTAAGTTTATGTTTTTATTTATGTTTAAGTTTATGTTTAAGTTTATGTTTAAATTAAAGTTTAAATTTATGTCTAAGTTTATGTTTAAGTTTATGTCTAAATTTATGTTTAAATTTATGTTTGAATTTATGTCCAAGTTTATGTTTAGGTTTATGTTTGAATTTATGTCCAAGTTTATGTTTAAGTTAATGTTTTAATTTATGTCTAAGTTTATGTTTATGTTTATGTTAAAATTTATGTTTAAGTTTATTTCTAAATTTATGTTTAAATTTATGTTTGAATTTATGTCCAAGTTTATGTTTAAGTTTTTGTTTTAATTTATGTCTAAGTTTATGTTTAAGTTTATGTCTAAATTTATGTCTAAGTTTATGTGTTAATTTATGTTTAAATTTATGTTTGAATTTATGTCCAAGTTTATGTTTAAGTATGTTTTAATTTATGTCTAAGTTTATGTTTAAGTTTATGTCTAAATTTATGTTTGAATTTATGTCTAAGTTTATGTTTAAGTTTATGTCTAAATTTATGTCTAAATTTATGTTTGAATTTATGTCTAAGTTTATGTTTAAGTTTATGTGTTAATTTATGTTTAAGTTTATGTTTAAATTTATGTTTAAGTTTATATCTAAATTTATGTTTAAATTTATGTTTGAATTTATGTTTTAATTTATGTCTAAGTTTTCGTCTAAATTTATGTTTAAATTTATGTTTAAATTTAAGTTTAAATTTATGTCTAAGTTTATGTTTAAGTTTATGTTTAATTTTTTGTTTTAATTTATGTTTAAGTTCATGTTTAAATTTATGTTTAAAGTTTATATCTAAATTTATGTTTAAATTTATGTTTGAATTTATGTCCAAGTATATGTTTAAGTTTATGTTTTAATTTATGTCTTAGTTTATGTTTAAGTTTATGTTTGAATTTATGTCCAAGTTTTTGTTTAAGTTTATTTTTTAATTTATGTCTAAGTTTATGTTTAAGTTTATGTCTAAATTTATGTCTAAATTTAAATTTGAATTTATGTCTAAGTGTATGTTTAAGTTTATGTGTTAATTTATGTTTAAGTTTATGTTTTAATTTATGTTTAAATTTATGTCTAAATTTATGTTTGAATTTATGTCTAAGTTTACGTTTAAGTTTATGTGTTAATTTATGTTTAAGTTTATGTTTAAATTTATGTTTATGTTTATATCTAAATTTATGTTTAAATTTATGTTTGAATTTATGTCTTAGTTTATGTTTAAGTTTATGTTTTAATTTATGTTTTAGTTTATGTTTAAGTTTATGTCTAAATTTATGTTTGAATTTATGTCTAAGTTTATGTTTAAGTTTATGTTTTAATTTATGTTTAAGTTTATGTTTAAGTTTATGTCTAAATTTATGTTTAAATTTATGTTTGAATTTATGTCCAAGTTTATGTTTTTATTTATGTTTAAACATAAACATAAACATAAACATAAACATAAACATAAACATAAACATAAACATAAACATAAACATAAACATAAACATAAACATAAACATAAACATAAACATAAACATAAACATAAACATAAACATAAACATAAACATAAACATAAACATAAACATAAACATAAACATAAACATAAACATAAACATAAACATAAACATAAACATAAACATAAACATAAACATAAACATAAACATAAACATAAACATAAACATAAACATAAACATAAACATACATAAGCAAGAAATTAAACGTAAACTAAATCATACACGTAAATAAGTATATCTGCAAATCGACTCGATTTGTATTAAATCGGTGTATTTTAATATTAAACGTCTCGATTCGTACCAATAACAATCGTATCAAATTATTTTAAAACAATTCCATCAGTTTGGATACTTATCGGAAATTTTGAGTCAAAATGACTAGATTTGACATTATATGATGTAATTTGAATGAAATGATGATTTTCGACTCAATTCGTTTTTAAAATTAAAAATAATGTTTATGTTAAGTTTATGTTTATGTTTATGTTTATGTTTATGTTTATGTTTATGTTTATGTTTATGTTTATGTTTATGTTTATGTTTATGTTTATGTTTATGTTTATGTTTATGTTTATGTTTATGTTTATGTTTATGTTTATGTTTATGTGTTAATTTATGTTTAGTTTATGTTTAAATTTATGTTTAAGTTTATATCTAAATTTATGTTTAAATTTATTTTTGAATTTATGTCTAAGTTTATGTTTAAGTTTATGTTTAAGTTTATGTCTAAAATAATGTTTAAGTTTATGTTTTAATTTATGTCTAAGTTTATGTTTAAGTTTATGTTTAATATAAAGTTTAAATTTATGTCTAAGTTTATGTTTAAGTTTATGTCTAAATTTATGTTTAAATTTATGTTTGAATTTATGTCCAAGTTTATGTTTAGGTTTATGTTTGAATTTATGTCCAAGTTTATGTTTATGTTTATGTTTTAATTTATGTCAAAGTTTATGTTTAAGTTTATGTCTAAATTTATGTTTAAATTTATGTTTGAATTTATGTCCAAGTTTATGTTTAAGTTAATGTTTTAATTTATGTCTAAGTTTATGTTTAAGTTTATGTCTAAATTTATGTTTGAATATATGTCTAAGTTTATGTTTAAGTTTATGTCTAAATTTATGTCTAAATTAATGTTTGAATTTATGTTTGAATTTATGTCCAAGTTTATGTTTAAGTTTTTGTTTTAATTTATGTCTAAGTTTATGTTTAAGTTTATGTCTAAATTTATGTCTAAGTTTATGTTTAAGTTTATGTGTTAATTTATGTTTAAATTTATGTTTGAATTTATGTCCAAGTTTATGTTTAAGTTTTTGTTTTAATTTATGTCTAAGTTTATGTTTAAGTTTATGTCTAAATTTATGTCTAAGTTTATGTTTAAGTTTATGTGTTGATTTATGTTTAAATTTATGTTTGAATTTATGTCCAAGTTTATGTTTAAGTTTATGTTTTAATTTATGTCTATGTTTATGTTTAAGTTTATGTCTAAATTTATGTTTGAATTTATGTCTAAGTTTATGTTTAAGTTTATGTCTAAATTTATGTCTAAATTAATGTTTGAATTTATGTCTAAGTTTATGTTTAAGTTTATGTGTTAATTTATGTTTAAGTTTATGTTTAAATTTATGTTTAAGTTTATATCTAAATTTATGTTTAAATTTATGTTTGAATTTATGTTTTAATTTATGTCTAAGTTTATGTCTAAATTTATGTTTAAATTTATGTTTAAATTTAAGTTTAAATTTATGTCTAAGTTTATGTTTAAGTTTATGTTTAATTTTATGTTTTAATTTATGTTTAAGTTCATGTTTAAATTTATGTTTAAAGTTTATATCTAAATTTATGTTTAAATTTATGTTTGAATTTATGTCCAAGTATATGTTTAAGTTTATGTTTTAATTTATGTCTTAGTTTATGTTTAAGTTTATGTTTGAATTTATGTCCAAGTTTTTGTTTAAGTTTATTTTTTAATTTATGTCTAAGTTTATGTTTAAGTTTATGTCTAAATTTATGTCTAAATTTATATTTGAATTTATGTCTAAGTTTATGTTTAAGTTTATGTTTTAATTTATGTTTAAGTTTATGTTTAAGTTTATGTCTAAATTTATGTTTAAATTTATGTTTGAATTTATGTCCAAGTTTATGTTTTTATTTATGTTTAAACATAAACATAAACATAAACATAAACATAAACATAAACATAAACATAAACATAAACATAAACATAAACATAAACATAAACATAAACATACATAAGCAAGAAATTAAACGTAAACTAAATCATACACGTAAATAAGTATATCTGCAAATCGACTCGATTTGTATTAAATCGGTGTATTTTGATATTAAACGTCTCGATTCGTACCAATAACAATCGTATCAAATTATTTTAAAACAATTCCATCAGTTTGGATACTTATCGGAAATTTTGAGTCAAAATGACTAGATTTGACATTATATGATGTAATTTGAATGAAATGATGATTTTCGACTCAATTCGTTTTTACAATTAAAAATAATGTTTATGTTAAGTTTATGTTTATGTTTATGTTTATGTTTATGTTTATGTTTATGTTTATGTTTATGTTTATGTTTATGTTTATGTTTGAATTTATGTCTAAGTTTATGTTTAAGTTTATGTTTTAATTTATGTTTAAGTTTATGTTTAAGTTTATGTCTAAATTTATGTTTAAATTTATGTTTGAATTTATGTCCAAGTTTATGTTTTTATTTATGTTTAAACATAAACATAAACATAAACATAAACATAAACATAAACATAAACATAAACATAAACATAAACATAAACATAAACATAAACATAAACATAAACATAAACATAAACATAAACATAAACATAAACATAAACATAAACATAAACATAAACATAAACATAAACATAAACATAAACATAAACATAAACATAAACATAAACATAAACATAAACATAAACATAAACATAAACATAAACATAAACATAAACATAAACATAAACATAAACATAAACATAAACATAAACATAAACATAAACATAAACATACATAAGCAAGAAATTAAACGTAAACTAAATCATACACGTAAATAAGTATATCTGCAAATCGACTCGATTTGTATTAAATCGGTGTATTTTAATATTAAACGTCTCGATTCGTACCAATAACAATCGTATCAAATTATTTTAAAACAATTCCATCAGTTTGGATACTTATCGGAAATTTTGAGTCAAAATGACTAGATTTGACATTATATGATGTAATTTGAATGAAATGATGATTTTCGACTCAATTCGTTTTTAAAATTAAAAATAATGTTTATGTTAAGTTTATGTTTATGTTTATGTTTATGTTTATGTTTATGTTTATGTTTATGTTTATGTTTATGTTTATGTTTATGTTTATGTTTATGTTTATGTTTATGTTTATGTTTATGTTTATGTTTATGTTTATGTTTATGTTTATGTGTTAATTTATGTTTAGTTTATGTTTAAATTTATGTTTAAGTTTATATCTAAATTTATGTTTAAATTTATTTTTGAATTTATGTCTAAGTTTATGTTTAAGTTTATGTTTAAGTTTATGTCTAAAATAATGTTTAAGTTTATGTTTTAATTTATGTCTAAGTTTATGTTTAAGTTTATGTTTAATATAAAGTTTAAATTTATGTCTAAGTTTATGTTTAAGTTTATGTCTAAATTTATGTTTAAATTTATGTTTGAATTTATGTCCAAGTTTATGTTTAGGTTTATGTTTGAATTTATGTCCAAGTTTATGTTTATGTTTATGTTTTAATTTATGTCAAAGTTTATGTTTAAGTTTATGTCTAAATTTATGTTTAAATTTATGTTTGAATTTATGTCCAAGTTTATGTTTAAGTTAATGTTTTAATTTATGTCTAAGTTTATGTTTAAGTTTATGTCTAAATTTATGTTTGAATATATGTCTAAGTTTATGTTTAAGTTTATGTCTAAATTTATGTCTAAATTAATGTTTGAATTTATGTTTGAATTTATGTCCAAGTTTATGTTTAAGTTTTTGTTTTAATTTATGTCTAAGTTTATGTTTAAGTTTATGTCTAAATTTATGTCTAAGTTTATGTTTAAGTTTATGTGTTAATTTATGTTTAAATTTATGTTTGAATTTATGTCCAAGTTTATGTTTAAGTTTTTGTTTTAATTTATGTCTAAGTTTATGTTTAAGTTTATGTCTAAATTTATGTCTAAGTTTATGTTTAAGTTTATGTGTTGATTTATGTTTAAATTTATGTTTGAATTTATGTCCAAGTTTATGTTTAAGTTTATGTTTTAATTTATGTCTATGTTTATGTTTAAGTTTATGTCTAAATTTATGTTTGAATTTATGTCTAAGTTTATGTTTAAGTTTATGTCTAAATTTATGTCTAAATTAATGTTTGAATTTATGTCTAAGTTTATGTTTAAGTTTATGTGTTAATTTATGTTTAAGTTTATGTTTAAATTTATGTTTAAGTTTATATCTAAATTTATGTTTAAATTTATGTTTGAATTTATGTTTTAATTTATGTCTAAGTTTATGTCTAAATTTATGTTTAAATTTATGTTTAAATTTAAGTTTAAATTTATGTCTAAGTTTATGTTTAAGTTTATGTTTAATTTTATGTTTTAATTTATGTTTAAGTTCATGTTTAAATTTATGTTTAAAGTTTATATCTAAATTTATGTTTAAATTTATGTTTGAATTTATGTCCAAGTATATGTTTAAGTTTATGTTTTAATTTATGTCTTAGTTTATGTTTAAGTTTATGTTTGAATTTATGTCCAAGTTTTTGTTTAAGTTTATTTTTTAATTTATGTCTAAGTTTATGTTTAAGTTTATGTCTAAATTTATGTCTAAATTTATATTTGAATTTATGTCTAAGTTTATGTTTAAGTTTATGTTTTAATTTATGTTTAAGTTTATGTTTAAGTTTATGTCTAAATTTATGTTTAAATTTATGTTTGAATTTATGTCCAAGTTTATGTTTTTATTTATGTTTAAACATAAACATAAACATAAACATAAACATAAACATAAACATAAACATAAACATAAACATAAACATAAACATAAACATAAACATAAACATACATAAGCAAGAAATTAAACGTAAACTAAATCATACACGTAAATAAGTATATCTGCAAATCGACTCGATTTGTATTAAATCGGTGTATTTTGATATTAAACGTCTCGATTCGTACCAATAACAATCGTATCAAATTATTTTAAAACAATTCCATCAGTTTGGATACTTATCGGAAATTTTGAGTCAAAATGACTAGATTTGACATTATATGATGTAATTTGAATGAAATGATGATTTTCGACTCAATTCGTTTTTACAATTAAAAATAATGTTTATGTTAAGTTTATGTTTATGTTTATGTTTATGTTTATGTTTATGTTTATGTTTATGTTTATGTTTATGTTTATGTTTATGTTTGAATTTATGTCTAAGTTTATGTTTAAGTTTATGTTTTAATTTATGTTTAAGTTTATGTTTAAGTTTATGTCTAAATTTATGTTTAAATTTATGTTTGAATTTATGTCCAAGTTTATGTTTTTATTTATGTTTAAACATAAACATAAACATAAACATAAACATAAACATAAACATAAACATAAACATAAACATAAACATAAACATAAACATAAACATAAACATAAACATAAACATAAACATAAACATAAACATAAACATAAACATAAACATAAACATAAACATAAACATAAACATAAACATAAACATAAACATAAACATAAACATAAACATAAACATAAACATAAACATAAACATAAACATAAACATAAACATAAACATAAACATAAACATAAACATAAACATAAACATAAACATAAACATAAACATACATAAGCAAGAAATTAAACGTAAACTAAATCATACACGTAAATAAGTATATCTGCAAATCGACTCGATTTGTATTAAATCGGTGTATTTTAATATTAAACGTCTCGATTCGTACCAATAACAATCGTATCAAATTATTTTAAAACAATTCCATCAGTTTGGATACTTATCGGAAATTTTGAGTCAAAATGACTAGATTTGACATTATATGATGTAATTTGAATGAAATGATGATTTTCGACTCAATTCGTTTTTAAAATTAAAAATAATGTTTATGTTAAGTTTATGTTTATGTTTATGTTTATGTTTATGTTTATGTTTATGTTTATGTTTATGTTTATGTTTATGTTTATGTTTATGTTTATGTTTATGTTTATGTTTATGTTTATGTTTATGTTTATGTTTATGTTTATGTTTATGTGTTAATTTATGTTTAGTTTATGTTTAAATTTATGTTTAAGTTTATATCTAAATTTATGTTTAAATTTATTTTTGAATTTATGTCTAAGTTTATGTTTAAGTTTATGTTTAAGTTTATGTCTAAAATAATGTTTAAGTTTATGTTTTAATTTATGTCTAAGTTTATGTTTAAGTTTATGTTTAATATAAAGTTTAAATTTATGTCTAAGTTTATGTTTAAGTTTATGTCTAAATTTATGTTTAAATTTATGTTTGAATTTATGTCCAAGTTTATGTTTAGGTTTATGTTTGAATTTATGTCCAAGTTTATGTTTATGTTTATGTTTTAATTTATGTCAAAGTTTATGTTTAAGTTTATGTCTAAATTTATGTTTAAATTTATGTTTGAATTTATGTCCAAGTTTATGTTTAAGTTAATGTTTTAATTTATGTCTAAGTTTATGTTTAAGTTTATGTCTAAATTTATGTTTGAATATATGTCTAAGTTTATGTTTAAGTTTATGTCTAAATTTATGTCTAAATTAATGTTTGAATTTATGTTTGAATTTATGTCCAAGTTTATGTTTAAGTTTTTGTTTTAATTTATGTCTAAGTTTATGTTTAAGTTTATGTCTAAATTTATGTCTAAGTTTATGTTTAAGTTTATGTGTTAATTTATGTTTAAATTTATGTTTGAATTTATGTCCAAGTTTATGTTTAAGTTTTTGTTTTAATTTATGTCTAAGTTTATGTTTAAGTTTATGTCTAAATTTATGTCTAAGTTTATGTTTAAGTTTATGTGTTGATTTATGTTTAAATTTATGTTTGAATTTATGTCCAAGTTTATGTTTAAGTTTATGTTTTAATTTATGTCTATGTTTATGTTTAAGTTTATGTCTAAATTTATGTTTGAATTTATGTCTAAGTTTATGTTTAAGTTTATGTCTAAATTTATGTCTAAATTAATGTTTGAATTTATGTCTAAGTTTATGTTTAAGTTTATGTGTTAATTTATGTTTAAGTTTATGTTTAAATTTATGTTTAAGTTTATATCTAAATTTATGTTTAAATTTATGTTTGAATTTATGTTTTAATTTATGTCTAAGTTTATGTCTAAATTTATGTTTAAATTTATGTTTAAATTTAAGTTTAAATTTATGTCTAAGTTTATGTTTAAGTTTATGTTTAATTTTATGTTTTAATTTATGTTTAAGTTCATGTTTAAATTTATGTTTAAAGTTTATATCTAAATTTATGTTTAAATTTATGTTTGAATTTATGTCCAAGTATATGTTTAAGTTTATGTTTTAATTTATGTCTTAGTTTATGTTTAAGTTTATGTTTGAATTTATGTCCAAGTTTTTGTTTAAGTTTATTTTTTAATTTATGTCTAAGTTTATGTTTAAGTTTATGTCTAAATTTATGTCTAAATTTATATTTGAATTTATGTCTAAGTTTATGTTTAAGTTTATGTTTTAATTTATGTTTAAGTTTATGTTTAAGTTTATGTCTAAATTTATGTTTAAATTTATGTTTGAATTTATGTCCAAGTTTATGTTTTTATTTATGTTTAAACATAAACATAAACATAAACATAAACATAAACATAAACATAAACATAAACATAAACATAAACATAAACATAAACATAAACATAAACATACATAAGCAAGAAATTAAACGTAAACTAAATCATACACGTAAATAAGTATATCTGCAAATCGACTCGATTTGTATTAAATCGGTGTATTTTGATATTAAACGTCTCGATTCGTACCAATAACAATCGTATCAAATTATTTTAAAACAATTCCATCAGTTTGGATACTTATCGGAAATTTTGAGTCAAAATGACTAGATTTGACATTATATGATGTAATTTGAATGAAATGATGATTTTCGACTCAATTCGTTTTTACAATTAAAAATAATGTTTATGTTAAGTTTATGTTTATGTTTATGTTTATGTTTATGTTTATGTTTATGTTTATGTTTATGTTTATGTTTGAATTTATGTCTAAGTTTATGTTAAAGTTTATGTTTTAATTTATGTCTAAGTTTATGTTTAAGTTTATGTGTTAATTTATGTATAAATTTATGTTTTAATTTATGTCTAAGTTTATGTTTAAGTTTATGTCTAAATTTAAGTCTTAATTTATGTCTAAGTTTATGTTTAAGTTTATGTCTAAATTTATGTTTGAATTTATGTCTAAGTTTATGTTTAAGTTTATGTTTTAATTTATGTCTTTGTTTATGTTTAAGTTTATGTCAAAATTTATGTCTAAATTTATGTTTGAATTTATGTCTAAGTTTATGTCTAAGTTTATGTTTAAGTTTATGTCCAAATTTATGTCTAAATTTATGTTTGAATTTATGTCTAAGTTTATGTTTAAGTTTATGTGTTAATTTATGTTTAGTTTATGTTTAAATTTATGTTTAAGTTTATATCTAAATTTATGTTTAAATTTATTTTTGAATTTATGTCTAAGTTTATGTTTAAGTTTATGTTTAAGTTTATGTCTAAATTAATGTTTAAGTTTATGTTTTAATTTATGTCTAAGTTTATGTTTAAGTTTATGTTTTTATTTATGTTTAAGTTTATGTTTAAGTTTATGTTTAAATTAAAGTTTAAATTTATGTCTAAGTTTATGTTTAAGTTTATGTCTAAATTTATGTTTAAATTTATGTTTGAATTTATGTCCAAGTTTATGTTTAGGTTTATGTTTGAATTTATGT
Organism: Sialis fuliginosa; assembly: GCA_961205875.1. NCBI lineage: Eukaryota > Metazoa > Arthropoda > Insecta > Megaloptera > Sialidae > Sialis > Sialis fuliginosa. The sequence goes on along the minus strand of OY540819.1, from coordinate 1,340,635 downwards.
CCAAGTTTATGTTTATGTTTTAATTTATGTCAAAGTTTATGTTTAAGTTTATGTCTAAATTTATGTTTAAATTTATGTTTGAATTTATGTCCAAGTTTATGTTTAAGTTAATGTTTTAATTTATGTCTAAGTTTATGTTTAAGTTTATGTCTAAATTTATGTTTGAATTTATGTCTAAGTTTATGTTTAAGTTTATTTCTAAATTTATGTCTAAATTAATGTTTGAATTTATGTTTGAATTTATGTCCAAGTTTATGTTTAAGTTTTAGTTTTAATTTATGTCTAAGTTTATGTTTAAGTTTATGTCTAAATTTATGTGTAAGTTTATGTTTAAGTTTATGTGTTAATTTATGTTTAAATTTATGTTTGAATTTATGTCCAAGTTTATGTTTAAGTTTATGTTTTAATTTATGTCTAAGTTTATGTTTAAGTTTATGTCTAAATTTATGTTTGAATTTATGTCTAAGTTTATGTTTAAGTTTATGTCTAAATTTATGTCTAAATTAATGTTTGAATTTATGTCTAAGTTTATGTTTAAGTTTATGTGTTAATTTATGTTTAAGTTTATGTTTAAATTTATGTTTAAGTTTATATCTAAATTTATGTTTAAATTTATGTTTGAATTTATGTTTTAATTTATGTCTAAGTTTATGTCTAAATTTATGTTTTTATTTATGTTTAAACATAAACATAAACATAAACATAAACATAAACATAAACATAAACATAAACATAAACATAAACATAAACATAAACATAAACATAAACATAAACATAAACATAAACATAAACATAAACATAAACATAAACATAAACATAAACATAAACATAAACATAAACATAAACATAAACATAAACATAAACATAAACATAAACATAAACATAAACATACATAAGCAAGAAATTAAACGTAAACTAAATCATACACGTAAATAAGTATATCTGCAAATCGACTCGATTTGTATTAAATCGGTGTATTTTGATATTAAACGTCTCGATTCGTACCAATAACAATCGTATCAAATTATTTTAAAACAATTCCATCAGTTTGGATACTTATCGGAAATTTTGAGTCAAAATGACTAGATTTGACATTATATGATGTAATTTGAATGAAATGATGATTTTCGACTCAATTCGTTTTTACAATTAAAAATAATGTTTATGTTAAGTTTATGTTTATGTTTATGTTTATGTTTATGTTTATGTTTATGTTTATGTTTATGTTTATGTTTATGTTTATGTTTATGTTTATGTTTATGTTTATGTTTATGTTTATGTTTATGTTTATGTTTATGTTTATGTTTATGTTTATGTTTATGTTTATGTTTATGTTTATGTTTTTGTTTATGTTTATGTTTATGTTTGAATTTATGTCTAATTATGTTAAAGTTTATGTTTTAATTTATGTCTAAGTTTATGTTTAAGTTTATGTGTTAATTTATGTATAAATTTATGTTTTAATTTATGTCTAAGTTTATGTTTAAGTTTATGTCTAAATTTAAGTCTTAATTTATGTCCAAGTTTATGTTTAAGTTTATGTTTTAATTTATGTCTAAGTTTATGTTTAAGTTTATGTCTAAATTTATGTTTGAATTTATGTCTAAGTTTATGTTTAAGTTCATGTTTTTATTTATGTCTTTGTTTATGTTTAAGTTTATGTCAAAATTTATGTCTAAATTTATATTTGAATTTATGTCTAAGTTTATGTCTAAGTTTATGTTTAAGTTTATGTCTAAATTTATGTCTAAATTTATGTTTGAATTTATGTCTAAGTTTATGTTTAAGTTTATGTGATAATTTATGTTTAGTTTATGTTTAAGTTTATATCTAAATTTATGTTTAAATTTATGTTTGAATTTATGTCTATGTTTATGTTTAAGTTTATGTTTAAGTTTATGTCTAAATTAATGTTTAAGTTTATGTTTTAATTTATGTCTAAGTTTATGTTTAAGTTTATGTTTTTATTTATGTTTAAGTTTATGTTTAAGTTTAGGTTTAAATTAAAGTTTAAATTTATGTCTAAGTTTATGTCTAAGTTTATGTTTAAGTTTATGTCTAAATTTATGTCTAAATTTATGTTTGAATTTATGTCTAAGTTTATGTTTAAGTTTATGTGATAATTTATGTTTAGTTTATGTTTAAGTTTATATCTAAATTTATGTTTAAATTTATGTTTGAATTTATGTCTAAGTTTATGTTTAAGTTTTTGTTTTAATTTATGTCTAAGTTTATGTTTAAGTTTATTTCTAAATTTATGTTTAAATTTATGTTTGAATTTATGTCCAAGTTTATGTTTAAGTTTTTGTTTTAATTTATGTCTAAGTTTATGTTTAAGTTTATGTTTTAATTTATGTTTAAGTTTATGTTTAAGTTTATGTCTAAATTTATGTTTAAATTTATGTTTGAATTTATGTCCAAGTTTATGTTTTTATTTATGTTTAAACATAAACATAAACATAAACATAAACATAAACATAAACATAAACATAAACATAAACATAAACATAAACATAAACATAAACATAAACATAAACATAAACATAAACATAAACATAAACATAAACATAAACATAAACATAAACATAAACATAAACATAAACATAAACATAAACATAAACATAAACATAAACATAAACATAAACATAAACATAAACATAAACATAAACATAAACATAAACATAAACATAAACATAAACATAAACATAAACATAAACATAAACATAAACATAAACATAAACATAAACATAAACATAAACATAAACATAAACATAAACATACATAAGCAAGAAATTAAACGTAAACTAAATCATACACGTAAATAAGTATATCTGCAAATCGACTCGATTTGTATTAAATCGGTGTATTTTGATATTAAACGTCTCGATTCGTACCAATAACAATCGTATCAAATTATTTTAAAACAATTCCATCAGTTTGGATACTTATCGGAAATTTTGAGTCAAAATGACTAGATTTGACATTATATGATGTAATTTGAATGAAATGATGATTTTCGACTCAATTCGTTTTTACAATTAAAAATAATGTTTATGTTAAGTTTATGTTTATGTTTATGTTTATGTTTATGTTTATGTTTATGTTTATGTTTATGTTTATGTTTATGTTTATGTTTATGTTAATGTTTATGTTTATGTTTATGTTTATGTTTATGTTTATGTTTATGTTTATGTTTATGTTTATGTTTATGTTTATGTTTATGTTTATGTTTATGTTTATGTTTATGTTTATGTTTATGTTTATGTTTATGTTTATGTTTTTGTTTATGTTTATGTTTATGTTTGAATTTATGTCTAAGCTTATGTTAAAGTTTATGTTTTAATTTATGTCTAAGTTTATGTTTAAGTTTATGTGTTAATTTATGTATAAATTTATGTTTTAATTTATGTCTAAGTTTATGTTTAAGTTTATGTCTAAATTTAAGTCTTAATTTATGTCCAAGTTTATGTTTAAGTTTATGTTTTAATTTATGTCTAAGTTTATGTTTAAGTTTATGTCTAAATTTATGTTTGAATTTATGTCTAAGTTTATGTTTAAGTTTATGTTTTAATTTATGTCTTTGTTTATGTTTAAGTTTATGTCAAAATTTATGTCTAAATTTATGTTTGAATTTATGTCTAAGTTTATGTCTAAGTTTATGTTTAAGTTTATGTCTAAATTTATGTCTAAATTTATGTTTGAATTTATGTCTAAGTTTATGTTTAAGTTTATGTGTTAATTTATGTTTAGTTTATGTTTTAATTTATGTTTAAGTTTATATCTAAATTTATGTTTAAATTTATTTTTGAATTTATGTCTAAGTTTATGTTTAAGTTTATGTTTAAGTTTATGTCTAAATTAATGTTTAAGTTTATGTTTTAATTTATGTCTAAGTTTATGTTTAAGTTTATGTTTTTATTTATGTTTAAGTTTATGTTTAAGTTTATGTTTAAATTAAAGTTTAAATTTATGTCTAAGTTTATGTTTAAGTTTATGTCTAAATTTATGTTAAAATTTATGTTTGAATTTATGTCCAAGTTTATGTTTAGGTTTATGTTTGAATTTATGTCCAAGTTTATGTTTATGTTTATGTTTTAATTTATGTCAAAGTTTATGTTTAAGTTTATGTCTAAATTTATGTTTAAATTTATGTTTGAATTTATGTCCAAGTTTATGTTTAAGTTAATGTTTTAATTTATGTCTAAGTTTATGTTTAAGTTTATGTCTAAATTTATGTTTGAATTTATGTCTAAGTTTATGTTTAAGTTTATTTCTAAATTTATGTCTAAATTAATGTTTGAATTTATGTTTGAATTTATGTCCAAGTTTATGTTTAAGTTTTTGTTTTAATTTATGTCTAAGTTTATGTTTAAGTTTATGTCTAAATTTATGTCTAAGTTTATGTTTAAGTTTATGTGTTAATTTATGTTTAAATTTATGTTTGAATTTATGTCCAAGTTTATGTTTAAGTTTATGTTTTAATTTATGTCTAAGTTTATGTTTAAGTTTATGTCTAAATTTATGTTTGAATTTATGTCTAAGTTTATGTTTAAGTTTATGTCTAAATTTATGTCTAAATTAATGTTTGAATTTATGTCTAAGTTTATGTTTAAGTTTATGTGTTAATTTATGTTTAAGTTTATGTTTAAATTTATGTTTAAGTTTATATCTAAATTTATGTTTAAATTTATGTTTGAATTTATGTTTTAATTTATGTCTAAGTTTATGTCTAAATTTATGTTTAAATTTATGTTTAAATTTAAGTTTAAATTTATGTCTAAGTTTATGTTTAAGTTTATGTTTAATTTTATGTTTTAATTTATGTTTAAGTTCATGTTTAAATTTATGTTTAAAGTTTATATCTAAATTTATGTTTAAATTTATGTTTGAATTTATGTCCAAGTATATGTTTAAGTTTATGTGTTAATTTATATTTAAGTTTATGTTTAAATTTATGTTTGAATTTATGTCTAAGTTTATGTTTAAGTTTATGTCTAAATTTATGTTTGAATTTATGTGTAAGTTTATGTTTAAGTTTATGTCTAAATTTATGTTTGAATTTATGTCCAAGTTTATGTTTAAGTTTATGTTTAAATTAAAGTTTAAATTTAAGTCTAAGTTTATGTTTAAGTTTATGTATAAATTTATGTTTAAATTTATGTTTGAATTTATGTCCAAGTTTATGTTTATGTTTATGTTTTAATTTATGTCTAAGTTTATGTTTAAGTTTATGTCTAAATTTATGTCTAAATTTATGTTTGAATTTATGTCTAAGTTTATGTTTAGGTTTATGTCTAAATTTATGTTTAAATTTATGTTTGAATTTATGTCCAAGTTTATGTTTAAGTTAATGTTTTAATTTATGTCTAAGTTTATGTCCAAGTTTATGTTTAAGTTTATGTTTTAATTTATGTCTAAGTTTATGTTTAAGTTTATGTCAAAATTTATGTCTAAGTTTATGTTTAAGTTTATGTGTTAATTTATGTTTAAGTTTATGTTTAAATTTATGTTTAAGTTTATATCTAAATTTATGTTTAAATTTATGTTTGAATTTATGTTTTAATTTATGTCTATGTTTATGTCTAAATTTATGTTTAAATTTATGTTTAAATTTAAGTTTAAATTTATGTCTAAGTTTATGTTTAAATTTATGTTTGAATTTATGTCCAAGTTTATGTTTAAGTTTATGTTTTAATTTATGTCTAAGTTTATGTTTAAGTTTATGTCAAAATTTATGTCTAAATTTATGTTTGAATTTATGTCTAAGTTTATGTCTAAGTTTATGTTTAAGTTTATGTCTAAATTTATGTCTAAATTTATGTTTGAATTTATGTCTAAGTTTATGTTTAAGTTTATGTGTTAATTTATGTTTAGTTTATGTTTAAATTTATGTTTAAGTTTATATCTAAATTTATGTTTAAATTTATGTTTGAATTTATGTCAAAGTTTATGTTTAAGTTTATGTTTAAGTTTATGTCTAAATTAATGTTTAAATTTATGTTTTAATTTATGTCTAAGTTTATGTTTAAGTTTATGTTTTATTTATGTTTAAGTTTATGTTTAAGTTTATGTTTAAATTAAAGTTAAAATTTATGTCTAAGTTTATGTTTAAATTTATGTTTGAATTTATGTCCAAGTTTATGTTTAGGTTTATGTTTGAATTTATGTCCAAGTTTATGTTTATGTTTATGTTAAAATTTATGTTTAAGTTTATTTCTAAAGTTATGTTTAAATTTATGTTTGAATTTATGTCCAAGTTTATGTTTAAGTTTATGTCTAAATTTATGTTTAAATTTATGTTTGAATTTATGTCCAAGTTTATGTTTAAGTTAATGTTTTAATTTATGTCTAAGTTTATGTCCAAGTTTATGTTTAAGTTAATGTCTAAGTTTATGTTTAAGTTTATGTCAAAATTTATGTCTAAGTTTATGTTTAAGTTTATGTGTTAATTTATGTTTAAATTTATGTTTGAATTTATGTCCAAGTTTATGTTTAAGTTTATGTTTTAATTTATGTCTAAGTTTATGTTTAAGTTTATGTCTAAATTTATGTCTAAGTTTATGTTTAAGTTTATGTGTTAATTTATGTTTAAATTTATGTTTGAATTTATGTCCAAGTTTATGTTTAAGTTTATGTTTTAATTTATGTCTAAGTTTATGTTTAAGTTTATGTCTAAATTTATGTTTGAATTTATGTCTAAGTTTATGTTTAAGTTTATGTGTTAATTTATGTTTAAGTTTATGTTTAAATTTATGTTTAAGTTTATATCTAAATTTATGTTTAAATTTATGTTTGAATTTATGTTTTAATTTATGTCTAAGTTTATGTCTAAATTTATGTTTAAATTTATGTTTAAATTTAAGTTTAAATTTATGTCTAAGTTTATGTTTAAATTTATGTTTGAATTTATGTCCAAGTATATGTTTAAGTTTATGTTTTAATTTATGTCTTAGTTTATGTTTAAGTTTATGTTTGAATTTATGTCCAAGTTTTTGTTTAAGTTTATTTTTTAATTTATGTCTAAATTTATGTTTAAGCTTATGTCTAAATTTATGTCTAAATTTATATTTGAATTTATGTCTAAGTGTATGTTTAAGTTTATGTGTTAATTTATGTTTAAGTTTATGTTTTAATTTATGTTTAAATTTATGTCTAAATTTATGTTTGAATTTATGTCTAAGTTTACGTTTAAGTTTATGTGTTAATTTATGTTAAAGTTTATGTTTAAATTTATGTTTAGGTTTATATCTAAATTTATGTTTAAATTTATGTTTGAATTTATGTCCAAGTATATGTTTAAGTTTATGTTTCAATTTATGTCTTAGTTTATGTTTAAGTTTATGTTTGAATTTATGTCCAAGTTTTTGTTTAAGTTTATTTTTTAATTTATGTCTAAGTTTATGTTTAAGCTTATGTCTAAATTTATGTCTAAATTTATATTTGAATTTATGTCTAAGTGTATGTTTAAGTTTATGTGTTAATTTATGTTTAAGTTTATGTTTTAATTTATGTTTAAATTTATGTCTTAATTTATGTTTGAATTTATGTCTTAGTTTATGTTAAGTTTATGTTTTAATTTATGTTTTAGTTTATGTTTAAGTTTATGTCTAAATTTATGTTTAAATTTATGTCTAAGTTTATGTTTAAGTTTATGTCTAAGTTTATGTTTAAGTTTATGTTTAAGTTTATGTCTAAATTTATGTTTAAATTTATGTTTGAATTTATGTCCAAGTTTATGTTTTTATTTATGTTTAAACATAAACATAAACATAAACATAAACATAAACATAAACATAAACATAAACATAAACATAAACATAAACATAAACATAAACATACATAAGCAAAAGATTAAACGTAAACTAAATCATACACGTAAATAAGTATATCTGCAAATCGACTCGATTTGTATTAAATCGGTGTATTTTGATATTAAACGTCTCGATTCGTACCAATAACAATCGTATCAAATTATTTTAAATCAATTCCTTCTGTTTGGATACTTATCGGAAATTTAGAGTCAAAATGACTAGATTTGACATTATTTGATGTTATTTAAATGAAATGATGATTTTCGACTCAATTCGTTTTTACAATTAAAAATAATGTTTATGTTAAGTTTATGTTTATGTTTATGTTTATGTTTATGTTTATGTTTATGTTTATGTTTGAATTTATGTCTAAGTTTATGTTAAAGTTTATGTTTTAATTTATGTCTAAGTTTATGTTTAAGTTTATGTCTAAATTTATGTCTAAATTTATGTTTGAATTTATGTCCAAGTTTATGTTTAAGTTTATGTCTAAATTTATGTTTAAATTTATGTTTGAATTTATGTCCAAGTTTATGTTTTTATTTATGTTTAAACATTAACATAAACATAAACATAAACATAAACATAAACATACATAAGCAAGAAATTAAACGTAAACTAAATCATACACGTAAATAAGTATATCTGCAAATCGACTCGATTTGTATTAAATCGGTGTATTTTGATATTAAACGTCTCGATTCGTACCAATAACAATCGTATCAAATTATTTTAAAACAATTCCATCAGTTTGGATACTTATCGGAAATTTTGAGTCAAAATGACTAGATTTGACATTATATGATGTAATTTGAATGAAATGATGATTTTCGACTCAATTCGTTTTTACAATTAAAAATAATGTTTATGTTAAGTTTATGTTTATGTTTATGTTTATGTTTATGTTTATGTTTATGTTTATGTTTATGTTTATGTTTATGTTTATGTTTATGTTTATGTTTATGTTTATGTTTATGTTTATGTTTATGTTTATGTTTATGTTTATGTTTATGTTTATGTTTATGTTTATGTTTATGTTTATGTTTATGTTTATGTTTATGTTTATGTTTTTGTTTATGTTTATGTTTATGTTTGAATTTATGTCTAAGTTTATGTTAAAGTTTATGTTTTAATTTATGTCTAAGTTTATGTTTAAGTTTATGTGTTAATTTATGTATAAATTTATGTTTTAATTTATGTCTAAGTTTATGTTTAAGTTTATGTCTAAATTTAAGTCTTAATTTATGTCCAAGTTAATGTTTAAGTTTATGTTTTAATTTATGTCTAAGTTTATGTTTAAGTTTATGTCTAAATTTATGTTTGAATTTATGTCTAAGTTTATGTTTAAGTTCATGTTTTTATTTATGTCTTTGTTTATGTTTAAGTTTATGTCAAAATTTATGTCTAAATTTATGTTTGAATTTATGTCTAAGTTTATGTCTAAGTTTATGTTTAAGTTTATGTCTAAATTTATGTCTAAATTTATGTTTGAATTTATGTCTAAGTTTATGTTTAAGTTTATGTGATAATTTATGTTTAGTTTATGTTTAAGTTTATATCTAAATTTATGTTTAAATTTATGTTTGAATTTATGTCTAAGTTTATGTTTAAGTTTATGTTTAAGTTTATGTCTAAATTAATGTTTAAGTTTATGTTTTAATTTATGTCTAAGTTTATGTTTAAGTTTATGTTTTTATTTATGTTTAAGTTTATGTTTAAGTTTATGTTTAAATTAAAGTTTAAATTTATGTCTAAGTTAATGTTTAAGTTTATGTCTAAATTTATGTTTAAATTTATGTTTGAATTTATGTCCAAGTTTATGTTTAAGTTAATGTTTTAATTTATGTCTAAGTTTATGTTTATGTTTATGTTAAAATTTATGTTTAAGTTTATTTCTAAATTTATGTTTAAATTTATGTTTGAATTTATGTCCAAGTTTATGTTTAAGTTTTTGTTTTAATTTATGTCTAAGTTTATGTTTAAGTTTATGTCTAAATTTATGTTTGAATTTATGTCTAAGTTTATGTTTAAGTTTATGTCTAAATTTATGTCTAAATTTATGTTTGAATTTATGTCTAAGTTTATGTTTAAGTTTATGTGTTAATTTATGTTTAAGTTTATGTTTAAATTTATGTTTAAGTTTATATCTAAATTTATGTTTAAATTTATGTTTGAATTTATGTTTTAATTTATGTCTAAGTTTATGTCTAAATTTATGTTTAAATTTATGTTTAAATTTAAGTTTAAATTTATGTCTAAGTTTATGTTTAAGTTTATGTTTAATTTTATGTTTTAATTTATGTTTAAGTTCATGTTTAAATTTATGTTTAAAGTTTATATCTAATATTATGTTTAAATTTATGTTTGAATTTATGTCCAAGTATATGTTTAAGTTTATGTTTTAATTTATGTCTTAGTTTATGTTTAAGTTTATGTTTGAATTTATGTCCAAGTTTTTGTTTAAGTTTATTTTTTAATTTATGTCTAAGTTTATGTTTAAGTTTATGTCTAAATTTATGTCTAAATTTATATATGAATTTATGTCTAAGTGTATGTTTAAGTTTATGTTTTAATTTATGTTTTAGTTTATGTTTAAGTTTATGTCTAAATTTATGTTTGAATTTATGTCTAAGTTTATGTTTAAGTTTATGTTTTAATTTATGTTTAAGTTTATGTTTAAGTTTATGTCTAAATTTATGTTTAAATTTATGTTTGAATTTATGTCCAAGTTTATGTTTTTATTTATGTTTAAACATAAACATAAACATAAACATAAACATAAACATAAACATAAACATAAACATAAACATAAACATAAACATAAACATAAACATAAACATAAACATAAACATAAACATAAACATAAACATAAACATAAACATAAACATAAACATAAACATAAACATAAACATAAACATACATAAGCAAGAAATTAAACGTAAACTAAATCATACACGTAAATAAGTATATCTGCAAATCGACTCGATTTGTATTAAATCGGTGTATTTTAATATTAAACGTCTCGATTCGTACCATAACAATCGTATCAAATTATTTTAAAACAATTCCATCAGTTTGGATACTTATCGGAAATTTAGAGTCAAAATGAATAGAGTTGACATTATATGATGTAATTTGAATGAAATGATGATTTTCGACTCAATTCGTTTTTACAATTAAAAATAATTTTTATGTAATGTTTATGTTTATGTTTATGTTTATGTTTATGTTTATGTTTATGTTTATGTTTATGTTTATGTTTATGTTTATGTTTATGTTTATGTTTATGTTTATGTTTATGTTTATGTTTATGTTTATGTTTATGTTTATGTTTAAATTTATGTTTGAATTTATGTCTAAGTTTATGTTTAAGTTTATGTTTAAGTTTATGTCTAAATTAATGTTTAAGTTTATGTTTTAATTTATGTCTAAGTTTATGTTTAAGTTTATGTTTTTATTTATGTTTAAGTTTATGTTTAAATTAAAGTTTAAATTTATGTCTAAGTTTATGTTTAAGTTTATGTCTAAATTTATGTTTAAATTTATGTTTGAATTTATGTCCAAGTTTATGTTTAGGTTTATGTTTGAATTTATGTCCAAGTTTATGTTTATGTTTATGTTTTAATTTATGTCAAAGTTTATGTTTAAGTTTATGTCTAAATTTATGTTTGAATTTATGTCTAAGTTTATGTTTAATAAACATAAACATAAACATAAACATAAACATAAACATAAACATAAACATAAACATAAACATAAACATAAACATAAACATAAACATAAACATAAACATAAACATAAACATAAACATAAACATAAACATAAACATAAACATACATAAGCAAGAAATTAAACGTAAACTAAATCATACACGTAAATAAGTATATCTGCAAATCGACTCGATTTGTATTAAATCGGTGTATTTTAATATTAAACGTCTCGATTCGTACCAATAACAATCGTATCAAATTATTTTAAAACAATTCCATCAGTTTGGATACTTATCGGAAATTTTGAGTCAAAATGACTAGATTTGACATTATATGATGTAATTTGAATGAAATGATGATTTTCGACTCAATTCGTTTTTAAAATTAAAAATAATGTTTATGTTAAGTTTATGTTTATGTTTATGTTTATGTTTATGTTTATGTTTATGTTTATGTTTATGTTAATGTTTATGTTTATGATTATGTTTATGTTTATGTTTATGTTTAAGTTTATGTGTTAATTTATGTTTAGTTTATGTTTAAATTTATGTTTAAGTTTATATCTAAATTTATGTTTAAATTTATTTTTGAATTTATGTCTAAGTTTATGTTTAAGTTTATGTTTAAGTTTATGTCTAAATTAATGTTTAAGTTTATGTTTTAATTTATGTCTAAGTTTATGTTTAAGTTTATGTTTTTATTTATGTTTAAGTTTATGTTTAAGTTTATGTTTAAATTAAAGTTTAAATTTATGTCTAAGTTTATGTTTAAGTTTATGTCTAAATTTATGTTTAAATTTATGTTTGAATTTATGTCCAAGTTTATGTTTAGGTTTATGTTTGAATTTATGTCCAAGTTTATGTTTATGTTTATGTTTTAATTTATGTCAAAGTTTATGTTTAAGTTTATGTCTAAATTTATGTTTAAATTTATGTTTGAATTTATGTCCAAGTTTATGTTTAAGTTAATGTTTTAATTTATGTCTAAGTTTATGTTTAAGTTTATGTCTAAATTTATGTTTGAATTTATGTCTAAGTTTATGTTTAAGTTTATGTCTAAATTTATGTCTAAATTAATGTTTGAATTTATGTTTGAATTTATGTCCAAGTTTATGTTTAAGTTTTTGTTTTAATTTATGTCTAAGTTTATGTTTAAGTTTATGTCTAAATTTATGTCTAAGTTTATGTTTAAGTTTATGTGTTAATTTATGTTTAAATTTATGTTTGAATTTATGTCCAAGTTTATGTTTAAGTTTATGTTTTAATTTATGTCTAAGTTTATGTTTAAGTTTATGTCTAAATTTATGTTTGAATTTATGTCTAAGTTTATGTTTAAGTTTATGTCTAAATTTATGTCTAAATTAATGTTTGAATTTATGTCTAAGTTTATGTTTAAGTTTATGTGTTAATTTATGTTTAAGTTTATGTTTAAATTTATGTTTAAGTTTATATCTAAATTTATGTTTAAATTTATGTTTGAATTTATGTTTTAATTTATGTCTAAGTTTATGTCTAAATTTATGTTTAAATTTATGTTTAAATTTAAGTTTAAATTTATGTCTAAGTTTATGTTTAAGTTTATGTTTAATTTTATGTTTTAATTTATGTTTAAGTTCATGTTTAAATTTATGTTTAAAGTTTATATCTAAATTTATGTTTAAATTTATGTTTGAATTTATGTCCAAGTATATGTTTAAGTTTATGTTTGAATTTATGTCCAAGTTTTTGTTTAAGTTTATTTTTTAATTTATGTCTAAGTTTATGTTTAAGTTTATGTCTAAATTTATGTCTAAATTTATATTTGAATTTATGTCTAAGTGTATGTTTAAGTTTATGTTTTAATTTATGTTTTAGTTTATGTTTAAGTTTATGTCTAAATTTATGTTTGAATTTATGTCTAAGTTTATGTTTAAGTTTATGTTTTAATTTATGTTTAAGTTTATGTTTAAGTTTATGTCTAAATTTATGTTTAAATTTATGTTTGAATTTATGTCCAAGTTTATGTTTTTATTTATGTTTAAACATAAACATAAACATAAACATAAACATAAACATAAACATAAACATAAACATAAACATAAACATAAACATAAACATAAACATAAACATAAACATAAACATAAACATAAACATACATAAGCAAGAAATTAAACGTAAACTAAATCATACACGTAAATAAGTATATCTGCAAATCGACTCGATTTGTATTAAATCGGTGTATTTTAATATTAAACGTCTCGATTCGTACCAATAACAATCGTATCAAATTATTTTAAAACAATTCCATCAGTTTGGATACTTATCGGAAATTTAGAGTCAAAATGACTAGATTTGACATTATATGATGTAATTTGAATGAAATGATAATTTTCGACTCAATTCGTTTTTACAATTAAAAATAATTTTTATGTTATGTTTATGTTTATGTTTATGTTTATGTTTATGTTTATGTTTATGTTTATGTTTATGTTTATGTTTATGTTTATGTTTATGTTTATGTTTAAATTTATGTTTGAATTTATGTCTAAGTTTATGTTTAAGTTTATGATTAAGTTTATGTCTAAATTAATGTTTAAGTTTATGTTTTAATTTATGTCTAAGTTTATGTTTAAGTTTATGTTTTTATTTATGTTTAAGTTTATGTTTAAATTAAAGTTTAAATTTATGTCTAAGTTTATGTTTAAGTTTATGTCTAAATTTATGTTTAAATTTATGTTTGAATTTATGTCCAAGTTTATGTTTAGGTTTATGTTTGAATTAATGTCCAAGTTTATGTTTATGTTTATGTTTTAATTTATGTCAAAGTTTATGTTTAAGTTTATGTCTAAATTTATGTTTGAATTTATGTCTAAGTTTATGTTTAAGTTTATGTCTAAATTTATGTCTAAATTTATGTTTGAATTTATGTCTAAGTTTATGTTTAAGTTTATGTGTTAATTTATGTTTAAGTTTATGTTTAAATTTATGTTTAAGTTTATATCTAAATTTATGTTTAAATTTATGTTTGAATTTATGTTTTAATTTATGTCTAAGTTTATGTCTAAATTTATGTTTAAATTTATGTTTAAATTTAAGTTTAAATTTATGTCTAAGTTTATATTTAAGTTTATGTTTAATTTTATGTTTTAATTTATGTTTAAGTTCATGTTTAAATTTATGTTTAAAGTTTATGTCTAAATTTATGTCTAAATTTATGTTTGAATTTATGTCTAAGTTTATGTTTAAGTTTATGTGTTAATTTATGTTTAAGTTTATGTTTAAATTTATGTTTAAGTTTATATCTAAATTTATGTTTAAATTTATGTTTGAATTTATGTTTTAATTTATGTCTAAGTTTATGTCTAAATTTATGTTTAAATTTATGTTTAAATTTAAGTTTAAATTTATGTCTAAGTTTATATTTAAGTTTATGTTTAATTTTATGTTTTAATTTATGTTTAAGTTCATGTTTAAATTTATGTTTAAAGTTTATATCTAAATTTATGTTTAAATTTATGTTTGAATTTATGTCCAAGTATATGTTTAAGTTTATGTTTTAATTTATGTCTAAGTTTATGTCTAAATTAATATTTGAATTTATGTCTAAGTGTATGTTTAAGTTTATGTGTTAATTTATGTTTAAGTTTATGTTTTAATTTATGTTTAAATTTATGTCTAAATTTATGTTTGAATTTATGTCTAAGTTTACGTTTAAGTTTATGTGTTAATTTATGTTTAAGTTTATGTTTAAATTTATGTTTATGTTTATATCTAAATTTATGTTTAAATTTATGTTTGAATTTATGTCTTAGTTTATGTTTAAGTTTATGTTTTAATTTATGTTTTAGTTTATGTTTAAGTTTATGTCTAAATTTATGTTTGAATTTATGTCTAAGTTTATGTTTTTATTTATGTTTAAACATAAACATAAACATAAACATAAACATAAACATAAACATAAACATAAACATAAACATAAACATAAACATAAACATAAACATAAACATAAACATAAACATAAACATAAACATAAACATAAACATAAACATAAACATAAACATAAACATAAACATAAACATAAACATAAACATAAACATAAACATAAACATAAACATAAACATAAACATAAACATAAACATACATAAGCAAGAAATTAAACGTAAACTAAATCATACACGTAAATAAGTATATCTGCAAATCGACTCGATTTGTATTAAATCGGTGTATTTTGATATTAAACGTCTCGATTCGTACCAATAACAATCGTATCAAATTATTTTAAAACAATTCCATCAGTTTGGATACTTATCGGAAATTTTGAGTCAAAATGACTAGATTTGACATTATATGATGTAATTTGAATGAAATGATGATTTTCGACTCAATTCGTTTTTACAATTAAAAATAATGTTTATGTTAAGTTTATGTTTATGTTTATGTTTATGTTTATGTTTATGTTTATGTTTATGTTTATGTTTATGTTTATGTTTATGTTTATGTTTATGTTTATGTTTATGTTTATGTTTATGTTTATGTTTATGTTTATGTTTATGTTTATGTTTATGTTTATGTTTATGTTTATGTTTATGTTTATGTTTATGTTTTTGTTTATGTTTATGTTTATGTTTGAATTTATGTCTAAGTTTATGTTAAAGTTTATGTTTTAATTTATGTCTAAGTTTATGTTTAAGTTTATGTGTTAATTTATGTATAAATTTATGTTTTAATTTATGTCTAAGTTTATGTTTAAGTTTATGTCTAAATTTAAGTCTTAATTTATGTCCAAGTTTATGTTTAAGTTTATGTTTTAATTTATGTCTAAGTTTATGTTTAAGTTTATGTCTAAATTTATGTTTGAATTTATGTCTAAGTTTATGTTTAAGTTTATGTTTTTATTTATGTCTTTGTTTATGTTTAAGTTTATGTCAAAATTTATGTCTAAATTTATGTTTGAATTTATGTCTAAGTTTATGTCTAAGTTTATGTTTAAGTTTATGTCTAAATTTATGTCTAAATTTATGTTTGAATTTATGTCTAAGTTTATGCTTAAGTTTATGTGATAATTTATGTTTAGTTTATGTTTAAGTTTATATCTAAATTTATGTTTAAATTTATGTTTGAATTTATGTCTAAGTTTATGTTTAAGTTTATGTCTAAATTAATGTTTAAGTTTATGTTTTAATTTATGTCTAAGTTTATGTTTAAGTTTATGTTTTTATTTATGTTTAAGTTTATGTTTAAGTTTATGTTTAAATTTATGTTTGAATTTATGTCCAAGTTTATGTTTAGGTTTATGTTTGAATTTATGTCCAAGTTTATGTTTATGTTTATGTTTTAATTTATGTCAAAGTTTATGTTTAAGTTTATGTCTAAATTTATGTTTGAATTTATGTCTAAGTTTATGTTTAAGTTTATGTCTAAATTTATGTCTAAATTTATGTTTGAATTTATGTCTAAGTTTATGTTTAAATTTATGTTTAAATTTATGTTTAAATTTAAGTTTAAATTTATGTCTAAGTTTATATTTAAGTTTATGTTTAATTTTATGTTTTAATTTATGTTTAAGTTCATGTTTAAATTTATGTTTAAAGTTTATATCTAAATTTATGTTTAAATTTATGTTTGAATTTAAGTTCAAGTATATGTTTAAGTTTATGTTTTAATTTATGTCTTAGTTTATGTTTAAGTTTATGTTTGAATTTATGTCCAAGTTTTTGTTTAAGTTTATTTTTTAATTTATGTCTAAGTTTATGTCTAAATTTATATTTGAATTTATGTCTAAGTGTATGTTTAAGTTTATGTGTTAATTTAAGTTTAAGTTTATGTTTTAATTTATGTTTAAATTTGTATCTAAATTTATGTTTGAATTTATGTCTAAGTTTACGTTTAAGTTTATGTGTTAATTTATGTTTAAGTTTATGTTTAAATTTATGTTTATGTTTATATCTAAATTTATGTTTAAATTTATGTTTGAATTTATGTCTTAGTTTATGTTTAAGTTTATGTTTTAATTTATGTTTTAGTTTATGTTTAAGTTTATGTCTAAATTTATGTTTGAATTTATGTCTAAGTTTATGTTTAAGTTTATGTTTTAATTTATGTTTAAGTTTATGTTTAAGTTTATGTCTAAATTTATGTTTAAATTTATGTTTGAATTTATGTCCAAGTTTATGTTTTTATTTATGTTTAAACATAAACATAAACATAAACATAAACATAAACATAAACATAAACATAAACATAAACATAAACATAAACATAAACATAAACATAAACATAAACATAAACATAAACATAAACATAAACATAAACATAAACATAAACATAAACATAAACATAAACATAAACATAAACATAAACATAAACATAAACATAAACATAAACATAAACATAAACATAAACATAAACATAAACATAAACATATATAAGCAAGAAATTAAACGTAAACTAAATCATACACGTAAATAAGTATATCTGCAAATCGACTCGATTTGTATTAAATCGGTGTATTTTGATATTAAACGTCTCGATTCGTACCAATAACAATCGTATCAAATTATTTTAAAACAATTCCATCAGTTTGGATACTTATCGGAAATTTTGAGTCAAAATGACTAGATTTGACATTATATGATGTAATTTGAATGAAATGAAGATTTTCGACTCAATTCGTTTTTACAATTAAAAATAATGTTTATGTTAAGTTTATGATTATGTTTATGTTTATGTTTATGTTTATGTTTATGTTTATGTTTATGTTTATGTTTATGTTTATGTTTATGTTTATGTTTATGTTTATGTTTATGTTTATGTTTATGTTTATGTTTATGTTTATGTTTATGTTTATGTTTATGTTTATGTTTATGTTTATGTTTATGTTTATGTTTTTGTTTATGTTTATGTTTATGTTTGAATTTATGTCTAAGTTTATGTTAAAGTTTATGTTTTAATTTATGTCTAAGTTTATGTTTAAGTTTATGTGTTAATTTATGTATAAATTTATGTTTTAATTTATGTCTAAGTTTATGTTTAAGTTTATGTCTAAATTTAAGTCTTAATTTATGTCCAAGTTTATGTTTAAGTTTATGTTTTAATTTATGTCTAAGTTTATGTTTAAGTTTATGTCTAAATTTATGTTTGAATTTATGTCTAAGTTTATGTTTAAGTTCATGTTTTTATTTATGTCTTTGTTTATGTTTAAGTTTATGTCAAAATGTATGTCTAAATTTATGTTTGAATTTATGTCTAAGTTTATGTCTAAGTTTATGTTTAAGTTTATGTCTAAATTTATGTCTAAATTTATGTTTGAATTTATGTCTAAGTTTATGTTTAAGTTTATGTGATAATTTATGTTTAGTTTATGTTTAAGTTTATATCTAAATTTATGTTTAAATTTATGTTTGAATTTATGTCTAAGTTTATGTCTAAGTTTATGTTTAAGTTTATGTCTAAATTTATGTCTAAATTTATGTTTGAATTTATGTCTAAGTTTATGTTTAAGTTTATGTGATAATTTATGTTTAGTTTATGTTTAAGTTTATGTCTAAATTTATGTTTGAATTTATGTCTAAGTTTATGTTTAAGTTCATGTTTTTATTTATGTCTTTGTTTATGTTTAAGTTTATGTCAAAATTTATGTCTAAATTTATGTTTGAATTTATGTCTAAGTTTATGTCTAAGTTTATGTTTAAGTTTATGTCTAAATTAATGTTTAAGTTTATGTTTTAATTTATGTCTAAGTTTATGTTTAAGTTTATGTTTTTATTTATGTTTAAGTTTATGTTTTAGTTTATGTTTAAATTAAAGTTTAAATTTATGTCTAAGTTTATGTTTAAGTTTATGTCTAAATTTATGTTTAAATTTATGTTTGAATTTATGTCCAAGTTTATGTTTAGGTTTATGTTTGAATTTATGTCCAAGTTTATGTTTAAGTTAATGTTTTAATTTATGTCTAAGTTTATGTTTATGTTTATGTTAAAATTTATGTTTAAGTTTATTTCTAAATTTATGTTTAAATTTATGTTTGAATTTATGTCCAAGTTTATGTTTAAGTTTTTGTTTTAATTTATGTCTAAGTTTATGTTTAAGTTTATGTCTAAATTTATGTCTAAGTTTATGTGTTAATTTATGTTTAAATTTATGTTTGAATTTATGTCCAAGTTTATGTTTAAGTTTATGTTTTAATTTATGTCTAAGTTTATGTTTAAGTTTATGTCTAAATTTATGTTTGAATTTATGTCTAAGTTTATGTTTAAGTTTATGTCTAAATTTATGTCTAAATTTATGTTTGAATTTATGTCTAAGTTTATGTTTAAGTTTATGTGTTAATTTATGTTTAAGTTTATGTTTAAATTTATGTTTAAGTTTATATCTAAATTTATGTTTAAATTTATGTTTGAATTTATGTTTTAATTTATGTCTAAGTTTATGTCTAATTTTATGTTTAAATTTATGTTTAAATTTAAGTTTAAATTTATGTCTAAGTTTATGTTTAAGTTTATGTTTAATTTTTTGTTTTAATTTATGTTTAAGTTCATGTTTAAATTTATGTTTAAAGTTTATATCTAAATTTATGTTTAAATTTATGTTTGAATTTATGTCCAAGTATATGTTTAAGTTTATGTTTTAATTTATGTCTTAGTTTATGTTTAAGTTTATGTTTGAATTTATGTCCAAGTTTTTGTTTAAGTTTATTTTTTAATTTATGTCTAAGTTTATGTTTAAGTTTATGTCTAAATTTATGTCTAAATTTAAATTTGAATTTATGTCTAAGTGTATGTTTAAGTTTATGTGTTAATTTATGTTTAAGTTTATGTTTTAATTTATGTTTAAATTTATGTCTAAATTTATGTTTGAATTTATATCTAAGTTTACGTTTAAGTTTATGTGTTAATTTATGTTTAAGTTTATGTTTAAATTTATGTTTATGTTTATATCTAAATTTATGTTTAAATTTATGTTTGAATTTATGGCTTAGTTTATGTTTAAGTTTATGTTTTAATTTATGTTTTAGTTTATGTTTAAGTTTATGTCTAAATTTATGTTTGAATTTATGTCTAAGTTTATGTTTAAGTTTATGTTTTAATTTATGTTTAAGTTTATGTTTAAGTTTATGTCTAAATTTATGTTTAAATTTATGTTTGAATTTATGTCCAAGTTTATGTTTTTATTTATGTTTAAACATAAACATAAACATAAACATAAACATAAACATAAACATAAACATAAACATAAACATAAACATAAACATAAACATAAACATAAACATAAACATAAACATAAACATAAACATAAACATAAACATAAACATAAACATAAACATAAACATAAACATAAACATAAACATAAACATAAACATAAACATAAACATAAACATAAACATAAACATAAACATAAACATAAACATAAACATAAACATAAACATAAACATAAACATAAACATACATAAGCAAGAAATTAAACGTAAACTAAATCATACACGTAAATAAGTATATCTGCAAATCGACTCGATTTGTATTAAATCGGTGTATTTTGATATTAAACGTCTCGATTCGTACCAATAACAATCGTATCAAATTATTTTAAAACAATTCCATCAGTTTGGATACTTATCGGAAATTTTGAGTCAAAATGACTAGATTTGACATTATATGATGTAATTTGAATGAAATGATGATTTTCGACTCAATTCGTTTTTACAATTAAAAATAATGTTTATGTTAAGTTTATGATTATGTTTATGTTTATGTTTATGTTTATGTTTATGTTTATGTTTATGTTTATGTTTATGTTTATGTTTATGTTTATGTTTATGTTTATGTTTATGTTTCTGTTTATGTTTATGTTTATGTTTATGTTTATGTTTATGTTTATGTTTATGTTTATGTTTTTGTTTATGTTTATGTTTATGTTTGAATTTATGTCTAAGTTTATGTTAAAGTTTATGTTTTAATTTATGTCTAAGTTTATGTTTAAGTTTATGTGTTAATTTATGTATAAATTTATGTTTTAATTTATGTCTAAGTTTATGTTTAAGTTTATGTCTAAATTTAAGTCTTAATTTATGTCCAAGTTTATGTTTAAGTTTATGTTTTAATTTATGTCTAAGTTTATGTTTAAGTTTATGTCTAAATTTATGTTTGAATTTATGTCTAAGTTTATGTTTAAGTTCATGTTTTTATTTATGTCTTTGTTTATGTTTAAGTTTATGTCAAAATTTATGTCTAAATTTATGTTTGAATTTATGTCTAAGTTTATGTCTAAGTTTATGTTTAAGTTTATGTCTAAATTTATGTCTAAATTTATGTTTGAATTTATGTCTAAGTTTATGTTTAAGTTTATGTGATAATTTATGTTTAGTTTATGTTTAAGTTTATATCTAAATTTATGTTTAAATTTATGTTTGAATTTATGTCTAAGTTTATGTCTAAGTTTATGTTTAAGTTTATGTCTAAATTTATGTCTAAATTTATGTTTGAATTTATGTCTAAGTTTATGTTTAAGTTTATGTGATAATTTATGTTTAGTTTATGTTTAAGTTTATGTCTAAATTTATGTTTGAATTTATGTCTAAGTTTATGTTTAAGTTCATGTTTTTATTTATGTCTTTGTTTATGTTTAAGTTTATGTCAAAATTTATGTCTAAATTTATGTTTGAATTTATGTCTAAGTTTATGTCTAAGTTTATGTTTAAGTTTATGTCTAAATTAATGTTTAAGTTTATGTTTTAATTTATGTCTAAGTTTATGTTTAAGTTTATGTTTTTATTTATGTTTAAGTTTATGTTTTAGTTTATGTTTAAATTAAAGTTTAAATTTATGTCTAAGTTTATGTTTAAGTTTATGTCTAAATTTATGTTTAAATTTATGTTTGAATTTATGTCCAAGTTTATGTTTAGGTTTATGTTTGAATTTATGTCCAAGTTTATGTTTAAGTTAATGTTTTAATTTATGTCTAAGTTTATGTTTATGTTTATGTTAAAATTTATGTTTAAGTTTATTTCTAAATTTATGTTTAAATTTATGTTTGAATTTATGTCCAAGTTTATGTTTAAGTTTTTGTTTTAATTTATGTCTAAGTTTATGTTTAAGTTTATGTCTAAATTTATGTCTAAGTTTATGTGTTAATTTATGTTTAAATTTATGTTTGAATTTATGTCCAAGTTTATGTTTAAGTTTATGTTTTAATTTATGTCTAAGTTTATGTTTAAGTTTATGTCTAAATTTATGTTTGAATTTATGTCTAAGTTTATGTTTAAGTTTATGTCTAAATTTATGTCTAAATTTATGTTTGAATTTATGTCTAAGTTTATGTTTAAGTTTATGTGTTAATTTATGTTTAAGTTTATGTTTAAATTTATGTTTAAGTTTATATCTAAATTTATGTTTAAATTTATGTTTGAATTTATGTTTTAATTTATGTCTAAGTTTATGTCTAATTTTATGTTTAAATTTATGTTTAAATTTAAGTTTAAATTTATGTCTAAGTTTATGTTTAAGTTTATGTTTAATTTTTTGTTTTAATTTATGTTTAAGTTCATGTTTAAATTTATGTTTAAAGTTTATATCTAAATTTATGTTTAAATTTATGTTTGAATTTATGTCCAAGTATATGTTTAAGTTTATGTTTTAATTTATGTCTTAGTTTATGTTTAAGTTTATGTTTGAATTTATGTCCAAGTTTTTGTTTAAGTTTATTTTTTAATTTATGTCTAAGTTTATGTTTAAGTTTATGTCTAAATTTATGTCTAAATTTAAATTTGAATTTATGTCTAAGTGTATGTTTAAGTTTATGTGTTAATTTATGTTTAAGTTTATGTTTTAATTTATGTTTAAATTTATGTCTAAATTTATGTTTGAATTTATGTCTAAGTTTACGTTTAAGTTTATGTGTTAATTTATGTTTAAGTTTATGTTTAAATTTATGTTTATGTTTATATCTAAATTTATGTTTAAATTTATGTTTGAATTTATGGCTTAGTTTATGTTTAAGTTTATGTTTTAATTTATGTTTTAGTTTATGTTTAAGTTTATGTCTAAATTTATGTTTGAATTTATGTCTAAGTTTATGTTTAAGTTTATGTTTTAATTTATGTTTAAGTTTATGTTTAAGTTTATGTCTAAATTTATGTTTAAATTTATGTTTGAATTTATGTCCAAGTTTATGTTTTTATTTATGTTTAAACATAAACATAAACATAAACATAAACATAAACATAAACATAAACATAAACATAAACATAAACATAAACATAAACATAAACATAAACATAAACATAAACATAAACATAAACATAAACATAAACATAAACATAAACATAAACATAAACATAAACATAAACATAAACATAAACATAAACATAAACATAAACATAAACATAAACATAAACATAAACATAAACATACATAAGCAAGAAATTAAACGTAAACTAAATCATACACGTAAATAAGTATATCTGCAAATCGACTCGATTTGTATTAAATCGGTGTATTTTAATATTAAACGTCTCGATTCGTACCAATAACAATCGTATCAAATTATTTTAAAACAATTCCATCAGTTTGGATACTTATCGGAAATTTTGAGTCAAAATGACTAGATTTGACATTATATGATGTAATTTGAATGAAATGATGATTTTCGACTCAATTCGTTTTTAAAATTAAAAATAATGTTTATGTTAAGTTTATGTTTATGTTTATGTTTATGTTTATGTTTATGTTTATGTTTATGTTTATGTTTATGTTTATGTTTATGTTTATGTTTATGTTTATGTTTATGTTTATGTTTATGTTTATGTTTATGTTTATGTTTATGTTTATGTTTATGTGTTAATTTATGTTTAGTTTATGTTTAAATTTATGTTTAAGTTTATATCTAAATTTATGTTTAAATTTATTTTTGAATTTATGTCTAAGTTTATGTTTAAGTTTATGTTTAAGTTTATGTCTAAATTAATGTTTAAGTTTATGTTTTAATTTATGTCTAAGTTTATGTTTAAGTTTATGTTTAAATTAAAGTTTAAATTTATGTCTAAGTTTATGTTTAAGTTTATGTCTAAATTTATGTTTAAATTTATGTTTGAATTTATTTCCAAGTTTATGTTTAGGTTTATGTTTGAATTTATGTCCAAGTTTATGTTTATGTTTATGTTTTAATTTATGTCAAAGTTTATGTTTAAGTTTATGTCTAAATTTATTTATGTTTATGTTTATGTTTATGTTTATGTTTATGTTTATGTTTATGTTTTTGTTTATGTTTATGTTTATGTTTGAATTTATGTCTAAGTTTATGTTAAAGTTTATGTTTTAATTTATGTCTAAGTTTATGTTTAAGTTTATGTGTTAATTTATGTATAAATTTATGTTTTAATTTATGTCTAAGTTTATGTTTAAGTTTATGTCTAAATTTAAGTCTTAATTTATGTCCAAGTTTATGTTTAAGTTTATGTTTTAATTTATGTCTAAGTTTATGTTTAAGTTTATGTCTAAATTTATGTTTGAATTTATGTCTAAGTTTATGTTTAAGTTTATGTTTTTATTT
Organism: Sialis fuliginosa; assembly: GCA_961205875.1. Lineage (NCBI taxonomy): Eukaryota > Metazoa > Arthropoda > Insecta > Megaloptera > Sialidae > Sialis > Sialis fuliginosa. The sequence goes on along the minus strand of OY540819.1, from coordinate 1,315,594 downwards.
ATGTCTTTGTTTATGTTTAAGTTTATGTCAAAATTTATGTCTAAATTTATGTTTGAATTTATGTCTAAGTTTATGTCTAAGTTTATGTTTAAGTTTATGTCTAAATTTATGTCTAAATTTATGTTTGAATTTATGTCTAAGTTTATGCTTAAGTTTATGTGATAATTTATGTTTAGTTTATGTTTAAGTTTATATCTAAATTTATGTTTAAATTTATGTTTGAATTTATGTCTAAGTTTATGTTTAAGTTTATGTCTAAATTAATGTTTAAGTTTATGTTTTAATTTATGTCTAAGTTTATGTTTAAGTTTATGTTTTTATTTATGTTTAAGTTTATGTTTAAGTTTATGTTTAAATTTATGTTTGAATTTATGTCCAAGTTTATGTTTAGGTTTATGTTTGAATTTATGTCCAAGTTTATGTTTATGTTTATGTTTTAATTTATGTCAAAGTTTATGTTTAAGTTTATGTCTAAATTTATGTTTGAATTTATGTCTAAGTTTATGTTTAAGTTTATGTCTAAATTTATGTCTAAATTTATGTTTGAATTTATGTCTAAGTTTATGTTTAAATTTATGTTTAAATTTATGTTTAAATTTAAGTTTAAATTTATGTCTAAGTTTATATTTAAGTTTATGTTTAATTTTATGTTTTAATTTATGTTTAAGTTCATGTTTAAATTTATGTTTAAAGTTTATATCTAAATTTATGTTTAAATTTATGTTTGAATTTAAGTTCAAGTATATGTTTAAGTTTATGTTTTAATTTATGTCTTAGTTTATGTTTAAGTTTATGTTTGAATTTATGTCCAAGTTTTTGTTTAAGTTTATTTTTTAATTTATGTCTAAGTTTATGTCTAAATTTATATTTGAATTTATGTCTAAGTGTATGTTTAATTTATGTGTTAATTTAAGTTTAAGTTTATGTTTTAATTAATGTTTAAATTTGTATCTAAATTTATGTTTGAATTTATGTCTAAGTTTACGTTTAAGTTTATGTGTTAATTTATGTTTAAGTTTATGTTTAAATTTATGTTTATGTTTATATCTAAATTTATGTTTAAATTTATGTTTGAATTTATGTCTTAGTTTATGTTTAAGTTTATGTTTTAATTTATGTTTTAGTTTATGTTTAAGTTTATGTCTAAATTTATGTTTGAATTTATGTCTAAGTTTATGTTTAAGTTTATGTTTTAATTTATGTTTAAGTTTATGTTTAAGTTTATGTCTAAATTTATGTTTAAATTTATGTTTGAATTTATGTCCAAGTTTATGTTTTTATTTATGTTTAAACATAAACATAAACATAAACATAAACATAAACATAAACATAAACATAAACATAAACATAAACATAAACATAAACATAAACATAAACATAAACATAAACATAAACATAAACATAAACATAAACATAAACATAAACATAAACATAAACATAAACATAAACATAAACATAAACATAAACATAAACATATATAAGCAAGAAATTAAACGTAAACTAAATCATACACGTAAATAAGTATATCTGCAAATCGACTCGATTTGTATTAAATCGGTGTATTTTGATATTAAACGTCTCGATTCGTACCAATAACAATCGTATCAAATTATTTTAAAACAATTCCATCAGTTTGGATACTTATCGGAAATTTTGAGTCAAAATGACTAGATTTGACATTATATGATGTAATTTGAATGAAATGATGATTTTCGACTCAATTCGTTTTTACAATTAAAAATAATGTTTATGTTAAGTTTATGATTATGTTTATGTTTATGTTTATGTTTATGTTTATGTTTATGTTTATGTTTATGTTTATGTTTATGTTTATGTTTATGTTTATGTTTATGTTTATGTTTATGTTTATGTTTATGTTTATGTTTATGTTTATGTTTATGTTTATGTTTATGTTTATGTTTATGTTTATGTTTATGTTTTTGTTTATGTTTATGTTTATGTTTGAATTTATGTCTAAGTTTATGTTAAAGTTTATGTTTTAATTTATGTCTAAGTTTATGTTTAAGTTTATGTGTTAATTTATGTATAAATTTATGTTTTAATTTATGTCTAAGTTTATGTTTAAGTTTATGTCTAAATTTAAGTCTTAATTTATGTCCAAGTTTATGTTTAAGTTTATGTTTTAATTTATGTCTAAGTTTATGTTTAAGTTTATGTCTAAATTTATGTTTGAATTTATGTCTAAGTTTATGTTTAAGTTCATGTTTTTATTTATGTCTTTGTTTATGTTTAAGTTTATGTCAAAATTTATGTCTAAATTTATGTTTGAATTTATGTCTAAGTTTATGTCTAAGTTTATGTTTAAGTTTATGTCTAAATTTATGTCTAAATTTATGTTTGAATTTATGTCTAAGTTTATGTTTAAGTTTATGTGATAATTTATGTTTAGTTTATGTTTAAGTTTATATCTAAATTTATGTTTAAATTTATGTTTGAATTTATGTCTAAGTTTATGTCTAAGTTTATGTTTAAGTTTATGTCTAAATTTATGTCTAAATTTATGTTTGAATTTATGTCTAAGTTTATGTTTAAGTTTATGTGATAATTTATGTTTAGTTTATGTTTAAGTTTATGTCTAAATTTATGTTTGAATTTATGTCTAAGTTTATGTTTAAGTTCATGTTTTTATTTATGTCTTTGTTTATGTTTAAGTTTATGTCAAAATTTATGTCTAAATTTATGTTTGAATTTATGTCTAAGTTTATGTCTAAGTTTATGTTTAAGTTTATGTCTAAATTAATGTTTAAGTTTATGTTTTAATTTATGTCTAAGTTTATGTTTAAGTTTATGTTTTTATTTATGTTTAAGTTTATGTTTTAGTTTATGTTTAAATTAAAGTTTAAATTTATGTCTAAGTTTATGTTTAAGTTTATGTCTAAATTTATGTTTAAATTTATGTTTGAATTTATGTCCAAGTTTATGTTTAGGTTTATGTTTGAATTTATGTCCAAGTTTATGTTTAAGTTAATGTTTTAATTTATGTCTAAGTTTATGTTTATGTTTATGTTAAAATTTATGTTTAAGTTTATTTCTAAATTTATGTTTAAATTTATGTTTGAATTTATGTCCAAGTTTATGTTTAAGTTTTTGTTTTAATTTATGTCTAAGTTTATGTTTAAGTTTATGTCTAAATTTATGTCTAAGTTTATGTGTTAATTTATGTTTAAATTTATGTTTGAATTTATGTCCAAGTTTATGTTTAAGTTTATGTTTTAATTTATGTCTAAGTTTATGTTTAAGTTTATGTCTAAATTTATGTTTGAATTTATGTCTAAGTTTATGTTTAAGTTTATGTCTAAATTTATGTCTAAATTTATGTTTGAATTTATGTCTAAGTTTATGTTTAAGTTTATGTGTTAATTTATGTTTAAGTTTATGTTTAAATTTATGTTTAAGTTTATATCTAAATTTATGTTTAAATTTATGTTTGAATTTATGTTTTAATTTATGTCTAAGTTTATGTCTAAATTTATGTTTAAATTTATGTTTAAATTTAAGTTTAAATTTATGTCTAAGTTTATGTTTAAGTTTATGTTTAATTTTTTGTTTTAATTTATGTTTAAGTTCATGTTTAAATTTATGTTTAAAGTTTATATCTAAATTTATGTTTAAATTTATGTTTGAATTTATGTCCAAGTATATGTTTAAGTTTATGTTTTAATTTATGTCTTAGTTTATGTTTAAGTTTATGTTTGAATTTATGTCCAAGTTTTTGTTTAAGTTTATTTTTTAATTTATGTCTAAGTTTATGTTTAAGTTTATGTCTAAATTTATGTCTAAATTTAAATTTGAATTTATGTCTAAGTGTATGTTTAAGTTTATGTGTTAATTTATGTTTAAGTTTATGTTTTAATTTATGTTTAAATTTATGTCTAAATTTATGTTTGAATTTATGTCTAAGTTTACGTTTAAGTTTATGTGTTAATTTATGTTTAAGTTTATGTTTAAATTTATGTTTATGTTTATATCTAAATTTATGTTTAAATTTATGTTTGAATTTATGGCTTAGTTTATGTTTAAGTTTATGTTTTAATTTATGTTTTAGTTTATGTTTAAGTTTATGTCTAAATTTATGTTTGAATTTATGTCTAAGTTTATGTTTAAGTTTATGTTTTAATTTATGTTTAAGTTTATGTTTAAGTTTATGTCTAAATTTATGTTTAAATTTATGTTTGAATTTATGTCCAAGTTTATGTTTTTATTTATGTTTAAACATAAACATAAACATAAACATAAACATAAACATAAACATAAACATAAACATAAACATAAACATAAACATAAACATAAACATAAACATAAACATAAACATAAACATAAACATAAACATAAACATAAACATAAACATAAACATAAACATAAACATAAACATAAACATAAACATAAACATAAACATAAACATAAACATAAACATAAACATAAACATAAACATAAACATAAACATACATAAGCAAGAAATTAAACGTAAACTAAATCATACACTTAAATAAGTATATCTGCAAATCGACTCGATTTGTATTAAATCGGTGTATTTTAATATTAAACGTCTCGATTCGTACCAATAACAATCGTATCAAATTATTTTAAAACAATTCCATCAGTTTGGATACTTATCGGAAATTTTGAGTCAAAATGACTAGATTTGACATTATATGATGTAATTTGAATGAAATGATGATTTTCGACTCAATTCGTTTTTAAAATTAAAAATAATGTTTATGTTAAGTTTATGTTTATGTTTATGTTTATGTTTATGTTTATGTTTATGTTTATGTTTATGTTTATGTTTATGTTTATGTTTATGTTTATGTTTATGTTTATGTTTATGTTTATGTTTATGTGTTAATTTATGTTTAGTTTATGTTTAAATTTATGTTTAAGTTTATATCTAAATTTATGTTTAAATTTATTTTTGAATTTATGTCTAAGTTTATGTTTAAGTTTATGTTTAAGTTTATGTCTAAATTAATGTTTAAGTTTATGTTTAAATTAAAGTTTAAATTTATGTCTAAGTTTATGTTTAAGTTTATGTCTAAATTTATGTTTAAATTTATGTTTGAATTTATTTCCAAGTTTATGTTTAGGTTTATGTTTGAATTTATGTCCAAGTATATGTTTAAGTTTATGTTTTAATTTATGTCTTAGTTTATGTTTAAGTTTATGTTTGAATTTATGTCCAAGTTTTTGTTTAAGTTTATTTTTTAATTTATGTCTAAGTTTATGTTTAAGTTTATGTCTAAATTTATGTCTAAATTTAAATTTGAATTTATGTCTAAGTGTATGTTTAAGTTTATGTGTTAATTTATGTTTAAGTTTATGTTTTAATTTATGTTTAAATTTATGTCTAAATTTATGTTTGAATTTATGTCTAAGTTTACGTTTAAGTTTATGTGTTAATTTATGTTTAAGTTTATGTTTAAATTTATGTTTATGTTTATATCTAAATTTATGTTTAAATTTATGTTTGAATTTATGGCTTAGTTTATGTTTAAGTTTATGTTTTAATTTATGTTTTAGTTTATGTTTAAGTTTATGTCTAAATTTATGTTTGAATTTATGTCTAAGTTTATGTTTAAGTTTATGTTTTAATTTATGTTTAAGTTTATGTTTAAGTTTATGTCTAAATTTATGTTTAAATTTATGTTTGAATTTATGTCCAAGTTTATGTTTTTATTTATGTTTAAACATAAACATAAACATAAACATAAACATAAACATAAACATAAACATAAACATAAACATAAACATAAACATAAACATAAACATAAACATAAACATAAACATAAACATAAACATAAACATAAACATAAACATAAACATAAACATAAACATAAACATAAACATAAACATAAACATAAACATAAACATACATAAGCAAGAAATTAAACGTAAACTAAATCATACACGTAAATAAGTATATCTGCAAATCGACTCGATTTGTATTAAATCGGTGTATTTTAATATTAAACGTCTCGATTCGTACCAATAACAATCGTATCAAATTATTTTAAAACAATTCCATCAGTTTGGATACTTATCGGAAATTTTGAGTCAAAATGACTAGATTTGACATTATATGATGTAATTTGAATGAAATGATGATTTTCGACTCAATTCGTTTTTAAAATTAAAAATAATGTTTATGTTAAGTTTATGTTTATGTTTATGTTTATGTTTATGTTTATGTTTATGTTTATGTTTATGTTTATGTTTATGTTTATGTTTATGTTTATGTTTATGTTTATGTTTATGTTTATGTTTATGTTTATGTTTATGTTTATGTTTATGTTTATGTTTATGTTTATGTTTATGTGTTAATTTATGTTTAGTTTATGTTTAAATTTATGTTTAAGTTTATATCTAAATTTATGTTTAAATTTATTTTTGAATTTATGTCTAAGTTTATGTTTAAGTTTATGTTTAAGTTTATGTCTAAATTAATGTTTAAGTTTATGTTTTAATTTATGTCTAAGTTTATGTTTAAGTTTATGTTTAAATTAAAGTTTAAATTTATGTCTAAGTTTATGTTTAAGTTTATGTCTAAATTTATGTTTAAATTTATGTTTGAATTTATTTCCAAGTTTATGTTTAGGTTTATGTTTGAATTTATGTCCAAGTTTATGTTTATGTTTATGTTTTAATTTATGTCAAAGTTTATGTTTAAGTTTATGTCTAAATTTATTTATGTTTATGTTTATGTTTATGTTTATGTTTATGTTTATGTTTATGTTTTTGTTTATGTTTATGTTTATGTTTGAATTTATGTCTAAGTTTATGTTAAAGTTTATGTTTTAATTTATGTCTAAGTTTATGTTTAAGTTTATGTGTTAATTTATGTATAAATTTATGTTTTAATTTATGTCTAAGTTTATGTTTAAGTTTATGTCTAAATTTAAGTCTTAATTTATGTCCAAGTTTATGTTTAAGTTTATGTTTTAATTTATGTCTAAGTTTATGTTTAAGTTTATGTCTAAATTTATGTTTGAATTTATGTCTAAGTTTATGTTTAAGTTTATGTTTTTATTTATGTCTTTGTTTATGTTTAAGTTTATGTCAAAATTTATGTCTAAATTTATGTTTGAATTTATGTCTAAGTTTATGTCTAAGTTTATGTTTAAGTTTATGTCTAAATTTATGTCTAAATTTATGTTTGAATTTATGTCTAAGTTTATGCTTAAGTTTATGTGATAATTTATGTTTAGTTTATGTTTAAGTTTATATCTAAATTTATGTTTAAATTTATGTTTGAATTTATGTCTAAGTTTATGTTTAAGTTTATGTCTAAATTAATGTTTAAGTTTATGTTTTAATTTATGTCTAAGTTTATGTTTAAGTTTATGTTTTTATTTATGTTTAAGTTTATGTTTAAGTTTATGTTTAAATTTATGTTTGAATTTATGTCCAAGTTTATGTTTAGGTTTATGTTTGAATTTATGTCCAAGTTTATGTTTATGTTTATGTTTTAATTTATGTCAAAGTTTATGTTTAAGTTTATGTCTAAATTTATGTTTGAATTTATGTCTAAGTTTATGTTTAAGTTTATGTCTAAATTTATGTCTAAATTTATGTTTGAATTTATGTCTAAGTTTATGTTTAAATTTATGTTTAAATTTATGTTTAAATTTAAGTTTAAATTTATGTCTAAGTTTATATTTAAGTTTATGTTTAATTTTATGTTTTAATTTATGTTTAAGTTCATGTTTAAATTTATGTTTAAAGTTTATATCTAAATTTATGTTTAAATTTATGTTTGAATTTAAGTTCAAGTATATGTTTAAGTTTATGTTTTAATTTATGTCTTAGTTTATGTTTAAGTTTATGTTTGAATTTATGTCCAAGTTTTTGTTTAAGTTTATTTTTTAATTTATGTCTAAGTTTATGTCTAAATTTATATTTGAATTTATGTCTAAGTGTATGTTTAAGTTTATGTGTTAATTTAAGTTTAAGTTTATGTTTTAATTAATGTTTAAATTTGTATCTAAATTTATGTTTGAATTTATGTCTAAGTTTACGTTTAAGTTTATGTGTTAATTTATGTTTAAGTTTATGTTTAAATTTATGTTTATGTTTATATCTAAATTTATGTTTAAATTTATGTTTGAATTTATGTCTTAGTTTATGTTTAAGTTTATGTTTTAATTTATGTTTTAGTTTATGTTTAAGTTTATGTCTAAATTTATGTTTGAATTTATGTCTAAGTTTATGTTTAAGTTTATGTTTTAATTTATGTTTAAGTTTATGTTTAAGTTTATGTCTAAATTTATGTTTAAATTTATGTTTGAATTTATGTCCAAGTTTATGTTTTTATTTATGTTTAAACATAAACATAAACATAAACATAAACATAAACATAAACATAAACATAAACATAAACATAAACATAAACATAAACATAAACATAAACATAAACATAAACATAAACATAAACATAAACATAAACATAAACATAAACATAAACATAAACATAAACATAAACATAAACATAAACATAAACATAAACATAAACATAAACATAAACATAAACATAAACATAAACATATATAAGCAAGAAATTAAACGTAAACTAAATCATACACGTAAATAAGTATATCTGCAAATCGACTCGATTTGTATTAAATCGGTGTATTTTGATATTAAACGTCTCGATTCGTACCAATAACAATCGTATCAAATTATTTTAAAACAATTCCATCAGTTTGGATACTTATCGGAAATTTTGAGTCAAAATGACTAGATTTGACATTATATGATGTAATTTGAATGAAATGATGATTTTCGACTCAATTCGTTTTTACAATTAAAAATAATGTTTATGTTAAGTTTATGATTATGTTTATGTTTATGTTTATGTTTATGTTTATGTTTATGTTTATGTTTATGTTTATGTTTATGTTTATGTTTATGTTTATGTTTATGTTTATGTTTATGTTTATGTTTATGTTTATGTTTATGTTTATGTTTATGTTTATGTTTATGTTTATGTTTATGTTTATGTTTATGTTTATGTTTATGTTTTTGTTTATGTTTATGTTTATGTTTGAATTTATGTCTAAGTTTATGTTAAAGTTTATGTTTTAATTTATGTCTAAGTTTATGTTTAAGTTTATGTGTTAATTTATGTATAAATTTATGTTTTAATTTATGTCTAAGTTTATGTTTAAGTTTATGTCTAAATTTAAGTCTTAATTTATGTCCAAGTTTATGTTTAAGTTTATGTTTTAATTTATGTCTAAGTTTATGTTTAAGTTTATGTCTAAATTTATGTTTGAATTTATGTCTAAGTTTATGTTTAAGTTCATGTTTTTATTTATGTCTTTGTTTATGTTTAAGTTTATGTCAAAATTTATGTCTAAATTTATGTTTGAATTTATGTCTAAGTTTATGTCTAAGTTTATGTTTAAGTTTATGTCTAAATTTATGTCTAAATTTATGTTTGAATTTATGTCTAAGTTTATGTTTAAGTTTATGTGATAATTTATGTTTAGTTTATGTTTAAGTTTATATCTAAATTTATGTTTAAATTTATGTTTGAATTTATGTCTAAGTTTATGTCTAAGTTTATGTTTAAGTTTATGTCTAAATTTATGTCTAAATTTATGTTTGAATTTATGTCTAAGTTTATGTTTAAGTTTATGTGATAATTTATGTTTAGTTTATGTTTAAGTTTATGTCTAAATTTATGTTTGAATTTATGTCTAAGTTTATGTTTAAGTTCATGTTTTTATTTATGTCTTTGTTTATGTTTAAGTTTATGTCAAAATTTATGTCTAAATTTATGTTTGAATTTATGTCTAAGTTTATGTCTAAGTTTATGTTTAAGTTTATGTCTAAATTAATGTTTAAGTTTATGTTTTAATTTATGTCTAAGTTTATGTTTAAGTTTATGTTTTTATTTATGTTTAAGTTTATGTTTTAGTTTATGTTTAAATTAAAGTTTAAATTTATGTCTAAGTTTATGTTTAAGTTTATGTCTAAATTTATGTTTAAATTTATGTTTGAATTTATGTCCAAGTTTATGTTTAGGTTTATGTTTGAATTTATGTCCAAGTTTATGTTTAAGTTAATGTTTTAATTTATGTCTAAGTTTATGAAAATGTTTATGTTAAAATTTATGTTTAAGTTTATTTCTAAATTTATGTTTAAATTTATGTTTGAATTTATGTCCAAGTTTATGTTTAAGTTTTTGTTTTAATTTATGTCTAAGTTTATGTTTAAGTTTATGTCTAAATTTATGTCTAAGTTTATGTGTTAATTTATGTTTAAATTTATGTTTGAATTTATGTCCAAGTTTATGTTTAAGTTTATGTTTTAATTTATGTCTAAGTTTATGTTTAAGTTTATGTCTAAATTTATGTTTGAATTTATGTCTAAGTTTATGTTTAAGTTTATGTCTAAATTTATGTCTAAATTTATGTTTGAATTTATGTCTAAGTTTATGTTTAAGTTTATGTGTTAATTTATGTTTAAGTTTATGTTTAAATTTATGTTTAAGTTTATATCTAAATTTATGTTTAAATTTATGTTTGAATTTATGTTTTAATTTATGTCTAAGTTTATGTCTAAATTTATGTTTAAATTTATGTTTAAATTTAAGTTTAAATTTATGTCTAAGTTTATGTTTAAGTTTATGTTTAATTTTTTGTTTTAATTTATGTTTAAGTTCATGTTTAAATTTATGTTTAAAGTTTATATCTAAATTTATGTTTAAATTTATGTTTGAATTTATGTCCAAGTATATGTTTAAGTTTATGTTTTAATTTATGTCTTAGTTTATGTTTAAGTTTATGTTTGAATTTATGTCCAAGTTTTTGTTTAAGTTTATTTTTTAATTTATGTCTAAGTTTATGTTTAAGTTTATGTCTAAATTTATGTCTAAATTTAAATTTGAATTTATGTCTAAGTGTATGTTTAAGTTTATGTGTTAATTTATGTTTAAGTTTATGTTTTAATTTATGTTTAAATTTATGTCTAAATTTATGTTTGAATTTATGTCTAAGTTTACGTTTAAGTTTATGTGTTAATTTATGTTTAAGTTTATGTTTAAATTTATGTTTATGTTTATATCTAAATTTATGTTTAAATTTATGTTTGAATTTATGGCTTAGTTTATGTTTAAGTTTATGTTTTAATTTATGTTTTAGTTTATGTTTAAGTTTATGTCTAAATTTATGTTTGAATTTATGTCTAAGTTTATGTTTAAGTTTATGTTTTAATTTATGTTTAAGTTTATGTTTAAGTTTATGTCTAAATTTATGTTTAAATTTATGTTTGAATTTATGTCCAAGTTTATGTTTTTATTTATGTTTAAACATAAACATAAACATAAACATAAACATAAACATAAACATAAACATAAACATAAACATAAACATAAACATAAACATAAACATAAACATAAACATAAACATAAACATAAACATAAACATAAACATAAACATAAACATAAACATAAACATAAACATAAACATAAACATAAACATAAACATAAACATAAACATAAACATAAACATAAACATAAACATAAACATAAACATAAACATACATAAGCAAGAAATTAAACGTAAACTAAATCATACACTTAAATAAGTATATCTGCAAATCGACTCGATTTGTATTAAATCGGTGTATTTTAATATTAAACGTCTCGATTCGTACCAATAACAATCGTATCAAATTATTTTAAAACAATTCCATCAGTTTGGATACTTATCGGAAATTTTGAGTCAAAATGACTAGATTTGACATTATATGATGTAATTTGAATGAAATGATGATTTTCGACTCAATTCGTTTTTAAAATTAAAAATAATGTTTATGTTAAGTTTATGTTTATGTTTATGTTTATGTTTATGTTTATGTTTATGTTTATGTTTATGTTTATGTTTATGTTTATGTTTATGTTTATGTTTATGTTTATGTGTTAATTTATGTTTAGTTTATGTTTAAATTTATGTTTAAGTTTATATCTAAATTTATGTTTAAATTTATTTTTGAATTTATGTCTAAGTTTATGTTTAAGTTTATGTTTAAGTTTATGTCTAAATTAATGTTTAAGTTTATGTTTTAATTTATGTCTAAGTTTATGTTTAAGTTTATGTTTAAATTAAAGTTTAAATTTATGTCTAAGTTTATGTTTAAGTTTATGTCTAAATTTATGTTTAAATTTATGTTTGAATTTATTTCCAAGTTTATGTTTAGGTTTATGTTTGAATTTATGTCCAAGTTTATGTTTATGTTTATGTTTTAATTTATGTCAAAGTTTATGTTTAAGTTTATGTCTAAATTTATTTATGTTTATGTTTATGTTTATGTTTATGTTTATGTTTATGTTTATGTTTTTGTTTATGTTTATGTTTATGTTTGAATTTATGTCTAAGTTTATGTTAAAGTTTATGTTTTAATTTATGTCTAAGTTTATGTTTAAGTTTATGTGTTAATTTATGTATAAATTTATGTTTTAATTTATGTCTAAGTTTATGTTTAAGTTTATGTCTAAATTTAAGTCTTAATTTATGTCCAAGTTTATGTTTAAGTTTATGTTTTAATTTATGTCTAAGTTTATGTTTAAGTTTATGTCTAAATTTATGTTTGAATTTATGTCTAAGTTTATGTTTAAGTTTATGTTTTTATTTATGTCTTTGTTTATGTTTAAGTTTATGTCAAAATTTATGTCTAAATTTATGTTTGAATTTATGTCTAAGTTTATGTCTAAGTTTATGTTTAAGTTTATGTCTAAATTTATGTCTAAATTTATGTTTGAATTTATGTCTAAGTTTATGCTTAAGTTTATGTGATAATTTATGTTTAGTTTATGTTTAAGTTTATATCTAAATTTATGTTTAAATTTATGTTTGAATTTATGTCTAAGTTTATGTTTAAGTTTATGTCTAAATTAATGTTTAAGTTTATGTTTTAATTTATGTCTAAGTTTATGTTTAAGTTTATGTTTTTATTTATGTTTAAGTTTATGTTTAAGTTTATGTTTAAATTTATGTTTGAATTTATGTCCAAGTTTATGTTTAGGTTTATGTTTGAATTTATGTCCAAGTTTATGTTTATGTTTATGTTTTAATTTATGTCAAAGTTTATGTTTAAGTTTATGTCTAAATTTATGTTTGAATTTATGTCTAAGTTTATGTTTAAGTTTATGTCTAAATTTATGTCTAAATTTATGTTTGAATTTATGTCTAAGTTTATGTTTAAATTTATGTTTAAATTTATGTTTAAATTTAAGTTTAAATTTATGTCTAAGTTTATATTTAAGTTTATGTTTAATTTTATGTTTTAATTTATGTTTAAGTTCATGTTTAAATTTATGTTTAAAGTTTATATCTAAATTTATGTTTAAATTTATGTTTGAATTTAAGTTCAAGTATATGTTTAAGTTTATGTTTTAATTTATGTCTTAGTTTATGTTTAAGTTTATGTTTGAATTTATGTCCAAGTTTTTGTTTAAGTTTATTTTTTAATTTATGTCTAAGTTTATGTCTAAATTTATATTTGAATTTATGTCTAAGTGTATGTTTAAGTTTATGTGTTAATTTAAGTTTAAGTTTATGTTTTAATTTATGTTTAAATTTGTATCTAAATTTATGTTTGAATTTATGTCTAAGTTTACGTTTAAGTTTATGTGTTAATTTATGTTTAAGTTTATGTTTAAATTTATGTTTATGTTTATATCTAAATTTATGTTTAAATTTATGTTTGAATTTATGGCTTAGTTTATGTTTAAGTTTATGTTTTAATTTATGTTTTAGTTTATGTTTAAGTTTATGTCTAAATTTATGTTTGAATTTATGTCTAAGTTTATGTTTAAGTTTATGTTTTAATTTATGTTTAAGTTTATGTTTAAGTTTATGTCTAAATTTATGTTTAAATTTATGTTTGAATTTATGTCCAAGTTTATGTTTTTATTTATGTTTAAACATAAACATAAACATAAACATAAACATAAACATAAACATAAACATAAACATAAACATAAACATAAACATAAACATAAACATAAACATAAACATAAACATAAACATAAACATAAACATAAACATAAACATAAACATAAACATAAACATAAACATAAACATAAACATAAACATAAACATAAACATAAACATAAACATAAACATAAACATATATAAGCAAGAAATTAAACGTAAACTAAATCATACACGTAAATAAGTATATCTGCAAATCGACTCGATTTGTATTAAATCGGTGTATTTTGATATTAAACGTCTCGATTCGTACCAATAACAATCGTATCAAATTATTTTAAAACAATTCCATCAGTTTGGATACTTATCGGAAATTTTGAGTCAAAATGACTAGATTTGACATTATATGATGTAATTTGAATGAAATGATGATTTTCGACTCAATTCGTTTTTACAATTAAAAATAATGTTTATGTTAAGTTTATGATTATGTTTATGTTTATGTTTATGTTTATGTTTATGTTTATGTTTATGTTTATGTTTATGTTTATGTTTATGTTTATGTTTATGTTTATGTTTATGTTTATGTTTATGTTTATGTTTATGTTTATGTTTATGTTTATGTTTATGTTTATGTTTATGTTTATGTTTATGTTTATGTTTATGTTTATGTTTTTGTTTATGTTTATGTTTATGTTTGAATTTATGTCTAAGTTTATGTTAAAGTTTATGTTTTAATTTATGTCTAAGTTTATGTTTAAGTTTATGTGTTAATTTATGTATAAATTTATGTTTTAATTTATGTCTAAGTTTATGTTTAAGTTTATGTCTAAATTTAAGTCTTAATTTATGTCCAAGTTTATGTTTAAGTTTATGTTTTAATTTATGTCTAAGTTTATGTTTAAGTTTATGTCTAAATTTATGTTTGAATTTATGTCTAAGTTTATGTTTAAGTTCATGTTTTTATTTATGTCTTTGTTTATGTTTAAGTTTATGTCAAAATTTATGTCTAAATTTATGTTTGAATTTATGTCTAAGTTTATGTCTAAGTTTATGTCTAAATTTATGTTTGAATTTATGTCTAAGTTTATGTTTAAGTTTATGTGATAATTTATGTTTAGTTTATGTTTAAGTTTATATCTAAATTTATGTTTAAATTTATGTTTGAATTTATGTCTAAGTTTATGTCTAAGTTTATGTTTAAGTTTATGTCTAAATTTATGTCTAAATTTATGTTTGAATTTATGTCTAAGTTTATGTTTAAGTTTATGTGATAATTTATGTTTAGTTTATGTTTAAGTTTATGTCTAAATTTATGTTTGAATTTATGTCTAAGTTTATGTTTAAGTTCATGTTTTTATTTATGTCTTTGTTTATGTTTAAGTTTATGTCAAAATTTATGTCTAAATTTATGTTTGAATTTATGTCTAAGTTTATGTCTAAGTTTATGTTTAAGTTTATGTCTAAATTAATGTTTAAGTTTATGTTTTAATTTATGTCTAAGTTTATGTTTAAGTTTATGTTTTTATTTATGTTTAAGTTTATGTTTTAGTTTATGTTTAAATTAAAGTTTAAATTTATGTCTAAGTTTATGTTTAAGTTTATGTCTAAATTTATGTTTAAATTTATGTTTGAATTTATGTCCAAGTTTATGTTTAGGTTTATGTTTGAATTTATGTCCAAGTTTATGTTTAAGTTAATGTTTTAATTTATGTCTAAGTTTATGTTTATGTTTATGTTAAAATTTATGTTTAAGTTTATTTCTAAATTTATGTTTAAATTTATGTTTGAATTTATGTCCAAGTTTATGTTTAAGTTTTTGTTTTAATTTATGTCTAAGTTTATGTTTAAGTTTATGTCTAAATTTATGTCTAAGTTTATGTGTTAATTTATGTTTAAATTTATGTTTGAATTTATGTCCAAGTTTATGTTTAAGTTTATGTTTTAATTTATGTCTAAGTTTATGTTTAAGTTTATGTCTAAATTTATGTTTGAATTTATGTCTAAGTTTATGTTTAAGTTTATGTCTAAATTTATGTCTAAATTTATGTTTGAATTTATGTCTAAGTTTATGTTTAAGTTTATGTGTTAATTTATGTTTAAGTTTATGTTTAAATTTATGTTTAAGTTTATATCTAAATTTATGTTTAAATTTATGTTTGAATTTATGTTTTAATTTATGTCTAAGTTTATGTCTAAATTTATGTTTAAATTTATGTTTAAATTTAAGTTTAAATTTATGTCTAAGTTTATGTTTAAGTTTATGTTTAATTTTTTGTTTTAATTTATGTTTAAGTTCATGTTTAAATTTATGTTTAAAGTTTATATCTAAATTTATGTTTAAATTTATGTTTGAATTTATGTCCAAGTATATGTTTAAGTTTATGTTTTAATTTATGTCTTAGTTTATGTTTAAGTTTATGTTTGAATTTATGTCCAAGTTTTTGTTTAAGTTTATTTTTTAATTTATGTCTAAGTTTATGTTTAAGTTTATGTCTAAATTTATGTCTAAATTTAAATTTGAATTTATGTCTAAGTGTATGTTTAAGTTTATGTGTTAATTTATGTTTAAGTTTATGTTTTAATTTATGTTTAAATTTATGTCTAAATTTATGTTTGAATTTATGTCTAAGTTTACGTTTAAGTTTATGTGTTAATTTATGTTTAAGTTTATGTTTAAATTTATGTTTATGTTTATATCTAAATTTATGTTTAAATTTATGTTTGAATTTATGGCTTAGTTTATGTTTAAGTTTATGTTTTAATTTATGTTTTAGTTTATGTTTAAGTTTATGTCTAAATTTATGTTTGAATTTATGTCTAAGTTTATGTTTAAGTTTATGTTTTAATTTATGTTTAAGTTTATGTTTAAGTTTATGTCTAAATTTATGTTTAAATTTATGTTTGAATTTATGTCCAAGTTTATGTTTTTATTTATGTTTAAACATAAACATAAACATAAACATAAACATAAACATAAACATAAACATAAACATAAACATAAACATAAACATAAACATAAACATAAACATAAACATAAACATAAACATAAACATAAACATAAACATAAACATAAACATAAACATAAACATAAACATAAACATAAACATAAACATAAACATAAACATAAACATAAACATAAACATAAACATAAACATAAACATAAACATAAACATATATAAGCAAGAAATTAAACGTAAACTAAATCATACACGTAAATAAGTATATCTGCAAATCGACTCGATTTGTATTAAATCGGTGTATTTTGATATTAAACGTCTCGATTCGTACCAATAACAATCGTATCAAATTATTTTAAAACAATTCCATCAGTTTGGATACTTATCGGAAATTTTGAGTCAAAATGACTAGATTTGACATTATATGATGTAATTTGAATGAAATGATGATTTTCGACTCAATTCGTTTTTACAATTAAAAATAATGTTTATGTTAAGTTTATGATTATGTTTATGTTTATGTTTATGTTTATGTTTATGTTTATGTTTATGTTTATGTTTATGTTTATGTTTATGTTTATGTTTATGTTTATGTTTATGTTTATGTTTATGTTTATGTTTATGTTTATGTTTATGTTTATGTTTATGTTTATGTTTATGTTTATGTTTATGTTTATGTTTATGTTTTTGTTTATGTTTATGTTTATGTTTGAATTTATGTCTAAGTTTATGTTAAAGTTTATGTTTTAATTTATGTCTAAGTTTATGTTTAAGTTTATGTGTTAATTTATGTATAAATTTATGTTTTAATTTATGTCTAAGTTTATGTTTAAGTTTATGTCTAAATTTAAGTCTTAATTTATGTCCAAGTTTATGTTTAAGTTTATGTTTTAATTTATGTCTAAGTTTATGTTTAAGTTTATGTCTAAATTTATGTTTGAATTTATGTCTAAGTTTATGTTTAAGTTCATGTTTTTATTTATGTCTTTGTTTATGTTTAAGTTTATGTCAAAATTTATGTCTAAATTTATGTTTGAATTTATGTCTAAGTTTATGTCTAAGTTTATGTCTAAATTTATGTTTGAATTTATGTCTAAGTTTATGTTTAAGTTTATGTGATAATTTATGTTTAGTTTATGTTTAAGTTTATATCTAAATTTATGTTTAAATTTATGTTTGAATTTATGTCTAAGTTTATGTCTAAGTTTATGTTTAAGTTTATGTCTAAATTTATGTCTAAATTTATGTTTGAATTTATGTCTAAGTTTATGTTTAAGTTTATGTGATAATTTATGTTTAGTTTATGTTTAAGTTTATGTCTAAATTTATGTTTGAATTTATGTCTAAGTTTATGTTTAAGTTCATGTTTTTATTTATGTCTTTGTTTATGTTTAAGTTTATGTCAAAATTTATGTCTAAATTTATGTTTGAATTTATGTCTAAGTTTATGTCTAAGTTTATGTTTAAGTTTATGTCTAAATTAATGTTTAAGTTTATGTTTTAATTTATGTCTAAGTTTATGTTTAAGTTTATGTTTTTATTTATGTTTAAGTTTATGTTTTAGTTTATGTTTAAATTAAAGTTTAAATTTATGTCTAAGTTTATGTTTAAGTTTATGTCTAAATTTATGTTTAAATTTATGTTTGAATTTATGTCCAAGTTTATGTTTAGGTTTATGTTTGAATTTATGTCCAAGTTTATGTTTAAGTTAATGTTTTAATTTATGTCTAAGTTTATGTTTATGTTTATGTTAAAATTTATGTTTAAGTTTATTTCTAAATTTATGTTTAAATTTATGTTTGAATTTATGTCCAAGTTTATGTTTAAGTTTTTGTTTTAATTTATGTCTAAGTTTATGTTTAAGTTTATGTCTAAATTTATGTCTAAGTTTATGTGTTAATTTATGTTTAAATTTATGTTTGAATTTATGTCCAAGTTTATGTTTAAGTTTATGTTTTAATTTATGTCTAAGTTTATGTTTAAGTTTATGTCTAAATTTATGTTTGAATTTATGTCTAAGTTTATGTTTAAGTTTATGTCTAAATTTATGTCTAAATTTATGTTTGAATTTATGTCTAAGTTTATGTTTAAGTTTATGTGTTAATTTATGTTTAAGTTTATGTTTAAATTTATGTTTAAGTTTATATCTAAATTTATGTTTAAATTTATGTTTGAATTTATGTTTTAATTTATGTCTAAGTTTATGTCTAAATTTATGTTTAAATTTATGTTTAAATTTAAGTTTAAATTTATGTCTAAGTTTATGTTTAAGTTTATGTTTAATTTTTTGTTTTAATTTATGTTTAAGTTCATGTTTAAATTTATGTTTAAAGTTTATATCTAAATTTATGTTTAAATTTATGTTTGAATTTATGTCCAAGTATATGTTTAAGTTTATGTTTTAATTTATGTCTTAGTTTATGTTTAAGTTTATGTTTGAATTTATGTCCAAGTTTTTGTTTAAGTTTATTTTTTAATTTATGTCTAAGTTTATGTTTAAGTTTATGTCTAAATTTATGTCTAAATTTAAATTTGAATTTATGTCTAAGTGTATGTTTAAGTTTATGTGTTAATTTATGTTTAAGTTTATGTTTTAATTTATGTTTAAATTTATGTCTAAATTTATGTTTGAATTTATGTCTAAGTTTACGTTTAAGTTTATGTGTTAATTTATGTTTAAGTTTATGTTTAAATTTATGTTTATGTTTATATCTAAATTTATGTTTAAATTTATGTTTGAATTTATGGCTTAGTTTATGTTTAAGTTTATGTTTTAATTTATGTTTTAGTTTATGTTTAAGTTTATGTCTAAATTTATGTTTGAATTTATGTCTAAGTTTATGTTTAAGTTTATGTTTTAATTTATGTTTAAGTTTATGTTTAAGTTTATGTCTAAATTTATGTTTAAATTTATGTTTGAATTTATGTCCAAGTTTATGTTTTTATTTATGTTTAAACATAAACATAAACATAAACATAAACATAAACATAAACATAAACATAAACATAAACATAAACATAAACATAAACATAAACATAAACATAAACATAAACATAAACATAAACATAAACATAAACATAAACATAAACATAAACATAAACATAAACATAAACATAAACATAAACATAAACATAAACATAAACATAAACATAAACATAAACATAAACATAAACATAAACATACATAAGCAAGAAATTAAACGTAAACTAAATCATACACGTAAATAAGTATATCTGCAAATCGACTCGATTTGTATTAAATCGGTGTATTTTGATATTAAACGTCTCGATTCGTACCAATAACAATCGTATCAAATTATTTTAAAACAATTCCATCAGTTTGGATACTTATCGGAAATTTTGAGTCAAAATGACTAGATTTGACATTATATGATGTAATTTGAATGAAATGATGATTTTCGACTCAATTCGTTTTTACAATTAAAAATAATGTTTATGTTAAGTTTATGTTTATGTTTATGTTTATGTTTATGTTTATGTTTATGTTTATGTTTATGTTTATGTTTATGTTTATGTTTATGTTTATGTTTATGTTTATGTTTATGTTTATGTTTATGTTTATGTTTATGTTTATGTTTATGTTTATGTTTATGTTTATGTTTATGTTTATGTTTATGTTTATGTTTATGTTTATGTTTATGTTTATGTTTATGTTTTTGTTTATGTTTATGTTTATGTTTGAATTTATGTCTAAGTTTATGTTAAAGTTTATGTTTTAATTTATGTCTAAGTTTATGTTTAAGTTTATGTGTTAATTTATGTATAAATTTATGTTTTAATTTATGTCTAAGTTTATGTTTAAGTTTATGTCTAAATTTAAGTCTTAATTTATGTCCAAGTTTATGTTTAAGTTTATGTTTTAATTTATGTCTAAGTTTATGTTTAAGTTTATGTCTAAATTTATGTTTGAATTTATGTCTAAGTTTATGTTTAAGTTCATGTTTTTATTTATGTCTTTGTTTATGTTTAAGTTTATGTCAAAATTTATGTCTAAATTTATGTTTGAATTTATGTCTAAGTTTATGTCTAAGTTTATGTTTTAGTTTATGTCTAAATTTATGTCTAAATTTATGTTTGAATTTATGTCTAAGTTTATGTTTAAGTTTATGTGATAATTTATGTTTAGTTTATGTTTAAGTTTATATCTAAATTTATGTTTAAATTTATGTTTGAATTTATGTCTAAGTTTATGTCTAAGTTTATGTTTAAGTTTATGTCTAAATTTATGTCTAAATTTATGTTTGAATTTATGTCTAAGTTTATGTTTAAGTTTATGTGATAATTTATGTTTAGTTTATGTTTAAGTTTATGTCTAAATTTATGTTTGAATTTATGTCTAAGTTTATGTTTAAGTTCATGTTTTTATTTATGTCTTTGTTTATGTTTAAGTTTATGTCAAAATTTATGTCTAAATTTATGTTTGAATTTATGTCTAAGTTTATGTCTAAGTTTATGTTTAAGTTTATGTCTAAATTAATGTTTAAGTTTATGTTTTAATTTATGTCTAAGTTTATGTTTAAGTTTATGTTTTTATTTATGTTTAAGTTTATGTTTAAGTTTATGTTTAAATTAAAGTTTAAATTTATGTCTAAGTTTATGTTTAAGTTTATGTCTAAATTTATGTTTAAATTTATGTTTGAATTTATGTCCAAGTTTATGTTTAGGTTTATGTTTTAATTTATGTCCAAGTTTATGTTTAAGTTAATGTTTTAATTTATGTCTAAGTTTATGTTTATGTTTATGTTAAAATTTATGTTTAAGTTTATTTCTAAATTTATGTTTAAATTTATGTTTGAATTTATGTCCAAGTTTATGTTTAAGTTTTTGTTTTAATTTATGTCTAAGTTTATGTTTAAGTTTATGTCTAAATTTATGTCTAAGTTTATGTGTTAATTTATGTTTAAATTTATGTTTGAATTTATGTCCAAGTTTATGTTTAAGTTTATGTTTTAATTTATGTCTAAGTTTATGTTTAAGTTTATGTCTAAATTTATGTTTGAATTTATGTCTAAGTTTATGTTTAAGTTTATGTCTAAATTTATGTCTAAATTTATGTTTGAATTTATGTCTAAGTTTATGTTTAAGTTTATGTGTTAATTTATGTTTAAGTTTATGTTTAAATTTATGTTTAAGTTTATATCTAAATTTATGTTTAAATTTATGTTTGAATTTATGTTTTAATTTATGTCTAAGTTTATGTCTAAATTTATGTTTAAATTTATGTTTAAATTTAAGTTTAAATTTATGTCTAAGTTTATGTTTAAGTTTATGTTTAATTTTTTGTTTTAATTTATGTTTAAGTTCATGTTTAAATTTATGTTTAAAGTTTATATCTAAATTTATGTTAAAATTTATGTTTGAATTTATGTCCAAGTATATGTTTAAGTTTATGTTTTAATTTATGTCTTAGTTTATGTTTAAGTTTATGTTTGAATTTATGTCCAAGTTTTTGTTTAAGTTTATTTTTTAATTTATGTCTAAGTTTATGTTTAAGTTTATGTCTAAATTTATGTCTAAATTTAAATTTGAATTTATGTCTAAGTGTATGTTTAAGTTTATGTGTTAATTTATGTTTAAGTTTATGTTTTAATTTATGTTTAAATTTATGTCTAAATTTATGTTTGAATTTATGTCTAAGTTTACGTTTAAGTTTATGTGTTAATTTATGTTTAAGTTTATGTTTAAATTTATGTTTATGTTTATATCTAAATTTATGTTTAAATTTATGTTTGAATTTATGTCTTAGTTTATGTTTAAGTTTATGTTTTAATTTATGTTTTAGTTTATGTTTAAGTTTATGTCTAAATTTATGTTTGAATTTATGTCTAAGTTTATGTTTAAGTTTATGTTTTAATTTATGTTTAAGTTTATGTTTAAGTTTATGTCTAAATTTATGTTTAAATTTATGTTTGAATTTATGTCCAAGTTTATGTTTTTATTTATGTTTAAACATAAACATAAACATAAACATAAACATAAACATAAACATAAACATAAACATAAACATAAACATAAACATAAACATAAACATAAACATAAACATAAACATAAACATAAACATAAACATAAACATAAACATAAACATAAACATAAACATACATAAGCAAGAAATTAAACGTAAGCTAAATCATACACGTAAATAAGTATATCTGCAAATCGACTCGATTTGTATTAAATCGGTGTATTTTAATATTAAACGTCTCGATTCGTACCAATAACAATCGTATCAAATTATTTTAAAACAATTCCATCAGTTTGGATACTTATCGGAAATTTTGAGTCAAAATGACTAGATTTGACATTATATGATGTAATTTGAATGAAATGATGATTTTCGACTCAATTCGTTTTTAAAATTAAAAATAATGTTTATGTTAAGTTTATGTTTATGTTTATGTTTATGTTTATGTTTATGTTTATGTTTATGTTTATGTTTATGTTTATGTTTATGTTTATGTTTATGTTTATGTTTATGTGTTAATTTATGTTTAGTTTATGTTTAAATTTATGTTTAAGTTTATATCTAAATTTATGTTTAAATTTATTTTTGAATTTATGTCTAAGTTTATGTTTAAGTTTATGTTTAAGTTTATGTCTAAAATAATGTTTAAGTTTATGTTTTAATTTATGTCTAAGTTTATGTTTAAGTTTATGTTTAATATAAAGTTTAAATTTATGTCTAAGTTTATGTTTAAGTTTATGTCTAAATTTATGTTTAAATTTATGTTTGAATTTATGTCCAAGTTTATGTTTAGGTTTATGTTTGAATTTATGTCCAAGTTTATGTTTATGTTTATGTTTTAATTTATGTCAAAGTTTATGTTTAAGTTTATGTCTAAATTTATGTTTAAATTTATGTTTGAATTTATGTCCAAGTTTATGTTTAAGTTAATGTTTTAATTTATGTCTAAGTTTATGTTTAAGTTTATGTCTAAATTTATGTTTGAATATATGTCTAAGTTTATGTTTAAGTTTATGTCTAAATTTATGTCTAAATTAATGTTTGAATTTATGTTTGAATTTATGTCCAAGTTTATGTTTAAGTTTTTGTTTTAATTTATGTCTAAGTTTATGTTTAAGTTTATGTCTAAATTTATGTCTAAGTTTATGTTTAAGTTTATGTGTTAATTTATGTTTAAATTTATGTTTGAATTTATGTCCAAGTTTATGTTTAAGTTTTTGTTTTAATTTATGTCTAAGTTTATGTTTAAGTTTATGTCTAAATTTATGTCTAAGTTTATGTTTAAGTTTATGTGTTGATTTATGTTTAAATTTATGTTTGAATTTATGTCCAAGTTTATGTTTAAGTTTATGTTTTAATTTATGTCTATGTTTATGTTTAAGTTTATGTCTAAATTTATGTTTGAATTTATGTCTAAGTTTATGTTTAAGTTTATGTCTAAATTTATGTCTAAATTAATGTTTGAATTTATGTCTAAGTTTATGTTTAAGTTTATGTGTTAATTTATGTTTAAGTTTATGTTTAAATTTATGTTTAAGTTTATATCTAAATTTATGTTTAAATTTATGTTTGAATTTATGTTTTAATTTATGTCTAAGTTTATGTCTAAATTTATGTTTAAATTTATGTTTAAATTTAAGTTTAAATTTATGTCTAAGTTTATGTTTAAGTTTATGTTTAATTTTATGTTTTAATTTATGTTTAAGTTCATGTTTAAATTTATGTTTAAAGTTTATATCTAAATTTATGTTTAAATTTATGTTTGAATTTATGTCCAAGTAT
Source organism: Sialis fuliginosa (assembly GCA_961205875.1). NCBI lineage: Eukaryota > Metazoa > Arthropoda > Insecta > Megaloptera > Sialidae > Sialis > Sialis fuliginosa. The sequence goes on along the minus strand of OY540819.1, from coordinate 1,290,914 downwards.
ATGTTTAAGTTTATGTTTTAATTTATGTCTTAGTTTATGTTTAAGTTTATGTTTGAATTTATGTCCAAGTTTTTGTTTAAGTTTATTTTTTAATTTATGTCTAAGTTTATGTTTAAGTTTATGTCTAAATTTATGTCTAAATTTATATTTGAATTTATGTCTAAGTTTATGTTTAAGTTTATGTTTTAATTTATGTTTAAGTTTATGTTTAAGTTTATGTCTAAATTTATGTTTAAATTTATGTTTGAATTTATGTCCAAGTTTATGTTTTTATTTATGTTTAAACATAAACATAAACATAAACATAAACATAAACATAAACATAAACATAAACATAAACATAAACATAAACATAAACATAAACATAAACATAAACATAAACATAAACATAAACATACATAAGCAAGAAATTAAACGTAAACTAAATCATACACGTAAATAAGTATATCTGCAAATCGACTCGATTTGTATTAAATCGGTGTATTTTGATATTAAACGTCTCGATTCGTACCAATAACAATCGTATCAAATTATTTTAAAACAATTCCATCAGTTTGGATACTTATCGGAAATTTTGAGTCAAAATGACTAGATTTGACATTATATGATGTAATTTGAATGAAATGATGATTTTCGACTCAATTCGTTTTTACAATTAAAAATAATGTTTATGTTAAGTTTATGTTTATGTTTATGTTTATGTTTATGTTTATGTTTATGTTTATGTTTATGTTTATGTTTATGTTTATGTTTGAATTTATGTCTAAGTTTATGTTAAAGTTTATGTTTTAATTTATGTCTAAGTTTATGTTTAAGTTTATGTGTTAATTTATGTATAAATTTATGTTTTAATTTATGTCTAAGTTTATGTTTAAGTTTATGTCTAAATTTAAGTCTTAATTTATGTCTAAGTTTATGTTTAAGTTTATGTCTAAATTTATGTTTGAATTTATGTCTAAGTTTATGTTTAAGTTTATGTTTTAATTTATGTCTTTGTTTATGTTTAAGTTTATGTCAAAATTTATGTCTAAATTTATGTTTGAATTTATGTCTAAGTTTATGTCTAAGTTTATGTTTAAGTTTATGTCCAAATTTATGTCTAAATTTATGTTTGAATTTATGTCTAAGTTTATGTTTAAGTTTATGTGTTAATTTATGTTTAGTTTATGTTTAAATTTATGTTTAAGTTTATATCTAAATTTATGTTTAAATTTATTTTTGAATTTATGTCTAAGTTTATGTTTAAGTTTATGTTTAAGTTTATGTCTAAATTAATGTTTAAGTTTATGTTTTAATTTATGTCTAAGTTTATGTTTAAGTTTATGTTTTTATTTATGTTTAAGTTTATGTTTAAGTTTATGTTTAAATTAAAGTTTAAATTTATGTCTAAGTTTATGTTTAAGTTTATGTCTAAATTTATGTTTAAATTTATGTTTGAATTTATGTCCAAGTTTATGTTTAGGTTTATGTTTGAATTTATGTCCAAGTTTATGTTTATGTTTATGTTTTAATTTATGTCAAAGTTTATGTTTAAGTTTATGTCTAAATTTATGTTTAAATTTATGTTTGAATTTATGTCCAAGTTTATGTTTAAGTTAATGTTTTAATTTATGTCTAAGTTTATGTTTAAGTTTATGTCTAAATTTATGTTTGAATTTATGTCTAAGTTTATGTTTAAGTTTATTTCTAAATTTATGTCTAAATTAATGTTTGAATTTATGTTTGAATTTATGTCCAAGTTTATGTTTAAGTTTTAGTTTTAATTTATGTCTAAGTTTATGTTTAAGTTTATGTCTAAATTTATGTGTAAGTTTATGTTTAAGTTTATGTGTTAATTTATGTTTAAATTTATGTTTGAATTTATGTCCAAGTTTATGTTTAAGTTTATGTTTTAATTTATGTCTAAGTTTATGTTTAAGTTTATGTCTAAATTTATGTTTGAATTTATGTCTAAGTTTATGTTTAAGTTTATGTCTAAATTTATGTCTAAATTAATGTTTGAATTTATGTCTAAGTTTATGTTTAAGTTTATGTGTTAATTTATGTTTAAGTTTATGTTTAAATTTATGTTTAAGTTTATATCTAAATTTATGTTTAAATTTATGTTTGAATTTATGTTTTAATTTATGTCTAAGTTTATGTCTAAATTTATGTTTTTATTTATGTTTAAACATAAACATAAACATAAACATAAACATAAACATAAACATAAACATAAACATAAACATAAACATAAACATAAACATAAACATAAACATAAACATAAACATAAACATAAACATAAACATAAACATAAACATAAACATAAACATAAACATAAACATAAACATAAACATAAACATAAACATAAACATAAACATAAACATAAACATAAACATAAACATAAACATAAACATAAACATAAACATAAACATAAACATACATAAGCAAGAAATTAAACGTAAACTAAATCATACACGTAAATAAGTATATCTGCAAATCGACTCGATTTGTATTAAATCGGTGTATTTTGATATTAAACGTCTCGATTCGTACCAATAACAATCGTATCAAATTATTTTAAAACAATTCCATCAGTTTGGATACTTATCGGAAATTTTGAGTCAAAATGACTAGATTTGACATTATATGATGTAATTTGAATGAAATGATGATTTTCGACTCAATTCGTTTTTACAATTAAAAATAATGTTTATGTTAAGTTTATGTTTATGTTTATGTTTATGTTTATGTTTATGTTTATGTTTATGTTTATGTTTATGTTTATGTTTATGTTTATGTTTATGTTTATGTTTATGTTTATGTTTATGTTTATGTTTATGTTTATGTTTATGTTTATGTTTATGTTTATGTTTATGTTTATGTTTATGTTTATGTTTATGTTTTTGTTTATGTTTATGTTTATGTTTGAATTTATGTCTAATTATGTTAAAGTTTATGTTTTAATTTATGTCTAAGTTTATGTTTAAGTTTATGTGTTAATTTATGTATAAATTTATGTTTTAATTTATGTCTAAGTTTATGTTTAAGTTTATGTCTAAATTTAAGTCTTAATTTATGTCCAAGTTTATGTTTAAGTTTATGTTTTAATTTATGTCTAAGTTTATGTTTAAGTTTATGTCTAAATTTATGTTTGAATTTATGTCTAAGTTTATGTTTAAGTTCATGTTTTTATTTATGTCTTTGTTTATGTTTAAGTTTATGTCAAAATTTATGTCTAAATTTATATTTGAATTTATGTCTAAGTTTATGTCTAAGTTTATGTTTAAGTTTATGTCTAAATTTATGTCTAAATTTATGTTTGAATTTATGTCTAAGTTTATGTTTAAGTTTATGTGATAATTTATGTTTAGTTTATGTTTAAGTTTATATCTAAATTTATGTTTAAATTTATGTTTGAATTTATGTCTATGTTTATGTTTAAGTTTATGTTTAAGTTTATGTCTAAATTAATGTTTAAGTTTATGTTTTAATTTATGTTTAAGTTTATGTTTTTATTTATGTTTAAGTTTATGTTTAAGTTTAGGTTTAAATTAAAGTTTAAATTTATGTCTAAGTTTATGTCTAAGTTTATGTTTAAGTTTATGTCTAAATTTATGTCTAAATTTATGTTTGAATTTATGTCTAAGTTTATGTTTAAGTTTATGTGATAATTTATGTTTAGTTTATGTTTAAGTTTATATCTAAATTTATGTTTAAATTTATGTTTGAATTTATGTCTAAGTTTATGTTTAAGTTTTTGTTTTAATTTATGTCTAAGTTTATGTTTAAGTTTATTTCTAAATTTATGTTTAAATTTATGTTTGAATTTATGTCCAAGTTTATGTTTAAGTTTTTGTTTTAATTTATGTCTAAGTTTATGTTTAAGTTTATGTTTTAATTTATGTTTAAGTTTATGTTTAAGTTTATGTCTAATTTATGTTTAAATTTATGTTTGAATTTATGTCCAAGTTTATGTTTTTATTTATGTTTAAACATAAACATAAACATAAACATAAACATAAACATAAACATAAACATAAACATAAACATAAACATAAACATAAACATAAACATAAACATAAACATAAACATAAACATAAACATAAACATAAACATAAACATAAACATAAACATAAACATAAACATAAACATAAACATAAACATAAACATAAACATAAACATAAACATAAACATAAACATAAACATAAACATAAACATAAACATAAACATAAACATAAACATAAACATAAACATAAACATACATAAGCAAGAAATTAAACGTAAACTAAATCATACACGTAAATAAGTATATCTGCAAATCGACTCGATTTGTATTAAATCGGTGTATTTTGATATTAAACGTCTCGATTCGTACCAATAACAATCGTATCAAATTATTTTAAAACAATTCCATCAGTTTGGATACTTATCGGAAATTTTGAGTCAAAATGACTAGATTTGACATTATATGATGTAATTTGAATGAAATGATGATTTTCGACTCAATTCGTTTTTACAATTAAAAATAATGTTTATGTTAAGTTTATGTTTATGTTTATGTTTATGTTTATGTTTATGTTTATGTTTATGTTTATGTTTATGTTTATGTTTATGTTTATGTTAATGTTTATGTTTATGTTTATGTTTATGTTTATGTTTATGTTTATGTTTATGTTTATGTTTATGTTTATGTTTATGTTTATGTTTATGTTTATGTTTATGTTTATGTTTATGTTTATGTTTATGTTTATGTTTTTGTTTATGTTTATGTTTATGTTTGAATTTATGTCTAAGCTTATGTTAAAGTTTATGTTTTAATTTATGTCTAAGTTTATGTTTAAGTTTATGTGTTAATTTATGTATAAATTTATGTTTTAATTTATGTCTAAGTTTATGTTTAAGTTTATGTCTAAATTTAAGTCTTAATTTATGTCCAAGTTTATGTTTAAGTTTATGTTTTAATTTATGTCTAAGTTTATGTTTAAGTTTATGTCTAAATTTATGTTTGAATTTATGTCTAAGTTTATGTTTAAGTTTATGTTTTAATTTATGTCTTTGTTTATGTTTAAGTTTATGTCAAAATTTATGTCTAAATTTATGTTTGAATTTATGTCTAAGTTTATGTCTAAGTTTATGTTTAAGTTTATGTCTAAATTTATGTCTAAATTTATGTTTGAATTTATGTCTAAGTTTATGTTTAAGTTTATGTGTTAATTTATGTTTAGTTTATGTTTTAATTTATGTTTAAGTTTATATCTAAATTTATGTTTAAATTTATTTTTGAATTTATGTCTAAGTTTATGTTTAAGTTTATGTTTAAGTTTATGTCTAAATTAATGTTTAAGTTTATGTTTTAATTTATGTCTAAGTTTATGTTTAAGTTTATGTTTTTATTTATGTTTAAGTTTATGTTTAAGTTTATGTTTAAATTAAAGTTTAAATTTATGTCTAAGTTTATGTTTAAGTTTATGTCTAAATTTATGTTTAAATTTATGTTTGAATTTATGTCCAAGTTTATGTTTAGGTTTATGTTTGAATTTATGTCCAAGTTTATGTTTATGTTTATGTTTTAATTTATGTCAAAGTTTATGTTTAAGTTTATGTCTAAATTTATGTTTAAATTTATGTTTGAATTTATGTCCAAGTTTATGTTTAAGTTAATGTTTTAATTTATGTCTAAGTTTATGTTTAAGTTTATGTCTAAATTTATGTTTGAATTTATGTCTAAGTTTATGTTTAAGTTTATTTCTAAATTTATGTCTAAATTAATGTTTGAATTTATGTTTGAATTTATGTCCAAGTTTATGTTTAAGTTTTTGTTTTAATTTATGTCTAAGTTTATGTTTAAGTTTATGTCTAAATTTATGTCTAAGTTTATGTTTAAGTTTATGTGTTAATTTATGTTTAAATTTATGTTTGAATTTATGTCCAAGTTTATGTTTAAGTTTATGTTTTAATTTATGTCTAAGTTTATGTTTAAGTTTATGTCTAAATTTATGTTTGAATTTATGTCTAAGTTTATGTTTAAGTTTATGTCTAAATTTATGTCTAAATTAATGTTTGAATTTATGTCTAAGTTTATGTTTAAGTTTATGTTTTAATTTATGTTTAAGTTTATGTTTAAATTTATGTTTAAGTTTATATCTAAATTTATGTTTAAATTTATGTTTGAATTTATGTTTTAATTTATGTCTAAGTTTATGTCTAAATTTATGTTTAAATTTATGTTTAAATTTAAGTTTAAATTTATGTCTAAGTTTATGTTTAAGTTTATGTTTAATTTTATGTTTTAATTTATGTTTAAGTTCATGTTTAAATTTATGTTTAAAGTTTATATCTAAATTTATGTTTAAATTTATGTTTGAATTTATGTCCAAGTATATGTTTAAGTTTATGTTTTAATTTATGTCTTAGTTTATGTTTAAGTTTATGTTTGAATTTATGTCCAAGTTTTTGTTTAAGTTTATTTTTTAATTTATGTCTAAGTTTATGTTTAAGTTTATGTCTAAATTTATGTCTAAATTTATATTTGAATTTATGTCTAAGTGTATGTTTAAGTTTATGTTTTAATTTATGTTTTAGTTTATGTTTAAGTTTATGTCTAAATTTATGTTTGAATTTATGTCTAAGTTTATGTTTAAGTTTATGTTTTAATTTATGTTTAAGTTTATGTTTAAGTTTATGTCTAAATTTATGTTTAAATTTATGTTTGAATTTATGTCCAAGTTTATGTTTTTATTTATGTTTAAACATAAACATAAACATAAACATAAACATAAACATAAACATAAACATAAACATAAACATAAACATAAACATAAACATAAACATAAACATAAACATAAACATAAACATAAACATAAACATAAACATAAACATAAACATAAACATAAACATAAACATAAACATAAACATAAACATAAACATAAACATAAACATAAACATAAACATAAACATAAACATAAACATAAACATAAACATAAACATAAACATAAACATAAACATAAACATAAACATAAACATAAACATAAACATAAACATAAACATAAACATAAACATAAACATAAACATAAACATAAACATAAACATAAACATAAACATAAACATACATAAGCAAGAAATTAAACGTAAACTAAATCATACACGTAAATAAGTATATCTGCAAATCGACTCGATTTGTATTAAATCGGTGTATTTTGATATTAAACGTCTCGATTCGTACCAATAACAATCGTATCAAATTATTTTAAAACAATTCCATCAGTTTGGATACTTATCGGAAATTTTGAGTCAAAATGACTAGATTTGACATTATATGATGTAATTTGAATGAAATGATGATTTTCGACTCAATTCGTTTTTACAATTAAAAATAATGTTTATGTTAAGTTTATGTTTATGTTTATGTTTATGTTTATGTTTATGTTTATGTTTATGTTTATGTTTATGTTTATGTTTATGTTTATGTTTATGTTTATGTTTATGTTTATGTTTATGTTTATGTTTATGTTTATGTTTATGTTTTTGTTTATGTTTATGTTTATGTTTGAATTTATGTCTAAGTTTATGTTAAAGTTTATGTTTTAATTTATGTCTAAGTTTATGTTTAAGTTTATGTGTTAATTTATGTATAAATTTATGTTTTAATTTATGTCTAAGTTTATGTTTAAGTTTATGTCTAAATTTAAGTCTTAATTTATGTCCAAGTTTATGTTTAAGTTTATGTTTTAATTTATGTCTAAGTTTATGTTTAAGTTTATGTCTAAATTTATGTTTAAATTTATGTCTAAGTTTATGTTTAAGTTCATGTTTTTATTTATGTCTTTGTTTATGTTTAAGTTTATGTCAAAATTTATGTCTAAATTTATGTTTGAATTTATGTCTAAGTTTATGTCTAAGTTTATGTTTAAGTTTATGTCTAAATTTATGTCTAAATTTATGTTTGAATTTATGTCTAAGTTTATGTTTAAGTTTATGTGATAATTTATGTTTAGTTTATGTTTAAGTTTATATCTAAATTTATGTTTAAATTTATGTTTGAATTTATGTCTAAGTTTATGTTTAAGTTTATGTTTAAGTTTATGTCTAAATTAATGTTTAAGTTTATGATTTAATTTATGTCTAAGTTTATGTTTAAGTTTATGTTTTTATTTATGTTTAAGTTTATGTTTAAGTTTATGTTTAAATTAAAGTTTAAATTTATGTCTAAGTTTATGTTTAAGTTTATGTCTAAATTAATGTTTAAGTTTATGTTTTAATTTATGTCTAAGTTTATGTTTAAGTTTATGTTTTTATTTATGTTTAAGTTTATGTTTAAGTTTATGTTTAAATTTATGTTTGAATTTATGTCCAAGTTTATGTTTAGGTTTATGTTTGAATTTATGTCCAAGTTTATGTTTATGTTTATGTTTTAATTTATGTCAAAGTTTATGTTTAAGTTTATGTCTAAATTTATGTTTGAATTTATGTCTAAGTTTATGTTTAAGTTTATGTCTAAATTTATGTTTAAATTTATGTTTGAATTTATGTTTTAATTTATGTCTAAGTTTATGTCTAAATTTATGTTTAAATTTATGTTTAAATTTAAGTTTAAATTTATGTCTAAGTTTATATTTAAGTTTATGTTTAATTTTATGTTTTAATTTATGTTTAAAGTTTATATCTAAATTTATGTTTAAATTTATGTTTGAATTTATGTCCAAGTATATGTTTAAGTTTATGTTTTAATTTATGTCTTAGTTTATGTTTAAGTTTATGTTTGAATTTATGTCCAAGTTTTTGTTTAAGTTTATTTTTTAATTTATGTCTGAGTTTATGTCTAAATTTATATTTGAATTTATGTCTAAGTGTATGTTTAAGTTTATGTGTTAATTTATGTTTAAGTTTATGTTTTAATTTATGTTTAAATTTATATCTAAATTTATGTTTGAATTTATGTCTAAGTTTACGTTTAAGTTTATGTGTTAATTTATGTTTAAGTTTATGTTTAAATTTATGTTTATGTTTATATCTAAATTTATGTTTAAATTTATGTTTGAATTTATGTCTTAGTTTATGTTTAAGTTTATGTTTTAATTTATGTTTTAGTTTATGTTTAAGTTTATGTCTAAATTTATGTTTGAATTTATGTCTAAGTTTATGTTTAAGTTTATGTTTTAATTTATGTTTAAGTTTATGTTTAAGTTTATGTCTAAATTTATGTTTAAATTTATGTTTGAATTTATGTCCAAGTTTATGTTTTTATTTATGTTTAAACATAAACATAAACATAAACATAAACATAAACATAAACATAAACATAAACATAAACATAAACATAAACATAAACATAAACATAAACATAAACATAAACATAAACATACATAAGCAAGAAATTAAACGTAAACTAAATCATACACGTAAATAAGTATATCTGCAAATCGACTCGATTTGTATTAAATCGGTGTATTTTGATATTAAACGTCTCGATTCGTACCAATAACAATCGTATCAAATTATTTTAAAACAATTCCATCAGTTTGGATACTTATCGGAAATTTTGAGTCAAAATGACTAGATTTGACATTATATGATGTAATTTGAATGAAATGATGATTTTCGACTCAATTCGTTTTTACAATTAAAAATAATGTTTATGTTAAGTTTATGTTTATGTTTATGTTTATGTTTATGTTTATGTTTATGTTTATGTTTATGTTTATGTTTATGTTTATGTTTATGTTTATGTTTATGTTTATGTTTATGTTTATGTTTATGTTTATGTTTATGTTTATGTTTATGTTTATGTTTATGTTTATGTTTATGTTTATGTTTTTGTTTATGTTTATGTTTATGTTTGAATTTATGTCTAAGTTTATGTTAAAGTTTATGTTTTAATTTATGTCTAAGTTTATGTTTAAGTTTATGTGTTAATTTATGTATAAATTTATGTTTTAATTTATGTCTAAGTTTATGTTTAAGTTTATGTCTAAATTTAAGTCTTAATTTATGTCCAAGTTTATGTTTAAGTTTATGTTTTAATTTATGTCTAAGTTTATGTTTAAGTTTATGTCTAAATTTATGTTTGAATTTATGTCTAAGTTTATGTTTAAGTTTATGTTTTAATTTATGTCTTTGTTTATGTTTAAGTTTATGTCAAAATTTATGTCTAAATTTATGTTTGAATTTATGTCTAAGTTTATGTCTAAGTTTATGTTTAAGTTTATGTCTAAATTTATGTCTAAATTTATGTTTGAATTTATGTCTAAGTTTATGTTTAAGTTTATGTGTTAATTTATGTTTAGTTTATGTTTAAATTTATGTTTAAATTTATATCTAAATTTATGTTTAAATTTATTTTTGAATTTATGTCTAAGTTTATGTTTAAGTTTATGTTTAAGTTTATGTCTAAATTTATGTTTAAATTTATGTTTGAATTTATGTCCAAGTTTATGTTTAGGTTTATGTTTGAATTTATGTCCAAGTTTATGTTTATGTTTATGTTTTAATTTATGTCAAAGTTTATGTTTAAGTTTATGTCTAAATTTATGTTTAAATTTATGTTTGAATTTATGTCCAAGTTTATGTTTAAGTTAATGTTTTAATTTATGTCTAAGTTTATGTTTAAGTTTATGTCTAAATTTATGTTTGAATTTTTGTCTAAGTTTATGTTTAAGTTTATGTCTAAATTTATGTCTAAATTTATGTCTAAATTAATGTTTGAATTTATGTTTGAATTTATGTCCAAGTTTATGTTTAAGTTTTTGTTTTAATTTATGTCTAAGTTTATGTTTAAGTTTATGTCTAAATTTATGTCTAAGTTTATGTTTAAGTTTATGTGTTAATTTATGTTTAAATTTATGTTTGAATTTATGTCCAAGTTTATGTTTAAGTTTATGTTTTAATTTATGTCTAAGTTTATGTTTAAGTTTATGTCTAAATTTATGTTTGAATTTATGTCTAAGTTTATGTTTAAGTTTATGTCTAAATTTATGTCTAAATTAATGTTTGAATTTATGTCTAAGTTTATGTTTAAGTTTATGTGTTAATTTATGTTTAAGTTTATGTTTAAATTTATGTTTAAGTTTATATCTAAATTTATGTTTAAATTTATGTTTGAATTTATGTCTAAATTTATGTTTAAATTTATGTTTAAATTTAAGTTTAAATTTATGTCTAAGTTTATGTTTAAGTTTATGTTTAATTTTATGTTTTAATTTATGTTTAAGTTCATGTTTAAATTTATGTTTAAAGTTTATATCTAAATTTATGTTTAAATTTATGTTTGAATTTATGTCCAAGTATATGTTTAAGTTTATGTTTTAATTTATGTCTTAGTTTATGTTTAAGTTTATGTTTGAATTTATGTCCAAGTTTTTGTTTAAGTTTATTTTTTAATTTATGTCTAAGTTTATGTTTAAGTTTATGTCTAAATTTATGTCTAAATTTATATTTGAATTTATGTCTAAGTGTATGTTTAAGTTTATGTTTTAATTTATGTTTTAGTTTATGTTTAAGTTTATGTCTAAATTTATGTTTGAATTTATGTCTAAGTTTATGTTTAAGTTTATGTTTTAATTTATGTTTAAGTTTATGTTTAAGTTTATGTCTAAATTTATGTTTAAATTTATGTTTGAATTTATGTCCAAGTTTATGTTTTTATTTATGTTTCAACATAAACATAAACATAAACATAAACATAAACATAAACATAAACATAAACATAAACATAAACATAAACATAAACATAAACATAAACATAAACATAAACATAAACATAAACATAAACATAAACATAAACATAAACATAAACATAAACATAAACATAAACATAAACATAAACATAAACATAAACATAAACATAAACATAAACATAAACATAAACATAAACATAAACATACATAAGCAAGAAATTAAACGTAAACTAAATCATACACGTAAATAAGTATATCTGCAAATCGACTCGATTTGTATTAAATCGGTGTATTTTAAAAATTAAACGTCTCGATTCGTACCAATAACAATCGTATCAAATTATTTTAAAACAATTCCATCAGTTTGGATACTTATCGGAAATTTAGAGTCAAAATGACTAGATTTGACATTATATGATGTAATTTGAATGAAATGATGATTTTCGACTCAATTCGTTTTTACAATTAAAAATAATGTTTTTGTTAAGTTTATGTTTATGTTTATGTTTATGTTTATGTTTATGTTTATGTTTATGTTTATGTTTATGTTTATGTTTATGTTTATGTTTATGTTTATGTTTATGTTTATGTTTATGTTTATGTTTATGTTTATGTTTATGTTTATGTTTATGTTTATGTTTGAATTTATGTCTAAGTTTATGTTTAAGTTTATGTTTAAGTTTATGTCTAAATTAATGTTTAAGTTTATGTTTTAATTTATGTCTAAGTTTATGTTTAAGTTTATGTTTTTATTTATGTTTAAGTTTATGTTTAAGTTTATGTTTAAATTAAAGTTTAAATTTATGTCTAAGTTTATGTTTAAGTTTATGTCTAAATTTATGTTTAAATTTATGTTTGAATTTATGTCCAAGTTTATGTTTAGGTTTATGTTTGAATTTATGTCCAAGTTTATGTTTATGTTTATGTTTTAATTTATGTCAAAGTTTATGTTTAAGTTTATGTCTAAATTTATGTTTGAATATATGTCTAAGTTTATGTTTAAGTTTATGTCTAAATTTATGTCTAAATTTATGTTTGAATTTATGTCTAAGTTTATGTTTAAGTTTATGTGTTAATTTATGTTTAAATTTAAGTTTAAATTTATGTCTAAGTTTATGTTTAAATTTATGTTTAAGTTTATATCTAAATTTATGTTTAAATTTATGTTTGAATTTATGTTTTAATTTATGTCTAAGTTTATGTCTAAATTTATGTTTAAATTTATGTTTAAATTTAAGTTTAAATTTATGTCTAAGTTTATATTTAAGTTTATGTTTAATTTTATGTTTTAATTTATGTTTAAGTTCATGTTTAAATTTATGTTTAAAGTTTATATCTAAATTTATGTTTAAATTTATGTTTGAATTTATGTCCAAGTATATGTTTAAGTTTATGTTTTAATTTATGTCTAAGTTTATGTCTAAATGTATATTTGAATTTATGTCTTAGTGTATGTTTAAGTTTATGTGTTAATTTATGTTTAAGTTTATGTTTTAATTTATGTTTAAATTTATGTCTAAATTTATGTTTGAATTTATGTCTAAGTTTACGTTTAAGTTTATGTGTTAATTTATGTTTAAGTTTATGTTTAAATTTATGTTTATGTTTATATCTAAATTTATGTTTAAATTTATGTTTGAATTTATGTCTTAGTTTATGTTTAAGTTTATGTTTTAATTTATGTTTTAGTTTATGTTTAAGTTTATGTCTAAATTTATGTTTGAATTTATGTCTAAGTTTATGTTTAAGTTTATGTTTTAATTTATGTTTAAGTTTATGTTTAAGTTTATGTCTAAATTTATGTTTAAATTTATGTTTGAATTTATGTCCAAGTTTATGTTTTTATTTATGTTTAAACATAAACATAAACATAAACATAAACATAAACATAAACATAAACATAAACATAAACATAAACATAAACATAAACATAAACATAAACATAAACATAAACATAAACATAAACATAAACATAAACATAAACATAAACATAAACATAAACATAAACATAAACATAAACATAAACATAAACATACATAAGCAAGAAATTAAACGTAAACTAAATCATACACGTAAATAAGTATATCTGCAAATCGACTCGATTTGTATTAAATCGGTGTATTTTGATATTAAACGTCTCGATTCGTACCAATAACAATCGTATCAAATTATTTTAAAACAATTCCATCAGTTTGGATACTTATCGGAAATTTTGAGTCAAAATGACTAGATTTGACATTATATGATGTAATTTGAATGAAATGATGATTTTCGACTCAATTCGTTTTTAAAATTAAAAATAATGTTTATGTTAAGTTTATGTTTATGTTTATGTTTATGTTTATGTTTATGTTTATGTTTATGTTTATGTTTATGTTTATGTTTATGTTTATGTTTATGTTTATGTTTATGTTTATGTTTAAGTTTATGTGTTAATTTATGTTTAGTTTATGTTTAAATTTATGTTTAAGTTTATATCTAAATTTATGTTTAAATTTATTTTTGAATTTATGTCTAAGTTTATGTTTAAGTTTATGTTTAAGTTTATGTCTAAATTAATGTTTAAGTTTATGTTTTAATTTATGTCTAAGTTTATGTTTAAGTTTATGTTTTTATTTATGTTTAAGTTTATGTTTAAGTTTATGTTTAAATTAAAGTTTAAATTTATGTCTATGTTTATGTTTAAGTTTATGTCTAAATTTATGTTTAAATTTATGTTTGAATTTATGTCCAAGTTTATGTTTAGGTTTATGTTTGAATTTATGTCCAAGTTTATGTTTATGTTTATGTTTTAATTTATGTCAAAGTTTATGTTTAAGTTTATGTCTAAATTTATGTTTAAATTTATGTTTGAATTTATGTCCAAGTTTATGTTTAAGTTTATGTTTTAATTTATGTCTAAGTTTATGTTTAAGTTTATGTCTAAATTTATGTTTGAATTTATGTCTAAGTTTATGTCTAAATTTATGTCTAAATTAATGTTTGAATTTATGTCTAAGTTTATGTGTTAATTTATGTTTAAGTTTATGTTTAAATTTATGTTTAAGTTTATATCTAAATTTATGTTTAAATTTATGTTTGAATTTATGTTTTAATTTATGTCTAAGTTTATGTCTAAATTTATGTTTAAATTTATGTTTAAATTTAAGTTTAAATTTATGGCTAAGTTTATGTTTAAGTTTATGTTTAATTTTATGTTTTAATTTATGTTTAAGTTCATGTTTAAATTTATGTTTAAAGTTTATATCTAAATTTATGTTTAAATTTATGTTTGAATTTATGTCCAAGTATATGTTTAAGTTTATGTTTTAATTTATGTCTTAGTTTATGTTTAAGTTTATGTTTGAATTTATGTCCAAGTTTTTGTTTAAGTTTATTTTTTAATTTATGTCTAAGTTTATGTTTAAGTTTATGTCTAAATTTATGTCTAAATTTATATTTGAATTTATGTCTAAGTGTATGTTTAAGTTTATGTTTTAATTTATGTTTTAGTTTATGTTTAAGTTTATGTCTAAATTTATGTTTGAATTTATGTCTAAGTTTATGTTTAAGTTTATGTTTTAATTTATGTTTAAGTTTATGCTTAAGTTTTTGTCTAAATTTATGTTTAAATTTATGTTTGAATTTATGTCCAAGTTTATGTTTTTATTTATGTTTAAACATAAACATAAACATAAACATAAACATAAACATAAACATAAACATAAACATAAACATAAACATAAACATAAACATAAACATAAACATAAACATAAACATAAACATAAACATAAACATAAACATAAACATAAACATAAACATAAACATAAACATAAACATAAACATACATAAGCAAGAAATTAAACGTAAACTAAATCATACACGTAAATAAGTATATCTGCAAATCGACTCGATTTGTATTAAATCGGTGTATTTTAATATTAAACGTCTCGATTCGTACCAATAACAATCGTATCAAATTATTTTAAAACAATTCCATCAGTTTGGATACTTATCGGAAATTTAGAGTCAAAATGACTAGATTTGACATTATATGATGTAATTTGAATGAAATGATGATTTTCGACTCAATTCGTTTTTACAATTAAAAATAATTTTTATGTTATGTTTATGTTTATGTTTATGTTTATGTTTATGTTTATGTTTATGTTTATGTTTATGTTTATGTTTATGTTTATGTTTATGTTTATGTTTATGTTTATGTTTATGTTTATGTTTATGTTTATGTTTATGTTTATGTTTAAATTTATGTTTGAATTTATGTCTAAGTTTATGTTTAAGTTTATGTTTAAGTTTATGTCTAAATTAATGTTTAAGTTTATGTTTTAATTTATGTCTAAGTTTATGTTTAAGTTTATGTTTTTATTTATGTTTAAGTTTATGTTTAAGTTTATGTTTAAATTAAAGTTTAAATTTATGTCTAAGTTTATGTTTAAGTTTATGTCTAAATTTATGTTTAAATTTATGTTTGAATTTATGTCCAAGTTTATGTTTAGGTTTATGTTTGAATTTATGTCCAAGTTTATGTTTATGTTTATGTTTTAATTTATGTCAAAGTTTATGTTTAAGTTTATGTCTAAATTTATGTTTGAATTTATGTCTAAGTTTATGTTTAAGTTTATGTCTAAATTTATGTCTAAATTTATGTTTGAATTTATGTCTAAGTTTATGTTTAAGTTTATGTGTTAATTTATGTTTAAGTTTATGTTTAAATTTATGTTTAAGTTTATATCTAAATTTATGTTTAAATTTATGTTTGAATTTGTGTTTTAATTTATGTCTAAGTTTATGTCTAAATTTATGTTTAAATTTATGTTTAAATTTAAGTTTAAATTTATGTCTAAGTTTATATTTAAGTTTATGTTTAATTTTATGTTTTAATTTATGTTTAAGTTCATGTTTAAATTTATGTTTAAAGTTTATGTCTAAATTTATGTCTAAATTTATGTTTGAATTTATGTCTAAGTTTATGTTTAAGTTTATGTTTTAATTTATGTTTAAGTTTATGTTTAAGTTTATGTCTAAATTTATGTTTAAATTTATGTTTGAATTTATGTCCAAGTTTATGTTTTTATTTATGTTTAAACATAAACATAAACATAAACATAAACATAAACATAAACATAAACATAAACATAAACATAAACATAAACATAAACATAAACATAAACATAAACATAAACATAAACATAAACATAAACATAAACATAAACATAAACATAAACATAAACATAAACATAAACATAAACATAAACATAAACATACATAAGCAAGAAATTAAACGTAAACTAAATCATACACGTAAATAAGTATATCTGCAAATCGACTCGATTTGTATTAAATCGGTGTATTTTAATATTAAACGTCTCGATTCGTACCAATAACAATCGTATCAAATTATTTTAAAACAATTCCATCAGTTTGGATACTTATCGGAAATTTTGAGTCAAAATGACTAGATTTGACATTATATGATGTAATTTGAATGAAATGATGATTTTCGACTCAATTCGTTTTTACAATTAAAAATAATGTTTATGTTAAGTTTATGTTTATGTTTATGTTTATGTTTATGTTTATGTTTATGTTTATGTTTATGTTTATGTTTATGTTTATGTTTATGTTTATGTTTATGTTTATGTTTATGTTTATGTTTATGTTTATGTTTATGTTTATGTTTATGTTTATGTTTATGTTTATGTTTATGTTTATGTTTATGTTTATGTTTATGTTTTTGTTTATGTTTATGTTTATGTTTGAATTTATGTCTAAGTTTATGTTAAAGTTTATATTTTAATTTATGTCTAAGTTTATGTTTAAGTTTATGTGTTAATTTATGTATAAATTTATGTTTTAATTTATGTCTAAGTTTATGTTTAAGTTTATGTCTAAATTTAAGTCTTAATTTATGTCCAAGTTTATGTTTAAGTTTATGTTTTAATTTATGTCTAAGTTTATGTTTAAGTTTATGTCTAAATTTATGTTTGAATTTATGTCTAAGTTTATGTTTAAGTTTATGTTTTAATTTATGTCTTTGTTTATGTTTGAATTTATGTCTAAGTTTATGTCTAAGTTTATGTTTAAGTTTATGTCTAAATTTATGTCTAAATTTATGTTTGAATTTATGTCTAAGTTTATGTTTAAGTTTATGTGTTAATTTATGTTTAGTTTATGTTTAAATTTATGTTTAAGTTTATATCTAAATTTATGTTTAAATTTATGTTTGAATTTATGTCTAAGTTTATGTTTAAGTTTATGTTTAAGTTTATGTCTAAATTAATGTTTAAGTTTATGTTTTAATTTATGTCTAAGTTTATGTTTAAGTTTATGTTTTTATTTATGTTTAAGTTTATGTTTAAGTTTATGTCTAAATTTATGTTTAAATTTATGTTTGAATTTATGTCCAAGTTTATGTTTAGGTTTATGTTTGAATTTATGTCCAAGTTTATGTTTATGTTTATGTTTTAATTTATGTCAAAGTTTATGTTTAAGTTTATATCTAAATTTATGTTTAAATTTATGTTTGAATTTATGTCCAAGTTTATGTTTAAGTTAATGTTTTAATTTATGTCTAAGTTTATGTTTATGTTTATGTTAAAATTTATGTTTAAGTTTATTTCTAAATTTATGTTTAAATTTATGTTTGAATTTATGTCCAAGTTTATGTTTAAGTTTTTGTTTTAATTTATGTCTAAGTTTATGTTTAAGTTTATGTCTAAATTTATGTCTAAGTTTATGTTTAAGTTTATGTGTTAATTTATGTTTAAATTTATGTTTGAATTTATGTCCAAGTTTATGTTTAAGTTTATGTTTTAATTTATGTCTATGTTTATGTTTAAGTTTATGTCTAAATTTATGTTTGAATTTATGTCTAAGTTTATGTTTAAGTTTATGTCTAAATTTATGTCTAAATTTATGTTTGAATTTATGTCTAAGTTTATGTTTAAGTTTATGTGTTAATTTATGTTTAAGTTTATGTTTAAATTTATGTTTAAGTTTATATCTAAATTTATGTTTAAATTTATGTTTGAATTTATGTTTTAATTTATGTCTAAGTTTATGTCTAAATTTATGTTTAAATTTTTGTTTAAATTTAAGTTTAAATTTATGTCTAAGTTTATGTTTAAGTTTGTGTCTAAATTTATGTCTAAGTTTATGTTTAAGTTTATGTGTTAATTTATGTTTAAATTTATGTTTGAATTTATGTCCAAGTTTATGTTTAAGTTTATGTTTTAATTTATGTCTATGTTTATGTTTAAGTTTATGTCTAAATTTATGTTTGAATTTATGTCTAAGTTTTTGTTTAAGTTTATTTTTTAATTTATGTCTAAGTTTATGTTTAAGTTTATGTCTAAATTTATGTCTAAATTTATATTTGAATTTATGTCTAAGTGTATGTTTAAGTTTATGTGTTAATTTATGTTTAAGTTTATGTTTTAATTTATGTTTAAATTTATGTCTAAATTTATGTTTGAATTTATGTCTAAGTTTACGTTTAAGTTTATGTGTTAATTTATGTTTAAGTTTATGTTTAAATTTATGTTTATGTTTATATCTAAATTTATGTTTAAATTTATGTTTGAATTTATGTCTTAGTTTATGTTTAAGTTTATGTTTTAATTTATGTTTTAGTTTATGTTTAAGTTTATGTCTAAATTTATGTTTGAATTTATGTCTAAGTTTATGTTTAAGTTTATGTCTAAATTTATGTTTAAATTTATGTTTGAATTTATGTCCAAGTTTATGTTTAGGTTTATGTTTGAATTTATGTCCAAGTTTATGTTTATGTTTATGTTTTAATTTATGTCTAAGTTTATGTTTATGTTTATGTTAAAATTTATGTTTAAGTTTATTTCTAAATTTATGTTTAAATTTATGTTTGAATTTATGTCCAAGTTTATGTTTAAGTTTTTGTTTTAATTTATGTCTAAGTTTATGTTTAAGTTTATGTCTAAATTTATGTCTAAGTTTATGTTTAAGTTTATGTGTTAATTTATGTTTAAATTTATGTTTGAATTTATGTCCAAGTTTATGTCTAAATTTATGTTTGAATTTATGTCTAAGTTTATGTTTAAGTTTATGTTTTAATTTATGTTTAAGTTTATGTTTAAGTTTATGTCTAAATTTATGTTTAAATTTATGTTTGAATTTATGTCCAAGTTTATGTTTTTATTTATGTTTCAACATAAACATAAACATAAACATAAACATAAACATAAACATAAACATAAACATAAACATAAACATAAACATAAACATAAACATAAACATAAACATAAACATAAACATAAACATACATAAGCAAGAAATTAAACGTAAACTAAATCATACACGTAAATAAGTATATCTGCAAATCGACTCGATTTGTATTAAATCGGTGTATTTTAAAAATTAAACGTCTCGATTCGTACCAATAACAATCGTATCAAATTATTTTAAAACAATTCCATCAGTTTGGATACTTATCGGAAATTTAGAGTCAAAATGACTAGATTTGACATTATATGATGTAATTTGAATGAAATGATGATTTTCGACTCAATTCGTTTTTACAATTAAAAATAATGTTTTTGTTAAGTTTATGTTTATGTTTATGTTTATGTTTATGTTTATGTTTATGTTTATGTTTATGTTTATGTTTATGTTTATGTTTATGTTTATGTTTATGTTTATGTTTATGTTTATGTTTATGTTTATGTTTATGTTTGAATTTATGTCTAAGTTTATGTTAAAGTTTATGTTTTAATTTATGTCTATGTTTATGTATAAATTTATGTTTTAATTTATGTCTAAGTTTATGTTTAAGTTTATGTTTTAATTTATGTCCAAGTTTATGTTTTTATTTATGTTTAAACATAAACATAAACATAAACATAAACATAAACATAAACATAAACATAAACATAAACATAAACATAAACATAAACATAAACATAAACATAAACATAAACATAAACATAAACATAAACATAAACATAAACATAAACATAAACATAAACATAAACATAAACATAAACATAAACATAAACATACATAAGCAAGAAATTAAACGTAAACTAAATCATACACGTAAATAAGTATATCTGCAAATCGACTCGATTTGTATTAAATCGGTGTATTTTGATATTAAACGTCTCGATTCGTACCAATAACAATCGTATCAAATTATTTTAAAACAATTCCATCAGTTTGGATACTTATCGGAAATTTTGAGTCAAAATGACTAGATTTGACATTATATGATGTAATTTGAATGAAATGATGATTTTCGACTCAATTCGTTTTTACAATTAAAAATAATGTTTATGTTAAGTTTATGTTTATGTTTATGTTTATGTTTATGTTTATGTTTATGTTTATGTTTATGTTTATGTTTATGTTTATGTTTATGTTTATGTTTATGTTTATGTTTATGTTTATGTTTATGTTTATGTTTATGTTTATGTTTATGTTTATGTTTATGTTTATGTTTATGTTTATGTTTATGTTTATGTTTTTGTTTATGTTTATGTTTATGTTTGAATTTATGTCTAAGTTTATGTTAAAGTTTATATTTTAATTTATGTCTAAGTTTATGTTTAAGTTTATGTGTTAATTTATGTATAAATTTATGTTTTAATTTATGTCTAAGTTTATGTTTAAGTTTATGTTTTAATTTATGTCTAAGTTTATGTTTAAGTTTATGTCTAAATTTATGTTTGAATTTATGTCTAAGTTTATGTTTAAGTTTATGTTTTAATTTATGTCTTTGTTTATGTTTGAATTTATGTCTAAGTTTATGTCTAAGTTTATGTTTAAGTTTATGTCTAAATTTATGTCTAAATTTATGTCTAAGTTTATGTTTAAGTTTATGTGTTAATTTATGTTTAGTTTATGTTTAAATTTATGTTTAAGTTTATATCTAAATTTATGTTTAAATTTATGTTTGAATTTATGTCTAAGTTTATGTTTAAGTTTATGTTTAAGTTTATGTCTAAATTAATGTTTAAGTTTATGTTTTAATTTATGTCTAAGTTTATGTTTAAGTTTATGTTTTTATTTATGTTTAAATTTATGTTTAAGTTTATGTTTAAATTAAAGTTTAAATTTATGTCTAAGTTTATGTTTAAGTTTATGTCTAAATTTATGTTTAAATTTATGTTTGAATTTATGTCCAAGTTTATGTTTAGGTTTATGTTTGAATTTATGTCCAAGTTTATGTTTATGTTTATGTTTTAATTTATGTCAAAGTTTATGTTTAAGTTTATATCTAAATTTATGTTTAAATTTATGTTTGAATTTATGTCCAAGTTTATGTTTAAGTTAATGTTTTAATTTATGTCTAAGTTTATGTTTATGTTTATGTTAAAATTTATGTTTAAGTTTATTTCTAAATTTATGTTTAAATTTATGTTTGAATTTATGTCCAAGTTTATGTTTAAGTTTTTGTTTTAATTTATGTCTAAGTTTATGTTTAAGTTTATGTCTAAATTTATGTCTAAGTTTATGTTTAAGTTTATGTGTTAATTTATGTTTAAATTTATGTTTGAATTTATGTCCAAGTTTATGTTTAAGTTTATGTTTTAATTTATGTCTATGTTTATGTTTAAGTTTATGTCTAAATTTATGTTTGAATTTATGTCTAAGTTTATGTTTAAGTTTATGTCTAAATTTATGTCTAAATTTATGTTTGAATTTATGTCTAAGTTTATGTTTAAGTTTATGTGTTAATTTATGTTTAAGTTTATGTTTAAATTTATGTTTAAGTTTATATCTAAATTTATGTTTAAATTTATGTTTGAATTTATGTTTTAATTTATGTCTAAGTTTATGTCTAAATTTATGTTTAAATTTATGTTTAAATTTAAGTTTAAATTTATGTCTAAGTTTATGTTTAAGTTTATGTCTAAATTTATGTCTAAGTTTATGTTTAAGTTTATGTGTTAATTTATGTTTAAATTTATGTTTGAATTTATGTCCAAGTTTATGTTTAAGTTTATGTTTTAATTTATGTCTATGTTTATGTTTAAGTTTATGTCTAAATTTATGTTTGAATTTATGTCTAAGTTTATGTTTAAGTTTATGTCTAAATTTATGTCTAAATTTATGTTTGAATTTATGTCTAAGTTTATGTTTAAGTTTATGTGTTAATTTATGTTTAAGTTTATGTTTAAATTTATGTTTAAGTTTATATCTAAATTTATGTTTAAATTTATGTTTGAATTTATGTTTTAATTTATGTCTAAGTTAATGTCTAAATTTATGTTTAAATTTATGTTTAAGTTCATGTTTAAATTTATGTTTAAAGTTTATATCTAAATTTATGTTTAAATTTATGTTTGAATTTATGTCCAAGTATATGTTTAAGTTTATGTTTTAATTTATGTCTTAGTTTATGTTTAAGTTTATGTTTGAATTTATGTCCAAGTTTTTGTTTAAGTTTATTTTTTAATTTATGTCTAAGTTTATGTTTAAGTTTATGTCTAAATTTATGTCTAAATTTATATTTGAATTTATGTCTAAGTGAATGTTTAAGTTTATGTGTTAATTTATGTTTAAGTTTATGTTTTAATTTATGTTTAAATTTATGTCTAAATTTATGTTTGAATTTATGTCTAAGTTTACGTTTAAGTTTATGTGTTAATTTATGTTTAAGTTTATGTTTAAATTTATGTTTATGTTTATATCTAAATTTATGTTTAAATTTATGTTTGAATTTATGTCTTAGTTTATGTTTAAGTTTATGTTTTAATTTATGTTTTAGTTTATGTTTAAGTTTATGTCTAAATTTATGTTTGAATTTATGTCTAAGTTTATGTTTAAGTTTATGTCTAAATTTATGTTTAAATTTATGTTTGAATTTATGTCCAAGTTTATGTTTAGGTTTATGTTTGAATTTATGTCCAAGTTTATGTTTATGTTTATGTTTTAATTTATGTCTAAGTTTATGTTTATGTTTATGTTAAAATTTATGTTTAAGTTTATTTCTAAATTTATGTTTAAATTTATGTTTGAATTTATGTCCAAGTTTATGTTTAAGTTTTTGTTTTAATTTATGTCTAAGTTTATGTTTAAGTTTATGTCTAAATTTATGTCTAAGTTTATGTTTAAGTTTATGTGTTAATTTATGTTTAAATTTATGTTTGAATTTATGTCCAAGTTTATGTCTAAATTTATGTTTGAATTTATGTCTAAGTTTATGTTTAAGTTTATGTTTTAATTTATGTTTAAGTTTATGTTTAAGTTTATGTCTAAATTTATGTTTAAATTTATGTTTGAATTTATGTCCAAGTTTATGTTTTTATTTATGTTTCAACATAAACATAAACATAAACATAAAAATAAACATAAACATAAACATAAACATAAACATAAACATAAACATAAACATAAACATAAACATAAACATAAACATAAACATAAACATAAACATAAACATAAACATAAACATAAACATAAACATAAACATAAACATAAACATAAACATAAACATACATAAGCAAGAAATTAAACGTAAACTAAATCATACACGTAAATAAGTATATCTGCAAATCGACTCGATTTGTATTAAATCGGTGTATTTTAAAAATTAAACGTCTCGATTCGTACCAATAACAATCGTATCAAATTATTTTAAAACAATTCCATCAGTTTGGATACTTATCGGAAATTTAGAGTCAAAATGACTAGATTTGACATTATATGATGTAATTTGAATGAAATGATGATTTTCGACTCAATTCGTTTTTACAATTAAAAATAATGTTTTTGTTAAGTTTATGTTTATGTTTATGTTTATGTTTATGTTTATGTTTATGTTTATGTTTATGTTTATGTTTATGTTTATGTTTATGTTTATGTTTATGTTTATGTTTATGTTTATGTTTATGTTTGAATTTATGTCTAAGTTTATGTTAAAGTTTATGTTTTAATTTATGTCCAAGTTTATGTTTTTATTTATGTTTAAACATAAACATAAACATAAACATAAACATAAACATAAACATAAACATAAACATAAACATAAACATAAACATAAACATAAACATAAACATAAACATAAACATAAACATAAACATAAACATAAACATAAACATAAACATAAACATAAACATAAACATAAACATACATAAGCAAGAAATTAAACGTAAACTAAATCATACACGTAAATAAGTATATCTGCAAATCGACTCGATTTGTATTAAATCGGTGTATTTTGATATTAAACGTCTCGATTCGTACCAATAACAATCGTATCAAATTATTTTAAAACAATTCCATCAGTTTGGATACTTATCGGAAATTTTGAGTCAAAATGACTAGATTTGACATTATATGATGTAATTTGAATGAAATGATGATTTTCGACTCAATTCGTTTTTACAATTAAAAATAATGTTTATGTTAAGTTTATGTTTATGTTTATGTTTATGTTTATGTTTATGTTTATGTTTATGTTTATGTTTATGTTTATGTTTATGTTTATGTTTATGTTTATGTTTATGTTTATGTTTATGTTTATGTTTATGTTTATGTTTATGTTTATGTTTATGTTTATGTTTATGTTTATGTTTATGTTTATGTTTATGTTTTTGTTTATGTTTATGTTTATGTTTGAATTTATGTCTAAGTTTATGTTAAAGTTTATATTTTAATTTATGTCTAAGTTTATGTTTAAGTTTATGTGTTAATTTATGTATAAATTTATGTTTTAATTTATGTCTAAGTTTATGTTTAAGTTTATGTTTTAATTTATGTCTAAGTTTATGTTTAAGTTTATGTCTAAATTTATGTTTGAATTTATGTCTAAGTTTATGTTTAAGTTTATGTTTTAATTTATGTCTTTGTTTATGTTTGAATTTATGTCTAAGTTTATGTCTAAGTTTATGTTTAAGTTTATGTCTAAATTTATGTCTAAATTTATGTCTAAGTTTATGTTTAAGTTTATGTGTTAATTTATGTTTAGTTTATGTTTAAATTTATGTTTAAGTTTATATCTAAATTTATGTTTAAATTTATGTTTGAATTTATGTCTAAGTTTATGTTTAAGTTTATGTTTAAGTTTATGTCTAAATTAATGTTTAAGTTTATGTTTTAATTTATGTCTAAGTTTATGTTTAAGTTTATGTTTTTATTTATGTTTAAATTTATGTTTAAGTTTATGTTTAAATTAAAGTTTAAATTTATGTCTAAGTTTATGTTTAAGTTTATGTCTAAATTTATGTTTAAATTTATGTTTGAATTTATGTCCAAGTTTATGTTTAGGTTTATGTTTGAATTTATGTCCAAGTTTATGTTTATGTTTATGTTTTAATTTATGTCAAAGTTTATGTTTAAGTTTATATCTAAATTTATGTTTAAATTTATGTTTGAATTTATGTCCAAGTTTATGTTTAAGTTAATGTTTTAATTTATGTCTAAGTTTATGTTTATGTTTATGTTAAAATTTATGTTTAAGTTTATTTCTAAATTTATGTTTAAATTTATGTTTGAATTTATGTCCAAGTTTATGTTTAAGTTTTTGTTTTAATTTATGTCTAAGTTTATGTTTAAGTTTATGTCTAAATTTATGTCTAAGTTTATGTTTAAGTTTATGTGTTAATTTATGTTTAAATTTATGTTTGAATTTATGTCCAAGTTTATGTTTAAGTTTATGTTTTAATTTATGTCTATGTTTATGTTTAAGTTTATGTCTAAATTTATGTTTGAATTTATGTCTAAGTTTATGTTTAAGTTTATGTCTAAATTTATGTCTAAATTTATGTTTGAATTTATGTCTAAGTTTATGTTTAAGTTTATGTGTTAATTTATGTTTAAGTTTATGTTTAAATTTATGTTTAAGTTTATATCTAAATTTATGTTTAAATTTATGTTTGAATTTATGTTTTAATTTATGTCTAAGTTTATGTCTAAATTTATGTTTAAATTTATGTTTAAATTTAAGTTTAAATTTATGTCTAAGTTTATGTTTAAGTTTATGTCTAAATTTATGTCTAAGTTT
This sequence comes from Sialis fuliginosa, assembly GCA_961205875.1. NCBI lineage: Eukaryota > Metazoa > Arthropoda > Insecta > Megaloptera > Sialidae > Sialis > Sialis fuliginosa. Next base: position 1,264,280 of record OY540819.1, on the reverse strand, counting down.
ATGTTTAAGTTTATGTGTTAATTTATGTTTAAATTTATGTTTGAATTTATGTCCAAGTTTATGTTTAAGTTTATGTTTTAATTTATGTCTATGTTTATGTTTAAGTTTATGTCTAAATTTATGTTTGAATTTATGTCTAAGTTTATGTTTAAGTTTATGTCTAAATTTATGTCTAAATTTATGTTTGAATTTATGTCTAAGTTTATGTTTAAGTTTATGTGTTAATTTATGTTTAAGTTTATGTTTAAATTTATGTTTAAGTTTATATCTAAATTTATGTTTAAATTTATGTTTGAATTTATGTTTTAATTTATGTCTAAGTTAATGTCTAAATTTATGTTTAAATTTATGTTTAAGTTCATGTTTAAATTTATGTTTAAAGTTTATATCTAAATTTATGTTTAAATTTATGTTTGAATTTATGTCCAAGTATATGTTTAAGTTTATGTTTTAATTTATGTCTTAGTTTATGTTTAAGTTTATGTTTGAATTTATGTCCAAGTTTTTGTTTAAGTTTATTTTTTAATTTATGTCTAAGTTTATGTTTAAGTTTATGTCTAAATTTATGTCTAAATTTATATTTGAATTTATGTCTAAGTGTATGTTTAAGTTTATGTGTTAATTTATGTTTAAGTTTATGTTTTAATTTATGTTTAAATTTATGTCTAAATTTATGTTTGAATTTATGTCTAAGTTTACGTTTAAGTTTATGTGTTAATTTATGTTTAAGTTTATGTTTAAATTTATGTTTATGTTTATATCTAAATTTATGTTTAAATTTATGTTTGAATTTATGTCTTAGTTTATGTTTAAGTTTATGTTTTAATTTATGTTTTAGTTTATGTTTAAGTTTATGTCTAAATTTATGTTTGAATTTATGTCTAAGTTTATGTTTAAGTTTATGTCTAAATTTATGTTTAAATTTATGTTTGAATTTATGTCCAAGTTTATGTTTAGGTTTATGTTTGAATTTATGTCCAAGTTTATGTTTATGTTTATGTTTTAATTTATGTCTAAGTTTATGTTTATGTTTATGTTAAAATTTATGTTTAAGTTTATTTCTAAATTTATGTTTAAATTTATGTTTGAATTTATGTCCAAGTTTATGTTTAAGTTTTTGTTTTAATTTATGTCTAAGTTTATGTTTAAGTTTATGTCTAAATTTATGTCTAAGTTTATGTTTAAGTTTATGTGTTAATTTATGTTTAAATTTATGTTTGAATTTATGTCCAAGTTTATGTCTAAATTTATGTTTGAATTTATGTCTAAGTTTATGTTTAAGTTTATGTTTTAATTTATGTTTAAGTTTATGTTTAAGTTTATGTCTAAATTTATGTTTAAATTTATGTTTGAATTTATGTCCAAGTTTATGTTTTTATTTATGTTTCAACATAAACATAAACATAAACATAAAAATAAACATAAACATAAACATAAACATAAACATAAACATAAACATAAACATAAACATAAACATAAACATAAACATAAACATAAACATAAACATAAACATAAACATAAACATAAACATAAACATAAACATAAACATAAACATAAACATAAACATAAACATAAACATAAACATACATAAGCAAGAAATTAAACGTAAACTAAATCATACACGTAAATAAGTATATCTGCAAATCGACTCGATTTGTATTAAATCGGTGTATTTTAAAAATTAAACGTCTCGATTCGTACCAATAACAATCGTATCAAATTATTTTAAAACAATTCCATCAGTTTGGATACTTATCGGAAATTTAGAGTCAAAATGACTAGATTTGACATTATATGATGTAATTTGAATGAAATGATGATTTTCGACTCAATTCGTTTTTACAATTAAAAATAATGTTTTTGTTAAGTTTATGTTTATGTTTATGTTTATGTTTATGTTTATGTTTATGTTTATGTTTATGTTTATGTTTATGTTTATGTTTATGTTTATGTTTATGTTTATGTTTATGTTTATGTTTATGTTTATGTTTATGTTTGAATTTATGTCTAAGTTTATGTTAAAGTTTATGTTTTAATTTATGTCCAAGTTTATGTTTTTATTTATGTTTAAACATAAACATAAACATAAACATAAACATAAACATAAACACAAACATAAACATAAACATAAACATAAACATAAACATAAACATAAACATAAACATAAACATAAACATAAACATAAACATAAACATAAACATAAACATAAACATAAACATAAACATAAACATACATAAGCAAGAAATTAAACGTAAACTAAATCATACACGTAAATAAGTATATCTGCAAATCGACTCGATTTGTATTAAATCGGTGTATTTTGATATTAAACGTCTCGATTCGTACCAATAACAATCGTATCAAATTATTTTAAAACAATTCCATCAGTTTGGATACTTATCGGAAATTTTGAGTCAAAATGACTAGATTTGACATTATATGATGTAATTTGAATGAAATGATGATTTTCGACTCAATTCGTTTTTACAATTAAAAATAATGTTTATGTTAAGTTTATGTTTATGTTTATGTTTATGTTTATGTTTATGTTTATGTTTATGTTTATGTTTATGTTTATGTTTATGTTTATGTTTATGTTTATGTTTATGTTTATGTTTATGTTTATGTTTATGTTTATGTTTATGTTTATGTTTATGTTTATGTTTATGTTTATGTTTTTGTTTATGTTTATGTTTATGTTTGAATTTATGTCTAAGTTTATGTTAAAGTTTATATTTTAATTTATGTCTAAGTTTATGTTTAAGTTTATGTGTTAATTTATGTATAAATTTATGTTTTAATTTATGTCTAAGTTTATGTTTAAGTTTATGTTTTAATTTATGTCTAAGTTTATGTTTAAGTTTATGTCTAAATTTATGTTTGAATTTATGTCTAAGTTTATGTTTAAGTTTATGTTTTAATTTATGTCTTTGTTTATGTTTGAATTTATGTCTAAGTTTATGTCTAAGTTTATGTTTAAGTTTATGTCTAAATTTATGTCTAAATTTATGTCTAAGTTTATGTTTAAGTTTATGTGTTAATTTATGTTTAGTTTATGTTTAAATTTATGTTTAAGTTTATATCTAAATTTATGTTTAAATTTATGTTTGAATTTATGTCTAAGTTTATGTTTAAGTTTATGTTTAAGTTTATGTCTAAATTAATGTTTAAGTTTATGTTTTAATTTATGTCTAAGTTTATGTTTAAGTTTATGTTTTTATTTATGTTTAAATTTATGTTTAAGTTTATGTTTAAATTAAAGTTTAAATTTATGTCTAAGTTTATGTTTAAGTTTATGTCTAAATTTATGTTTAAATTTATGTTTGAATTTATGTCCAAGTTTATGTTTAGGTTTATGTTTGAATTTATGTCCAAGTTTATGTTTATGTTTATGTTTTAATTTATGTCAAAGTTTATGTTTAAGTTTATATCTAAATTTATGTTTAAATTTATGTTTGAATTTATGTCCAAGTTTATGTTTAAGTTAATGTTTTAATTTATGTCTAAGTTTATGTTTATGTTTATGTTAAAATTTATGTTTAAGTTTATTTCTAAATTTATGTTTAAATTTATGTTTGAATTTATGTCCAAGTTTATGTTTAAGTTTTTGTTTTAATTTATGTCTAAGTTTATGTTTAAGTTTATGTCTAAATTTATGTCTAAGTTTATGTTTAAGTTTATGTGTTAATTTATGTTTAAATTTATGTTTGAATTTATGTCCAAGTTTATGTTTAAGTTTATGTTTTAATTTATGTCTATGTTTATGTTTAAGTTTATGTCTAAATTTATGTTTGAATTTATGTCTAAGTTTATGTTTAAGTTTATGTCTAAATTTATGTCTAAATTTATGTTTGAATTTATGTCTAAGTTTATGTTTAAGTTTATGTGTTAATTTATGTTTAAGTTTATGTTTAAATTTATGTTTAAGTTTATATCTAAATTTATGTTTAAATTTATGTTTGAATTTATGTTTTAATTTATGTCTAAGTTTATGTCTAAATTTATGTTTAAATTTATGTTTAAATTTAAGTTTAAATTTATGTCTAAGTTTATGTTTAAGTTTATGTCTAAATTTATGTCTAAGTTTATGTTTAAGTTTATGTGTTAATTTATGTTTAAATTTATGTTTGAATTTATGTCCAAGTTTATGTTTAAGTTTATGTTTTAATTTATGTCTATGTTTATGTTTAAGTTTATGTCTAAATTTATGTTTGAATTTATGTCTAAGTTTATGTTTAAGTTTATGTCTAAATTTATGTCTAAATTTATGTTTGAATTTATGTCTAAGTTTATGTTTAAGTTTATGTGTTAATTTATGTTTAAGTTTATGTTTAAATTTATGTTTAAGTTTATGTCTAAATTTATGTTTGAATTTATGTCTAAGTTTATGTTTAAGTTTATGTCTAAATTTATGTTTAAATTTATGTTTGAATTTATGTCCAAGTTTATGTTTAGGTTTATGTTTGAATTTATGTCCAAGTTTATGTTTATGTTTATGTTTTAATTTATGTCTAAGTTTATGTTTATGTTTATGTTAAAATTTATGTTTAAGTTTATTTCTAAATTTATGTTTAAATTTATGTTTGAATTTATGTCCAAGTTTATGTTTAGTTTTTGTTTTAATTTATGTCTAAGTTTATGTTTAAGTTTATGTCTAAATTTATGTCTAAGTTTATGTTTAAGTTTATGTGTTAATTTATGTTTAAATTTATGTTTGAATTTATGTCCAAGTTTATGTCTAAATTTATGTTTGAATTTATGTCTAAGTTTATGTTTAAGTTTATGTTTTAATTTATGTTTAAGTTTATGTTTAAGTTTATGTCTAAATTTATGTTTAAATTTATGTTTGAATTTATGTCCAAGTTTATGTTTTTATTTATGTTTCAACATAAACATAAACATAAACATAAACATAAACATAAACATAAACATAAACATAAACATAAACATAAACATAAACATAAACATAAACATAAACATAAACATAAACATAAACATAAACATAAACATAAACATAAACATAAACATAAACATAAACATAAACATAAACATAAACATAAACATAAACATAAACATAAACATAAACATAAACATACATAAGCAAGAAATTAAACGTAAACTAAATCATACACGTAAATAAGTATATCTGCAAATCGACTCGATTTGTATTAAATCGGTGTATTTTAAAAATTAAACGTCTCGATTCGTACCAATAACAATCGTATCAAATTATTTTAAAACAATTCCATCAGTTTGGATACTTATCGGAAATTTAGAGTCAAAATGACTAGATTTGACATTATATGATGTAATTTGAATGAAATGATGATTTTCGACTCAATTCGTTTTTACAATTAAAAATAATGTTTTTGTTAAGTTTATGTTTATGTTTATGTTTATGTTTATGTTTATGTTTATGTTTATGTTTATGTTTATGTTTATGTTTATGTTTATGTTTATGTTTATGTTTATGTTTATGTTTATGTTTATGTTTGAATTTATGTCTAAGTTTATGTTAAAGTTTATGTTTTAATTTATGTCTATGTTTATGTATAAATTTATGTTTTAATTTATGTCTAAGTTTATGTTTAAGTTTATGTTTTAATTTATGTCTAAGTTTATGTTTAAGTTTATGTCTAAATTTATGTCTAAATTTATGTTTGAATTTATGTCTAAGTTTATGTTTAAGTTTATGTGTTAATTTATGTTTAAGTTTATGTTTAAATTTATGTTTAAGTTTATATCTAAATTTATGTTTAAATTTATGTTTGAATTTATGTTTTAATTTATGTCTAAGTTTATGTCTAAATTTATGTTTAAATTTATGTTTAAATTTAAGTTTAAATTTATGTCTAAGTTTATGTTTAAGTTTATGTCTAAATTTATGTCTAAGTTTATGTTTAAGTTTATGTGTTAATTTATGTTTAAATTTATGTTTGAATTTATGTCCAAGTTTATGTTTAAGTTTATGTTTTAATTTATGTCTATGTTTATGTTTAAGTTTATGTCTAAATTTATGTTTGAATTTATGTCTAAGTTTATGTTTAAGTTTATGTCTAAATTTATGTCTAAATTTATGTTTGAATTTATGTCTAAGTTTATGTTTAAGTTTATGTGTTAATTTATGTTTAAGTTTATGTTTAAATTTATGTTTAAGTTTATATCTAAATTTATGTTTAAATTTATGTTTGAATTTATGTTTTAATTTATGTCTAAGTTAATGTCTAAATTTATGTTTAAATTTATGTTTAAGTTCATGTTTAAATTTATGTTTAAAGTTTATATCTAAATTTATGTTTAAATTTATGTTTGAATTTATGTCCAAGTATATGTTTAAGTTTATGTTTTAATTTATGTCTTAGTTTATGTTTAAGTTTATGTTTGAATTTATGTCCAAGTTTTTGTTTAAGTTTATTTTTTAATTTATGTCTAAGTTTATGTTTAAGTTTATGTCTAAATTTATGTCTAAATTTATATTTGAATTTATGTCTAAGTGTATGTTTAAGTTTATGTGTTAATTTATGTTTAAGTTTATGTTTTAATTTATGTTTAAATTTATGTCTAAATTTATGTTTGAATTTATGTCTAAGTTTACGTTTAAGTTTATGTGTTAATTTATGTTTAAGTTTATGTTTAAATTTATGTTTATGTTTATATCTAAATTTATGTTTAAATTTATGTTTGAATTTATGTCTTAGTTTATGTTTAAGTTTATGTTTTAATTTATGTTTTAGTTTATGTTTAAGTTTATGTCTAAATTTATGTTTGAATTTATGTCTAAGTTTATGTTTAAGTTTATGTCTAAATTTATGTTTAAATTTATGTTTGAATTTATGTCCAAGTTTATGTTTAGGTTTATGTTTGAATTTATGTCCAAGTTTATGTTTATGTTTATGTTTTAATTTATGTCTAAGTTTATGTTTATGTTTATGTTAAAATTTATGTTTAAGTTTATTTCTAAATTTATGTTTAAATTTATGTTTGAATTTATGTCCAAGTTTATGTTTAAGTTTTTGTTTTAATTTATGTCTAAGTTTATGTTTAAGTTTATGTCTAAATTTATGTCTAAGTTTATGTTTAAGTTTATGTGTTAATTTATGTTTAAATTTATGTTTGAATTTATGTCCAAGTTTATGTCTAAATTTATGTTTGAATTTATGTCTAAGTTTATGTTTAAGTTTATGTTTTAATTTATGTTTAAGTTTATGTTTAAGTTTATGTCTAAATTTATGTTTGAATTTATGTCTAAGTTTATGTTTAAGTTTATGTCTAAATTTATGTCTAAATTAATGTTTGAATTTATGTCTAAGTTTATGTTTAAGTTTATGTGTTAATTTATGTTTAAGTTTATGTTTAAATTTATGTTTAAGTTTATATCTAAATTTATGTTTAAATTTATGTTTGAATTTATGTCTAAATTTATGTTTAAATTTATGTTTAAATTTAAGTTTAAATTTATGTCTAAGTTTATGTTTAAGTTTATGTTTAATTTTATGTTTTAATTTATGTTTAAGTTCATGTTTAAATTTATGTTTAAAGTTTATATCTAAATTTATGTTTAAATTTATGTTTGAATTTATGTCCAAGTATATGTTTAAGTTTATGTTTTAATTTATGTCTTAGTTTATGTTTAAGTTTATGTTTGAATTTATGTCCAAGTTTTTGTTTAAGTTTATTTTTTAATTTATGTCTAAGTTTATGTTTAAGTTTATGTCTAAATTTATGTCTAAATTTATATTTGAATTTATGTCTAAGTGTATGTTTAAGTTTATGTTTTAATTTATGTTTTAGTTTATGTTTAAGTTTATGTCTAAATTTATGTTTGAATTTATGTCTAAGTTTATGTTTAAGTTTATGTTTTAATTTATGTTTAAGTTTATGTTTAAGTTTATGTCTAAATTTATGTTTAAATTTATGTTTGAATTTATGTCCAAGTTTATGTTTTTATTTATGTTTCAACATAAACATAAACATAAACATAAACATAAACATAAACATAAACATAAACATAAACATAAACATAAACATAAACATAAACATAAACATAAACATACATAAGCAAGAAATTAAACGTAAACTAAATCATACACGTAAATAAGTATATCTGCAAATCGACTCGATTTGTATTAAATCGGTGTATTTTAAAAATTAAACGTCTCGATTCGTACCAATAACAATCGTATCAAATTATTTTAAAACAATTCCATCAGTTTGGATACTTATCGGAAATTTAGAGTCAAAATGACTAGATTTGACATTATATGATGTAATTTGAATGAAATGATGATTTTCGACTCAATTCGTTTTTACAATTAAAAATAATGTTTTTGTTAAGTTTATGTTTATGTTTATGTTTATGTTTATGTTTATGTTTATGTTTATGTTTATGTTTATGTTTATGTTTATGTTTATGTTTATGTTTGTGTTTATGTTTATGTTTATGTTTATGTTTATGTATAAATTTATGTTTTAATTTATGTAAGTTATGTAAGTTTATGTGCAAGTTTATGTTTTAATTTATGTCTAAGTTTATGTTTAAGTTTATGTGTTAATTTATGTTTAAATTTATGTTTGAATTTATGTCCAAGTTTATGTTTAAGTTTATGTTTTAATTTATGTCTATGTTTATGTTTAAGTTTATGTCTAAATTTATGTTTGAATTTATGTCTAAGTTTATGTTTAAGTTTATGTCTAAATTTATGTCTAAATTTATGTTTGAATTTATGTCTAAGTTTATGTTTAAGTTTATGTGTTAATTTATGTTTAAGTTTATATCTAAATTTATGTTTAAATTTATGTTTGAATTTATGTTTTAATTTATGTCTAAGTTTATGTCTAAATTTATGTTTAAATTTATGTTTAAATTTAAGTTTAAATTTATGTCTAAGTTTATGTATAAGTTTATGTCTAAATTTATGTTTAAATTTATGTTTGAATTTATGTCCAAGTTTATGTTTAGGTTTATGTTTGAATTTATGTCCAAGTTTATGTTTATGTTTATGTTTTAATTTATGTCTAAGTTTATGTTTATGTTTATGTTAAAATTTATGTTTAAGTTTATTTCTAAATTTATGTTTAAATTTATGTTTGAATTTATGTCCAAGTTTATGTTTAAGTTTTTGTTTTAATTTATGTCTAAGTTTATGTTTAAGTTTATGTCTAAATTTATGTCTAAGTTTATGTTTAAGTTTATGTGTTAATTTATGTTTAAATTTATGTTTGAATTTATGTCCAAGTTTATGTCTAAATTTATGTTTGAATTTATGTCTAAGTTTATGTTTAAGTTTATGTTTTAATTTATGTTTAAGTTTATGTTTAAGTTTATGTCTAAATTTATGTTTATATTTATGTTTGAATTTATGTCCAAGTTTATTTTTTTATTTATGTTTCAACATAAACATAAACATAAACATAAACATAAACATAAACATAAACATAAACATAAACATAAACATAAACATAAACATAAACATAAACATAAACATAAACATAAACATAAACATAAACATAAACATAAACATAAACATAAACATAAACATAAACATAAACATAAACATAAACATAAACATAAACATAAACATACATAAGCAAGAAATTAAACGTAAACTAAATCATACACGTAAATAAGTATATCTGCAAATCGACTCGATTTGTATTAAATCGGTGTATTTTAAAAATTAAACGTCTCGATTCGTACCAATAACAATCGTATCAAATTATTTTAAAACAATTCCATCAGTTTGGATACTTATCGGAAATTTAGAGTCAAAATGACTAGATTTGACATTATATGATGTAATTTGAATGAAATGATGATTTTCGACTCAATTCGTTTTTACAATTAAAAATAATGTTTTTGTTAAGTTTATGTTTATGTTTATGTTTATGTTTATGTTTATGTTTATGTTTATGTTTATGTTTATGTTTATGTTTATGTTTATGTTTATGTTTATGTTTGTGTTTATGTTTATGTTTATGTTTATGTTTATGTATAAATTTATGTTTTAATTTATGTCTAAGTTTATGTGCAAGTTTATGTTTTAATTTATGTCTAAGTTTATGTTTAAGTTTATGTGTTAATTTATGTTTAAATTTATGTTTGAATTTATGTCCAAGTTTATGTTTAAGTTTATGTTTTAATTTATGTCTATGTTTATGTTTAAGTTTATGTCTAAATTTATGTTTGAATTTATGTCTAAGTTTATGTTTAAGTTTATGTCTAAATTTATGTCTAAATTTATGTTTGAATTTATGTCTAAGTTTATGTTTAAGTTTATGTGTTAATTTATGTTTAAGTTTATATCTAAATTTATGTTTAAATTTATGTTTGAATTTATGTTTTAATTTATGTCTAAGTTTATGTCTAAATTTATGTTTAAATTTATGTTTAAATTTAAGTTTAAATTTATGTCTAAGTTTATGTATAAGTTTATGTCTAAATTTATGTTTAAATTTTTGTTTGAATTTATGTCCAAGTTTATGTTTAGGTTTATGTTTGAATTTATGTCCAAGTTTATGTTTATGTTTATGTTTTAATTTATGTCTAAGTTTATGTTTATGTTTATGTTAAAATTTATGTTTAAGTTTATTTCTAAATTTATGTTTAAATTTATGTTTGAATTTATGTCCAAGTTTATGTTTAAGTTTTTGTTTTAATTTATGTCTAAGTTTATGTTTAAGTTTATGTCTAAATTTATGTCTAAGTTTATGTTTAAGTTTATGTGTTAATTTATGTTTAAATTTATGTTTGAATTTATGTCCAAGTTTATGTCTAAATTTATGTTTGAATTTATGTCTAAGTTTATGTTTAAGTTTATGTTTTAATTTATGTTTAAGTTTATGTTTAAGTTTATGTCTAAATTTATGTTTATATTTATGTTTGAATTTATGTCCAAGTTTATTTTTTTATTTATGTTTCAACATAAACATAAACATAAACATAAACATAAACATAAACATAAACATAAACATAAACATAAACATAAACATAAACATAAACATAAACATAAACATAAACATAAACATAAACATAAACATAAACATAAACATAAACATAAACATACATAAGCAAGAAATTAAACGTAAACTAAATCATACACGTAAATAAGTATATCTGCAAATCGACTCGATTTGTATTAAATCGGTGTATTTTAAAAATTAAACGTCTCGATTCGTACCAATAACAATCGTATCAAATTATTTTAAAACAATTCCATCAGTTTGGATACTTATCGGAAATTTAGAGTCAAAATGACTAGATTTGACATTATATGATGTAATTTGAATGAAATGATGATTTTCGACTCAATTCGTTTTTACAATTAAAAATAATGTTTATGTTAAGTTTATGTTTATGTTTATGTTTATGTTTATGTTTATGTTTATGTTTATGTTTATGTTTATGTTTATGTTTATGTTTATGTTTATGTTTATGTTTATGTTTATGTTTATGTTTATGTTTATGTTTATGTTTATGTTTATGTTTATGTTTATGTTTTTGTTTATGTTTATGTTTATGTTTGAATTTATGTCTAAGTTTATGTTAAAGTTTATGTTTTAATTTATGTCTAAGTTTATGTTTAAGTTTATGTCTAAATTTAAGTCTTAATTTATGTCCAAGTTTATGTTTAAGTTTATGTTTTAATTTATGTCTAAGTTTATGTTTAAGTTTATGTCTAAATTTATGTTTGAATTTATGTCTAAGTTTATGTTTAAGTTTATGTTTTTATTTATGTCTTTGTTTATGTTTAAGTTTATGTCAAAATTTATGTCTAAATTTATGTTTGAATTTATGTCTAAGTTTATTTTTAAGTTTATGTTTAAGTTTATGTCTAAATTTATGTTTGAATTTATGTCTAAGTTTATGTTTAAGTTTATGTGATAATTTATGTTTAGTTTATGTTTAAGTTTATATCTAAATTTATGTTTAAATTTATGTTTGAATTTATGTCTAAGTTTATGTTTAAGTTTATGTTTAAGTTTATGTCTAAATTAATGTTTAAGTTTATGTTTTAATTTATGTCCAAGTTTATGTTTAAGTTTTTGTTTTAATTTATGTCTAAGTTTATGTTTAAGTTTATGTCTAAATTTATGTCTAAGTTTATGTTTAAGTTTATGTGTTAATTTATGTTTAAATTTATGTTTGAATTTATGTCCAAGTTTATGTTTAAGTTTTTGTTTTAATTTATGTCTAAGTTTATGTTTAAGTTTATGTCTAAATTTATGTCTAAGTTTATGTTTAAGTTTATGTGTTAATTTATGTTTAAATTTATGTTTGAATTTATGTCCAAGTTTATGTTTAAGTTTATGTTTTAATTTATGTCTAAGTTTATGTTTAAGTTTATGTCTAAATTAATGTTTAAATTTATGTCTAAGTTTATGTTTAAGTTTATGTCTAAATTTATGTCTAAATTAATGTTTGAATTTATGTCTAAGTTTATGTTTAAGTTTATGTCTAAATTTATGTTTAAATTTATGTCTAAGTTTATGTTTAAGTTTATATCTAAATTTATGTTTAAATTTATGTTTGAATTTATGTTTTAATTTATGTCTAAGTTTATGTCTAAATTTATGTTTAAATTTATGTTTAAATTTAAGTTTAAATTTATGTCTAAGTTTATGTTTAAGTTTATGTTTAATTTTATGTTTTAATTTATGTTTAAGTTCATGTTTAAATTTATGTTTAAAGTTTATATCTAAATTTATGTTTAATTTTATGTTTGAATTTATGTCCAAGTATATGTTTAAGTTTATGTTTTAATTTATGTCTAAGTTTATGTTAAAAGTTTATGTCTAAATTTATGTCTAAATTTATATTTGAATTTATGTCTAAGTGTATGTTTAAGTTTATGTGTTAATTTATGTTTAAGTTTATGTTTTAATTTATGTTTAAATTTATGTCTAAATTTATGTTTGAATTTATGTCTAAGTTTACGTTTAAGTTTATGTGTTAATTTATGTTTAAGTTTATGTTTAAATTTATGTTTATGTTTATATCTAAATTTATGTTTAAATTTATGTTTGAATTTATGTCTTAGTTTATGTTTAAGTTTATGTTTTAATTTATGTTTTAGTTTATGTTTAAGTTTATGTCTAAATTTATGTTTGAATTTATGTCTAAGTTTATGTTTAAGTTTATGTCTAAATTTATGTTTAAATTTATGTTTGAATTTATGTCCAAGTTTATGTTTAGGTTTATGTTTGAATTTATGTCCAAGTTTATGTTTATGTTTATGTTTTAATTTATGTCTAAGTTTATGTTTATGTTTATGTTAAAATTTATGTTTAAGTTTATTTCTAAATTTATGTTTAAATTTATGTTTGAATTTATGTCCAAGTTTATGTTTAAGTTTTTGTTTTAATTTATGTCTAAGTTTATGTTTAAGTTTATGTCTAAATTTATGTCTAAGTTTATGTTTAAGTTTATGTGTTAATTTATGTTTAAATTTATGTTTGAATTTATGTCCAAGTTAATGTCTAAATTTATGTTTGAATTTATGTTTAAATTTAAGTTTAAATTTATGTCTAAGTTTATGTTTAAGTTTATGTCTAAATTTATGTTTAAATTTATGTTTGAATTTATGTCCAAGTTTATGTTTAGGTTTATGTTTGAATTTATGTCCAAGTTTATGTTTATGTTTATGTTTTAATTTATGTCTAAGTTTATGTTTATGTTTATGTTAAAATTTATGTTTAAGTTTATTTCTAAATTTATGTTTAAATTTATGTTTGAATTTATGTCCAAGTTTATGTTTAAGTTTTTGTTTTAATTTATGTCTAAGTTTATGTTTAAGTTTATGTCTAAATTTATGTCTAAGTTTATGTTTAAGTTTATGTGTTAATTTATGTTTAAATTTATGTTTGAATTTATGTCCAAGTTTATGGTTAAGTTTATGTTTTAATTTATGTCTAAGTTTATGTTTAAGTTTATGTCTAAATTTATGTTTGAATTTATGTCTAAGTTTATGTTTAAGTTTATGTTTTAATTTATATTTAAGTTTATATTTAAGTTTATGTCTAAATTTATGTTTAAATTTATGTTTGAATTTATGTCCAAGTTTATGTTTTTATTTATGTTTAAACATAAACATAAACATAAACATAAACATAAACATAAACATAAACATAAACATAAACATAAACATAAACATAAACATAAACATAAACATAAACATAAACATAAACATAAACATAAACATAAACATAAACATAAACATAAACATAAACATAAACATAAACATAAACATAAACATAAACATAAACATAAACATAAACATAAACATAAACATAAACATAAACATAAACATAAACATAAACATAAACATAAACATAAACATAAACATACATAAGCAAGAAATTAAACGTAAACTAAATCATACACGTAAATAAGTATATCTGCAAATCGACTCGATTTGTATTAAATCGGTGTATTTTAATATTAAACGTCTCGATTCGTACCAATAACAATCGTATCAAATTATTTTAAAACAATTCCATCAGTTTGGATACTTATCGGAAATTTAGAGTCAAAATGACTAGATTTGACATTATATGATGTAATTTGAATGAAATGATGATTTTCGACTCAATTCGTTTTTACAATTAAAAATAATGTTTATGTTAAGTTTATGTTTATGTTTATGTTTATGTTTATGTTTATGTTTATGTTTATGTTTATGTTTATGTTTATGTTTATGTTTATGTTTATGTTTATGTTTATGTTTATGTTTATGTTTATGTTTATGTTTATGTTTATGTTTTTGTTTATGTTTATGTTTATGTTTGAATTTATGTCTAAGTTTATGTTAAAGTTTATGTTTTAATTTATGTCTAAGTTTATGTTTAAGTTTATGTCTAAATTTAAGTCTTAATTTATGTCCAAGTTTATGTTTAAATTTATGTTTGAATTTATGTCCAAGTTTATGTTTAGGTTTATGTTTGAATTTATGTCCAAGTTTATGTTTATGTTTATGTTTTAATTTATGTCTAAGTTTATGTTTATGTTTATGTTAAAATTTATGTTTAAGTTTATTTCTAAATTTATGTTTAAATTTATGTTTGAATTTATGTCCAAGTTTATGTTTAAGTTTTTGTTTTAATTTATGTCTAAGTTTATGTTTAAGTTTATGTCTAAATTTATGTCTAAGTTTATGTTTAAGTTTATGTGTTAATTTATGTTTAAATTTATGTTTGAATTTATGTCCAAGTTTATGTCTAAATTTATGTTTGAATTTATGTCTAAGTTTATGTTTAAGTTTATGTTTTAATTTATGTTTAAGTTTATGTTTAAGTTTATGTCTAAATTTATGTTTATATTTATGTTTGAATTTATGTCCAAGTTTATTTTTTTATTTATGTTTCAACATAAACATAAACATAAACATAAACATAAACATAAACATAAACATAAACATAAACATAAACATAAACATAAACATAAACATAAACATAAACATAAACATAAACATAAACATAAACATAAACATAAACATAAACATAAACATACATAAGCAAGAAATTAAACGTAAACTAAATCATACACGTAAATAAGTATATCTGCAAATCGACTCGATTTGTATTAAATCGGTGTATTTTAAAAATTAAACGTCTCGATTCGTACCAATAACAATCGTATCAAATTATTTTAAAACAATTCCATCAGTTTGGATACTTATCGGAAATTTAGAGTCAAAATGACTAGATTTGACATTATATGATGTAATTTGAATGAAATGATGATTTTCGACTCAATTCGTTTTTACAATTAAAAATAATGTTTATGTTAAGTTTATGTTTATGTTTATGTTTATGTTTATGTTTATGTTTATGTTTATGTTTATGTTTATGTTTATGTTTATGTTTATGTTTATGTTTATGTTTATGTTTATGTTTATGTTTATGTTTATGTTTATGTTTATGTTTATGTTTATGTTTTTGTTTATGTTTATGTTTATGTTTGAATTTATGTCTAAGTTTATGTTAAAGTTTATGTTTTAATTTATGTCTAAGTTTATGTTTAAGTTTATGTCTAAATTTAAGTCTTAATTTATGTCCAAGTTTATGTTTAAGTTTATGTTTTAATTTATGTCTAAGTTTATGTTTAAGTTTATGTCTAAATTTATGTTTGAATTTATGTCTAAGTTTATGTTTAAGTTTATGTTTTTATTTATGTCTTTGTTTATGTTTAAGTTTATGTCAAAATTTATGTCTAAATTTATGTTTGAATTTATGTCTAAGTTTATTTTTAAGTTTATGTTTAAGTTTATGTCTAAATTTATGTTTGAATTTATGTCTAAGTTTATGTTTAAGTTTATGTGATAATTTATGTTTAGTTTATGTTTAAGTTTATATCTAAATTTATGTTTAAATTTATGTTTGAATTTATGTCTAAGTTTATGTTTAAGTTTATGTTTAAGTTTATGTCTAAATTAATGTTTAAGTTTATGTTTTAATTTATGTCCAAGTTTATGTTTAAGTTTTTGTTTTAATTTATGTCTAAGTTTATGTTTAAGTTTATGTCTAAATTTATGTCTAAGTTTATGTTTAAGTTTATGTGTTAATTTATGTTTAAATTTATGTTTGAATTTATGTCCAAGTTTATGTTTAAGTTTTTGTTTTAATTTATGTCTAAGTTTATGTTTAAGTTTATGTCTAAATTTATGTCTAAGTTTATGTTTAAGTTTATGTGTTAATTTATGTTTAAATTTATGTTTGAATTTATGTCCAAGTTTATGTTTAAGTTTATGTTTTAATTTATGTCTAAGTTTATGTTTAAGTTTATGTCTAAATTAATGTTTAAATTTATGTCTAAGTTTATGTTTAAGTTTATGTCTAAATTTATGTCTAAATTAATGTTTGAATTTATGTCTAAGTTTATGTTTAAGTTTATGTCTAAATTTATGTTTAAATTTATGTCTAAGTTTATGTTTAAGTTTATATCTAAATTTATGTTTAAATTTATGTTTGAATTTATGTTTTAATTTATGTCTAAGTTTATGTCTAAATTTATGTTTAAATTTATGTTTAAATTTAAGTTTAAATTTATGTCTAAGTTTATGTTTAAGTTTATGTTTAATTTTATGTTTTAATTTATGTTTAAGTTCATGTTTAAATTTATGTTTAAAGTTTATATCTAAATTTATGTTTAATTTTATGTTTGAATTTATGTCCAAGTATATGTTTAAGTTTATGTTTTAATTTATGTCTAAGTTTATGTTAAAAGTTTATGTCTAAATTTATGTCTAAATTTATATTTGAATTTATGTCTAAGTGTATGTTTAAGTTTATGTGTTAATTTATGTTTAAGTTTATGTTTTAATTTATGTTTAAATTTATGTCTAAATTTATGTTTGAATTTATGTCTAAGTTTACGTTTAAGTTTATGTGTTAATTTATGTTTAAGTTTATGTTTAAATTTATGTTTATGTTTATATCTAAATTTATGTTTAAATTTATGTTTGAATTTATGTCTTAGTTTATGTTTAAGTTTATGTTTTAATTTATGTTTTAGTTTATGTTTAAGTTTATGTCTAAATTTATGTTTGAATTTATGTCTAAGTTTATGTTTAAGTTTATGTCTAAATTTATGTTTAAATTTATGTTTGAATTTATGTCCAAGTTTATGTTTAGGTTTATGTTTGAATTTATGTCCAAGTTTATGTTTATGTTTATGTTTTAATTTATGTCTAAGTTTATGTTTATGTTTATGTTAAAATTTATGTTTAAGTTTATTTCTAAATTTATGTTTAAATTTATGTTTGAATTTATGTCCAAGTTTATGTTTAAGTTTTTGTTTTAATTTATGTCTAAGTTTATGTTTAAGTTTATGTCTAAATTTATGTCTAAGTTTATGTTTAAGTTTATGTGTTAATTTATGTTTAAATTTATGTTTGAATTTATGTCCAAGTTAATGTCTAAATTTATGTTTGAATTTATGTTTAAATTTAAGTTTAAATTTATGTCTAAGTTTATGTTTAAGTTTATGTCTAAATTTATGTTTAAATTTATGTTTGAATTTATGTCCAAGTTTATGTTTAGGTTTATGTTTGAATTTATGTCCAAGTTTATGTTTATGTTTATGTCTAAATTTATGTCTAAGTTTATGTTTAAGTTTATGTGTTAATTTATGTTTAAATTTATGTTTGAATTTATGTCCAAGTTTATGGTTAAGTTTATGTTTTAATTTATGTCTAAGTTTATGTTTAAGTTTATGTCTAAATTTATGTTTGAATTTATGTCTAAGTTTATGTTTAAGTTTATGTTTTAATTTATATTTAAGTTTATATTTAAGTTTATGTCTAAATTTATGTTTAAATTTATGTTTGAATTTATGTCCAAGTTTATGTTTTTATTTATGTTTAAACATAAACATAAACATAAACATAAACATAAACATAAACATAAACATAAACATAAACATAAACATAAACATAAACATAAACATAAACATAAACATAAACATAAACATAAACATAAACATAAACATAAACATAAACATAAACATAAACATAAACATAAACATAAACATAAACATAAACATAAACATAAACATACATAAGCAAGAAATTAAACGTAAACTAAATCATACACGTAAATAAGTATATCTGCAAATCGACTCGATTTGTATTAAATCGGTGTATTTTAATATTAAACGTCTCGATTCGTACCAATAACAATCGTATCAAATTATTTTAAAACAATTCCATCAGTTTGGATACTTATCGGAAATTTAGAGTCAAAATGACTAGATTTGACATTATATGATGTAATTTGAATGAAATGATGATTTTCGACTCAATTCGTTTTTACAATTAAAAATAATGTTTATGTTAAGTTTATGTTTATGTTTATGTTTATGTTTATGTTTATGTTTATGTTTATGTTTATGTTTATGTTTATGTTTATGTTTATGTTTATGTTTATGTTTATGTTTATGTTTATGTTTATGTTTATGTTTATGTTTATGTTTATGTTTTTGTTTATGTTTATGTTTATGTTTGAATTTATGTCTAAGTTTATGTTAAAGTTTATGTTTTAATTTATGTCTAAGTTTATGTTTAAGTTTATGTCTAAATTTAAGTCTTAATTTATGTCCAAGTTTATGTTTAAATTTATGTTTGAATTTATGTCCAAGTTTATGTTTAGGTTTATGTTTGAATTTATGTCCAAGTTTATGTTTATGTTTATGTTTTAATTTATGTCTAAGTTTATGTTTATGTTTATGTTAAAATTTATGTTTAAGTTTATTTCTAAATTTATGTTTAAATTTATGTTTGAATTTATGTCCAAGTTTATGTTTAAGTTTTTGTTTTAATTTATGTCTAAGTTTATGTTTAAGTTTATGTCTAAATTTATGTCTAAGTTTATGTTTAAGTTTATGTGTTAATTTATGTTTAAATTTATGTTTGAATTTATGTCCAAGTTTATGTCTAAATTTATGTTTGAATTTATGTCTAAGTTTATGTTTAAGTTTATGTTTTAATTTATGTTTAAGTTTATGTTTAAGTTTATGTCTAAATTTATGTTTATATTTATGTTTGAATTTATGTCCAAGTTTATTTTTTTATTTATGTTTCAACATAAACATAAACATAAACATAAACATAAACATAAACATAAACATAAACATAAACATAAACATAAACATAAACATAAACATAAACATAAACATAAACATAAACATAAACATAAACATAAACATAAACATAAACATAAACATAAACATAAACATAAACATAAACATAAACATAAACATAAACATACATAAGCAAGAAATTAAACGTAAACTAAATCATACACGTAAATAAGTATATCTGCAAATCGACTCGATTTGTATTAAATCGGTGTATTTTAAAAATTAAACGTCTCGATTCGTACCAATAACAATCGTATCAAATTATTTTAAAACAATTCCATCAGTTTGGATACTTATCGGAAATTTAGAGTCAAAATGACTAGATTTGACATTATATGATGTAATTTGAATGAAATGATGATTTTCGACTCAATTCGTTTTTACAATTAAAAATAATGTTTATGTTAAGTTTATGTTTATGTTTATGTTTATGTTTATGTTTATGTTTATGTTTATGTTTATGTTTATGTTTATGTTTATGTTTATGTTTATGTTTATGTTTATGTTTATGTTTATGTTTATGTTTATGTTTATGTTTATGTTTATGTTTATGTTTTTGTTTATGTTTATGTTTATGTTTGAATTTATGTCTAAGTTTATGTTAAAGTTTATGTTTTAATTTATGTCTAAGTTTATGTTTAAGTTTATGTCTAAATTTAAGTCTTAATTTATGTCCAAGTTTATGTTTAAGTTTATGTTTTAATTTATGTCTAAGTTTATGTTTAAGTTTATGTCTAAATTTATGTTTGAATTTATGTCTAAGTTTATGTTTAAGTTTATGTTTTTATTTATGTCTTTGTTTATGTTTAAGTTTATGTCAAAATTTATGTCTAAATTTATGTTTGAATTTATGTCTAAGTTTATTTTTAAGTTTATGTTTAAGTTTATGTCTAAATTTATGTTTGAATTTATGTCTAAGTTTATGTTTAAGTTTATGTGATAATTTATGTTTAGTTTATGTTTAAGTTTATATCTAAATTTATGTTTAAATTTATGTTTGAATTTATGTCTAAGTTTATGTTTAAGTTTATGTTTAAGTTTATGTCTAAATTAATGTTTAAGTTTATGTTTTAATTTATGTCCAAGTTTATGTTTAAGTTTTTGTTTTAATTTATGTCTAAGTTTATGTTTAAGTTTATGTCTAAATTTATGTCTAAGTTTATGTTTAAGTTTATGTGTTAATTTATGTTTAAATTTATGTTTGAATTTATGTCCAAGTTTATGTTTAAGTTTTTGTTTTAATTTATGTCTAAGTTTATGTTTAAGTTTATGTCTAAATTTATGTCTAAGTTTATGTTTAAGTTTATGTGTTAATTTATGTTTAAATTTATGTTTGAATTTATGTCCAAGTTTATGTTTAAGTTTATGTTTTAATTTATGTCTAAGTTTATGTTTAAGTTTATGTCTAAATTAATGTTTAAATTTATGTCTAAGTTTATGTTTAAGTTTATGTCTAAATTTATGTCTAAATTAATGTTTGAATTTATGTCTAAGTTTATGTTTAAGTTTATGTCTAAATTTATGTTTAAATTTATGTCTAAGTTTATGTTTAAGTTTATATCTAAATTTATGTTTAAATTTATGTTTGAATTTATGTTTTAATTTATGTCTAAGTTTATGTCTAAATTTATGTTTAAATTTATGTTTAAATTTAAGTTTAAATTTATGTCTAAGTTTATGTTTAAGTTTATGTTTAATTTTATGTTTTAATTTATGTTTAAGTTCATGTTTAAATTTATGTTTAAAGTTTATATCTAAATTTATGTTTAATTTTATGTTTGAATTTATGTCCAAGTATATGTTTAAGTTTATGTTTTAATTTATGTCTAAGTTTATGTTAAAAGTTTATGTCTAAATTTATGTCTAAATTTATATTTGAATTTATGTCTAAGTGTATGTTTAAGTTTATGTGTTAATTTATGTTTAAGTTTATGTTTTAATTTATGTTTAAATTTATGTCTAAATTTATGTTTGAATTTATGTCTAAGTTTACGTTTAAGTTTATGTGTTAATTTATGTTTAAGTTTATGTTTAAATTTATGTTTATGTTTATATCTAAATTTATGTTTAAATTTATGTTTGAATTTATGTCTTAGTTTATGTTTAAGTTTATGTTTTAATTTATGTTTTAGTTTATGTTTAAGTTTATGTCTAAATTTATGTTTGAATTTATGTCTAAGTTTATGTTTAAGTTTATGTCTAAATTTATGTTTAAATTTATGTTTGAATTTATGTCCAAGTTTATGTTTAGGTTTATGTTTGAATTTATGTCCAAGTTTATGTTTATGTTTATGTTTTAATTTATGTCTAAGTTTATGTTTATGTTTATGTTAAAATTTATGTTTAAGTTTATTTCTAAATTTATGTTTAAATTTATGTTTGAATTTATGTCCAAGTTTATGTTTAAGTTTTTGTTTTAATTTATGTCTAAGTTTATGTTTAAGTTTATGTCTAAATTTATGTCTAAGTTTATGTTTAAGTTTATGTGTTAATTTATGTTTAAATTTATGTTTGAATTTATGTCCAAGTTAATGTCTAAATTTATGTTTGAATTTATGTTTAAATTTAAGTTTAAATTTATGTCTAAGTTTATGTTTAAGTTTATGTCTAAATTTATGTTTAAATTTATGTTTGAATTTATGTCCAAGTTTATGTTTAGGTTTATGTTTGAATTTATGTCCAAGTTTATGTTTATGTTTATGTTTTAATTTATGTCTAAGTTTATGTTTATGTTTATGTTAAAATTTATGTTTAAGTTTATTTCTAAATTTATGTTTAAATTTATGTTTGAATTTATGTCCAAGTTTATGTTTAAGTTTTTGTTTTAATTTATGTCTAAGTTTATGTTTAAGTTTATGTCTAAATTTATGTCTAAGTTTATGTTTAAGTTTATGTGTTAATTTATGTTTAAATTTATGTTTGAATTTATGTCCAAGTTTATGGTTAAGTTTATGTTTTAATTTATGTCTAAGTTTATGTTTAAGTTTATGTCTAAATTTATGTTTGAATTTATGTCTAAGTTTATGTTTAAGTTTATGTTTTAATTTATATTTAAGTTTATATTTAAGTTTATGTCTAAATTTATGTTTAAATTTATGTTTGAATTTATGTCCAAGTTTATGTTTTTATTTATGTTTAAACATAAACATAAACATAAACATAAACATAAACATAAACATAAACATAAACATAAACATAAACATAAACATAAACATAAACATAAACATAAACATAAACATAAACATAAACATAAACATAAACATAAACATAAACATAAACATAAACATAAACATAAACATAAACATAAACATAAACATACATAAGCAAGAAATTAAACGTAAACTAAATCATACACGTAAATAAGTATATCTGCAAATCGACTCGATTTGTATTAAATCGGTGTATTTTGATATTAAACGTCTCGATTCGTACCAATAACAATCGTATCAAATTATTTTAAAACAATTCCATCAGTTTGGATACTTATCGGAAATTTTGAGTCAAAATGACTAGATTTGACATTATATGATGTAATTTGAATGAAATGATGATTTTCGACTCAATTCGTTTTTACAATTAAAAATAATGTTTATGTTAAGTTTATGTTTATGTTTATGTTTATGTTTATGTTTATGTTTATGTTTATGTTTATGTTTATGTTTATGTTTATGTTTATGTTTATGTTTATGTTTATGTTTATGTTTATGTTTATGTTTATGTTTATGTTTATGTTTATGTTTATGTTTTTGTTTATGTTTATGTTTATGTTTGAATTTATGTCTAAGTTTATGTTAAAGTTTATGTTTTAATTTATGTCTAAGTTTATGTTTAAGTTTATGTCTAAATTTAAGTCTTAATTTATGTCCAAGTTTATGTTTAAGTTTATGTTTTAATTTATGTCTAAGTTTATGTTTAAGTTTATGTCTAAATTTATGTTTGAATTTATGTCTAAGTTTATGTTTAAGTTTATGTTTTTATTTATGTCTTTGTTTATGTTTAAGTTTATGTCAAAATTTATGTCTAAATTTATGTTTGAATTTATGTCTAAGTTTATTTTTAAGTTTATGTTTAAGTTTATGTCTAAATTTATGTTTGAATTTATGTCTAAGTTTATGTTTAAGTTTATGTGATAATTTATGTTTAGTTTATGTTTAAGTTTATATCTAAATTTATGTTTAAATTTATGTTTGAATTTATGTCTAAGTTTATGTTTAAGTTTATGTTTAAGTTTATGTCTAAATTAATGTTTAAGTTTATGTTTTAATTTATGTCCAAGTTTATGTTTAAGTTTTTGTTTTAATTTATGTCTAAGTTTATGTTTAAGTTTATGTCTAAATTTATGTCTAAGTTTATGTTTAAGTTTATGTGTTAATTTATGTTTAAATTTATGTTTGAATTTATGTCCAAGTTTATGTTTAAGTTTTTGTTTTAATTTATGTCTAAGTTTATGTTTAAGTTTATGTCTAAATTTATGTCTAAGTTTATGTTTAAGTTTATGTGTTAATTTATGTTTAAATTTATGTTTGAATTTATGTCCAAGTTTATGTTTAAGTTTATGTTTTAATTTATGTCTAAGTTTATGTTTAAGTTTATGTCTAAATTAATGTTTAAATTTATGTCTAAGTTTATGTTTAAGTTTATGTCTAAATTTATGTCTAAATTAATGTTTGAATTTATGTCTAAGTTTATGTTTAAGTTTATGTCTAAATTTATGTTTAAATTTATGTCTAAGTTTATGTTTAAGTTTATATCTAAATTTATGTTTAAATTTATGTTTGAATTTATGTTTTAATTTATGTCTAAGTTTATGTCTAAATTTATGTTTAAATTTATGTTTAAATTTAAGTTTAAATTTATGTCTAAGTTTATGTTTAAGTTTATGTTTAATTTTATGTTTTAATTTATGTTTAAGTTCATGTTTAAATTTATGTTTAAAGTTTATATCTAAATTTATGTTTAATTTTATGTTTGAATTTATGTCCAAGTATATGTTTAAGTTTATGTTTTAATTTATGTCTAAGTTTATGTTAAAAGTTTATGTCTAAATTTATGTCTAAATTTATATTTGAATTTATGTCTAAGTGTATGTTTAAGTTTATGTGTTAATTTATGTTTAAGTTTATGTTTTAATTTATGTTTAAATTTATGTCTAAATTTATGTTTGAATTTATGTCTAAGTTTACGTTTAAGTTTATGTGTTAATTTATGTTTAAGTTTATGTTTAAATTTATGTTTATGTTTATATCTAAATTTATGTTTAAATTTATGTTTGAATTTATGTCTTAGTTTATGTTTAAGTTTATGTTTTAATTTATGTTTTAGTTTATGTTTAAGTTTATGTCTAAATTTATGTTTGAATTTATGTCTAAGTTTATGTTTAAGTTTATGTCTAAATTTATGTTTAAATTTATGTTTGAATTTATGTCCAAGTTTATGTTTAGGTTTATGTTTGAATTTATGTCCAAGTTTATGTTTATGTTTATGTTTTAATTTATGTCTAAGTTTATGTTTATGTTTATGTTAAAATTTATGTTTAAGTTTATTTCTAAATTTATGTTTAAATTTATGTTTGAATTTATGTCCAAGTTTATGTTTAAGTTTTTGTTTTAATTTATGTCTAAGTTTATGTTTAAGTTTATGTCTAAATTTATGTCTAAGTTTATGTTTAAGTTTATGTGTTAATTTATGTTTAAATTTATGTTTGAATTTATGTCCAAGTTAATGTCTAAATTTATGTTTGAATTTATGTTTAAATTTAAGTTTAAATTTATGTCTAAGTTTATGTTTAAGTTTATGTCTAAATTTATGTTTAAATTTATGTTTGAATTTATGTCCAAGTTTATGTTTAGGTTTATGTTTGAATTTATGTCCAAGTTTATGTTTATGTTTATGTTTTAATTTATGTCTAAGTTTATGTTTATGTTTATGTTAAAATTTATGTTTAAGTTTATTTCTAAATTTATGTTTAAATTTATGTTTGAATTTATGTCCAAGTTTATGTTTAAGTTTTTGTTTTAATTTATGTCTAAGTTTATGTTTAAGTTTATGTCTAAATTTATGTCTAAGTTTATGTTTAAGTTTATGTGTTAATTTATGTTTAAATTTATGTTTGAATTTATGTCCAAGTTTATGGTTAAGTTTATGTTTTAATTTATGTCTAAGTTTATGTTTAAGTTTATGTCTAAATTTATGTTTGAATTTATGTCTAAGTTTATGTTTAAGTTTATGTTTTAATTTATATTTAAGTTTATATTTAAGTTTATGTCTAAATTTATGTTTAAATTTATGTTTGAATTTATGTCCAAGTTTATGTTTTTATTTATGTTTAAACATAAACATAAACATAAACATAAACATAAACATAAACATAAACATAAACATAAACATAAACATAAACATAAACATAAACATAAACATAAACATAAACATAAACATAAACATAAACATAAACATAAACATAAACATAAACATAAACATAAACATAAACATAAACATAAACATAAACATACATAAGCAAGAAATTAAACGTAAACTAAATCATACACGTAAATAAGTATATCTGCAAATCGACTCGATTTGTATTAAATCGGTGTATTTTGATATTAAACGTCTCGATTCGTACCAATAACAATCGTATCAAATTATTTTAAAACAATTCCATCAGTTTGGATACTTATCGGAAATTTTGAGTCAAAATGACTAGATTTGACATTATATGATGTAATTTGAATGAAATGATGATTTTCGACTCAATTCGTTTTTACAATTAAAAATAATGTTTATGTTAAGTTTATGTTTATGTTTATGTTTATGTTTATGTTTATGTTTATGTTTATGTTTATGTTTTTGTTTATGTTTATGTTTATGTTTGAATTTATGTCTAAGTTTTTGTTAAAGTTTATATTTTAATTTATGTCTAAGTTTATGTTTAAGTGTATGTGTTAATTTATGTATAAATTTATGTTTTAATTTATGTCTAAGTTTATGTTTAAGTTTATGTCTAAATTTAAGTCTTAATTTATGTCCAAGTTTATGTTTAAGTTTATGTTTTAACTTATGTCTAAGTTTATGTTTAAGTTTATGTCTAAATTTATGTTTGAATTTATGTCCAAGTTTATGTTTAAGTTTATGTTTTAATTTATGTCTAAGTTTATGTTTAAGTTTATGTCAAAATTTATGTCTAAATTTATGTTTGAATTTATGTCTAAGTTTATGTCTAAGTTTATGTTTAAGTTTATGTCTAAATTTATGTCTAAATTTATGTTTGAATTTATGTCTAAGTTTATGTTTAAGTTTATGTGTTAATTTATGTTTAGTTTATGTTTAAATTTATGTTTAAATTTATATCTAAATTTATGTTTAAATTTATGTTTTAATTTATGTCTAAGTTTATGTTTAAGTTTATGTTTTTATTAATGTTTAAGTTTATGTTTAAGTTTATGTTTAAATTAAAGTTAAAATTTATGTCTAAGTTTATGTTTAAGTTTATGTCTAAATTTATGTTTAAATTTATGTTTGAATTTATGTCCAAGTTTATGTTTAGGTTTATGTTTGAATTTATGTCCAAGTTTATGTTTATGTTTATGTTAAAATTTATGTTTAAGTTTATTTCTAAAGTTATGTTTAAATTTATGTTTGAATTTATGTCCAAGTTTATGTTTAAGTTTATGTCTAAATTTATGTTTAAATTTATGTTTGAATTTATGTCCAAGTTTATGTTTAAGTTAATGTTTTAATTTATGTCTAAGTTTATGGTTATGTTTATGTTAAAATTTATGTTTAAGTTTATTTCTAAAGTTATGTTTAAATTTATGTTTGAATTTATGTCCAAGTTTATGTTTAAGTTTTTGTTTTAATTTATGTCTAAGTTTATGTTTAAGTTTATGTCAAAATTTATGTCTAAGTTTATGTTTAAGTTTATGTGTTAATTTATGTCTAAGTTTATGTTTAAGTTTATGTCTAAATTTACGTCTAAGTTTATGTTTAAGTTTATGTGTTAATTTATGTTTAAATTTATGTTTGAATTTATGTCCAAGTTTATGTTTAAGTTTATGTTTTAATTTATGTCTAAGTTTATGTTTAAGTTTATGTCTAAATTTATGTTTGAATTTATGTCTAAGTTTATGTTTAAGTTTATGTCTAAATTTATGTCTAAATTTATGTTTGAATTTATGTCTAAGTTTATGTTTAAGTTTATGTGTTAATTTATGTTTAAGTTTATGTTTAAATTTATGTTTAAGTTTATATCTAAATTTATGTTTAAATTTATGTTTGAATTTATGTTTTAATTTATGTCTAAGTTTATGTCTAAATTTATGTTTAAATTTATGTTAAAATTTAAGTTTAAATTTATGTCTAAGTTTATGTTTAAGTTTATGTTTAATTTTATGTTTTAATTTATGTTTAAGTTCATGTTTAAATTTATGTTTAAAGTTTATATCTAAATTTATGTTTAAATTTATGTCTGAATTTACGTCCAAGTATATGTTTAAGTTTATGTTTTAATTTATGTCTTAGTTTATGTTTAAGTTTATGTTTGAATTTATGTCCAAGTTTTTGTTTAAGTTTATTTTTTAATTAATGTCTAAGTTTATGTTTAAGCTTATGTCTAAATTTATGTCTAAATTTATATTTGAATTTATGTCTAAGTGTATGTTTAAGTTTATGTGTTAATTTATGTTAAAGTTTATGTTTAAATTTATGTTTAGGTTTATATCTAATTTTATGTTTAAATTTATGTTTGAATTTATGTCTTAGTTTATGTTGAGTTTATGTTTTAATTTATGTTTTAGTTTATGTTTAAGTTTATGTCTAAATTTATGTTTAAATTTATGTTTGAATTTATGTCCAAGTTTATGTTTTTATTTATGTTTAAACATAAACATAAACATAAACATAAACATAAACATAAACATAAACATAAACATAAACATAAACATAAACATAAACATAAACATAAACATAAACATAAACATAAACATAAACATAAACATAAACATAAACATAAACATAAACATAAACATAAACATAAACATAAACATAAACATAAACATAAACATAAACATAAACATAAACATAAACATAAACATAAACATAAACATAAACATAAACATAAACATAAACATACATAAGCAAGAAATTAAACGTAAACTAAATCATACACGTAAATAAGTATATCTGCAAATCGACTCGATTTGTATTAAATCGGTGTATTTTAATATTAAACGTCTCGATTCGTACCAATAA
This sequence comes from Sialis fuliginosa, assembly GCA_961205875.1. NCBI lineage: Eukaryota > Metazoa > Arthropoda > Insecta > Megaloptera > Sialidae > Sialis > Sialis fuliginosa. The sequence continues at coordinate 1,235,401 of OY540819.1, read as the reverse complement.
CAATCGTATCAAATTATTTTAAAACAATTCCATCAGTTTGGATACTTATCGGAAATTTAGAGTCAAAATGACTAGATTTGACATTATATGATGTAATTTGAATGAAATGATGATTTTCGACTCAATTCGTTTTTACAATTAAAAATAATGTTTATGTTAAGTTTATGTTTATGTTTATGTTTATGTTTATGTTTATGTTTATGTTTATGTTTATGTTTATGTTTATGTTTATGTTTATGTTTATGTTTATGTTTATGTTTATGTTTATGTTTTTGTTTATGTTTATGTTTATGTTTGAATTTATGTCTAAGTTTATGTTAAAGTTTATGTTTTAATTTATGTCTAAGTTTATGTTTAAGTTTATGTCTAAATTTAAGTCTTAATTTATGTCCAAGTTTATGTTTAAGTTTATGTTTTAATTTATGTCTAAGTTTATGTTTAAGTTTATGTCTAAATTTATGTTTGAATTTATGTCTAAGTTTATGTTTAAGTTTATGTTTTTATTTATGTCTTTGTTTATGTTTAAGTTTATGTCAAAATTTATGTCTAAATTTATGTTTGAATTTATGTCTAAGTTTATGTCTAAGTTTATGTTTGAATTTATGTCTAAGTTTATGTTTAAGTTTATGTGTTAATTTATGTTTAAGTTTATGTTTAAATTTATGTTTGAATTTATGTTTTAATTTATGTCTAAGTTTATGTCTAAATTTATGTTTAATTTATGTTAAAATTTAAGTTTAAATTTATGTCTAAGTTTATGTTTAAGTTTATGTTTAATTTTATGTTTTAATTTATGTTTAAGTTCATGTTTAAATTTATGTTTAAAGTTTATATCTAAATTTATGTTTAAATTTATGTTTGAATTTACGTCCAAGTATATGTTTAAGTTCATGTTTTAATTTATGTCTTAGTTTATGTTTAAGTTTATGTTTGAATTTATGTCCAAGTTTTTGTTTAAGTTTATTTTTTAATTAATGTCTAAGTTTATGTTTAAGCTTATGTCTAAATTTATGTCTAAATTTATATTTGAATTTATGTCTAAGTGTATGTTTAAGTTTATGTGTTAACTTATGTTTAAGTTTATGTTTTAATTTATGTTTAAATTTATGTCTAAATTTATGTTTGAATTTATGTCTAAGTTTACGTTTAAGTTTATGTGTTAATTTATGTTAAAGTTTATGTTTAAATTTATGTTTAGGTTTATATCTAATTTTATGTTTAAATTTATGTTTGAATTTATGTCTTAGTTTATGTTGAGTTTATGTTTTAATTTATGTTTTAGTTTATGTTTATGTTTATGTCTAAATTTATGTTTAAATTTATGTTTGAATTTATGTCCAAGTTTATGTTTTTATTTATGTTTAAACATAAACATAAACATAAACATAAACATAAACATAAACATAAACATAAACATAAACATAAACATAAACATAAACATAAACATAAACATAAACATAAACATAAACATAAACATAAACATAAACATAAACATAAACATAAACATAAACATAAACATAAACATACATAAGCAAGAAATTAAACGTAAACTAAATCATACACGTAAATAAGTATATCTGCAAATCGACTCGATTTGTATTAAATCGGTGTATTTTGATATTAAACGTCTCGATTCGTACCAATAACAATCGTATCAAATTATTTTAAAACAATTCCATCAGTTTGGATACTTATCGGAAATTTTGAGTCAAAATGACTAGATTTGACATTATATGATGTAATTTGAATGAAATGATGATTTTCGACTCAATTCGTTTTTACAATTAAAAATAATGTTTATGTTAAGTTTATGTTTATGTTTATGTTTATGTTTATGTTTATGTTTATGTTTATGTTTATGTTTATGTTTATGTTTATGTTTATGTTTATGTTTATGTTTATGTTTATGTTTATGTTTATGTTTATGTTTATGTTTATGTTTATGTTTATGTTTATGTTTATGTTTATGTTTATGTTTATGTTTTTGTTTATGTTTATGTTTATGTTTGAATTTATGTCTAAGTTTTTGTTAAAGTTTATATTTTAATTTATGTCTAAGTTTATGTTTAAGTGTATGTGTTAATTTATGTATAAATTTATGTTTTAATTTATGTCTAAGTTTATGTTTAAGTTTATGTCTAAATTTAAGTCTTAATTTATGTCCAAGTTTATGTTTAAGTTTATGTTTTAACTTATGTCTAAGTTTATGTTTAAGTTTATGTCTAAATTTATGTTTGAATTTATGTCCAAGTTTATGTTTAAGTTTATGTTTTAATTTATGTCTAAGTTTATGTTTAAGTTTATGTCAAAATTTATGTCTAAATTTATGTTTGAATTTATGTCTAAGTTTATGTCTAAGTTTATGTTTAAGTTTATGTCTAAATTTATGTCTAAATTTATGTTTGAATTTATGTCTAAGTTTATGTTTAAGTTTATGTGTTAATTTATGTTTAGTTTATGTTTAAATTTATGTTTAAATTTATATCTAAATTTATGTTTAAATTTATGTTTTAATTTATGTCTAAGTTTATGTTTAAGTTTATGTTTTTATTAATGTTTAAGTTTATGTTTAAGTTTATGTTTAAATTAAAGTTAAAATTTATGTCTAAGTTTATGTTTAAGTTTATGTCTAAATTTATGTTTAAATTTATGTTTGAATTTATGTCCAAGTTTATGTTTAGGTTTATGTTTGAATTTATGTCCAAGTTTATGTTTATGTTTATGTTAAAATTTATGTTTAAGTTTATTTCTAAAGTTATGTTTAAATTTATGTTTGAATTTATGTCCAAGTTTATGTTTAAGTTTATGTCTAAATTTATGTTTAAATTTATGTTTGAATTTATGTCCAAGTTTATGTTTAAGTTAATGTTTTAATTTATGTCTAAGTTTATGGTTATGTTTATGTTAAAATTTATGTTTAAGTTTATTTCTAAAGTTATGTTTAAATTTATGTTTGAATTTATGTCCAAGTTTATGTTTAAGTTTTTGTTTTAATTTATGTCTAAGTTTATGTTTAAGTTTATGTCAAAATTTATGTCTAAGTTTATGTTTAAGTTTATGTGTTAATTTATGTCTAAGTTTATGTTTAAGTTTATGTCTAAATTTACGTCTAAGTTTATGTTTAAGTTTATGTGTTAATTTATGTTTAAATTTATGTTTGAATTTATGTCCAAGTTTATGTTTAAGTTTATGTTTTAATTTATGTCTAAGTTTATGTTTAAGTTTATGTCTAAATTTATGTTTGAATTTATGTCTAAGTTTATGTTTAAGTTTATGTCTAAATTTATGTCTAAATTTATGTTTGAATTTATGTCTAAGTTTATGTTTAAGTTTATGTGTTAATTTATGTTTAAGTTTATGTTTAAATTTATGTTTAAGTTTATATCTAAATTTATGTTTAAATTTATGTTTGAATTTATGTTTTAATTTATGTCTAAGTTTATGTCTAAATTTATGTTTAAATTTATGTTAAAATTTAAGTTTAAATTTATGTCTAAGTTTATGTTTAAGTTTATGTTTAATTTTATGTTTTAATTTATGTTTAAGTTCATGTTTAAATTTATGTTTAAAGTTTATATCTAAATTTATGTTTAAATTTATGTCTGAATTTACGTCCAAGTATATGTTTAAGTTTATGTTTTAATTTATGTCTTAGTTTATGTTTAAGTTTATGTTTGAATTTATGTCCAAGTTTTTGTTTAAGTTTATTTTTTAATTAATGTCTAAGTTTATGTTTAAGCTTATGTCTAAATTTATGTCTAAATTTATATTTGAATTTATGTCTAAGTGTATGTTTAAGTTTATGTGTTAATTTATGTTAAAGTTTATGTTTAAATTTATGTTTAGGTTTATATCTAATTTTATGTTTAAATTTATGTTTGAATTTATGTCTTAGTTTATGTTGAGTTTATGTTTTAATTTATGTTTTAGTTTATGTTTAAGTTTATGTCTAAATTTATGTTTAAATTTATGTTTGAATTTATGTCCAAGTTTATGTTTTTATTTATGTTTAAACATAAACATAAACATAAACATAAACATAAACATAAACATAAACATAAACATAAACATAAACATAAACATAAACATAAACATAAACATAAACATAAACATAAACATAAACATAAACATAAACATAAACATAAACATAAACATAAACATAAACATAAACATAAACATAAACATAAACATAAACATAAACATAAACATACATAAGCAAGAAATTAAACGTAAACTAAATCATACACGTAAATAAGTATATCTGCAAATCGACTCGATTTGTATTAAATCGGTGTATTTTGATATTAAACGTCTCGATTCGTACCAATAACAATCGTATCAAATTATTTTCAAACAATTCCATCAGTTTGGATACTTATCGGAAATTTTGAGTCAAAATGACTAGATTTGACATTATATGATGTAATTTGAATGAAATGATGATTTTCGACTCAATTCGTTTTTACAATTAAAAATAATGTTTATGTTAAGTTTATGTTTATGTTTATGTTTATGTTTATGTTTATGTTTATGTTTATGTTTATGTTTATGTTTATGTTTATGTTTATGTTTATGTTTATGTTTATGTTTATGTTTATGTTTATGTTTATGTTTATGTTTATGTTTATGTTTATGTTTATGTTTATGTTTATGTTTATGTTTATGTTTATGTTTATGTTTATGTTTTTGTTTATGTTTATGTTTATGTTTGAATTTATGTCTAAGTTTTTGTTAAAGTTTATATTTTAATTTATGTCTAAGTTTATGTTTAAGTTTATGTGTTAATTTATGTATAAATTTATGTTTTAATTTATGTCTAAGTTTATGTTTAAGTTTATGTCTAAATTTAAGTCTTAATTTATGTCCAAGTTTATGTTTAAGTTTATGTTTTAATTTATGTCTAAGTTTATGTTTAAGTTTATGTCTAAATTTATGTTTGAATTTATGTCTAAGTTTATGTTTAAGTTTATGTTTTAATTTATGTCTTTGTTTATGTTTGAATTTATGTCTAAGTTTATGTCTAAGTTTATGTTTAAGTTTATGTCTAAATTTATGTCTAAATTTATGTTTGAATTTATGTCTAAGTTTATGTTTAAGTTTATGTGTTAATTTATGTTTAGTTTATGTTTAAATTTATGTTTAAGTTTATATCTAAATTTATGTTTAAATTTATGTTTGAATTTATGTCTAAGTTTATGTTTAAGTTTATGTTTAAGTTTATGTCTAAATTAATGTTTAAGTTTATGTTTTAATTTATGTCTAAGTTTATGTTTAAGTTTATGTTTTTATTTATGTTTAAGTTTATGTTTAAGTTTATGTTTAAATTAAAGTTTAAATTTATGTCTAAGTTTATGTTTAAGTTTATGTCTAAATTTATGTTTAAATTTATGTTTGAATTTATGTCCAAGTTTATGTTTAGGTTTATGTTTGAATTTATGTCCAAGTTTATGTTTATGTTTATGTTTTAATTTATGTCAAAGTTTATGTTTAAGTTTATATCTAAATTTATGTTTAAATTTATGTTTGAATTTATGTCCAAGTTTATGTTTAAGTTAATGTTTTAATTTATGTCTAAGTTTATGTTTATGTTTATGTTAAAATTTATGTTTAAGTTTATTTCTAAATTTATGTTTAAGTTTATGTCTAAATTTATGTCTAAGTTTATGTTTAAGTTTATGTGTTAATTTATGTTTAAATTTATGTTTGAATTTATGTCCAAGTTTATGTTTAAGTTTATGTTTTAATTTATGTCTATGTTTATGTTTAAGTTTATGTCTAAATTTATGTTTGAATTTATGTCTAAGTTTATGTTTAAGTTTATGTCTAAATTTATGTCTAAATTTATGTTTGAATTTATGTCTAAGTTTATGTTTAAGTTTATGTGTTAATTTATGTTTAAGTTTATGTTTAAATTTATGTTTAAGTTTATATCTAAATTTATGTTTAAATTTATGTTTGAATTTATGTTTTAATTTATGTCTAAGTTTATGTCTAAATTTATGTTTAAATTTATGTTTAAATTTAAGTTTAAATTTATGTCTAAGTTTATGTTTAAGTTTATGTCTAAATTTATGTCTAAGTTTATGTTTAAGTTTATGTGTTAATTTATGTTTAAATTTATGTTTGAATTTATGTCCAAGTTTATGTTTAAGTTTATGTTTTAATTTATGTCTATGTTTATGTTTAAGTTTATGTCTAAATTTATGTTTGAATTTATGTCTAAGTTTATGTTTAAGTTTATGTCTAAATTTATGTCTAAATTTATGTTTGAATTTATGTCTAAGTTTATGTTTAAGTTTATGTGTTAATTTATGTTTAAGTTTATGTTTAAATTTATGTTTAAGTTTATTTCTAAATTTATGTTTAAATTTATGTTTGAATTTATGTCCAAGTTTATGTTTAAGTTTTTGTTTTAATTTATGTCTAAGTTTATGTTTAAGTTTATGTCTAAATTTATGTCTAAGTTTATGTTTAAGTTTATGTGTTAATTTATGTTTAAATTTATGTTTGAATTTATGTCCAAGTTTATGTCTAAATTTATGTTTGAATTTATGTCTAAGTTTATGTTTAAGTTTATGTTTTAATTTATGTTTAAGTTTATGTTTAAGTTTATGTCTAAATTTATGTTTAAATTTATGTTTGAATTTATGTCCAAGTTTATGTTTTTATTTATGTTTCAACATAAACATAAACATAAACATAAACATAAACATAAACATAAACATAAACATAAACATAAACATAAACATAAACATAAACATAAACATAAACATAAACATAAACATAAACATAAACATAAACATAAACATAAACATAAACATAAACATAAACATAAACATAAACATAAACATAAACATAAACATACATAAGCAAGAAATTAAACGTAAACTAAATCATACACGTAAATAAGTATATCTGCAAATCGACTCGATTTGTATTAAATCGGTGTATTTTAAAAATTAAACGTCTCGATTCGTACCAATAACAATCGTATCAAATTATTTTAAAACAATTCCATCAGTTTGGATACTTATCGGAAATTTAGAGTCAAAATGACTAGATTTGACATTATATGATGTAATTTGAATGAAATGATGATTTTCGACTCAATTCGTTTTTACAATTAAAAATAATGTTTTTGTTAAGTTTATGTTTATGTTTATGTTTATGTTTATGTTTATGTTTATGTTTATGTTTATGTTTATGTTTATGTTTATGTTTATGTTTATGTTTATGTTTATGTTTATGTTTATGTTTATGTTTATGTTTATGTTTATGTTTATGTTTATGTTTGAATTTATGTCTAAGTTTATGTTAAAGTTTATGTTTTAATTTATGTCTATGTTTATGTATAAATTTATGTTTTAATTTATGTCTAAGTTTATGTTTAAGTTTATGTTTTAATTTATGTCTAAGTTTATGTTTAAGTTTATGTCTAAATTTATGTCTAAATTTATGTTTGAATTTATGTCTAAGTTTATGTTTAAGTTTATGTGTTAATTTATGTTTAAGTTTATGTTTAAATTTATGTTTAAGTTTATATCTAAATTTATGTTTAAATTTATGTTTGAATTTATGTTTTAATTTATGTCTAAGTTTATGTCTAAATTTATGTTTAAATTTATGTTTAAATTTAAGTTTAAATTTATGTCTAAGTTTATGATTAAGTTTATGTCTAAATTTATGTCTAAGTTTATGTTTAAGTTTATGTGTTAATTTATGTTTAAATTTATGTTTGAATTTATGTCCAAGTTTATGTTTAAGTTTATGTTTTAATTTATGTCTATGTTTATGTTTAAGTTAATGTCTAAATTTATGTTTGAATTTATGTCTAAGTTTATGTTTAAGTTTATGTCTAAATTTATGTCTAAATTTATGTTTGAATTTATGTCTAGGTTTATGTTTAAGTTTATGTGTTAATTTATGTTTAAGTTTATGTTTAAATTTATGTTTAAGATTATATCTAAATTTATGTTTAAATTTATGTTTGAATTTATGTTTTAATTTATGTTTAAGTTCATGTTTAAATTTATGTTTAAAGTTTATATCTAAATTTATGTTTAAATTTATGTTTGAATTTATGTCCAAGTATATGTTTAAGTTTATGTTTTAATTTATGTCTTAGTTTATGTTTAAGTTTATGTTTGAATTTATGTCCAAGTTTTTGTTTAAGTTTATTTTTTAATTTATGTCTAAGTTTATGTTTAAGTTTATGTCTAAATTTATGTCTAAATTTATATTTGAATTTATGTCTAAGTGTATGTTTAAGTTTATGTGTTAATTTATGTTTAAGTTTATGTTTTAATTTATGTTTAAATTTATGTCTAAATTTATGTTTGAATTTATGTCTAAGTTTACGTTTAAGTTTATGTGTTAATTTATGTTTAAGTTTATGTTTAAATTTATGTTTATGTTTATATCTAAATTTATGTTTAAATTTATGTTTGAATTTATGTCTTAGTTTATGTTTTAATTTATGTTTTAGTTTATGTTTAAGTTTATGTCTAAATTTATATTTGAATTTATGTCTAAGTTTATGTTTAAGTTTATGTCTAAATTTATGTTTAAATTTATGTTTGAATTTATGTCCAAGTTTATGTTTAGGTTTATGTTTGAATTTATGTCCAAGTTTATGTTTATGTTTATGTTTTAATTTATGTCTAAGTTTATGTTTATGTTTATGTTAATATTTATGTTTAAGTTTATTTCTAAATTTATGTTTAAATTTATGTTTGAATTTATGTCCAAGTTTATGTTTAAGTTTTTGTTTTAATTTATGTCTAAGTTTATGTTTAAGTTTATGTCTAAATTTATGTCTAAGTTTATGTTTAAGTTTATGTGTTAATTTATGTTTAAATTTATGTTTGAATTTATGTCCAAGTTTATGTCTAAATTTATGTTTGAATTTATGTCTAAGTTTATGTTTAAGTTTATGTTTTAATTTATGTTTAAGTTTATGTTTAAGTTTATGTCTAAATTTATGTTTAAATTTATGTTTGAATTTATGTCCAAGTTTATGTTTTTATTTATGTTTCAACATAAACATAAACATAAACATAAACATAAACATAAACATAAACATAAACATAAACATAAACATAAACATAAACATAAACATACATAAGCAAGAAATTAAACGTAAACTAAATCATACACGTAAATAAGTATATCTGCAAATCGACTCGATTTGTATTAAATCGGTGTATTTTAAAAATTAAACGTCTCGATTCGTACCAATAACAATCGTATCAAATTATTTTAAAACAATTCCATCAGTTTGGATACTTATCGGAAATTTAGAGTCAAAATGACTAGATTTGACATTATATGATGTAATTTGAATGAAATGATGATTTTCGACTCAATTCGTTTTTACAATTAAAAATAATGTTTTTGTTAAGTTTATGTTTATGTTTATGTTTATGTTTATGTTTATGTTTATGTTTATGTTTATGTTTATGTTTATGTTTATGTTTATGTTTATGTTTGTGTTTATGTTTATGTTTATGTTTATGTTTATGTATAAATTTATGTTTTAATTTATGTCTAAGTTTATGTGCAAGTTTATGTTTTAATTTATGTCTAAGTTTATGTTTAAGTTTATGTGTTAATTTATGTTTAAATTTATGTTTGAATTTATGTCCAAGTTTATGTTTAAGTTTATGTTTTAATTTATGTCTATGTTTATGTTTAAGTTTATGTCTAAATTTATGTTTGAATTTATGTCTAAGTTTATGTTTAAGTTTATGTCTAAATTTATGTCTAAATTTATGTTTGAATTTATGTCTAAGTTTATGTTTAAGTTTATGTGTTAATTTATGTTTAAGTTTATATCTAAATTTATGTTTAAATTTATGTTTGAATTTATGTTTTAATTTATGTCTAAGTTTATGTCTAAATTTATGTTTAAATTTATGTTTAAATTTAAGTTTAAATTTATGTCTAATGTTTATGTTTATGTTTATGTTTATGTTTATGTTTATGTTTATGTTTATGTTTATGTTTATGTTTATGTTTATGTTTATGTTTATGTTTATGTTTATGTTTATGTTTGAATTTATGTCTAAGTTTATGTTAAAGTTTATGTTTTAATTTATGTCTATGTTTATGTATAAATTTATGTTTTAATTTATGTCTAAGTTTATGTTTAAGTTTATGTTTTAATTTATGTCTAAGTTTATGTTTAAGTTTATGTGTTAATTTATGTTTAAATTTATGTTTGAATTTATGTCCAAGTTTATGTTTAAGTTTATGTTTAAGTTTATGTCTAAATTTATGTCTAAATTTATGTTTGAATTTATGTCTAAGTTTATGTTTAAGTTTATGTGTTAATTTATGTTTAAGTTTATGTTTAAATTTATGTTTAAGTTTATATCTAAATTTATGTTTAAATTTATGTTTGAATTTATGTTTTAATTTATGTCTAAGTTTATGTCTAAATTTATGTTTAAATTTATGTTTAAATTTAAGTTTAAATTTATGTCTAAGTTTATGATTAAGTTTATGTCTAAATTTATGTCTAAGTTTATGTTTAAGTTTATGTGTTAATTTATGTTTAAATTTATGTTTGAATTTATGTCCAAGTTTATGTTTAAGTTTATGTTTTAATTTATGTCTATGTTTATGTTTAAGTTAATGTCTAAATTTATGTTTGAATTTATGTCTAAGTTTATGTTTAAGTTTATGTCTAAATTTATGTCTAAATTTATGTTTGAATTTATGTCTAGGTTTATGTTTAAGTTTATGTGTTAATTTATGTTTAAGTTTATGTTTAAATTTATGTTTAAGATTATATCTAAATTTATGTTTAAATTTATGTTTGAATTTATGTTTTAATTTATGTTTAAGTTCATGTTTAAATTTATGTTTAAAGTTTATATCTAAATTTATGTTTAAATTTATGTTTGAATTTATGTCCAAGTATATGTTTAAGTTTATGTTTTAATTTATGTCTTAGTTTATGTTTAAGTTTATGTTTGAATTTATGTCCAAGTTTTTGTTTAAGTTTATTTTTTAATTTATGTCTAAGTTTATGTTTAAGTTTATGTCTAAATTTATGTCTAAATTTATATTTGAATTTATGTCTAAGTGTATGTTTAAGTTTATGTGTTAATTTATGTTTAAGTTTATGTTTTAATTTATGTTTAAATTTATGTCTAAATTTATGTTTGAATTTATGTCTAAGTTTACGTTTAAGTTTATGTGTTAATTTATGTTTAAGTTTATGTTTAAATTTATGTTTATGTTTATATCTAAATTTATGTTTAAATTTATGTTTGAATTTATGTCTTAGTTTATGTTTTAATTTATGTTTTAGTTTATGTTTAAGTTTATGTCTAAATTTATATTTGAATTTATGTCTAAGTTTATGTTTAAGTTTATGTCTAAATTTATGTTTAAATTTATGTTTGAATTTATGTCCAAGTTTATGTTTAGGTTTATGTTTGAATTTATGTCCAAGTTTATGTTTATGTTTATGTTTTAATTTATGTCTAAGTTTATGTTTATGTTTATGTTAAAATTTATGTTTAAGTTTATTTCTAAATTTATGTTTAAATTTATGTTTGAATTTATGTCCAAGTTTATGTTTAAGTTTTTGTTTTAATTTATGTCTAAGTTTATGTTTAAGTTTATGTCTAAATTTATGTCTAAGTTTATGTTTAAGTTTATGTGTTAATTTATGTTTAAATTTATGTTTGAATTTATGTCCAAGTTTATGTCTAAATTTATGTTTGAATTTATGTCTAAGTTTATGTTTAAGTTTATGTTTTAATTTATGTTTAAGTTTATGTTTAAGTTTATGTCTAAATTTATGTTTAAATTTATGTTTGAATTTATGTCCAAGTTTATGTTTTTATTTATGTTTCAACATAAACATAAACATAAACATAAACATAAACATAAACATAAACATAAACATAAACATAAACATAAACATAAACATAAACATAAACATAAACATACATAAGCAAGAAATTAAACGTAAACTAAATCATACACGTAAATAAGTATATCTGCAAATCGACTCGATTTGTATTAAATCGGTGTATTTTAAAAATTAAACGTCTCGATTCGTACCAATAACAATCGTATCAAATTATTTTAAAACAATTCCATCAGTTTGGATACTTATCGGAAATTTAGAGTCAAAATGACTAGATTTGACATTATATGATGTAATTTGAATGAAATGATGATTTTCGACTCAATTCGTTTTTACAATTAAAAATAATGTTTTTGTTAAGTTTATGTTTATGTTTATGTTTATGTTTATGTTTATGTTTATGTTTATGTTTATGTTTATGTTTATGTTTATGTTTATGTTTATGTTTGTGTTTATGTTTATGTTTATGTTTATGTTTATGTATAAATTTATGTTTTAATTTATGTCTAAGTTTATGTGCAAGTTTATGTTTTAATTTATGTCTAAGTTTATGTTTAAGTTTATGTGTTAATTTATGTTTAAATTTATGTTTGAATTTATGTCCAAGTTTATGTTTAAGTTTATGTTTTAATTTATGTCTATGTTTATGTTTAAGTTTATGTCTAAATTTATGTTTGAATTTATGTCTAAGTTTATGTTTAAGTTTATGTCTAAATTTATGTCTAAATTTATGTTTGAATTTATGTCTAAGTTTATGTTTAAGTTTATGTGTTAATTTATGTTTAAGTTTATATCTAAATTTATGTTTAAATTTATGTTTGAATTTATGTTTTAATTTATGTCTAAGTTTATGTCTAAATTTATGTTTAAATTTATGTTTAAATTTAAGTTTAAATTTATGTCTAAGTTTATGTATAAGTTTATGTCTAAATTTATGTTTAAATTTATGTTTGAATTTATGTCCAAGTTTATGTTTAGGTTTATGTTTGAATTTATGTCCAAGTTTATGTTTATGTTTATGTTTTAATTTATGTCTAAGTTTATGTTTATGTTTATGTTAAAATTTATGTTTAAGTTTATTTCTAAATTTATGTTTAAATTTATGTTTGAATTTATGTCCAAGTTTATGTTTAAGTTTTTGTTTTAATTTATGTCTAAGTTTATGTTTAAGTTTATGTCTAAATTTATGTCTAAGTTTATGTTTAAGTTTATGTGTTAATTTATGTTTAAATTTATGTTTGAATTTATGTCCAAGTTTATGTCTAAATTTATGTTTGAATTTATGTCTAAGTTTATGTTTAAGTTTATGTTTTAATTTATGTTTAAGTTTATGTTTAAGTTTATGTCTAAATTTATGTTTATATTTATGTTTGAATTTATGTCCAAGTTTATTTTTTTATTTATGTTTCAACATAAACATAAACATAAACATAAACATAAACATAAACATAAACATAAACATAAACATAAACATAAACATAAACATAAACATAAACATAAACATAAACATAAACATAAACATAAACATAAACATAAACATAAACATAAACATAAACATAAACATAAACATAAACATACATAAGCAAGAAATTAAACGTAAACTAAATCATACACGTAAATAAGTATATCTGCAAATCGACTCGATTTGTATTAAATCGGTGTATTTTAAAAATTAAACGTCTCGATTCGTACCAATAACAATCGTATCAAATTATTTTAAAACAATTCCATCAGTTTGGATACTTATCGGAAATTTAGAGTCAAAATGACTAGATTTGACATTATATGATGTAATTTGAATGAAATGATGATTTTCGACTCAATTCGTTTTTACAATTAAAAATAATGTTTTTGTTAAGTTTATGTTTATGTTTATGTTTATGTTTATGTTTATGTTTATGTTTATGTTTATGTTTATGTTTATGTTTATGTTTATGTTTATGTTTGTGTTTATGTTTATGTTTATGTTTATGTTTATGTATAAATTTATGTTTTAATTTATGTCTAAGTTTATGTGCAAGTTTATGTTTTAATTTATGTCTATGTTTATGTTTAAGTTTATGTGTTAATTTATGTTTAAATTTATGTTTGAATTTATGTCCAAGTTTATGTTTAAGTTTATGTTTTAATTTATGTCTATGTTTATGTTTAAGTTTATGTCTAAATTTATGTTTGAATTTATGTCTAAGTTTATGTTTAAGTTTATGTCTAAATTTATGTCTAAATTTATGTTTGAATTTATGTCTAAGTTTATGTTTAAGTTTATGTGTTAATTTATGTTTAAGTTTATATCTAAATTTATGTTTAAATTTATGTTTGAATTTATGTTTTAATTTATGTCTAAGTTTATGTCTAAATTTATGTTTAAATTTATGTTTAAATTTAAGTTTAAATTTATGTCTAAGTTTATGTATAAGTTTATGTCTAAATTTATGTTTAAATTTATGTTTGAATTTATGTCCAAGTTTATGTTTAGGTTTATGTTTGAATTTATGTCCAAGTTTATGTTTATGTTTATGTTTTAATTTATGTCTAAGTTTATGTTTATGTTTATGTTAAAATTTATGTTTAAGTTTATTTCTAAATTTATGTTTAAATTTATGTTTGAATTTATGTCCAAGTTTATGTTTAAGTTTTTGTTTTAATTTATGTCTAAGTTTATGTTTAAGTTAATGTCTAAATTTATGTCTAAGTTTATGTTTAAGTTTATGTGTTAATTTATGTTTAAATTTATGTTTGAATTTATGTCCAAGTTTATGTCTAAATTTATGTTTGAATTTATGTCTAAGTTTATGTTTAAGTTTATGTTTTAATTTATGTTTAAGTTTATGTTTAAGTTTATGTCTAAATTTATGTTTATATTTATGTTTGAATTTATGTCCAAGTTTATTTTTTTATTTATGTTTCAACATAAACATAAACATAAACATAAACATAAACATAAACATAAACATAAACATAAACATAAACATAAACATAAACATAAACATAAACATAAACATAAACATAAACATAAACATAAACATAAACATAAACATAAACATAAACATACATAAGCAAGAAATTAAACGTAAACTAAATCATACACGTAAATAAGTATATCTGCAAATCGACTCGATTTGTATTAAATCGGTGTATTTTAAAAATTAAACGTCTCGATTCGTACCAATAACAATCGTATCAAATTATTTTAAAACAATTCCATCAGTTTGGATACTTATCGGAAATTTAGAGTCAAAATGACTAGATTTGACATTATATGATGTAATTTGAATGAAATGATGATTTTCGACTCAATTCGTTTTTACAATTAAAAATAATGTTTATGTTAAGTTTATGTTTATGTTTATGTTTATGTTTATGTTTATGTTTATGTTTATGTTTATGTTTATGTTTATGTTTATGTATATGTTTATGTTTATGTTTATGTTTATGTTTATGTTTATGTTTATGTTTATGTTTATGTTTTTGTTTATGTTTATGTTTATGTTTGAATTTATGTCTAAGTTTATGTTAAAGTTTATGTTTTAATTTATGTCTAAGTTTATGTTTAAGTTTATGTCTAAATTTAAGTCTTAATTTATGTCCAAGTTTATGTTTAAGTTTATGTTTTAATTTATGTCTAAGTTTATGTTTAAGTTTATGTCTAAATTTATGTTTGAATTTATGTCTAAGTTTATGTTTAAGTTTATGTTTTTATTTATGTCTTTGTTTATGTTTAAGTTTATGTCAAAATTTATGTCTAAATTTATGTTTGAATTTATGTCTAAGTTTATTTTTAAGTTTATGTTTAAGTTTATGTCTAAATTTATGTTTGAATTTATGTCTAAGTTTATGTTTAAGTTTATGTGATAATTTATGTTTAGTTTATGTTTAAGTTTATATCTAAATTTATGTTTAAATTTATGTTTGAATTTATGTCTAAGTTTATGTTTAAGTTTATGTTTAAGTTTATGTCTAAATAAATGTTTAAGTTTATGTTTTAATTTATGTCCAAGTTTATGTTTAAGTTTTTGTTTTAATTTATGTCTAAGTTTATGTTTAAGTTTATGTCTAAATTTATGTCTAAGTTTATGTTTAAGTTTATGTGTTAATTTATGTTTAAATTTATGTTTGAATTTATGTCCAAGTTTATGTTTAAGTTTTTGTTTTAATTTATGTCTAAGTTTATGTTTAAGTTTATGTCTAAATTTATGTCTAAGTTTATGTTTAAGTTTATGTGTTAATTTATGTTTAAATTTATGTTTGAATTTATGTCCAAGTTTATGTTTAAGTTTATGTTTTAATTTATGTCTAAGTTTATGTTTAAGTTTATGTCTAAATTAATGTTTAAATTTATGTCTAAGTTTATGTTTAAGTTTATGTCTAAATTTATGTCTAAATTAATGTTTGAATTTATGTCTAAGTTTATGTTTAAGTTTATGTCTAAATTTATGTTTAAATTTATGTCTAAGTTTATGTTTAAGTTTATATCTAAATTTATGTTTAAATTTATGTTTGAATTTATGTTTTAATTTATGTCTAAGTTTATGTCTAAATTTATGTTTAAATTTATGTTTAAATTTAAGTTTAAATTTATGTCTAAGTTTATGTTTAAGTTTATGTTTAATTTTATGTTTTAATTTATGTTTAAGTTCATGTTTAAATTTATGTTTAAAGTTTATATCTAAATTTATGTTTAATTTTATGTTTGAATTTATGTCCAAGTATATGTTTAAGTTTATGTTTTAATTTATGTCTAAGTTTATGTTAAAAGTTTATGTCTAAATTTATGTCTAAATTTATATTTGAATTTATGTCTAAGTGTATGTTTAAGTTTATGTGTTAATTTATGTTTAAGTTTATGTTTTAATTTATGTTTAAATTTATGTCTAAATTTATGTTTGAATTTATGTCTAAGTTTACGTTTAAGTTTATGTGTTAATTTATGTTTAAGTTTATGTTTAAATTTATGTTTATGTTTATATCTAAATTTATGTTTAAATTTATGTTTGAATTTATGTCTTAGTTTATGTTTAAGTTTATGTTTTAATTTATGTTTTAGTTTATGTTTAAGTTTATGTCTAAATTTATGTTTGAATTTATGTCTAAGTTTATGTTTAAGTTTATGTCTAAATTTATGTTTAAATTTATGTTTGAATTTATGTCCAAGTTTATGTTTAGGTTTATGTTTGAATTTATGTCCAAGTTTATGTTTATGTTTATGTTTTAATTTATGTCTAAGTTTATGTTTATGTTTATGTTAAAATTTATGTTTAAGTTTATTTCTAAATTTATGTTTAAATTTATGTTTGAATTTATGTCCAAGTTTATGTTTAAGTTTTTGTTTTAATTTATGTCTAAGTTTATGTTTAAGTTTATGTCTAAATTTATGTCTAAGTTTATGTTTAAGTTTATGTGTTAATTTATGTTTAAATTTATGTTTGAATTTATGTCCAAGTTAATGTCTAAATTTATGTTTGAATTTATGTTTAAATTTAAGTTTAAATTTATGTCTAAGTTTATGTTTAAGTTTATGTCTAAATTTATGTTTAAATTTATGTTTGAATTTATGTCCAAGTTTATGTTTAGGTTTATGTTTGAATTTATGTCCAAGTTTATGTTTATGTTTATGTTTTAATTTATGTCTAAGTTTATGTTTATGTTTATGTTAAAATTTATGTTTAAGTTTATTTCTAAATTTATGTTTAAATTTATGTTTGAATTTATGTCCAAGTTTATGTTTAAGTTTTTGTTTTAATTTATGTCTAAGTTTATGTTTAAGTTTATGTCTAAATTTATGTCTAAGTTTATGTTTAAGTTTATGTGTTAATTTATGTTTAAATTTATGTTTGAATTTATGTCCAAGTTTATGGTTAAGTTTATGTTTTAATTTATGTCTAAGTTTATGTTTAAGTTTATGTCTAAATTTATGTTTGAATTTATGTCTAAGTTTATGTTTAAGTTTATGTTTTAATTTATATTTAAGTTTATATTTAAGTTTATGTCTAAATTTATGTTTAAATTTATGTTTGAATTTATGTCCAAGTTTATGTTTTTATTTATGTTTAAACATAAACATAAACATAAACATAAACATAAACATAAACATAAACATAAACATAAACATAAACATAAACATAAACATAAACATAAACATAAACATAAACATAAACATAAACATAAACATAAACATAAACATAAACATAAACATAAACATAAACATAAACATAAACATAAACATAAACATAAACATAAACATAAACATAAACATAAACATAAACATAAACATACATAAGCAAGAAATTAAACGTAAACTAAATCATACACGTAAATAAGTATATCTGCAAATCGACTCGATTTGTATTAAATCGGTGTATTTTAATATTAAACGTCTCGATTCGTACCAATAACAATCGTATCAAATTATTTTAAAACAATTCCATCAGTTTGGATACTTATCGGAAATTTAGAGTCAAAATGACTAGATTTGACATTATATGATGTAATTTGAATGAAATGATGATTTTCGACTCAATTCGTTTTTACAATTAAAAATAATGTTTATGTTAAGTTTATGTTTATGTTTATGTTTATGTTTATGTTTATGTTTATGTTTATGTTTATGTTTATGTTTATGTTTATGTTTATGTTTATGTTTATGTTTATGTTTATGTTTATGTTTATGTTTATGTTTATGTTTATGTTTATGTTTTTGTTTATGTTTATGTTTATGTTTGAATTTATGTCTAAGTTTATGTTAAAGTTTATGTTTTAATTTATGTCTAAGTTTATGTTTAAGTTTATGTCTAAATTTAAGTCTTAATTTATGTCCAAGTTTATGTTTAAGTTTATGTTTTAATTTATGTCTAAGTTTATGTTTAAGTTTATGTCTAAATTTATGTTTGAATTTATGTCCAAGTTTATGTTTAAGTTTATGTTTTTATTTATGTCTTTGTTTATGTTTAAGTTTATGTCAAAATTTATGTCTAAATTTATGTTTGAATTTATGTCTAAGTTTATGTCTAAGTTTATGTTTGAATTTATGTCTAAGTTTATGTTTAAGTTTATGTGTTAATTTATGTTTAAGTTTATGTTTAAATTTATGTTTAAGTTTATATCTAAATTTATGTTTAAATTTATGTTTGAATTTATGTTTTAATTTATGTCTAAGTTTATGTCTAAATTTATGTTTAATTTATGTTAAAATTTAAGTTTAAATTTATGTCTAAGTTTATGTTTAAGTTTATGTTTAATTTTATGTTTTAATTTATGTTTAAGTTCATGTTTAAATTTATGTTTAAAGTTTATATCTAAATTTATGTTTAAATTTATGTTTGAATTTACGTCCAAGTATATGTTTAAGTTCATGTTTTAATTTATGTCTTAGTTTATGTTTAAGTTTATGTTTGAATTTATGTCCAAGTTTTTGTTTAAGTTTATTTTTTAATTAATGTCTAAGTTTATGTTTAAGCTTATGTCTAAATTTATGTCTAAATTTATATTTGAATTTATGTCTAAGTGTATGTTTAAGTTTATGTGTTAACTTATGTTTAAGTTTATGTTTTAATTTATGTTTAAATTTATGTCTAAATTTATGTTTGAATTTATGTCTAAGTTTACGTTTAAGTTTATGTGTTAATTTATGTTAAAGTTTATGTTTAAATTTATGTTTAGGTTTATATCTAATTTTATGTTTAAATTTATGTTTGAATTTATGTCTTAGTTTATGTTGAGTTTATGTTTTAATTTATGTTTTAGTTTATGTTTATGTTTATGTCTAAATTTATGTTTAAATTTATGTTTGAATTTATGTCCAAGTTTATGTTTTTATTTATGTTTAAACATAAACATAAACATAAACATAAACATAAACATAAACATAAACATAAACATAAACATAAACATAAACATAAACATAAACATAAACATAAACATAAACATAAACATAAACATAAACATAAACATAAACATAAACATAAACATAAACATAAACATAAACATAAACATACATAAGCAAGAAATTAAACGTAAACTAAATCATACACGTAAATAAGTATATCTGCAAATCGACTCGATTTGTATTAAATCGGTGTATTTTGATATTAAACGTCTCGATTCGTACCAATAACAATCGTATCAAATTATTTTAAAACAATTCCATCAGTTTGGATACTTATCGGAAATTTTGAGTCAAAATGACTAGATTTGACATTATATGATGTAATTTGAATGAAATGATGATTTTCGACTCAATTCGTTTTTACAATTAAAAATAATGTTTATGTTAAGTTTATGTTTATGTTTATGTTTATGTTTATGTTTATGTTTATGTTTATGTTTATGTTTATGTTTATGTTTATGTTTATGTTTATGTTTATGTTTATGTTTATGTTTATGTTTATGTTTATGTTTATGTTTATGTTTATGTTTATGTTTATGTTTATGTTTATGTTTATGTTTATGTTTATGTTTATGTTTTTGTTTATGTTTATGTTTATGTTTGAATTTATGTCTAAGTTTTTGTTAAAGTTTATATTTTAATTTATGTCTAAGTTTATGTTTAAGTGTATGTGTTAATTTATGTATAAATTTATGTTTTAATTTATGTCTAAGTTTATGTTTAAGTTTATGTCTAAATTTAAGTCTTAATTTATGTCCAAGTTTATGTTTAAGTTTATGTTTTAATTTATGTCTAAGTTTATGTTTAAGTTTATGTCTAAATTTATGTTTGAATTTATGTCCAAGTTTATGTTTAAGTTTATGTTTTAATTTATGTCTAAGTTTATGTTTAAGTTTATGTCAAAATTTATGTCTAAATTTATGTTTGAATTTATGTCTAAGTTTATGTCTAAGTTTATGTTTAAGTTTATGTCTAAATTTATGTCTAAATTTATGTTTGAATTTATGTCTAAGTTTATGTTTAAGTTTATGTGTTAATTTATGTTTAGTTTATGTTTAAATTTATGTTTAAATTTATATCTAAATTTATGTTTAAATTTATGTTTTAATTTATGTCTAAGTTTATGTTTAAGTTTATGTTTTTATTAATGTTTAAGTTTATGTTTAAGTTTATGTTTAAATTAAAGTTAAAATTTATGTCTAAGTTTATGTTTAAGTTTATGTCTAAATTTATGTTTAAATTTATGTTTGAATTTATGTCCAAGTTTATGTTTAGGTTTATGTTTGAATTTATGTCCAAGTTTATGTTTATGTTTATGTTAAAATTTATGTTTAAGTTTATTTCTAAAGTTATGTTTAAATTTATGTTTGAATTTATGTCCAAGTTTATGTTTAAGTTTATGTCTAAATTTATGTTTAAATTTATGTTTGAATTTATGTCCAAGTTTATGTTTAAGTTAATGTTTTAATTTATGTCTAAGTTTATGGTTATGTTTATGTTAAAATTTATGTTTAAGTTTATTTCTAAAGTTATGTTTAAATTTATGTTTGAATTTATGTCCAAGTTTATGTTTAAGTTTTTGTTTTAATTTATGTCTAAGTTTATGTTTAAGTTTATGTCAAAATTTATGTCTAAGTTTATGTTTAAGTTTATGTGTTAATTTATGTCTAAGTTTATGTTTAAGTTTATGTCTAAATTTACGTCTAAGTTTATGTTTAAGTTTATGTGTTAATTTATGTTTAAATTTATGTTTGAATTTATGTCCAAGTTTATGTTTAAGTTTATGTTTTAATTTATGTCTAAGTTTATGTTTAAGTTTATGTCTAAATTTATGTTTGAATTTATGTCTAAGTTTATGTTTAAGTTTATGTCTAAATTTATGTCTAAATTTATGTTTGAATTTATGTCTAAGTTTATGTTTAAGTTTATGTGTTAATTTATGTTTAAGTTTATGTTTAAATTTATGTTTAAGTTTATATCTAAATTTATGTTTAAATTTATGTTTGAATTTATGTTTTAATTTATGTCTAAGTTTATGTCTAAATTTATGTTTAAATTTATGTTAAAATTTAAGTTTAAATTTATGTCTAAGTTTATGTTTAAGTTTATGTTTAATTTTATGTTTTAATTTATGTTTAAGTTCATGTTTAAATTTATGTTTAAAGTTTATATCTAAATTTATGTTTAAATTTATGTCTGAATTTACGTCCAAGTATATGTTTAAGTTTATGTTTTAATTTATGTCTTAGTTTATGTTTAAGTTTATGTTTGAATTTATGTCCAAGTTTTTGTTTAAGTTTATGTTTTAATTAATGTCTAAGTTTATGTTTAAGCTTATGTCTAAATTTATGTCTAAATTTATATTTGAATTTATGTCTAAGTGTATGTTTAAGTTTATGTGTTAATTTATGTTAAAGTTTATGTTTAAATTTATGTTTAGGTTTATATCTAATTTTATGTTTAAATTTATGTTTGAATTTATGTCTTAGTTTATGTTGAGTTTATGTTTTAATTTATGTTTTAGTTTATGTTTAAGTTTATGTCTAAATTTATGTTTAAATTTATGTTTGAATTTATGTCCAAGTTTATGTTTTTATTTATGTTTAAACATAAACATAAACATAAACATAAACATAAACATAAACATAAACATAAACATAAACATAAACATAAACATAAACATAAACATAAACATAAACATAAACATAAACATAAACATAAACATAAACATAAACATAAACATAAACATAAACATAAACATAAACATAAACATACATAAGCAAGAAATTAAACGTAAACTAAATCATACACGTAAATAAGTATATCTGCAAATCGACTCGATTTGTATTAAATCGGTGTATTTTGATATTAAACGTCTCGATTCGTACCAATAACAATCGTATCAAATTATTTTAAAACAATTCCATCAGTTTGGATACTTATCGGAAATTTTGAGTCAAAATGACTAGATTTGACATTATATGATGTAATTTGAATGAAATGATGATTTTCGACTCAATTCGTTTTTACAATTAAAAATAATGTTTATGTTAAGTTTATGTTTATGTTTATGTTTATGTTTATGTTTATGTTTATGTTTATGTTTATGTTTATGTTTATGTTTATGTTTATGTTTATGTTTATGTTTATGTTTATGTTTATGTTTATGTTTATGTTTATGTTTATGTTTATGTTTATGTTTATGTTTATGTTTATGTTTTTGTTTATGTTTATGTTTATGTTTGAATTTATGTCTAAGTTTTTGTTAAAGTTTATATTTTAATTTATGTCTAAGTTTATGTTTAAGTTTATGTGTTAATTTATGTATAAATTTATGTTTTAATTTATGTCTAAGTTTATGTTTAAGTTTATGTCTAAATTTAAGTCTTAATTTATGTCCAAGTTTATGTTTAAGTTTATGTTTTAATTTATGTCTAAGTTTATGTTTAAGTTTATGTCTAAATTTATGTTTGAATTTATGTCTAAGTTTATGTTTAAGTTTATGTTTTAATTTATGTCTTTGTTTATGTTTGAATTTATGTCTAAGTTTATGTCTAAGTTTATGTTTAAGTTTATGTCTAAATTTATGTCTAAATTTATGTTTGAATTTATGTCTAAGTTTATGTTTAAGTTTATGTGTTAATTTATGTTTAGTTTATGTTTAAATTTATGTTTAAGTTTATATCTAAATTTATGTTTAAATTTATGTTTGAATTTATGTCTAAGTTTATGTTTAAGTTTATGTTTAAGTTTATGTCTAAATTAATGTTTAAGTTTATGTTTTAATTTATGTCTAAGTTTATGTTTAAGTTTATGTTTTTATTTATGTTTAAGTTTATGTTTAAGTTTATGTTTAAATTAAAGTTTAAATTTATGTCTAAGTTTATGTTTAAGTTTATGTCTAAATTTATGTTTAAATTTATGTTTGAATTTATGTCCAAGTTTATGTTTAGGTTTATGTTTGAATTTATGTCCAAGTTTATGTTTATGTTTATGTTTTAATTTATGTCAAAGTTTATGTTTAAGTTTATATCTAAATTTATGTTTAAATTTATGTTTGAATTTATGTCCAAGTTTATGTTTAAGTTAATGTTTTAATTTATGTCTAAGTTTATGTTTATGTTTATGTTAAAATTTATGTTTAAGTTTATTTCTAAATTTATGTTTAAATTTATGTTTGAATTTATGTCCAAGTTTATGTTTAAGTTTTTGTTTTAATTTATGTCTAAGTTTATGTTTAAGTTTATGTCTAAATTTATGTCTAAGTTTATGTTTAAGTTTATGTGTTAATTTATGTTTAAATTTATGTTTGAATTTATGTCCAAGTTTATGTTTAAGTTTATGTTTTAATTTATGTCTATGTTTATGTTTAAGTTTATGTCTAAATTTATGTTTGAATTTATGTCTAAGTTTATGTTTAAGTTTATGTCTAAATTTATGTCTAAATTTATGTTTGAATTTATGTCTAAGTTTATGTTTAAGTTTATGTGTTAATTTATGTTTAAGTTTATGTTTAAATTTATGTTTAAGTTTATATCTAAATTTATGTTTAAATTTATGTTTGAATTTATGTTTTAATTTATGTCTAAGTTTATGTCTAAATTTATGTTTAAATTTATGTTTAAATTTAAGTTTAAATTTATGTCTAAGTTTATGTTTAAGTTTATGTCTAAATTTATGTCTAAGTTTATGTTTAAGTTTATGTGTTAATTTATGTTTAAATTTATGTTTGAATTTATGTCCAAGTTTATGTTTAAGTTTATGTTTTAATTTATGTCTATGTTTATGTTTAAGTTTATGTCTAAATTTATGTTTGAATTTATGTCTAAGTTTATGTTTAAGTTTATGTCTAAATTTATGTCTAAATTTATGTTTGAATTTATGTCTAAGTTTATGTTTAAGTTTATGTGTTAATTTATGTTTAAGTTTATGTTTAAATTTATGTTTAAGTTTATATCTAAATTTATGTTTAAATTTATGTTTGAATTTATGTTTTAATTTATGTCTAAGTTAATGTCTAAATTTATGTTTAAATTTATGTTTAAGTTCATGTTTAAATTTATGTTTAAAGTTTATATCTAAATTTATGTTTAAATTTATGTTTAAATTTATGTCCAAGTATATGTTTAAGTTTATGTTTTAATTTATGTCTTAGTTTATGTTTAAGTTTATGTTTGAATTTATGTCCAAGTTTTTGTTTAAGTTTATGTGTTAATTTATGTTTAAGTTTATGTTTAAGTTTATGTCTAAATTTATGTCTAAATTTATGTTTGAATTTATGTCTAAGTTTATGTTTAAGTTTATGTGTTAATTTATGTTTAAGTTTATGTTTAAATTTATGTTTAAGTTTATATCTAAATTTATGTTTAAATTTATGTTTGAATTTATGTTTTAATTTATGTCTAAGTTTATGTCTAAATTTATGTTTAAATTTATGTTAAAATTTAAGTTTAAATTTATGTCTAAGTTTATGTTTAAGTTTATGTTTAATTTTATGTTTTAATTTATGTTTAAGTTCATGTTTAAATTTATGTTTAAAGTTTATATCTAAATTTATGTTTAAATTTATGTCTGAATTTACGTCCAAGTATATGTTTAAGTTTATGTTTTAATTTATGTCTTAGTTTATGTTTAAGTTTATGTTTGAATTTATGTCCAAGTTTTTGTTTAAGTTTATTTTTTAATTAATGTCTAAGTTTATGTTTAAGCTTATGTCTAAATTTATGTCTAAATTTATATTTGAATTTATGTCTAAGTGTATGTTTAAGTTTATGTGTTAATTTATGTTAAAGTTTATGTTTAAATTTATGTTTAGGTTTATATCTAATTTTATGTTTAAATTTATGTTTGAATTTATGTCTTAGTTTATTTTGAGTTTATGTTTTAATTTATGTTTTAGTTTATGTTTAAGTTTATGTCTAAATTTATGTTTAAATTTATGTTTGAATTTATGTCCAAGTTTATGTTTTTATTTATGTTTAAACATAAACATAAACATAAACATAAACATAAACATAAACATAAACATAAACATAAACATAAACATAAACATAAACATAAACATAAACATAAACATAAACATAAACATAAACATAAACATAAACATAAACATAAACATAAACATAAACATAAACATACATAAGCAAGAAATTAAACGTAAACTAAATCATACACGTAAATAAGTATATCTGCAAATCGACTCGATTTGTATTAAATCGGTGTATTTTGATATTAAACGTCTCGATTCGT
Organism: Sialis fuliginosa; assembly: GCA_961205875.1. NCBI lineage: Eukaryota > Metazoa > Arthropoda > Insecta > Megaloptera > Sialidae > Sialis > Sialis fuliginosa. Next base: position 1,209,386 of record OY540819.1, on the reverse strand, counting down.
ACCAATAACAATCGTATCAAATTATTTTAAAACAATTCCATCAGTTTGGATACTTATCGGAAATTTTGAGTCAAAATGACTAGATTTGACATTATATGATGTAATTTGAATGAAATGATGATTTTCGACTCAATTCGTTTTTACAATTAAAAATAATGTTTATGTTAAGTTTATGTTTATGTTTATGTTTATGTTTATGTTTATGTTTATGTTTATGTTTATGTTTATGTTTATGTTTATGTTTATGTTTATGTTTATGTTTATGTTTATGTTTATGTTTATGTTTATGTTTATGTTTATGTTTATGTTTATGTTTATGTTTATGTTTATGTTTATGTTTATGTTTATGTTTATGTTTTTGTTTATGTTTATGTTTATGTTTGAATTTATGTCTAAGTTTTTGTTAAAGTTTATATTTTAATTTATGTCTAAGTTTATGTTTAAGTTTATGTGTTAATTTATGTATAAATTTATGTTTTAATTTATGTCTAAGTTTATGTTTAAGTTTATGTCTAAATTTAAGTCTTAATTTATGTCCAAGTTTATGTTTAAGTTTATGTTTTAATTTATGTCTAAGTTTATGTTTAAGTTTATGTCTAAATTTATGTTTGAATTTATGTCTAAGTTTATGTTTAAGTTTATGTTTTAATTTATGTCTTTGTTTATGTTTGAATTTATGTCTAAGTTTATGTCTAAGTTTATGTTTAAGTTTATGTCTAAATTTATGTCTAAATTTATGTTTGAATTTATGTCTAAGTTTATGTTTAAGTTTATGTGTTAATTTATGTTTAGTTTATGTTTAAATTTATGTTTAAGTTTATATCTAAATTTATGTTTAAATTTATGTTTGAATTTATGTCTAAGTTTATGTTTAAGTTTATGTTTAAGTTTATGTCTAAATTAATGTTTAAGTTTATGTTTTAATTTATGTCTAAGTTTATGTTTAAGTTTATGTTTTTATTTATGTTTAAGTTTATGTTTAAGTTTATGTTTAAATTAAAGTTTAAATTTATGTCTAAGTTTATGTTTAAGTTTATGTCTAAATTTATGTTTAAATTTATGTTTGAATTTATGTCCAAGTTTATGTTTAGGTTTATGTTTGAATTTATGTCCAAGTTTATGTTTATGTTTATGTTTTAATTTATGTCAAAGTTTATGTTTAAGTTTATATCTAAATTTATGTTTAAATTTATGTTTGAATTTATGTCCAAGTTTATGTTTAAGTTAATGTTTTAATTTATGTCTAAGTTTATGTTTATGTTTATGTTAAAATTTATGTTTAAGTTTATTTCTAAATTTATGTTTAAATTTATGTTTGAATTTATGTCCAAGTTTATGTTTAAGTTTTTGTTTTAATTTATGTCTAAGTTTATGTTTAAGTTTATGTCTAAATTTATGTCTAAGTTTATGTTTAAGTTTATGTGTTAATTTATGTTTAAATTTATGTTTGAATTTATGTCCAAGTTTATGTTTAAGTTTATGTTTTAATTTATGTCTATGTTTATGTTTAAGTTTATGTCTAAATTTATGTTTGAATTTATGTCTAAGTTTATGTTTAAGTTTATGTCTAAATTTATGTCTAAATTTATGTTTGAATTTATGTCTAAGTTTATGTTTAAGTTTATGTGTTAATTTATGTTTAAGTTTATGTTTAAATTTATGTTTAAGTTTATATCTAAATTTATGTTTAAATTTATGTTTGAATTTATGTTTTAATTTATGTCTAAGTTTATGTCTAAATTTATGTTTAAATTTATGTTTAAATTTAAGTTTAAATTTATGTCTAAGTTTATGTTTAAGTTTATGTCTAAATTTATGTCTAAGTTTATGTTTAAGTTTATGTGTTAATTTATGTTTAAATTTATGTTTGAATTTATGTCCAAGTTTATGTTTAAGTTTATGTTTTAATTTATGTCTATGTTTATGTTTAAGTTTATGTCTAAATTTATGTTTGAATTTATGTCTAAGTTTATGTTTAAGTTTATGTCTAAATTTATGTCTAAATTTATGTTTGAATTTATGTCTAAGTTTATGTTTAAGTTTATGTGTTAATTTATGTTTAAGTTTATGTTTAAATTTATGTTTAAGTTTATATCTAAATTTATGTTTAAATTTATGTTTGAATTTATGTTTTAATTTATGTCTAAGTTAATGTCTAAATTTATGTTTAAATTTATGTTTAAGTTCATGTTTAAATTTATGTTTAAAGTTTATATCTAAATTTATGTTTAAATTTATGTTTAAATTTATGTCCAAGTATATGTTTAAGTTTATGTTTTAATTTATGTCTTAGTTTATGTTTAAGTTTATGTTTGAATTTATGTCCAAGTTTTTGTTTAAGTTTATTTTTTAATTTATGTCTAAGTTTATGTTTAAGTTTATGTCTAAATTTATGTCTAAATTTATATTTGAATTTATGTCTAAGTGTATGTTTAAGTTTATGTGTTAATTTATGTTTAAGTTTATGTTTTAATTTATGTTTAAATTTATGTCTAAATTTATGTTTGAATTTATGTCTAAGTTTACGTTTAAGTTTATGTGTTAATTTATGTTTAAGTTTATGTTTAAATTTATGTTTATGTTTATATCTAAATTTATGTTTAAATTTATGTTTGAATTTATGTCTTAGTTTATGTTTAAGTTTATGTTTTAATTTATGTTTTAGTTTATGTTTAAGTTTATGTCTAAATTTATGTTTGAATTTATGTCTAAGTTTATGTTTAAGTTTATGTCTAAATTTATGTTTAAATTTATGTTTGAATTTATGTCCAAGTTTATGTTTAGGTTTATGTTTGAATTTATGTCCAAGTTTATGTTTATGTTTATGTTTTAATTTATGTCTAAGTTTATGTTTATGTTTATGTTAAAATTTATGTTTAAGTTTATTTCTAAATTTATGTTTAAATTTATGTTTGAATTTATGTCCAAGTTTATGTTTAAGTTTTTGTTTTAATTTATGTCTAAGTTTATGTTTAAGTTTATGTCTAAATTTATGTCTAAGTTTATGTTTAAGTCTATGTGTTAATTTATGTTTAAATTTATGTTTGAATTTATGTCCAAGTTTATGTCTAAATTTATGTTTGAATTTATGTCTAAGTTTATGTTTAAGTTTATGTTTTAATTTATGTTTAAGTTTATGTTTAAGTTTATGTCTAAATTTATGTTTAAATTTATGTTTGAATTTATGTCCAAGTTTATGTTTTTATTTATGTTTCAACATAAACATAAACATAAACATAAACATAAACATAAACATAAACATAAACATAAACATAAACATAAACATAAACATAAACATAAACATAAACATAAACATAAACATAAACATAAACATAAACATAAACATACATAAGCAAGAAATTAAACGTAAACTAAATCATACACGTAAATAAGTATATCTGCAAATCGACTCGATTTGTATTAAATCGGTGTATTTTAAAAATTAAACGTCTCGATTCGTACCAATAACAATCGTATCAAATTATTTTAAAACAATTCCATCAGTTTGGATACTTATCGGAAATTTAGAGTCAAAATGACTAGATTTGACATTATATGATGTAATTTGAATGAAATGATGATTTTCGACTCAATTCGTTTTTACAATTAAAAATAATGTTTTTGTTAAGTTTATGTTTATGTTTATGTTTATGTTTATGTTTATGTTTATGTTTATGTTTATGTTTATGTTTATGTTTATGTTTATGTTTATATTTATGTTTATGTTTATGTTTATGTTTATGTTTATGTTTATGTTTATGTTTATGTTTATGTTTATGTTTGAATTTATGTCTAAGTTTATGTTAAAGTTTATGTTTTAATTTATGTCTATGTTTATGTATAAATTTATGTTTTAATTTATGTCTAAGTTTATGTTTAAGTTTATGTTTTAATTTATGTCTAAGTTTATGTTTAAGTTTATGTGTTAATTTATGTTTAAATTTATGTTTGAATTTATGTCCAAGTTTATGTTTAAGTTTATGTTTAAGTTTATGTCTAAATTTATGTCTAAATTTATGTTTGAATTTATGTCTAAGTTTATGTTTAAGTTTATGTGTTAATTTATGTTTAAGTTTATGTTTAAATTTATGTTTAAGTTTATATCTAAATTTATGTTTAAATTTATGTTTGAATTTATGTTTTAATTTATGTCTAAGTTTATGTCTAAATTTATGTTTAAATTTATGTTTAAATTTAAGTTTAAATTTATGTCTAAGTTTATGTTTAAGTTTATGTCTAAATTTATGTCTAAGTTTATGTTTAAGTTTATGTGTTAATTTATGTTTAAATTTATGTTTGAATTTATGTCCAAGTTTATGTTTAAGTTTATGTTTTAATTATTGTCTATGTTTATGTTTAAGTTTATGTCTAAATTTATGTTTGAACTTATGTCTAAGTTTATGTTTAAGTTTATGTCTAAATTTATGTCTAAATTTATGTTTGAATTTATGTCTAGGTTTATGTTTAAGTTTATGTGTTAATTTATGTTTAAGTTTATGTTTAAATTTATGTTTAAGTTTATATCTAAATTTATGTTTAAATTTATGTTTGAATTTATGTTTTAATTTATGTTTAAGTTCATGTTTAAATTTATGTTTAAAGTTTATATCTAAATTTATGTTTAAATTTATGTTTGAATTTATGTCCAAGTATATGTTTAAGTTTATGTTTTAATTTATGTCTTAGTTTATGTTTAAGTTTATGTTTGAATTTATGTCCAAGTTTTTGTTTAAGTTTATTTTTTAATTTATGTCTAAGTTTATGTTTAAGTTTATGTCTAAATTAATGTTTAAGTTTATGTTTTAATTTATGTCTAAGTTTATGTTTAAGTTTATGTTTTTATTTATGTTTAAGTTTATGTTTAAGTTTATGTTTAAATTAAAGTTTAAATTTATGTCTAAGTTTATGTTTAAGTTTATGTCTAAATTTATGTTTAAATTTATGTTTGAATTTATGTCCAAGTTTATGTTTAGGTTTATGTTTGAATTTATGTCCAAGTTTATGTTTATGTTTATGTTTTAATTTATGTCAAAGTTTATGTTTAAGTTTATATCTAAATTTATGTTTAAATTTATGTTTGAATTTATGTCCAAGTTTATGTTTAAGTTAATGTTTTAATTTATGTCTAAGTTTATGTTTATGTTTATGTTAAAATTTATGTTTAAGTTTATTTCTAAATTTATGTTTAAATTTATGTTTGAATTTATGTCCAAGTTTATGTTTAAGTTTTTGTTTTAATTTATGTCTAAGTTTATGTTTAAGTTTATGTCTAAATTTATGTCTAAGTTTATGTTTAAGTTTATGTGTTAATTTATGTTTAAATTTATGTTTGAATTTATGTCCAAGTTTATGTTTAAGTTTATGTTTTAATTTATGTCTATGTTTATGTTTAAGTTTATGTCTAAATTTATGTTTGAATTTATGTCTAAGTTTATGTTTAAGTTTATGTCTAAATTTATGTCTAAATTTATGTTTGAATTTATGTCTAAGTTTATGTTTAAGTTTATGTGTTAATTTATGTTTAAGTTTATGTTTAAATTTATGTTTAAGTTTATATCTAAATTTATGTTTAAATTTATGTTTGAATTTATGTTTTAATTTATGTCTAAGTTTATGTCTAAATTTATGTTTAAATTTATGTTTAAATTTAAGTTTAAATTTATGTCTAAGTTTATGTTTAAGTTTATGTCTAAATTTATGTCTAAGTTTATGTTTAAGTTTATGTGTTAATTTATGTTTAAATTTATGTTTGAATTTATGTCCAAGTTTATGTTTAAGTTTATGTTTTAATTTATGTCTATGTTTATGTTTAAGTTTATGTCTAAATTTATGTTTGAATTTATGTCTAAGTTTATGTTTAAGTTTATGTCTAAATTTATGTCTAAATTTATGTTTGAATTTATGTCTAAGTTTATGTTTAAGTTTATGTGTTAATTTATGTTTAAGTTTATGTTTAAATTTATGTTTAAGTTTATATCTAAATTTATGTTTAAATTTATGTTTGAATTTATGTTTTAATTTATGTCTAAGTTAATGTCTAAATTTATGTTTAAATTTATGTTTAAGTTCATGTTTAAATTTATGTTTAAAGTTTATATCTAAATTTATGTTTAAATTTATGTTTGAATTTATGTCCAAGTATATGTTTAAGTTTATGTTTTAATTTATGTCTTAGTTTATGTTTAAGTTTATGTTTGAATTTATGTCCAAGTTTTTGTTTAAGTTTATTTTTTAATTTATGTCTAAGTTTATGTTTAAGTTTATGTCTAAATTTATGTCTAAATTTATATTTGAATTTATGTCTAAGTGTATGTTTAAGTTTATGTGTTAATTTATGTTTAAGTTTATGTTTTAATTTATGTTTAAATTTATGTCTAAATTTATGTTTGAATTTATGTCTAAGTTTACGTTTAAGTTTATGTGTTAATTTATGTTTAAGTTTATGTTTAAATTTATGTTTATGTTTATATCTAAATTTATGTTTAAATTTATGTTTGAATTTATGTCTTAGTTTATGTTTAAGTTTATGTTTTAATTTATGTTTTAGTTTATGTTTAAGTTTATGTCTAAATTTATGTTTGAATTTATGTCTAAGTTTATGTTTAAGTTTATGTCTAAATTTATGTTAAAATTTATGTTTGAATTTATGTCCAAGTTTATGTTTAGGTTTATGTTTGAATTTATGTCCAAGTTTATGTTTATGTTTATGTTTTAATTTATGTCTAAGTTTATGTTTATGTTTATGTTAAAATTTATGTTTAAGTTTATTTCTAAATTTATGTTTAAATTTATGTTTGAATTTATGTCCAAGTTTATGTTTAAGTTTTTGTTTTAATTTATGTCTAAGTTTATGTTTAAGTTTATGTCTAAATTTATGTCTAAGTTT